>JAGDQO010000648.1:0-600000 GCA_018342035.1 Solanum appendiculatum
TATTTCTCAAACACGGGCCACCATGGCCCTTACCACACTTCGGACATACATCACTAGGACCCATACCACCAACACCTTGGGCCCTTGGAACGTCATTGGCAAACCCCCTATGGGGCGCATGAGAAGACCCGTGGCCTTGATGAAATCGGCCTCCCCTTCGACTTTGGAACGTGCCCTCAAAACGGGCCCTCTTGGCCTCATGACCCCTCCCCTTCCTCAACTTCTCCTCCTCCATTTGTTCGGCATAGACCATCAAGCGGGACAAGTCCATGTCACTAATCAACATTGCGGACCGGCATTCTTCACTCACTAGGTCGGACACACCCATCACGAATTTATTCATTCTAGACCGTGAGTCGGCAACCAAGTGTGGAGCAGATCTTGAAAGTTGGTTAAACTTGAGGGCATACTCCCTCACACTCATAGATCCTTGTTTTAAATTCATGAACTCCACCAATTTGGCTTCCCTAAGCTCTAGAGGAAAGAATCGATTAAGGAAAGCCGTTTTGAACTCTTCCAAAGGCACCACATAGTTTGCCCCCTTCTCTCTCTTCCATTGGTTGTACCATATTTGGGCCACTCCTTTTAGTTGTAGGCCGCCAACTCCGCCTTATTTTCTGACCTCACGCCCATGATAGCTAATATCTTGTGGACTTCATCAATGAACTCTTGAGGGTCTTCATCTAACTTAGACCCATAGAATTCTGGGGGATTCATCCGCACGAAGTCTCTCACCCGAGATGCCGGAGTAGGAGCCTGATACCAAGTTTGTCATGACCCAAGCCTAGGGCCTAGATGTGACCGGCGAATGGGGAACCCGAAGGAACCCCAAACAAGCCTCATAGCGTATCATTACACATCCTTGGTCGCGGAAGTAATTAAATGACCATAAGCGATAAGCATAATCAAGGGGGAAATCGGGACTAAGGGAGCAAGAAAAAAAAGAAATGATACATAAATACCATAGATGAATCAAGCTCAAGCATAATACACAACTTGTCCAACACCACCTCTAAACATGAGTACTTAGCGGGGGCCAAGACAAACTACCGGGCTCACCCTCATAGTCAAAACATAACTAAAAAGGAAAAGTTTTATACATAACAAAAGATCATGAGAAACGTCCCCGAAATGGAGGACTCACCAATAACCACTATAGAAAATCGTACTAGCCACGCGGAGGAGGATGGTCAAGCGGTGCTCCGGTCCCTACATGGTGACATCATGTAGGCATAGAGTATGCGTTAGTACATTTGAATGTACTAAGTATATGGGATGCAATGCAAGGCTACATTAGATGGACATCATAGGGAAAATGCGTAATCATACCAAATAGATAGCATATTAATAAAATAGTATGTATAATGATGCTACATAAAAATCATATTTAGTGGACGTAGTACATTGGTTCGATGTGGACCGATCAATATGTATTTCGCAAGGCACCACCCCTTGGAGAGGCGAAAGAGTACAAACCCTCAATAGGTTGTTACACGGGCCCTTACCAACCCCCCGAGCTAGGGACCAAGGTACAAAACCCTCGATACGGTTATACGGGCCTACTACCCCCCGTACTAGGCAACCAAGGTACCAACCCCTCGATACGGTTATACGGGCCTACTACCCCCCGTACTAGGCAACCAAGGTACCAACCCCTCGATACGGTTATACGGGCCTACTACCCCCCGTACTAGGCTTGGTCGACTCACAACACTTATATAGAGAAAATCATATACATGTGGCCATTTCATCATCATTTCAGTAATTACATAACCATCCGACTCATAGGACGTACCTTGGACCTTCCCTTTCCTAAGAATTCTATAAATGGGCATTTTATCAAACACAAGGTGGGCAATTGTTCATGTAAATGAAATCATGTAATTTCAGATACTAAGTCCAACCAATTCCAAAATCCATATAAATCAGCCCACCAACAACATACATATATATATCAACCTTCATAATTTGATCATGGAAGCATGTAAACCATAAACATCACATAATAATTCCATTTCATGATAATATGCAAAATGGACCATAATAGGGTGTGTAGTAGTAATTCCATAATTCAAGAGTTCATAAATAATCATAAGGACCCATAAACTTGAAGTAGAAATAGAGGATAAATGGTTGGACTTGTGGAAAGGAAGGTTTCCACAATCAAACCCACATACCTCAACTTTGGAGAATCCTTGATGAAGATTGGAATGGAGAATCGAAGCTTGAGATTGAGTCTTGAATCCGGAATTAGAGCTTGAGATGTTTGAATTTGGTTGAAGATCTTGGTGGAATTTTTTTGGAGAGGGCTTAGAGAGTGTTTTTGGAGTTAAGAAAAATGACTAAGTATGGGACATATCCCCTTTTTATAAAAAACGTCTCCAACCCGCCTAAAAAATAGCTCACTGGAAATTGCAAATCTGCACAGACAGGTTTTACGAAAATGGTCATAACTCCCTCATCCTAACTCGGAATGAGGTGAAACCAAGTGCGTTGGAAAGCTAACTCAAAGAGCTTTAATTTAATAGTTTGCAGCCCTTCCAGTTCCTTGTGTGCTAAGAGATATGCCCCTTTAAAGTTGACCCTCCGAATCGCAATTTTTGCGATTTTTGAATTTTGATACGGTTGCTCTAAAATTCGGGTTAGACCCATTTCCCACTCAATTTGACCCCACAAATAAGAATATGAAGTCGAATTTCCGAAATCATGCACGGATTTTGAGATATATGGAAAATACAATTATAGGTGTTTCCGAAGCACATTTTCGGGCATTTTTGGGGTCGTTTCACGTAGACATCATTTTTCATAATTTTTCTCTTGTGAGATGGAGTCATTGAAAGGACAACGAACTATTATTTACCATTGCTCTGATACCACATTTTTGAACAAAATGATAATCACACCCAGGATAATGTCCATGCTAAATAGCAATAGCAAGAAAGTAACAACGATACCAAATATTAAAATGGGGTAAATTTGATACCCGAATAAGTAATACAATAATATTGATGAAAACTTGATAGTGTCAAAAGACTACTACTCTTTTATAAGAACAACACTCTTTTATTTTTTTACAACCCACAATAATATTAGTTCCACACTATTTTCTCACAAACTAAAAATAGCTTGTGGATTACTCTCTCTACTCTCTATTGCTTTCTCTAATTTTGGTGTATCGTTACAAATGAGCATAAGTGCTCTATTTATAAGGAAAAAATCTGCACATTTGATGTCACTAATGACATCAGTGATAACTAACAATTCAAACTTGTAGGTAAACAAATCTAGGATATCCCTAGAGTTGGCCGGATACCACACCTGGTATATACTAATGGTTGGCTCGGATACAATGCTTGGTACGGGGATATCCATATATGGTTGACTCGGTACCACGCCGATACACTCTAACTACGGATGGCTCGGCTATCAAATCTAGTCGAGAATTATTTACTCCCATTGTAGCATGATGATTAGGCAGAAACTCAATATCCCAAATAAGAAACGTCAGGATTGTCAATGTGTGTGGCATCTATTTTGCTATCCTTAGGCAACTCCCTAATTCGATTCACCTCACCAGGATGAATAAGAGTTTTAAACTTCTTTACAAAAGCCGAACGTGTTTCTTCATTGAACTTAGATATGTGTTGTGTTGCTGCAACCCTACTTTTTACTGTTGGAAAACTATATGCACAGCGGAAGCATACCAGAATCATACTACTTACATGAATAACAGATAACCAATACATTTATGCTAGAACACATACAATCATACTAGTACACATGAACTCTCTGAAATTTAATTCAAGAATTACCTCTTGAAGCGTGAGCATATACCTTCAAGTGAATCTACAAGTTACACATCAATTCTATGGTCTTCTACAGTGATCCCAAGTTCACATCCGAACTCTTTCAATACTTGGGTGGGCAAATATTGTATAGAAACCTTCTTTTGTTTCTAGGTTAGGAGAATCCCTATTTATAGAGATTTCCTCCGGTCCAGAAAGGAGAAGAAAACTCAGTTTTCTTATTCTTCCTTTTCCAATAGAAATAAGATTATGAGTTCTAGTTAAATATGGGCACTGTAGGGACCACATAATTAATTACTGCGGTTTTCTATTATGGAAATAATTTCAAATAATTAATTTGAATTACTCTTACATTAATAAATTACAAATCATTCCACTAGAAATTAGTAATTGCACTCCTCTATTTATATTTCAAAATTTCCCATCAAACACTTATGTAATTCCTCATGTTAAGATTACATATACTAATCAATAAATTAAATTACTGACGAATTTAATTCAATGATTAATTTCCTTGAGTTTCCTGGTTAGGATGGGTTGTGTGGTCCAATAGATATAGGTGGGCTCGGGTATCAAATCTGGTCGAGAATTATCTACTCCCATTGTATCATGATGATTAGGATGAGACTCAATATCCCAAACAAGAAACATCAGGATTGTCAGTGTGTGTGGCCACTATTTTGCTATCCTTAGGCAGTTCCCTAGATAATTCGATTCACCTCACAAGGATGAATAAGAGCTTTGAACTTCTTTACAAAAGCCGAACGTGCTTCTTCATTGAACTGAGATATGTGTTGTGCTACTGCAACCCTAGGTTTTACAACTTTACAATTAGCTATAACAAGAATATTTGGAAAGCTGCCATCAGTCTGCTCAGAAAGGTAGAGGCCCTGGAAGTTTTTGTAAGTTGCTTGCTCAAACTGGGGGGCCCATCGAAAAGAGAGGGAAGGCCAAAGGAGGTTGTGGTTAGAATCTTACAAGCCCTTATTCTCTCGTTTTGATTATATGAGTGAATAACCTTCTCCAGTAGTGGCAGGCAGCTCCACCCTCTCCCCATGCCACGCAATCTACATATATAAAAGCAATGACCTATTGGACATTGTTTTTTGTATGTGGATTTACTCTTTTTCCTTATCAATTTTAGAGAAAAGAGGAACAGTGATAAGGAAGAACGTAACTATTGCACCTAGTTCTTCTACAACTACTAATATCTTGAAAGATCAAAGAAAATGTTTCACAGTCATGTGGAAATTACAGTTAACTCTGATAAATCTATGACCAAAATTTGCACTTTAATGGGCTTCAATTCATATAATTAAAACATGGGACGCTTTCCTTTTTCTTTAACTTTTGGAAACACACACTTCATTTCAAATGCTTGGAGTTTTCTTTTTCCTGTTTCTTTTTGGTCCTCTATTTCGTCTACCTGGACAAAAGGTCCAAGCTACCAAAAACAATAACAGACATTTCAACAACTAAACTAAATCCAGGATAGAAATTAACTTCATTGATTCTCCTTGCCACTTTAGGTCTCAGTGTATACCGATTAAACATTGAAGACAATCCGATGTACTAAACTCTCGTGGTGCACAGTGTCCTATGAAGGGTCGGACAATGCAGAGTCCATTTTAGAGGTTGTTCCAATGGCTTGAACCTACGACTTCCTAGTCATAGGACAACAACTCATACTGTTATGCTAAGTCTCCCCTTCAGTCATACAAGAATAAACTACTAATAATTTATGCTCATGTATATAAGACTTGATAGACATAGTTAAGTAATTTGATCTTCTCATCTACTCAAATCATGATTACCTAAATATGGTCGATGGCTCGGATGACTTCACCAAGTCCAGTTTCACAGTTACTCGAGTCGGATAGGCTGGAATTCGGGAAAGGATTTGCTTAAATATGCTAACTGTCATTAACAAAACACTCGATACATTACATTCGCTCACAAAATCAACTTTCGAATGAGTTGAAGAACTTTTAATCAGAAATATCCTAATGCTGCTGAAAAGGTTATCTCAAAATTGTCAGGACTATACTAAGACCATCTCCCTGCTGATAATATTCCAAACAGAAATGAACTGTTTGTTGCTGATTACCACGTTGTACCCATTGCAGACGTTGTTGTTGTTGTTGCTGATCACCCCATAGTAACTTACACAAGTAGAAAACTTCTCTATCAATAGGCTGAATCATGTCGAGATTATCTCCATCCATTTGAATAATATCCTTGAAATTAAACTCAAATTCCATGATCTTCATCTTTAAATACTCTTTGGGGAGTTTAAAATTAGGTCTCAGTGTTAGATGATTCTCCTTGCTCCATTTTACAAAATTCACGCACTATCGTTCACATTTGCATGACATTGGTAATTGTTTTCCTTTTTTCGCAGCTCTTCTTCTTCTTCTTCGTTGTTGTCATTTTTATCAACTTCTTCACCTTCATCTCCTCCTGATTCTTGATTTCCACTTCCATTTCGTTCAGAATTTTGACGATTGACCTTATTTCCCGATCCTGAGTTGCCATTTTCTTCTTCATTTTCATCATCTCGGCGTTTTCTTTTTCGTCCTCTATTTCGATCTTCATTTGTTTCTCCTTCATCCAATTCCTCTGTTTTTTCTTCCTCTGTTTTTCCTTCCTCTGCTACTTCAGAATCTTGATTTTCATTCGGTCCATGAATTCTACTTTTTTTATTTGCATTACCATCTTCATCTTCATCACTATGTAATCTCTTACGTCCAATTGCAGAAACGGATTCTCCTGCAGCTAATTTTTTTTTTGCAGAGAGAATAAAAAACAGAAAGAAAAAATGAGTAGAGATATTGCACTTTTTTCCAATATGAAGTGACTGAAGAAGATGGTTAACAACCGTTATTTTATAATAAAACTAATTAGTGAGGAAAAAACGATTTTAACTTCTTTACAAAAGCCGAACATGCTTCTTCATTAAACTGAGATATGTGTTGTGCTGCTGCAACCTATGTTTTACAACTTCACAAGCTATGACAAGAGTATTTGGAAAGCTACCATCAGTCTGCTCGAAAAGGTAGAGACGCTGGCGGTTTTTGTAAGTTGCTCGCTCACTTTATTAAGAAATAAATTTTCTATAGTGAGGACCTTCCTGTTTGAAATATCTATCACAAAAATTTGCACTTTAATGGGCTTCGATTCATATAATTCAGACATGGGACGCTTTCCTTTTTCTTCAACTTTTGGAAACACACACTTCAATTCAAATGCTTGGAATTTTCTTTTTCCTGTTGCTTTTTGGTCCTCCATTTCATCTACGTGGACGAAAGGTCCCAAGATACCAAAAGCAATAACTGACATTTCAACGGCTAAACTAAATCTAGGATAGAAATTAACTTTATTGATTCTCCTTACCACTTTAGGTCTCTGTGTATACGGATTAAACATTGAGGACAGTCCGATGCACTAAACTCTCATTGAGCACAGGGTCCTATGAAAGGTCGGACATTGCACAGTCCATTATAGAGGTTGTTTCAACGGCTTGAACCTGCGACTTCCTAGTCATAGGACGACAACTCGTACCATTATGCTAAGATTGCCCTTCAGTCCATACAAGAATAAACTACTAATAATTTATGCTCAACGTATATAAGACTTGATAGACATAGTTAAGTAATTTGATCTTCTCATCCACTCAAATCATGATTACTGAATTAGTTGAGGAACTTATGAATTGACTCAACCATCACATTTATAAAAAATCAAAAGAAAAAAGGTTGATAATAGTGCCTGCGATGTGAGCTAAAATATAACCTATATATGTTTGATCTTTTATTAACTGATGCTTTGTATTGCAAAATTAATGCAAGTGCAATCGGAAGGACCAGCTAGTAGGCCGATGAACTTCTCTTTATGAACACTTTATTGCCTTTAAAATAAAATGAACACATAATAAGTAGGCCAAGGAATTGAGAGAGCTAGCAAATGTCAAGCCACTCGAGCAACCCAGGGAACAATGGGCGATGGCTCGCTCGGATTCCTTCACCAAGTCCAGTTTCCCAGTTACTCGAGTCAGATAGCTGAAATTCAGGAAAGGATTTAGGAAGTCCCAGTCAAACAAGTTTAGCATTGAGTCGGACTACTAGTTTTAGTTCAAATATGAGTGGCACTGATGATCGACCACGTAGAAGGTGGATCGGAACCTTTTTTTGACCAATGTCTATTTGAATGTCAGTGAATTGGAAAGAAGAAAAGCACTAAGGTAGAAATTTCCAAATTAGCAATATATGCGAAATAACTTAGTTTAACATTTCATTAATATATTGTGGAAAATGACTTCAGGTTTTTGTGTATTATAGTTTTCAAAACTTTGGAAATTCTCACCAATTTTTTTTATCCAGGCAAGATGTAAACTTCTCAGCTAATTTTTTTTGACTTATAGTAATTTGTTTCTATCTTGCTTCAAAATTCTTCTATACTTTTCTTTATTTCATTTTGCAATTCTATCCATTGATTTTAGGCTAAAAAAAATTGAACATAAATCTTAACAATATTGATTTTAAGCTAAACCTATACCGTAAGATATTTAGAGCAAAGTCAAAATATTTGTAAATTATACAATCATGTACATTTCGTGTCAAACTTCTAATAAAAGGTAAAATTAAACTAAAGTACAAGAAAAAATTTGAACCTTTTCCCTTGCACATATAAGAAAGTGAAAAACTCGGACTCTTATTAGGATTATGTTAAGGATTATAAATATACATTTGACAAATTTAATACATAAAAAATATAAGGTTTTTAGATCTTTGGTTGCCAATAAATAAGAAGGCAAAACCTATAGATAGTAACCACAGGTAAGTGTTTCCTTATACACATGAAAAAAAAGCCTAACATCTCGATATGAACATTAACGAGGTGATGCCATGTTCCATCATCAAGATTCATGTAGTCTTGAGTAATGCTACTTTCTGAAAGTTAAAGAGAAAATACATAAAATTCCCCCTGAACTATGCAGCAAAACTTACTTAGCACTTTAACTTTACGGACAATTATTTACTCCCCCCCCCCAATCACTTTTCAAGTGAATTAATATCATGATTCACTTCTAGTAAAACAAGGTTTTATGCCAATGACACATAGTAATGTCCTTAAGCATAGTCATAAATCAAAATATGCACTAAACAATAATTAAAACTATATTTCCCGAATCAGGACATTTAAGTGTGTATCGGGTTCATGTAAACTTGTATGCATAGACTATGAACTAATATATGATGGTTACATTATTAAAAAAAATAAATAGATCAGATGAGATTGTAACTTCATATCTTCTCTAGCTCCATCTACATCAACTAACTAAAGCTTTCTTCCTTTCACCAATAGCCTATTATTAATGTCGTTACTTCAATATCCATCTTTACAAGAAAATAACTGCGATGACCCTGAAGGTCATTTTTGGAAAATTACTATTTTACCCCTCCTAATAGTTGTCTCGAGTCATGTTGGATCAGTTTATGAGGTCGGTTTTGTGATGGGATTGAAAAGTTGTATTTTTGGAAGTTTTAGTGGAGACTCTTAAGTTGATATAAGTGAGTTTTTTATCATCTAGAGCTATGAGTCTTGAAATGGAATTCTATCAGCTCCATCAGCTTTGGAATGCAAAATTTGGTCTAGAGTGTTGTCATTTTTAGTTTCGGAGTCTTTATATGGATTTGAGCCCTTGAGTTAGAAGTCTAAGTGAAACTAGGCCAACAATTGATTTTGGTCAACATTCAAATGTTGGGATTGAATTTCTGAAAATTTCATTGCATTTGAGAGATGATTTCAGGCCTAGGTGAGGTCTTGGTTCAATTTTTAGAGGTTTCGAGGACATTTTGATACTTTTGGATAGAAGTTAGTTAGATTGTGGCTTTAATGGGTGCCATGTCAAGGAGACCTCAAATACGTGTTTCGAAGATTCTATTGTGTCCGGAACATCAAGTTTAGTTGAGTAGCATATACGGTTTGTGTGCTCGGGATTTTGAACAAATCCCGAGGGTCCTTTCAGTGAATGTTGAGTCTTGATGCTTTTATTGTTGCTGTTGTTTTTGATACCTGATCTTATGTTCATCGCAATCACAGGACCCTCTTCCACAATCGCGATAGTGTGATGGGTTGTGCATCACGATCACATGTGTCCTACCGCGATCGCGTAGGTCTATCCTCTTGAGCATTGCGATCACGGAGACTTGGCTGCGATCGCAAAAGTCAATTAATGAGTTAACTCATTTTCCTCTTGGCGGTCGCAAGGTGTGGGCTGCGATCGCGTAGAGTAAGGTACTTGGTAGAGTGAAAATTCCCAAAATCGGGGTTTCTTCTCCATTTCACCATTTTTGGACCTTGGGAGTTCGGTAAGGGAGATTTTAAAGAGGTTTTTCAAGATTCATCAATTGGGTAAGCGATTTTAACTCCGCACCTTCATTACCCATTGATTATCTCATGATTTTATCATCTAATAATTGATTTTGAATCCAAACCTTGTGGGTTTTCTTAAGAACTTGAGTTTTAAGAAAAAATGTGATTTAAGCTTGATTTCAACTCGATTTTCGATGTAGTTTTCACTAATGAATCCCAAAACCTTTGGGTATCTTGATTTTATATAAATTTCCAGAATGACGGTTAGCCCTCGGAAATGACTTTTTGGGTCGATTTGGATTCAGTTTCTAAAATCAACTTTATGGGTGTTATTGTTCGTGATTTCTTATGGAAATTCTTTATTTGATTAGATTTTGTCGATTCGGAGACTCATCGTAGAGGGAAGATTCAAGTATCGAGTTGATTGTATTCTCTTATAAGGCAAGTGGACCTCTTTGACCGTTTGTTAAGTATATTGAACAATGTATGCCTCGTTTTGTGTTTGGAGAATAATGGGGATAGGTGAAGATCGTTGTATATTCTTCAACTGCCTATGGATGGCGATGTTTCTCATCTCGACTGCCTATGGATCAGGATGTTTCCCAACCTATTGAAAAGTAATTTGTTTCAGAGGAATTTGCACCTTCCACAGAGGATGTTCAATTGTGTGGTAATGATGATTGTGAGTCAATTCCTCCAAGACAAAAAGAAGATTCATCTGTATCACCACATGATTTCTCTGTTTTACCTCCTCGTAGTGATGACAATGCTGGTATTTTGTCAAGTACCAAGAGTGAACCAACAACTTTCGTGAATTCTAAGCCTCGCACGAGGAAACCTCCTACAAAAAAGAAGAAATTCAAGGGGAAGACTTGTCGGTGAATCTGACTCTTGCCGAAAAGAAGAAATTCGAGGGTGTTTCCCATGTTCAACTGCCTATGGATCAGGATATTTCCCATGTTTCAGCAGCCTCCCTGTAAAAAATATTGATTCTTTGAGACATATCATCAAATATCGTGACTACGTAGGAGTGTGGCTAAATAAAATTCACAACTAAATCACGTTAGCTATATCTTTCACGAGATATCATGACCCGTCTTAACTCATTCTCATTTCTCCATGTGATTTTTCTTTGATTCTTTTACTTTAATATTTTAAAACTAATATTAATTGATTTGATTTTCTGATAAATAAAAACCAAATCAAGCCTCAGTAAGAACACATTTCTGAAATAATCCCTAGAATCTTAGAATAGAAGAAGAAAACAAGTATAACAAGGAGGATATTGACGAGGTTCAAAGCTTCATGATTAAAACCCAATTTAATTTGTTATAATAGATTATTTATTTTTTTATTTCAAAAACTAGTTTAACCTTCTATAGTCTGTTATATGTAATTTTTTATTTAATGACCTGATATTGTAAACTATTTTTATTATATTCACATATAGAAGTTAAATTCTAATTATATAGACCAAGAAAAAAATGCAGTTTCAATTGTATAGAAGTGCATGACTACAAAATATTCTTGGTTAACATTAGACTATTATGTCCCATTTTTTGTTGCCAACGGTAGAGAAAAAATACTTTAAAATCCTAAAATAAAATTAAAAGAATTAATCTAAATAGTCATTAACTTAATTTATTAAATTAAAAATAGCTGATAAATTTATAATATATGTGTAGTTCATCAATAATTTATGTATATCAATTAGAAAAAATAAATAATGAAACTGATTAATTGTTTGTGTAAAAATCTCTAAAATAAATAAAGATTGTTAAAGTTTCTAGTCTATATTGATAATAATCACCTACATGCAAAACTCCAGGTGTTTGTGTTTTATCATTAAAAAACAAAAAAGAAAAAAAATTAACTTCTTCTCATGTGGATCCTGGACCAACAAGGGTATAGACAAATTTGGTTGAGGTTACAACTTTTTAACTGGTCAAATTTGAAATTATATGAAAAAAAAATATCAAAAAGACTTAAATGAGGTTAATAAATTAGGTCATAAAATGACAAATTTAAAACTGTCAATAATCTGTCATATTTATTTGCACGAGAATAGCCACATTGTAAGAGGAAGAATCAAAACTCTGAAAGGAATCTCAACAGCTAAATTAGTCATTTGTCCTCTTAATAACAAAGTCCAAAAAAGGTAAATACAACCATAAAAAATATAATTAATATTATAAATTACTTTTGTACTCATAATAAGTGAAATAAATAATTAAATAATAAAATGAATTACTTATAACATTGGATATGCCATTTTTGTTGTCTTCTTAAGGATTCCAATCATAACTCAACTCATTTTTTAACAAAAGAGAAGTAAAAAGAATACATAATTTTAAAAAGAAAAATATCAATTTTTATTTTTTATTTTTTGATAACTTTCAAATAAAAAATCAACATCACATAAAAACTAATAAAACAAACAATTGAAGAAAAACTATAATGATTGGTACCAAATTGATGAAACATAATTGAATCAACACATTAAAACTTACTAGCAACCGGTGTAGAGGATATTAAAATCTCTATCAACATTAACCAGAGGTCTCGAATTCGAGTTATGGGATGAAAAACCTCTTATAGGTCCATTTCAACCCCTTTTGTGAACCTGCCCAACATGAATTTGAAGTGATTGGACAATTGAGTTTCGAATGCCGAAAATCTAAAAAAGGAGAGAGTTAAAAACTTGAATTTTGATACAAAAATTGGTTAGACCATTATTCTATGAAGAATTATTTCAATATTTACAAATGTTATATATATCAATTTGTGATAATTACTATATATTTGTAGTTAAAGTCATATTTTTTGGGTGTGACCAAATAAATTAAAACGGATAAGGAGAAAAAGTGATTAATTCATGATCTATGAAATGATAAACAAAGAAAAAAATCAAAAACTTAATTTAAAGAAAACAAAAAGAGGATGCATAGGTTTTAACGACATAATCAAAATTACAGAATTTGCAAAAAAATAGTTCTAATAATCTATAATTATATAAACAATTATACTTTATCAAATTAGCAAAAGAAAATTGAAAGTAGAATCTCACATTTGATCATTGGAGTTTCAGGATTAACAATATCTTTGCCTATAAACACCAGATCAATGGTGTTTTTCACAAACAAGACGTGGAGACTTACAATAGGCATCAATTGTTGCTTTATGTTGGATCTCCGTTCATCAACACTTGCTTTATGTTGGATCTCCGTTTAAAAAATCGAAGAAATCAACATTATGGAATATTTGAAGGGAAAAAAGAAGATAAAAGCTGCTCTCATTCATACACTGGTTCTCTTCTTATATAGTAGTAACCGACTCTAGGTTAAGTAGGCGTAATATCATAAAATGCCCTCAAGTAAAAAGACCGAACAGTCCTTTGTTTACCTAATTCATTGAATATCTAACTTTAGGGGTTGTTTTGCATTTGTTTAAAGGACCACTTATGGGCTTTTATAGTAAATTATAAATAGTGGAGTCTAACTCCTTTAGACCTAGTTCTTTTGATGGATATTGATTGTCTTCTCTTGTGAAAGTTTGAGATCTTGTTGTTTAAGCTATTGTTGATGCTTTGTTTGATAGGTGGATGACAAGGTGAATTCAATTCCCTTAAGGTCTTCCTTATAGATTAGGCATTTTTTTTTGGATTTCCTAGTTGAAGGTATTTTAGTTTTGATATACCCTTAATTTTCAATTAATCTCTATCTTGTATCTTATTTTTACATTTTATTTTATTGTTCTTATTTTAAGATTTCCTTCCTAGTTTTGATAGTACCAATGTGTTCATATCCGAGTTTTGACATATTTGTTAAATTCGAAGGGTGATTTATGACATAGTAGGATAGTTTGCATGAATCCTAAGGGATATAAGAGTGATTTATGTGATTGGATGGAGTTTAATTGTTTTAAAACTTTTTGAGTTGACCATTAGCAATATTGATCAAGATGATCTCGAATCAGGAATTTGATGATTTCAAAATATCTAGAACGTTTTTATTAGCAATTTGCACTTTTGATTTGTGTCTGAGAGCTTTTGAATGAGTTACAGGGTTGTTTGCAAGACTTGGACTATTTTGGAGTTTGTTGGTGTAGTTAGGCCTGGTGCAATACACATGTGCTCTATGTTTCACACCTGACAAGGCGTTTCGCAGTAGAAGTCCTTCTTCTATGAGTTTGGGTGGGCTCAGTCCAGGCTGCACCTACTAGGTTTCCCCGCACCTGTGATTTTAATTCTGTGAGTCTAGTATCGCTCCTACAAAGTAAGCATCGTACTTGTTTTCTGCATTCGTGAAGGATTTTTTGCACCATCGTTATTGTTCCTGTAAAGTCGATATGGGTTAAGTGATCCACTTATGTATACGTTTTCCTCTTCGGCAAACCCACAAATACGATGGAATCTCTGCTTTTGGGTGAATGACTGGGAGTAAATAATGATATTTATCCAATTATGAGCTCATTGTTCAAAATTGATGTTTGGAGATTGGGAGATCAATTTTAGGCAATTCCAAAAAGATTTTGCTCTATCTAATCTTTGGATAACATTCTAACCACGTATTTGATTTCTTTCTCTGCTAATTACTCATTTATTTTATGATATTTTTGGTAAACTAACATTTTATTGATACCAAAAAGTAAACATTACAGTACCAAGCAATTGCTGACCAATTGCTTCTCAGAACTGAAACAACCAAAATTCACTTCTTACAAAAGGTCCTACAAAGTAGCGACTATATATAATCTAGTGATGCCTACATAAAATAAAAGTATAGCTTCATCTTCAAGACAACCTATCCAGTGTTTGTAGTGCATTCTTCCACTTGTCTAGGTCCCTTCCTCTCACATGTATATGCAGAGCAATTTCTTTACATAGTCTGTCACTTTGATAGAGGTTGGACTGAAACCGAATAGCATTTCATTCTCTCCACACAAGATACATAACCATAGCAAATACAGAATTAACTATTGCACCTTTCCCTGTTTTCTTCCTTGCCCAGGTAGCAACCCATTCCAGTTCAACTTGACAGCTTCCAATGGGTCTGTTAATTCCCATCCACACCAATAACTTGTGCCATAAATTAAAGCTCTAGTGTACTCTACATTCGAAGTAAAGATGTTTAAAGGATTCAAAAGCTGCACCACAGAAAGCACAATCTAGAGGCACATGAATACCAAATTTCTGAAGTCTCTCTACAGTTGCTAATCTTCTCCAAGCTGCTAGCAACAATATGAACTTATGCATAGGATGGATGTTCCGTTGCAATGCAAGACTCTTCCAGGAAAATTTGGGTGGGTTGGCATGAGATTAAGATATATCTTTCTAGTAGAAAATCTGTCTTCTTCAACCACTTCATTCAACTTAACTTCAAGATTTCCTTGTGAAGAACTAGTCCTTAAGTACTTCCTTGACTTTAGTATTTTCCTTACAACCCAAGTAGCACTAGCTGGAATAGTGCATATCTCTATAGATTCATCTTTTATATAATAGATATGCACCCATCTTATCCACAAACAATCCTCTTTTTATTTCATGAATAGCCCTTAGCAGTTTCAGTATGGCAGCAGTATTCCATAAACTCAAATTTATAATATTCTGACCTCCTGCAGCCTTTGGAAGGCAAAGCTTATCCCAAGAAACAATGGCCTTCCTTGACTTTACTACTGAACATGTCCATAAATAAGATCTACAAACTCCCTCTATCATTTTAAGGTTTCTTTTTGGTAATACAAATATTTGTGCCCAATAAGTTGGATGAGACAGGTACCCCCAAATATTTAAAAGGTACTTCCCCCTCCATGTATCCCAAAGTTTCATGGATAGTCTGTTTCAACTCTGGCTTTACTCCTGTCATGAAAATAGAACTTTTCTCATTATTGGCTTGTAGACCAGAAGCTTTAGAAAATCTCTGAAAAGATCCGTGGAGCAATTGGATAGACTTAAGGTCAGCGTTGCAGAACAGCAATAAATCATCAGCAAAACATATATGAACTACCCCAAGTTTCTTGCATCTTGGATGGTGCTTGAAGTCCCTGTTAAGCTTAATCTCATCCAACTCCCTCTGAAGGTACTCCATGGCCAAGACAAAAAGGTAAGGGGACATTGGATCCCCTTGTCTAATCCCCCTTTTTCCTTGAAACATTTTTGTCAATCCCCCATTGATAATCAAAGGGTAAGAGACACTAGAAACACATTCCATTATCGAAGTTATGAATTTAAAAGGGAAACCCAATTCAGCAAGCAATTTCACTTTCCTTAAATCAACTTTCATAGTGCATCTAGGGGACATACCTTTCCTTGAGTACCACTTCAACACCTCATGGCTAAACAAAATATTATCTATAATCCTTATATTTGTTGGAAATGTGGGGCGGGGGGTTATCCTACGTTGTAGAGTTGATAATTCTTCAATTTGGAGGTCAAATAGTCATCGGAATTTGATAATTTTAGGCATATAAGCTTATCACGTTATGGATAACCTGATTTTGATTTTTTTAATGTTTTTTACCGTGGAGGCTCGGGGTTGACTCCTTAGGCCCGGACTAGAAGTATAGAAATATGAGTGTCTATGGACCAATATGGTTATGTATATTACATATTTCACCATATTGAGATCGTTCGGAGGCATTTTGAAAGGTAAAGTCCATAATTTGACTATTTGATTAAGGCATGTAGTGACTTTCTCCACTCTTATAAAGTGTTAGAATTATTTGATTGTTGAATTAAGGGATTATGGGTAATGAAGGTCCTGTATAAATAAAATGATGAACATTTATGCGAGTATGAATATCTTGTTATAGGTAGATTAGTAGATATCTATTTTTTTGATGACTTGGTGATATGTGAGCATGATTTGTGATAAAATTGATTTAATTGCAACTTATATTGCTCACTAGGTTGATATTTTACTTCCTTACTCTCATTAATGGATTCTCATTATAGTTGCTATTCTTGAAAATTGGTATTTGGTATTATGTATTGCATTTGATATGATATTCATGCACAAAATAAGAGTTAATTGAAAAGATAAGGTGAGGTGAGTTGACTGCAAATTCCTGTACAATATACATATTCATGTGATAGAATGATATTTTTATCGGTATATGGCATATATACATATACTTTTGGGATCGAAATTGTACACTTAATTATTATTAATTGGTATCAGAGTTGCACACTTGCACACCATTTATATATGATTTGGAGTTATCAATATGCATATTATTATAAATGGATCGGAGTTCTACGTCTGTGCAATATATAAACCTTGCGAGTTGTCCATAGCTCCCGATTATCCAATAAAGGAAGCGAGTGTATACACTATATATGCATTATTATTTCATCCGTATACATCACATTATACATTGATTCTAAATGGTGAAGTGATGAAATGACATGTAGAATTGACATATATTCCTCCCTACTTGGTTGAGATGATCGATAGAGTGGTTATACTAATCATGTGGTTGTTTTGATCTACTTCCTCTGTCCCATTTTATGTGTCACCCTTTCTTTTTTAATTCTTCTAAAATACAATGGCAGTCACCTTACTATAATTAGAAAACATTTAACTTAGAAATTCTCATTTTACCCTAAACGAAATGATGTACAACCACACAAATATCTAAGAATTGTTTTAGAAAATATATAACTTTGAAATTCTCATTTTATCCCTAACGAAATTATTTTATTTGGTTGAATTCAGATACTTTAGTTACATGGATTATACTTGTCTTTGACCGTTAAAATGCCTTATATGAATTATTATTATTATAATATTTCTAATAAATCACCATGCATCTCACCACAACTTTGAGAATGACTGCCTCAAATGTGAATCAATAAAACCTACTGGTACTAGGAGCACAATCCGGATCAAAAGATGCAGGAAGTGCAATGTGTGTACGAAAAGCACATGTACTCAGTAGGCAAGCCATTATAGGCTGACAAAACTAGTGTTTGATAGCTATATCATAAAATGTATCCTAACTAAATCAAATACCTTAAATCCACTAACTCAAATAAAAAGGGGAGAAGGCACACAACTTACTAGAATCATCTAATAAGTCACTACAATAACACTAAGTAGGGAAGAAAATTAGGGAAAATGCAAAAGCAAGGCAATATGATATTGTGCAATCCAATGTAATGGCCTATGATCTTACAAGTATACACTTGTTCTGCAATGACGTATGATGATCCATGATCTAGGGGGCTCACGAGGTCCATATACGTGTCTCGTACCATTTCCTTTCAGTGATCACATAGTATGAAATACCTGGATCTATTTTTCTTGGGGTTTCAAATCAAAATCTATTACCCGCAATCATTTCCTTTTGGATTTCATCCCTTTATTATACCGATCATACCATATTCGTGTTTCATTACAAACAAATAAATATGTCTGCATGATCACAATAATAAAAGGAGTTCAAATGCAACAGGAATATGAGTATCTCTTTCACAACAGTGCCCATATGCTCCTTTCTCAAATAGAAAATTGTTTTTTATATGGTGCCCTTAGACCAATATCTTTCTCAAATAAACAGATTCACCACAAGAAAAAGCATTTGTTGCTACAAAATTGATTGTAGCTAAATATGAAATTTTCCGTGGCTAAACGCTTTAGCTACATTATTTTTTTTCGTAGCAAGATGTAGCGTGGCTAAAAGTTAGCTACAGACTTTACATTGTCCGTGGCTAAGAACTAATATATATTTCTACAGAATTTTCATGTTGTAGTTGTTCTGATACAAAGTTCCTACCACAAAAAATATATTTATAGCAAGTTATTTTACTCTTTTGCCATGATAAAGAAGATTTGTAGCTATCTTCATAGATTCAACCATAAAAGTATCGTATTGTAGCAAACTATTTAATTTGTTTGCCATGCAAACATAAATTTCATAGTTGTTTCTATAACTTGGTCTCGTAGCAATAGTATTCTTATTTAGTTACGAATAATAAAATTCATGGCTATGGCATAACATCACATAAATTTTTTAAATTAAACAAGATAGTAAGATAAGGAAGGAGGAGGGGAGGGGGTGATAGAAAAGGAAAAGGGATCTGGGTTTTACTTTGTTACGTGGGATGGGGGGGAATAAGTTTTTAATTGGGATTTAAATTTTTTGGGGGGAATTTGGGTTTTTCCAATTTTATTTTGGGGGGAGATTTTTGGATGTTAATGGGGAAGCGTTTGGCGGCCAATTGGCCTATGATTCCTTTACCTTTTTTTATTTTTTTTCTATGTACAAATCATTTGTAATTAAGAAACATAACTACCTAATGAAAATAATAATATTTTAAATATATACTACTATACTTTAAGTTAATGAAAAAAGTCAACCATTTATATAAAATAAATATTATTCTACAATATTTATATTCCTTTTCAACTTCTTTTGATCCTCTATGATACTTGTTAGTTTTGTTATATTCTCCTTATTTTAATAAACTCTTAATTTATTATGTTTAGTTAAATTTTTGACAATTATTAAGTTGTTAAAACAACATTAGAGCATAGCATGAGAATCTTTATTCTAATTTTAATTGAATATAATTATTGGTCAATATAAATATAGTGCAATAGACATACTATTTTAATAGATCATGTAAAAGTCAAATAACAATTCTATAAATACTTGACCCGGATGAAGTTTAAACTTATTAAAGTTCGCTAAAATTTAATATATTTCTTTAATTTAAGTAAATATAACTATCTATTTTTTTTTAAAATATACTAATAGGCCCTGTAAAATTGAGTTGTATCGGACGATTAACACCTCCAATTATACTAGATCGATAAAGATAATATATTGATATTATTCTAATGAAACAAGTTTGAGTCAAATAACAACTTCAAAAATACTTGATCAAGATGAAGCTTCAATAAGACTCAATAAAATTATCTTCAAGTTTGATTTAATTAATTAATCAAAAATATTTTGATATTAACACCTATTTATTGAAA
The DNA here is from genome assembly GCA_018342035.1 of Solanum appendiculatum. NCBI lineage: Eukaryota > Viridiplantae > Streptophyta > Magnoliopsida > Solanales > Solanaceae > Solanum > Solanum appendiculatum. The sequence continues at coordinate 20,165 of JAGDQO010000648.1, forward strand.
TTATATTTGAAATCTACAAATGTCTATAAGATTGAATTGAATCGAACGATTAACACCTACAATTACGCTAGATAAATAAAGATAATATAAAAATATTATTCGGATGAAACAAGTTTGAGTCGAATGACAATTCTAGAAACACTTGATCAAGATGAAGTTTTAGTTATACTCGGTAAAATTATTTTTTATTTTGATATAATTAGTTAATTAAAATTAATTAGATATAATCACCTATTTATCGAAACCGTAGTTGAAATTTACAAATATACATAATCGAATCGAATGATTAACACCTTCAATTACACCAGATCGATAAAGATATTATTCTAATGAAACAAGTTTAAATCAAATAACAATTTTGGAAGCACTTGATCAAGACGAAGCTTCAAAGAAGTTATGTTTAAGTTCGATATAATTATATAATCACCTATTTATTGAAATTATATTTGAAATTTACAAATATACTGTAAAATTGAATTGAACCGAATCGAATGATTAACACATTCAATTACACTAGACCGAAAAAGATATTATTATGATGAAACAAGTTTGAATCAAATAACAATCTGGAAGCACATGATCAAGATGAAGCTTCAATGGACTCAGTGAAGCTATGTTTAAGTTAGATATAATTAGTTAATCAAAATTAATTAGATATAATCATCTATTTATTAGAATTATATTTAAAATTTACAAGAAGGCTTGGAAAATTGAATTAAATCGAACAATTAACACCTCTAATTACACTAGATTAGTATTGCTATAACAACTTTCAACTCATGGAAAAAAATAATTATCTGCTATGGAATTTTATCACAATAATAAATTTGCAGCTATATTATTTTGTCATGACAAATAATTATAGTTATTAAGTCAACTATTGTCATAACTATTTTAGTACTCGAAGCAAAAATATTTATTTAACTACAATATTTTGTTTTTAATAACTTTTGTGTGACTAACAGGTTACTATTGCTACAACAAGTTTCAATACATGGCAAAAATTAATAATTAGCTACGAAATTTTACTGTAAGAAAAAATCTCTGGCTATATGATTTAACTATTGCCTCGATCTTTTTGTAAATTGAAGCAAAAATATTTATTTAGCTATAATATTTTGTTTTAAATAATTTATTGTGGTCAAAAGATTACTATTACTACAATAAATTTCAACTTGTGGCAATAACTAATAAACAACTACAAAATTTTATTATAGCAAAAAAAATGTGGCTATACTGCCACAATTTTTTATAACTTGAAGCAAAAAAATTTATTTAGCTACAATATTTTGTTTCAAATAGTCTATTGTAGCTAAATGGTTACTATTGCTACAATAACTTTTATAGCGTTGCAAAAACTTATGATCAGCTACAAAATGTTACTATAGCAACAAAGTAGTAGCTATTTAGGAAATTATTGCCACAATTATTGGCCATTGTAGCCAATATAAGGAATTAGCTTTGTCAAATAGATTTTTCGTGGGTATGGATTTTTACAAATTTATAAATAGCTAAGGAATTCAAATTTCTATGGCTATTGCTAGGTAATAGCTACAATTTTTACATTTGTAGCTTAGATTTCGTAGATACAAATACATTTTGTTGTGGTAATTGCTTTCAACAAATCATAAAGATGAGGCATAATGCATGAAACAAAGTGATGCATAAAAAATAATAAATTCAAGCCTTATAATGTCTATAAACTAGTTCCCAACCTAGATAAGCCATCCTTCTCAATCTCCGAATCCACCGATACACCCAACCCATAACACGATACAATAAACTAGCACTCAAGCTAATAAAACTAAATCATAACCTATCTCGAATGCCGAGCAAATTCTCCATTGACCCTTACAAGTGCACCATTCATTTTCAAATAGCCTCAAAATACTCTCAATCTATCAAAAATGTACTTTACATTACAATATGAGCCTGTCGATAACCATATTGTTATACTTCTAATTGGGGCTCAAAAAATCAAATCCGAGATCTAAGGTAAAAACATATAATTTTTTTTCAAAATCATGTTACACAAGGTCTGACGACTTTATGCGCCCAAAATAATCGAAACTTGATCCCTATTTAACCTTAAATAAAGAATTTATCATCTTTCAAGTATATGTAACAAACTTAATTTTTCCACCACTTCTAGGGACTTAAATCATAAAATTAACAATGGAATAGCATAGGAAATACTAAAATCGTATTTAGAATCTTACCTCCAAGCCAAATTATGAAGGTTGCCTCCAAAATTCATACTTCTTTACACCTAGGGCTAATACCACAACTTTCACATTCATAACCATGAATTTAAGCATGAAAATTATGTGTAATTTAAAAACCATTAATTGAGTTATAATTATGTGCCCCTTGTTTATATGAGAATAATTCTTCAAAATGTCGCTTGAATCCGAGCTTCCTAGTTCCCAAAATATTGAAAATATCAAATAGAACATAATCTGAATTTTATGCCAGCGATTTATGCTGCAGCGGCCTTTTCCCACGCGCTAGAGGCCATAGGAGTCCAAGGGTCGCACCTGCAGTTACCTTTCAACTTATGTGGTCCACCAATGATTCTTTTCGACACTAAAATGGGCATAACTCTCTCATACGATCTATGAACTTGATGACTTTTTAGTTATGATTCATAAATATTAATACAAATCTAATAGTTCAATAATTTGGAGCTCATTTGCTCAATATGGTTCCATAAACGCTCAAGGAAACAAAATTAATACTAGTGTGACACAATCCAAACCTAGATAAAACTCAAATGGAATATCACCAAAACGTGTAGACAAATTCAAAATCATCAGACAAACCTATTCAAACTTTCAGATCATGAATCTGATCTTGTTTGGTCAACTATTTGATTGAAGTCAACTCTTAAATTTAAATTCTACTAGAATGCAATTCTAGCATCAGAAACTCATCTGTAACCCCCTCTTCCGACATAAGCCAAATATGAAAATCGATCATATATAAACATGTTCCGAACCTGTTGAAATCATCAAATTACTAATATGAGGTTATGTTGACCAAATTTTGGTCATGGTAAACTCAAATTTCCTAACTTAACTAGAAACTCAACCAATGATCCAAGCCACCTCGAGCACCTTGAGATCCATGCAAATAATCCGATTAAGTCATAACCACCCTTCAAACATTAAATTATCAAACCTCAAATCCGAACTCATGAATCCAAAATATTGACTTTGGTTAAACTTTACATTTCCAAACCCCCAAAATATAATTTTTGTTTTTCTCTCTAAAACTCACCCAATAACCTTTGGAACCGTGCCACCCATATATGGAAGTCATAAATGGGTTAAAAAGCACAAAACGATCATTTGATGATTACATTATCCACTACTTAAACATTTATTTGACCTCAAATGGGTAATGAAAAGTACTAAATCTATCGAGCAACTGTAAATCACCACTATAGACTTCATGTAGACACTCCCAACTAAAACTTTCATATGTATCACCTGTTGTTCACTTTATTCGTCATTATTCATATCTTGAACTCGAATTTTTGACCAAACTAAGTCATTATTTAAAGCAATTTAACAAAATAATATGTTTTTTAAAAATTTTACAAAACTAGTATAAACGTATTTCACAATAACGTTTTAGGATATATTTTGTTTTTAAAAAATTAACTGTGTGATGACGGTGTTAAGTCTCTTTTATGCTAAAATTGTTACCCATAGTAATGTTTTATAATATGTTACTGTGAGTCACGTTTTACACCTAAAACGTTACTCACAGTAACGTTTCTTAAGAATCCAATCACGTGACATCAAATCCGGCAAATATAGCTATAATTTGTAAAACAAATCTATATTTTTATGAATTCTAGTGTAATAATTTGATAAGATAATTTTTTTTTATCACTATACACAAATTATCTCCCAGTAATCGAAGAAATAGCTTTTAATGTATAAATTATTAATATACCCCATCTGTCCTAATTTATGTGACACATTTCATTTTTCGAGAGTCAAACAGTTTAAGTTTGATCGAGAATTTGCTCATGGAATCTTCAAATTTTTAAAAATAAAATTTATATATTTGTAAAGTACATAAAAAGTCTATAAGTCACAATTATTGACAATTCAAATTATTTAAAAGATATATGAAAAATTTATGGTCAAACATATACTTGTTTGAATCTCGAAATTCGAAATATGTCACATAAATTGAGACAGAGGGAGGGAGTATATAATTTGCAAGTAAAACAACAAAACAATATTTTTATGATTTTGTGTAATAATTTGATAAGATAATTTTTTTTATCAGTATACACAAATTATCTCCTACTAATCGAAGAAATAAACTTTTAGATTACAAATTATTAATATGTATAATTTGCAGGATTCGATCCTAAATTTGCAGGATTTGATGTCTCTTGATTGAATTCTTAAGAAACGTTACTGTGAGTAACATTTTAGGTGTAAAACGTAACTCACAGTAACGTATTATAAAACGTTACTCACAGTAACGTTTCTCAACTTAACGCCATTAGCACACAACTGAATTTTTTAAAAATAAATTAAACCCTAAAACGTTTATAACACTCCGAAAATTTCTAAGCTAAGGCCCGGACCATTCTTTGTTTGCATGTAGGAATTATATCGGGTGACTCGTAAATTGCTCATATTTGTAAAGGTCAATTATTTTGTGTTAGAATGGATTTGAATATGACTTGAGGTCACAAGGACCCCCTAGCACAAAGTTGAAGTGAAAACTTCATTTTCGACTAAGTCTTGACATAAGATTCTACTTAGGTCAACTTGAAACAATGATATCTCCCAGCACATAATGATTTAGGTGGCCTATGACCTATCAAATTAAATGTCTTTAAGTCCTCTTTCCAACTCCACAAAGTTTGCCTTTTTTTGAGCTCGGAGTAAAACGTTATGGCCATTTTACCAGAGACTGTCATATCAGAATTCTAAGCCTGTGAACGACGGATCTGGCCTACGGGCCGTCGTTTGAACGACGAGCCTTAGGTAGGTCTCGTCGGTGGTTCTGCCAAGTCATCAAAAAGGCTCAGAATTCAATTTTTGAGGACCCAAGACCTACGGATGGTACCTACGGTCCGTGGGTTGAACCACGAGCCGCAGGTGACCTCGTAGGTCATTTCGGCAGTTTTAAAGAGGGGTGTTTTCATCGTTTCCCACCCTTTTATAATTAAAACCCAGACGTTTTGGGACTAAAATTAGTCCCTTATCAGTACCCAATGTGCTTTTTCTCTCATTAACACTTAGAATCTTTTGAGAGCAAGAATTGGAGAGAAGGAGAAAAGCTAGGGTTCAAAGGTTTCATGCAAGACCTTCGAGTTCCGCTTAGATAATCATCGTCCCAGGTATGTAAGGCTTTCATAGTGTTGGACTAGTACGTCCACACGCCCTACATACATCAGAATTTCAGAAAAGAGAAATATAGGATTTTATTCCTTGTTTTTGAGTTTCATGTAGCATCTGAAAGGTTCCCCCCTTCTTATCTTTTTAGATTCAAACTTTACTTCTTTTGTTTGGTTATTTTTATAAAATGTCATTGAATAAAAAAGTTAAAAGATATATATTTAGCACAACAACTTATAGATTAGTGATTCATTAATACATTAATCAAGGAAGCTCAAAAGTTTTATGAAGGTTGAAAAATGAAAAGATTTTGATATGACATCAGAATATAACTTCTTAAGGGCTGTTTGGAAAGTCACCCTGGTAATTGGATTTTGTGTAATTGGGTGTAATTACACTGTGTGTCCTGTTTGGTTAGCCATGTAATTACCTGGTCAGTAGGTAATTTAATGTAATTGGCAGGGTGTAATTACACTCTCCAATTCACAGGGGGAGGCTATGAATTGCTGGTAATTACATGGTGTAATTACAAGCTGATTACTTTTTAATTTCTTCCTTTTATTTCTATTTTTATTTTTTTCATTTTAATGTATTTTAAATTCTTTTTGATTTTATTATTCTAATATTTTCTAAAAATATTTTTTATATTATTTATATTTCATTTCCTTCTTATTCTCAACCTTTACTTCATGTGATTCCATGCAATTTTTCATATTATCTAAAAAAATCATTAGTATAATTTTGTTAGTATTCTAATTTTTAAATTAAAGTAGAATTCATTGTTGAATAAAGTTATAGACTTACGTTTTTCTTTTCTTTTAAATCATATTTATATTTGTTATGTTGAAATGTGACATAAGAATATTGTGTTAAATTTTTTGTTTTGACTTTAGAACCTATGTTGTATTTTCAATTTCATTTGTTTTAGGAGTATTGACTCGATATTTTACATTGCAAGCTATTTTTTAAAGTTAGACTTGATAGATTATCTTTTTGTCAAATGTTTTATAATTTTATGACATTATATTTATAATATTAATTTTTTTTGTCAAACATACATTTCATGATGTTCATAGATATTCTGTTCTTTTAGTTTTTATAATTAATTTAATTAAAATATACTAAATTGAAAATATAAATCAATTATTTTTTATAATATTAGTTAAGAACATATGTTTATTAATTAATATATTTTCAAAAGACAATATATATCTTAAATATTCTAGAAATTCTGTTCTTTTAGTTTTTATAATTAATTTAATTAAAATATACTAAATTGAAAAATATAAATCAATTATTTTTTATAATATTGGTTAAGAACATATGTTTATTAATTAATATATTTTCAAAAGACAATATATATCTTAAATATTCAATTTAATATCATTTATAAAAGCTCTTATTTGTCTAATATAAAATTTTAATTTTAAATAATTAATTTTTATTTTTAAAATTCAATATAACCATTACACTTGTGCAACCAAACAGTACATGTATAATTACAATGTAATTATACTGTGGCAGACAAACATGTCAGTGTAATTACTAGGTTGGTAATTACTACCCAAGTAATTACACCAATTCCAATTACCAGGTGGCTTTCTAAACATGCCTAATTAAATTCCTAAACAAACTTTATAACTTATTGGAAGGTGCACATTTATTATATTGTATTTATATTTGATAGGATTACTATTTAGTATTTTAATTAATTAAATATTTTATAATATTTTAACTTAGTGTTAGGGTAAAATGATAATATTTTAACTTAGTGTAAGGGTACAATGGTAATTCAACTTTTGCATTTTCACCCTTCTCACTTTTAGTAATATATGATGATGATATGATATGATATTTTCCTCTTACCATATATTTTAGGATTTCCTTAATCTTAAAATTTTATAAAGATAATTAATTAATAATTTAAGGAAAATAGTAAATGAAAATTGTATCTGTTATAGAGTCTTTCAGCAAAGGACAAAAAGTAAAATCAACATTTTAATTCTAAGGACAAAGTAATCTATCTATATATAATAGGAGAAGAAAAAACGCCACAAATTTTCAAAATTTTAAATAATAAATAATTAAATATTATAAATTTAAAATTTGAAATAAAAATAGACACATGTCATCAACTTACACAAATAATGACATCTGTCAACATTTTTAAAAATAGATTTAATATTTTTTTCAACCCAATTTATAAATTAGTAAAAAAATAATTTTTTAAAAGGTTGAAAATTTACTTTCATGATAAATATTTAAGATAATGCTAAAAAAAACTGATTTTTTAAAAACAATTAACATTATTTTAAAAAATGATTTTAAATCAATTCTAGAAAATAGGGAATAGCTGTATTTATTATTAAAATTTAAAAAGCTTAAAAAATATTGAACTATGGTTTTTTGCTTTATCAAATAGGATTATTGTAAATAACTTTTAATTAACAGTTTCAATATATTTACTGCTCCATACCTTTTCTATTTCCTTCATACTTACTTTTTAAACTCTTGAGAATTAACACACCAATTCTAAACACAAATTAATTTTTCCTAAGCGTTCAAGTGCTATTGTGAAAGTAAACTCTGTCTAGACATTGCCTTTGAAGAGAGGACACTACTGATGAGAAGGATTCAACAGATCACATAGTAATATGGTAAATCAAGAAGCTTTTTTTTGCTTTTAAAAAAAGAATAGTTAATTAAGCAAGAGTTGTATATGTTATGTTATATATCATTTGGTGAAATTTCCTATATGGTGGATAATCATGTTCTATTTATTAATAAAAATGAATTAATAGATGACTGCTATTGTTGAAAAATAAATAAATGGGAAATTTTTTAAAATGTCAATATTTTAGCATTTAATAGGATTCCTTAGCCACATTTTCAATATTTATTAAAAATGTCAATATTTTCTTTTGTTATAGGACTGATTATGTATTTTTTCATTTGTTTAATTTTAAAGAATACAATTAGTTAATAACATAAAGGAGAGAATCATGGGAGAGAATATTTTTAAAAAGGTAAGATCACTGAAATTCCTCTCATCAGTTACATTCTAAAGGAAAAACGAGACATGGCTCCTCTCGCCGTTGTTCCTCAAATTTCCAACTCTCTCTTGTTCATCAAACTTTCAATATTGATTTTTAATACTCCATTGATAATACTCAATCTACATCGAAGTGAATTCGATTGATTTTGCGATTTTTTCTTATAGGGAACAAAATTTTGAAATAATCGATTAGAAATTCGTTGACAAACAATCGACGGAACATGAAATTTTCAACTTGATCTTCAACATAATCGGTGAAATACAAATTTTATCAGGTATTTGTTAACTGTTGAATCATAAATTTGTTTGAAAGTGTTTCGAAAATGGCTATTAAAAGTTTTGACATGAATACATCTTTATTTTCTTAGATATTTATTTTTTTGTGGGGGGGAGGGGGGGAGGGGGAGGATAAAAGCAGTGGAATATTTGTATGTATTTGAAATTGTTAGTATGTTTGCTTGTTTGTAATCAATGTAGCAATTTACTTAGTATGATTGAAGAATTGTAGGTTTGTATGGCTGGTTGTTTTTAGTTTTTTCCGAAATATTGTATCCATACTAGGAATTGTTATCAGTTTTGTAGTTCATAAAAGTATTTGTAGCTGATTGTTTGGAATACAATAATAAGTTTTGTTTAAGATACAAAATCATATAATGATTAAAATATATTGGGATACAAATATATTTTTGTAATACAAAAATTAATATCTTTGGCAATCATGGTATACAATTTTATAGAAAAAAATGTGCCCGTTAGTTATGGAATACAATTGGTTGTATTTAACAGTGGAATACAATTATTAGTTTTACTAAGAAAGCAAAATGCATACATTTCTCATTCATTGCATATACTTTCTTTTTATACGAATTGTGTCATAAATGTAAAACAATATGTATTAATGACTTGGAAACAAATATTGTTGGAATACAATGTAGTTATGGGGAATATTAGTTTTCTGATCATGCATTCTGGAAGATGAGATGAAGAAAATTGCTACATTGTACAAGGCAAATACATTACTGGCTACATACGGCAATCCAATTACTCTCTTACCTGATCGAAGTGAGTGGAATGTACCTGATTATATTGAGGATGACATAGTGCGGCCATCAAAATTCAAACGACTTCCTGGTAGGCCACGTTTGAGGCATTGCGCTGGAAATACCGACGACGATCAGGTTCCTCCAAATCCTTCATCCTAAATACTTTCTTCATAACTTGTTTCAATCATTTTCTACTGTTATTGAATGTTACCATTATTTATCGCATACTTGCTACCTCGCACCAACACACAGATAAACAATTTTGAAAAATATTTTAATATCTTAAAAAAATTCTGGTGTACTGTACTGTACTATCAGATCATGGGATTTTGGAGTAACAAGAAATTATTTTTGTGAAATTGAATTATAGGTTTGATGATGAGATGAGATATGCCTGCAATTTTCCTTACCTTCAGTAAAACTTTGTAAGTTTCTTTAGTGCTCAATTTCATACTTATATAGTGAAAATATATGTGGATGTTCATTGATCGATATCAATTTGTTTTGGTAATGTAGAAACTATTTAAGATCGTTTCTCTATGTCCTTGGTACCTCGCTATCTCGGTGGTTTGGACTTTGGATCTACAATATGGAATTTACTTTGATTGTTTTATAACTTGTGTTTGTTCTTTGTCCCAGTTAGAGTGAGTCAGAGTCCCACATTAGTGGTAGAATAGACTAGTGGTTTGCTTATATGGACTTGGACAATCTTTCAGAGTCCCACATTAGTAGGAGAATAGACTAGTGGTTTGCTTATATGGACTTGGACAATCTTTCATTCATGAGCTAGCTTTGAGGTTGAGTTAAACTTAAGTGTCATATCTTTCTATGGTTCATCCCTGTTTAGGCTCCTGCTCTACTCTCCAGTTGGGTTGAGTGTGAATGAGGGTGTTAGAGTAGATTAGAGTCTCACATTAGTTGGGGAATGGACTATGGTTTGCATATATGGACTTGGACAATCCTCACTTCATGAACTAGCTATTGAGGTTGAATTAGGCTCAGACGTCATATCTTTACCGTCCCTTTACCATTTCTTTACCAATTGTGATTGTACTACTTTTGTTATTGCATAAATGAACCTCTTAGTGAAAATTAGTATGAGATAATATTAAGCAACGGGTAACTGTATATACACTTATGTCTATATCTGGATGTAATTTCATGTATACATGCATGGATGCAGAACATGTAAATGAAAATACACATATTTTGCTTGAAATGTCTTCCAGTAATAGCATATTACATTAGTATGTTCATGTTTTCCTCTACTTGTTACTTGTGGTTTTAATGATTTTAAGCTAAATGATGGGACACAAAGGTTAACTTATGCTTATGATAGTTCTGTTCTAAATATAGTTCCTGTTTCTTTCCCTAGAAAATTTGGTGCAGTAGCGGCTCAGGGTCATTGAAGTCTAGTTTGAGTTTGACGTTACCTTTTAAGCCTTCAAGAAATATTCATATGGAGAACAAAGAAAACATCAATTCATAAGGTGCCTTAATTGTTTTAGAAGGGCTTGACCGCTGTCGGAAGACATCACAATCTGGGAGACTATACAAGTGCCTTGATGAGCAAGGACATTCAGTTGAATCATGGAGATTCCCTGACAGAGATACAGGTGTTGGGCAAATGATTTCTTCTTATCTTTCTAATAAGGCGCAGTTGGATGATCATGCAATCCATTTTCTCTTCCGCTCAAATTGTATCATTGGGAAAAGAGGTATTTCAATTCATATGACTTAATTTGTATAGCAATGATGTATTTTGCGTAAGATGATGCAAAGAGTGCCCGATAGACAGAAGTCGTCTATTTGTCACAAGTTAATATTTACGCATATAGTATTTAGCCATAGATTGAAAGAGAAACTAAGTGATATTGAAATTTTCTCTGCTACTATTAATTTAAAGTAACTACTTGACAAGTTCTCCACATTAATTGTTATTTTCTTAGGATAATATGGACATAACAAACTGAGAGAAAATAACAATATGATTTTCTCGTCTTTAGCTATCTTAGGTTGTCATGGGAGCTTTTGTTTAGTGATAAGAACACAACACGTGACATGTGTTTTAGGCGCATGTCATGGTTCAAATCCTGCTCCGTGGTATTTGTGTCGGGAAGAGGATAGAGGGGCCGGTCAATACTCCTCGGAGTTTCAAACCTGTGTATTGACTGCACTCGGGCCAGAATCCCACAGGGGAGAAAAATAATCTTAGGTTGTGGAAATATTTTCATCAAACTCACTTTCTCCTGCAACTACTTCAGTACCTTTTTCTTGGAATATGGTGTGATTTTCAGACCAAAATGGAAGTGTTAATATCTTTTACATGCGTCTTTCTTTTCTATTCCTTTGAATTAAGTACCAGTCTTCATTCTTATTTACCAACATTGCAATGAATTTTACCTGGTTTGGCAGCCAACAATTTTAATTCCATGTTTAACTGTTTATGTAAGAATTTTCAGTCTAATTTGCTTGGTGTTATCATGACTGTTAACCTTGTATTAATCTTGTGCATTTAGGTCGTTCTAAATTTTCTATGCGAGTGTTAATGGAGGACAAGCTGAGGAGTGGAACTACTCTCGTTGTTGATCATTATTCATATTCAGGAGTAGCATTCTCATTCTCATACGCCAAGGAACTTGATATTGAATGGTGTAAGGTGACATCATTTCTTACTTCTTCAATATTGCTATTTTGTTTCTCAGACAAGTTTCAGCAAAATAAAATCACCCCACACATCTATTTAAGAGTACTACTAATAAAGTTTTAATTACAGATATTAACAGATTAGTATTAATTTATAAATTAATTAATTATAACTTATTAAGTAATTATATAATATTATTATAATTAATAGGTGAGAGAAACAATATTTAATTAATGAGAGAGAATCAAGCATGCAGTTGGTAATTATCAACTACAATATTCAAGGGATTTTCTTAACTTACCATTATCAATTTCACGCCACCTCCACCCCACTCTCACATACCCACGTTTCTCTTACCACTGTTACTCTTTCTCTTTCAATTTATTTATTGTTCTTCATCTTCATTCAAAACCACTGGTAATCTGGCCTACATTATCACAAATCCACTTTTTTCGATTCACAAATAAACTTTGATATCATGCTGAAAAATCAAAAAGTTTTCCATAAACCTCGAAAGAGTCCAAGATTTATCGACGATAAATCTAATGTCGAAATAGAGCCTCCAAGTTTAACACTTGAAACATAAACTTGGAGGCTCTATTTTGACATTAGATTCATTCTCAACAAATCTTGGACTCTTCCTAGGTGTAAGGGAAACTTTTTGATTTTTTGCCATGATATGAAGGTTTCTTTGTGAATCAAAGAAAGTGGATTCATGATAATGTGAACCAGATTACCTGTGGTTTTTGTTTGAATGAAGATGAACAATGAAGAAATTGAAAGAGAAAGATTAACCGCGGTAAAAGAAATGTGGGTATGTTGGAGTGGGGGTGAGGGTGAGGGTGGCGTGAAATTGATAATGGTAAGTTAAGAAAATCTCTTGAATATTGTAATTGATAATTATCAACGGCACGCTTGATTCTCTCTCATTAATTAACTATTGTTTCTCTCACCTATTAATTATATTAATATTATATAATTACTTAATAAATTATAATTAATTAATTTATAAATTATTATTAATCTGTTAATTCCTATAATTAAAATTTTATTAGTAGTAATTAAAAAAAGGTAGATTTAAAGGTTGTAATATTAACCCTTAAATACATGTGTAGGGTGATTTTACCTTAAAATAAACACAAATTGTAACTAATTTTCAGCAGGGTAATTTGAACATGTCTTTCTGTTGTGTCCCTCCCGATGGAATGTGTTGCACGTAACTTTAGACCTATTAGATTTGACATCAGCAAACTGTTTCCACCATTCTAGTTGTGGTCTCCCTACCTTTCTATTAAAATCAGGTGGCAATAATTTAGGCTCCACACATAACTTGGTATATCCTATGTACTCTCACATGGGAGAGGTTCAACAGGAATTGCATATGTATTTTCAAAAATTTTCTTGCTACAAAAGGGAGAGCAATAATCCGATTCATGTAATCTTCTGTACTTAAGAACAACCATTGCATGTTCGCAAGGCATCTCATCAAGCTTAAATCGCCCACAACTATATTTTCTGCTTCTTATGCACACTATGTACCGCTTAGGTCCATCAATAACAATATGCATAAATTGTGTTGATGGTATTGCCTAAGAAAATAATTAGTTTTAAATATAAAAATATTCAGGCATTGAACATAGTAAATAAACAATTCATACCTTCATACGGTAGACAACTCAACATTTTCTTAGAGTTTAAGATCATATTTATTTGTCAGTTCATTTTGATTTTTGCAGTCTCCTCATTCTGTTTCGAGATTCATATTTGAATTGTTATCCTCATAAATTCTAGAAGTGATAATACTGGGAGCCTCCTTGCTAACCTGTTAGTGTTGTTTAAGGATTCCGCTATGTTTGAAGTCATTGTCCATATTCGTTTAACTTTTGAATGAGTCATTAACCACTTACTATACCCATTATCGAACAAATAACCTCTTATCCTTGGGTCGATCATATGTCTATTCTTCCCATCAACTCAAATTCTTGAACTGTGTACGCCTTTGCCATGGCAAAAAAAGCCCCTTCAAATCTTCCACATTTCTATGAAATTCTTTAAAACATTGCAACACAAATGTCAAATGCAAGCATAATAATCTAAATCAGGATATACCCTTACAATTTCCTTCCATATGCTTTCATTCCTATCATACATAAAACACATATTCTCTATTTCTTCAAATGTGTCCCTAAATCTTTCAAAGAATCAGTCTATGATGCATCATTTTCAGAATCTAGTATAGCGTACGTGAATGAAAGTATGTGACCTATTTTATTACCAAAAAATATACTTAATTCATACACATCGGAATCAATTTATATACGAAAATTATACTATTAGATAAATAACAAGAATCATACCTCTTGGATCCATTGTGTTTGCAATCAGAATTGTACCACCATATGCGCCTTTCAAGCCTGCCCCGTCAACAACAACTATTGGGCTACAATACTCCCATCTCCTAATAGATGCTTCTAACACAAACAATGCATATAAAAATTTATCACTTTCTTTACTCTTCAAGCTTACAATAGAACTAGGATAGTCCTCCTTCAAAATGTACAAAATAACCTGAAAGTTTTGCATATGATTCAGTTGGGTCACCACGTAGCATTTTATTGCTTTTTCTTTAGTTCGCCATGACTGCATGTATGTCAACAAAACACCATGTAATTTCAACATGGCATCGGCAATATCCTTACGAGTGTATACTGTCTTTGGATCGACAAACTTATCCAATTTAAGAGCAGCTACTATGTCAGTTATTCCTTGACGCCTTGCATAAACTCTGTTCCTCACTAAATATGTGTGATTCCCACAATTTCTGGATCTTGACAAGTCCAGATTGATTCAAACTCGACAAATTCATTATCAATGAACAGTTTTCAGAAGGGCACTTTAGGTAATAACATTTTTATAAACAAACAAATATTATGCCAAATATTTGTATACTAATTTTATACACAAGATACTAAAAAACAGATAAACAATTAAATTCTTAACAAGCAGAACTGAAACATATTACAAGGATTCAAAACTTTTGGACTACTGCATAGTGTTGCATCACCTCCATAAGTGTGCTCTTATTTTTATAAATTTATTTCACAACAATCAACATATTTACAGTGATGCTGATTATAGCAGATCCTTCATTATCCAATTCATCAACATCTTCACCAGCATTCATTCCGACCGAACGGACTAAATTATTCAAGTATAAATCAATATTTGGTTGTGTTGTTCCAACAAAACTTTCTGATCGCTCCATCATAACACTGGATTATGGAGTATCCATAGCCTGATTCTTCAATGTTATGCACAATGGATATTTGATATAAAAAAATCAATGGTTACTTTCTTCTGATCCAAGAACACTCGTACACCCACATCATTATGTATATGAATTGGTGGACATCGTTTGCTAACAATGTACTTAATCTCAATTTCATTAACAATAGCTTCTATTCCTAATTGTGAAGTTATCGCATTATCTAGACCATTAAATAGGTTGGTAGAATCATATATAATTTTGTCCATCTGGAAATCAACATACTTTCATGTTTCATCATAAATTTATTGTCATGAAATTTCAAGATATCAAAGTAGAAACAATTTTTATACACATTTTATACCAAATTCATGCAAATGAGTATACATTTTATTGTTACACAAGTTGATGTGTATACTCATTTGCATGAATTTGGTATAAAATGTGTATAAAAGTTGTTTCTACTTTGATATCTTGTAATTTCATAGCAATAAATTTATGATTAAACATGAAAGTATGTTGATTTCCAGATGGACAGAATTATATATATATCTACCAGCCTATATAATGGTCTAGTTAGTGCGATAACTTCGCAACTAGGAATAGACGCTACTGTTGATGAACTTGAGATTAAGTACATTGTTAGTAGACAATGTCCACCAATTCGTATACATAATGATATGGATGTACGAGTGTTCTTGGATCAGAAGAAAGTAACCGTTGATTTCTTTATCAAATATCCATTGTGCATAACATTAAAGAATCAGGCTATGGGTAATTCAGAATCTAGTGTTATGGTGGAGCGACAAGAAAGTTTTGTTGGAACAGCACAAACAAATATTGATTTATACTCGAATAATTTAGTTTGTTTGATCGGAATGAATGCTGGTGAAGATGTTGATGATGAAGGATCTGATATAATCAGCGGCACTGTAAATATATTGATTGTTGTGAAACAAATTTATAAAAATAAGAGTACGCTTATGGAGGTGATGCGACACTATGCAGTAGTCCAAAAATTTTGGTTCCTTGTAATACGTTCCAGTTCGGTTTGGTAAGAATTTAATTGTTTATCTATTTTTACGAGTATCTTGTGTGTATAAAATTGGTATATAAATATTTGACATAATCTTTGTTTGTTTATAAAACAGTTATTACCTAAAGTGTCCTCTCAAAAATTATTCATGGATAATGAATTCGTCGAGTTTGAATCAATTTGGACTTTTCAAGATCTGTAAAATTTGTGGGAACCATACATGTTTGGTGAGGGACAGAGTTTATGCAAGGCGACAAGGAATAACTGACATAGTAATTGTTATTATATTGGATAAGTTTGTCGATCCAAAGATAGTATACACCCTTAAGGATATTGCCGAGGACATATTGAAATCACATGGTGTTTTGTTGACATACATGCAATCATGGTGAACTAAAGAAAAAGCAATACAAATACTGTGGGGAGACCCAACTGAATCATATCCTATTTCTATTGTAAGCTTGAAGAGTAAAAAAAGTGTTAAATTTGTACATGCATTTGTTGCGTTAGAAGCATCTATTAGGGGATGAGAGTATTGTAGGCCAATAGTTGTTGTTTATGGGGCAGGCTTGAAGGGCGCATATGGTGGGACAATTCTGATTGCAAGCACAATGGATCCAGAAGGTATGATTCTTGTTATTTATATGATAGTATAATTTTGGTATATAAATTGATTTCGATGTGTATGAATTAAATATATTTTTTGGTAATAAAACAGGTCACATACTTCCACTCCCGTACGCTATAGTAGATTCTGAAAATGATGCCTCATGGATCTGATTCTTTGAAAGATTTAGGGACACATTTGAAGAAAGAGAGAATATGTGTTTTATGTTTGATAGGAATGAAAGCATATGGAAGCGAACTGTAAGGGTACATCTTGGTTAGATCATTATGCTTGATTTTGGCATTTGTGTTGCAATGTTCTAAAGAATTTTCATAGAAATATGGAAGATTTGAAGAAGCTTTTTTTGTCATGGTAAAGGCGTACACACTTCAAAAATTTGAGTTGATGGGAAGAATAGAAATGATCGATCCGAAGGTAAGAGGTTATTCGTTCGATATTGGGTATAGTAAGTGGTCAATGACTCATTCAAAAGTTAAACGAACATAAATAATGTCTTCAAACATAGCGAAATCCTTCAATAACACAAACAAGTTAGCAAGGTGGCTCCCAGTTGTATCACTTCTAGAATTTATGAGGATAACAATTCGAACCTGGATCCCGAAACACAATAAGAAGGTTGCAAAAATTAGAACGGATCTGACAAATAAATATGATCTTAAGCTCCAAGAAAATGTTGAGTTGTCTACCGTATGAAGGTATGAATAGTTTATTTATTTTGTTCAATACCGGGATATTTTTATATTTAAAACTAATTATTTTTTTAGGTAATACAATCAACACACTTTTTGCATACTGTTATTGATAGACCTAAGCGGTACATAATGTGCATAAGAAGCAAGAAATGTAGTTGTGGGCGATTTCAGCTTGATGAGATGTCTTGCGAAGATGCAATGGTTGTTCTTAGGTACAAAAGATTGCATGAATCGGATTATTGTTCTCCCTTTTATAGCAATAAAAATTTTGAAAACGCATATGCAATTCCTGTTGAACCTCTCCCATGTGAGTACTTGGGATATACCAAGTTATGTGTTGGAGTCTAAATTATTGCCACCTGATTTTAAAAGAAAGGTAGGGAGACCACAACTTGAATGCTGGAAGGAGTTTGCTTATGTCAAATTTAATAGGTCTAAAGTTATGAGCAACACATGTCGTCGGGAGGGACACAACAGAAAGACATGTTTCAAAACATTTATTATACATACGACTTACTCTTTTGTGTAGGTAGTGTTTTTCAAAATCACAAACTAAAATTGGTTACTAGAAAAATTATGTCTAACAATGTATGCAGTTGATATCCAACTGGAAAAATTAAGTCTAATAATGTATGCAATTGGTATATATCTAGCTGAACATACAACATATATTTAAGATTTCAAACTATTAAACCAAGCTAAAACTAGTTACTGTTGTATCCAATTGGTATCCATCGGGAAAACTTAAGTGTAACAATGTATGCGATTAATATTCAATAAGAATTTCAAAATGTATATTAATTCTTACTATTATGCGTACTACTTACTCCTTTATGTATGCAACGTTTTTCAATACTAAAATCCCAATCTAAAATTGGTTATTGCTAGTATCCAACTTTGTATTCAATTAGTATCCAACTGGAAAAATTAAGTCTAACACTTTATGCAATTGGTATCCAATTGAAAAAATTAAGTCTAACAATGTATGCAATTGGTATCCAACTAGGATAATTAAGTATAACAATATATGCAACTGGTATCCAATTGGTATCCACTGTGAAAATTAAGTATAACAATGTATGCAATTATACAGTTAATTCCTAAGCTCTATTCAAAAATTTATATTCAAAATAAAACATACTTTTGATTTCCAAAAATCATGATCGAAGTTTTATAAACAGAGTTATCAAATATAGATTAATTGATGAAAAATGATGAGTACCCCATAAATTAGTCGAGGTGTTGCAAAAACCTTACGGGCACTAGGATTATAAAAAAAAAACATTTTGTATTTGCTTTTTATCATTAATGGGTCTCTAAAACCCTAGACCCGCGAAAATTTGAGACATTGCGCGGGAAATACCGGCGGCGATCTTTTTCCTCAAAATCCGTCTTCTTAATGCTTTCTGCATAACTTGTCTCAATCATACCCTTCGGGTTGGCCCAGTGGCTTGGGCTTGGGACTTTCATGTTGGAGGTCTCAAGTTCGAAACCCCTTGCCAGCGAAAGCAAGGGGTTTGCCTTCTGGGTCGAGCTCGTCGCACCAGGCTTGCCTAGTGCAGGTTACCTCTCCTGTGTGGTTTGCGAGCTATTTCATAGGAGCGGGTGTTTTACCCTGTGCGCACCCAAAGGGTAGGGCTGCGGGTTTCCCTTGTCATCAAAAAAAAAAAAAAACTTGTCTCAATCATTTTCTACTGTTATTGAATGTTACCATTATCTATTATCACGTACTTGCTACCTCACACCAACATAAACAATTTTGAAAAATATTTATATTTCTTTAAAATTTTCTGGTGTACTATACTGTACTGTCAATAGGGCAGATCAGATCATGGGTTTTGGAGTAACAAGAAATTATTTTCGTGAAATTGAATTATAGGTTTGATGGTGAGATGAGATATGCCTGCAATTTTCTTTACCTTTAGCAAGGTTTTGTAAGTTTTTTCAGCGCTCAATTTCTTACTTATATAGTGAAAATGTATGTGGATGTTCATTGATCGATATCAATTTGTTTTGGTCATGTAGAAACTGTTTAAGATCGTTTCTCTATGTCCTTGTACGTTTGCGTATACGCTATCCCGGTGGTTTGGACTTTGGAGGTTCTACAATATGAAATTTACTTTGATTGTTTTATAACTTGTGTTTGTTCTTTGTCCCTGTTAGAGTGAGTTAGAGTTCCACATTGGTTGTGGAATAGATTGGTGGTTTGCTTATAGGGACTTGATCAATCCTCCCTTCATGAGCGAGCTTTGAGATTGAGTTAGACGTGTCACATGTCATATCTTTATGTGGTATCAACAGTGGCGGATCCACGATTTGATGGTCATGTGTGCTCAATTCTTTTAACATAAAGTTGCTAGCCAAGAAAAGTTTCTTTCTAAAAGCTTACTAATATTTTATAGTATAGTTAGTAAATGAAATCCAATAAATAGGAAAATGGAAAAAGAATAAAGAAATATAAGTAAAAGGTCAGCAGTTAAAAGGTATAAATAGAAGAGCCCATACACTATGAAGAAGTTTCAATTTGCTTTTTTTTATCAAACAAGATAGATTGTTACCAGGATTCAAACCCTCACTGGAGGGCATTAGCGATCTTAGAACTCAACTTCAGAACCAAAGCATCCATGGAACGTTTTGGTTAATTGGTGCTCACGAATATCTTATATCAATTTTCCAATATTTTCTATATACATATACAAAGTTTCCTTCGGGGTCAGGGTCTGCCTCTGGGTATCAGAGTCAGGTTTATCCTGTTTGGGCTCCCACTCCGGGCTCCAATTGGTTGACCATAAATGGGGTGTTAGAGTGGGTTAGAGTCTTACATTGATTGGGGAATGGATTGTCGTTTGCTTATATGGACTTGGACAATCTTCTCCTCATGAGCTAGCTTTTGAGGTTGAGTTAGACTAATGTGCCATATCTTTCCAGTCCCTTTACCATTTCTTTACCAATTGTGATTGGGCTACTTTACTACTAGTATTATTGCATAAATGAACCTCTTACTAAAAAGTACAAGATAAATCAAGCAATGTGTAACTGTATATACACTTATGTCTATACCTAGATGTAAATTCATGTATCCATGTATGGATGCAGAACATGTAAATGAAAATACACATATTTTGCTTGAAATGACTTCCAGTAATATAGCATATTGCATTAATTTGTTCATGTTTTCCTGTACTTGTTAGTTGTGGTTTTAATGATTCTAAGCTAAATGATGGTAACTCACTGGAGTAACTTATGGTTAAGACAGCTCTGTTCTAAATACAGTTTCAGTTTCTTTCCCCAGAAAATTTGGTGTAGTAGCGGCTCAGGGGTCAATTAAGTCTAGTTTGAGTTTGACCTTACCTTTTAAGCCTTTCCGGAATATTCATATGGAAAACAAAGAAAACATCAGTTCAAGAGGGCCTTAATTGTTTTAGAAGGGCTTGACCGCTGTGGGAAGACATCGCAATCTAGCAGACTATACACGTACCTCGATGAGCAAGGACATTCAGTTGAATCAAGGAGATTCCCCGACAGAGACACAGGTGTTGGGCAAATGATTTCTTTTCATCTTGCTAATTGTTAACAAGGCGCAGTTGGATGACCATGCTATCCATCTTCTCTTCAGCGCAAATCATTGGGAGAAGAGGTATTTCAGTTCATATGACCTAATTTGTATAGCAATAATGTATTTTGCGAAATATGATGCAAAGAGTGCCCGATAGACAGAAGTCATCTATTTGTCATAAGTTAATATTTACGCATATAGTATTTAGCCATAGATTGAAAGAGAAACTAAGTGGTATTGAAATTTTCTCTGCTACTATTAATTTAAAGTAACTACTTGACAAGTTCTCCACATTAATTGTTATTTTCTCAGGGCAATATGGACATAACAAACTGAGAGAAAAATAAAAATATGATTTTCTGGTCTTCTACTATCTTAGGTTGTTGCCATGGGAGTTTTGGTTTAGCTATAAGAACAGAACACATGACGTGTGCGTAAGGCGCATGTCATGGTTCGAACCCTGCTCCGTGGTATTTGTGTTGGGTAGAGGATAGAGGGGCGGGTCAATACTTCTCGGAGTTTCAAACCTGTGTGTTGACTGCACTCGGGCCAGAATTCCACAGGGGAGAAAAATAATCTTAGGTTGTGGAAATATTTTCATCAAACTCACCTTCTCCTGCAACGAATTCAGTACCTTTTTCTTGGAATATGGTGTGATCTTCTGACCAAAATGGAAGTGTTAATATCTTTCACCTGCTTCTTTCTTTTCTATTCCTTTAAATTAAGTACCAGTCTTCATTCTTATTTATCAACATTGCAGTGAATTTTATCGTCATTATCTGGAAGGTTTTACCTGATTTGGCAGCCAACAATTTTACTTCCATGTTTAACCGTTTATGTAAGAATTTTCAGTCGAGTCCACTTGGTGTTATCATGACAGTTAACCTTCTATTAAGCTTGTGCATTTAGGTCGTTCTAAATTTTCTTTGCAATAATGCAGAGTGTTAATGGAGGACAAGCTGAGGAGTAGAACTACTCTCATTGTTGATCGCTATTCTTGTTCTGGAGTAGCATTCTCATCTGCCAAGGGACTTGATATTGAATAGTGTGAGGTGATATCATGTCTTACTTCCTCAATATTGCTGTTTTGTTTCTCAGAGAAGTTTTAGCAATGAAATTTTTTATCGCAGGCTCCAGAGATAGGGTTGTTAGCTCCAGATCTAGTTGTATACCTTGACATATCTCCTAAGGTACTTTCTAGTTTATATTATTGTTTTTCTTCAATTGTCTCAAGTTAAAGAAATAGTGTGTGAATTGCATTTTTTACAATTGAAATCTTAAGTTTGGATAGATGGGGATTTCTTATGCAGTCTCTGCTCCTGTCAAGATATGAACACTTTGTAAAATAGGATAAGCTAAATTGATTAAATGATATTAGCTGAGATTCTGATTTGATTTTCTTTGGAGCTATGAATATAATAGTTACTTCATTAATCAAGATAACAAGTTAACCTTGTATAGGTTAAAGCATCACATTCTAAAGCACATGCAATAACTGTCTTTTTACTATTGTGTTGTTTATTATAGGTTATCGATGCGACCCTTCCTCTGGAAGATATAGAGAAAAAGCTGAGAGAAATTGCTTTAGACTATACGACAATATGCCAAAAAAGAAACCGTTGTCTCAGTTATGGTTATTGTGTGTCAAATGTGCAAAGTATCACACATGATTCTGCAACTCCGTGTAACATGATCTTCTTTTATTTTGAGTTTGGCGTATATTTAATCTTAGAGATATCTTTGTCAGGGCAGAAGTACTTTATGTCTTGTCGATTCCTGTATACCAGCTTGTTGTGAGTTTGAATTTTCTCCACATTTTGTGGAGAGTGTGTATCTGGATTAAGTGGTGAATGGTGATGTTATGGAGTCACCTCAGATTTTTCTTTTCTGTTAATTCAAATTTGCATGTTTGATAGATCTGGGGGAGGCAGAAGGCTGAAGCCAAAGTTTGTCTTAATAGTAATGAGTTGATGATGGTCACTCAACTAATAATTAGTATCTCAAAAAATTACTTTTCGCTAAAGAAAGTTGAAATAAAAAAAAGTGACTTTTCTAATATAATAACACTATTAGTTAAGTGATCATCTGAGAAAATCAATTTTGATAATAATTTGAAATGGGCCTACTCTTGCCCGTTGCTTTTGGCAACAAAACAAAAAGAGTGTTTGTGAGCTTAGTTGTTTAGCGTTATTTTCAATCTGAAAGAGGTCAACAGCAACAAACCCAGTATAATTCCATAGAGTAGGGTTTGGGAGTGTAGAATGTACGCATATATTATCACTACATTAGAGGTAGAGAGGTTGTGACAATCAATAGTAATAGTTATTGAAACGTCACTGAGTAGTTATACAACTTTCATTTGATGAATAAGGCTTGCCTGGCAGTAGACAGTAGATTTGAGTTCCAGTCGTGTAGAAGGTAAAAGTAGAGGCAATTTTGAGCTCCCTACGATGGGGTGGTGCGTAGCTTTTTTCAATTAAATTTTACAAAAGAAGAAATGAAGGTGAAAAAAACAAACATACTTCCTACACTTAAGAGAAAGAAATGTCAAAAAAGGAACCTCAAGTTTTCATCTTCTAGTGTATGACAATGGCAATTGGCCTGCTGGTCTTTCAAGTACATTACTTCCAACCGTCTATTTTGCTCTTTTGAAAAGGTCTAATAAAAGGGCTGTATAAGCAAAGCTCACAAAAAGCATCAAGTTGATTGTGTTTCACTATCTGTTTCAAGCAAAAACAAAAAATTCACTTCCTTGTGAAGAACATCAATCTATGAACTTTAACGAGAGGGAAAACCAGCAAGGACCAATATGCATGGACCCTGTTATGTGATTGAGGTAATTAGCACTCATTGGCAGAAATGAAAATGATTGCTGGAAGTATTGGTCATTATCATCTATTCACATAATCTGTCTAAGCCATGCTTCTTCCCTGCAAAGTATATGCACATCACAGTTTTCTGACCCTCTTTTCTACCAAAATTAGCTCTTTTTTCTTCATGAGCCAAGTATTCTCATGAGTCAAGCTGGACAACATTTGCTGTTAAAAGGGGCTTACCCTGTGCATGAATTGCTCCAAACTAGTGTGCGAATAGGTGGAGAGCAGTTTATAGAGTCAACATATACCACATGCGTCTTTCCCTTGCATTTCTGTAAAGAGTCTGTTTCCATGTTTCAAACATGTGAGATGGCGACCTACATGTCACCAATTAAGCAACTCTGTCACTGTGTGTGTCTAGGACTCCCTCACAGTTTTTGCTGCTAAACATTTAGAAATTTATACACCAGAGCTCGAAATTTTAGAAAACATTATAGAACAAATTGAACACTTTGCTTGTGTGTTAAAATAGTCCATATAGAATAAATTGAAGAGTTACTATCATGTTACTATGAGGACTAGAGTTCATACAAGAAAATGCTCAAAAAGGAATACAAGTGATTTACTGATTACAGTAAGTAAAGCCTGTGAGCATATATTTGCAGAACTTCTATTGACATGATAAGTGTCAAAAGCCAAAAGGTTTACTTGATGACTTAATCTATACATCTCGACACAAAGTAGTATTATGCTTTAGTCCTTTCTGGGTAATGACATCTCATCTCTTGCCATGTTGCTGCTTTGTAGGTGCTCCAGGACTGCTTTCATTCCAGTGAGATACTCCACTAGTCCTTTGAAGTAGGCCGTTAGCAAAGAATAAAGCATGAAAAAGAAAGTTTTTACTCAATGAAAACAACATACACAGTGTAATCCCACAAGTGGGGTTTGGGGAGGGTGGTGTATACACAGCCTTACCCCTACCTTGTGATGGTAGATAGGTTGTTTCCGATAGATCCTTGACTCAAGTAAAGCATATCAAAATCAGTAAGAATAGGAAATGCAGTGTAAAGGAACCACATAGAAACAACGGAGAAAGGGACAGTAGCAACAACAAACAGTATGACAACAAGAAGTAATAGTAAAATCGAAGAATAAGATAGTAGGAGAGTACTAATAATGATACTGATAAGGGTAACTAGACCACACTCAACTATTTACTATCCTTTTACTCAATGACATGCACTGTAAATAGTTACCCTAAAGACCTAAAACAATTAAGAAATTTACATGTATATGGAAAAAAGTAATGGTATTTGTTTCCGATTTGGTGACAACCAAAGGAACATATTACTCAGTTTGCATTGCTTTACTGAAGTCTGAAGAGAGTTACCATTTACATAGTTTCGACAGTCGTGATGGTTAATCCTCAAGTCAGCATCCCATCCTTCGTTGAATCTGTTTGCCGTATCCATTGCATCACTCTCTGAGTAGCCAACAAACCAGCACTTCCTTTTAGGCAGCTTCTTCAGTGTCCTTGTAAGAACAACTCCTGTCATGGTATAAACTAGCTTGAAGACGTGAATTGCTTAGGAGACTACTTTTGATATGAACTTATAATGGTTAAGAGACAGGAAAGCTCGTCTTTTTTACTTCCATACAACTTTGATAATCAAAGTTAAAGTGCTCATTTCTTATTGAATGATGACCATAACAGGCATCAGCTGAAACCAAAGGAAATTATGCACAAAGGTCATACTTATTATGAAGAAGTACGACTAGAAATTGATCCCTATGATTGTCAATTCAAAAGAGAGACATGAGTTTGGATATAATGCTGATTCAGAAATTGACCAAGTCTCACAGATTCAACGTCTAAATGAATTGAAGGTACGAACTTGGATAAGCTGCAAAGTTGAGATAAAACAGTAATCTATCCATTTCTCCTGTAGATTTAGAGAACAGTTCAAGTTGCCTAAGCACTGTAGACGGGGGTGAAGTATATAGTTTGAGTAAGAGTATGGGAGTTCGTGATGGTCTATATAGAAGATATAAGATAGTTCAAGTTCACCGAAAAGTACTGTGCTTTTTCTCTGAGTTCGACAAAACAATGACTCACTGATGCATCATTGCATTACTCATTTGTCCTCTCCTTTCTTTTTTGGTATTTCTTTGAATAATTATACAATTTTTGCACAAGGTTAGGACATTAATCATATATATAAGTATTTATTTTATCCAATTTACCTTTCTGCTAGTATCATTACTATTAGAAAATTGTTAATTTCTGATGAATGTCCCTGTCAGAATTGACTCATTGTTAAGAAATTTCCAACTGAAAATCTGTGGAAAACATTTCCAACGAGCCAAATGCTGATGGATTTAGTCAAAATGATTTGAGTAGCAATGAGGCAAACGACTTTCAAACTTTAAGAGGAACTAAAAGGGTCTCACCTGGTACATTTCTACCAGATAGAGCTGCAACAGCTACACCGATGTTTTCCGGATCTTGAGGTTGGAAATCATACACTAAAACCTAAATGCAAAGATTAGTAACCTGTTAAGACTTTTTTAAATTTCTTTTTCAGTTTAATCATTAGAAATCTGAAACTCTCTAGAGTGGGATTCACTTAGGTAATTAACAATGAATGAGATAATTATACATGAATTACTTATTTTAAAAGGGATTTTTTTTCTTTAAACAGCTTAATCCCGTTTTGCTAATACACACATTCTTATTCCATGTTCTATCTGTATAATTATTTTTTCTGTATACTGCCAATCAAAAACTCCATTAAAATTTTATGCTGGGATTATATTATATAGTCAACGAAACTAACCCTAACTGAAATATATGTTTTGATTAGGTGTGGCAAAATTAGTTCATAAAAACATGTCCTAGCTATTGTTCTCACGGCGGAGCTAGGTGGGGGTTCGTGGGTTTAGGTGAACCAGTAACTTTTCTGTAGATCTTGTTTAAGTACTAGAAAACTAAATAAATATATATACGTATATCAACTTGTGAACCCCTAACAAAATTGATTGATGGTTCAGTAGTAAGGAAGGTAGCATGAAAATGCTTTTCAGGCTAGAGTTGTGGGTTCGAACCCCCCTCTCTTCTTTTAAAGCAAATTTAGAATCTCAAACTCTTAATCCTATCTTCGCCTCTGATTTTCATCTTAATCCTATCTTCGCCTCTGGTTCTCAGCTTATTTTGATTTTGACAGTCAAAATTCAGCCCAAATCGCCCATTTCAAACCCCTAATTATGAGGACAAAATGCACGAGAAAAAAAAAAGGAAGAGAAATTAAACCTGAGAGTGGAGGGAGGAGGAGGGGTTGATGATGACCATGAAATGCTGCAAATCCCAGAAATTGAGAGAGTAAGCAGTGGACATGAGCAACTGGGCAGGTCCTTTTGTGGCTCTTAAAGGCACAGCTGCTACGTATACTTCATCTCTTCTGCTCTTGCTACTTCCTGTTCTAATGGAGTTTGCAAATGAGCTCGATAGCATTTCCCTCTTCTTCTTTTTTGGTGTGTGGCTGGTTACATTTGAAAGGGATTTGATGTGCCAATAACCACATACTACTGCATAACAAAATTCAATTACGTTTCAATTTGACTCGATGTAAAGTTTAAAGAAAAAAAAAATGACGGATATTTGTATGATTATAAATAACTAGAAATGGGATCCGTGCCAAGGGCACGGGCCCAATATATATATTATTTTATTATTTTAATTTATGTAATACAAATAGAACTTGAGAAATTATTCAAATTTTAAGTTATTTATTATTGCGATTTATAATTTTCTTACGTAATTTTGTTGAAATAATATATATTACGTATTTCATTTCTCAATTTATGCGGCACAAATAGAATTACAAAAATTAATCATTTTTACGTCTTTTAAATATTTTAAGTTGTTAATTATTGTAACTTGTAGTACCTCCTATGTAATTTTTAAATAATATATGTTACTTCTCATGTCCCAATTTATGTGGTGTTGATATATTTTCGACAGTCAGTCAAATTTTATATGTCCTTTGAATATTTAAATTATTAATTATTGTAATTTATAATACTTTTTACGTTATTTAAATCAAATGTGAAATACCACTAATAAATTTTATTAGTTAATTTTCTTTTACATGAAATAATATATTTTTTTCAAATAACAACAATTACATCTGATGGGATGTGTGGGTCCGGGTAAGTCCTAACATCAACATTTTAATTTATGCCTTTTTAGACATTTAATCAGCGTTTGGTAATAGATTTTCAAATATTTTTGACAAATATTATTTGGGTAAAAATTTGAGTGAAATTTCACTATGTGTTTGACCATAGTATTTGGGAAACATATTTCACTTTTTAAAGAAATATGATTTATACCCATAAGTTTTAAAAACTATCAAAACTAACCATAAGTTTGTATTACATAGCAAGATAAAAACGTCGACGTAACAAGATTCATGACTTCCGCAACAAGTCAGTTGGATCTTCGTTGCAACAAATAACAGATAGTGTCCATGACACTGGAGCAATGTGGTAATTCGGAGTGAGTGCAACAAACATCATTCCATACATTGTAAAGTAGACAAAGCACATGACTTTGTTACCCTGAGACGATTGTTCGTCATTTTCATCAACAATCATATCATCACTTTCATATTCACTGAATATTCCACCACTGCTTTGGTGTTCACGTAAAAAATTTATGTAATACAGTGCAAGCAACTATTATAGAGGGTGTTTTTGTAAAAAATAAAAGTTTGGTGTAAAATTTAAATTTTTAAAAGCTCTCTAATAATGAAATTTGGTCTAAATACTATTTTTTTTCTAATATTTGGGAATTTGGATTATTTGTTAAAAATTCTTGTCAAATAATGGCAAATTGTATGGAAACACTATTTGCCAAATTTCCCCCCAAATTTTACTTGGGAAATCTATGGCCAAACGGGTCCTTAAAAAAGGCTCAAACTTCAGGTTATTTACTAATGTGTACCAATAGATTTATTGTAAAATAGTGAAAATGAAGGGGCAAATGTAACTTTGAAAAAGTATTGTATTACCAACAAAAAGACACTGTGGGTATCAAAGGAAAAATCATGAAGCAGACCACTTTCAAAGCAAATTGTACAACCAATTAAAGCAACGTAAAAAGCAGAATTAGCCAATAAATTACCAACATGCCTTGTCTAAGAAGCAAGCATATTGACGAACAACTGCTTCCTAGACTCTTCTACATATTAATAATTTATTAAGAGAAATAAATATTATAAAATTAAATTATTACTAAATATAAAAATGGAGAAAACGGTCTAAAACCCCCCTAACCTATACCCGAAATTCCAACTACACATTTATTCATTACGGGAGTCCTATTATCCCCTTACACTATTTTAAAGTAGAATTATTTGCTCCCTAAATGATGAGGTGGCAAGAAAGTGTAGTTCGTGAAAGGTAAAAAAAATAATTAAAACTTTAATTTTAAAAGTATTTCTTAAATTTCATATTATAATTTTTTGATTCTTCAAAAATCTATATGTTTCCTTTAAATTTTTTTCTTTTTATCGTCTTTCTTCTTCTCTTTATCAAAGCAATATCGGCGGCGGCTCTGCTCCACCACCAGGTCGCCGCCCTCACCAACCTTTCTTCATTAAGTTAACTTTCATTCTCAAATCACATATTTCTCACATGAATTCACTTCTCATCAGTGTGAAAAATTGACAATAACTCAAAATCAAAATCGAAAGTCATCGGCAGCGGTTCTGCTTCACCACCAGGTCTCCGTCCTCACCAACCTCTCATCATTAAGTAACTTTCATTCCCAAATCACAAATTTCTCATAGTAAATTCACTTCTCATCAGTGTGAAAAATTGACAATGACTCAAAATTAAAATCGAAAGTCAAGAGAGGATCGAACTTTATAGTTATTAATGGAGAAAAATTCATCAAGTAACAGATCCATCAATGGAGAAGAATTCATCAATGAAATCATTGGGTGAGAAACCCATTAATGGAAAAGACCCAATAATCGAAATGGATTGCTCAACATTGTTATATTCTATCTTCAATAGAGAGCATCAAAATTTTGCTAGTGTTCATAACTCCGGTGAAGCTCGAAGAAGATGGTGGCAGTCATAGAATGTATCCTCAAATCTGGAAAATCAATTTGTAAAGATCAAAGAAAAAGAGGAATGGAAAAGGAAAGAGAAAGAGAAAGAGAAAGAGGGAAATATAGATGAAAAATAATTCAGAATAAAGGATTTTTTTTATTTTTAAAAAAGGTAATATTACGTGGCAGGGCGCGTGCAATTCACTTTTTTATATAAATCTGGGTGTGCGTTTTTAAGGGGGTTTATATTATACTTTTAAAATGTTCAGGGGGGTAATAGGACCCCCGTAAAGAATAAGTGTGTAGTTGAGAATTGGGTAATAGATTGGGGGATTTTTAGACCATTTTCTCTATAAAAATGTGTTGTTCTTTCTGGAACAAACTTTTAAAAAAATGAGTAAATTATGTAAATTGGGACATAGAGAGTATATAATTTAGAGGTTTGTGTTTTTGTTTTTTTTCCCATTGAAATGAAATATATTTACAATTTTTGCTGTTGGTACTTTTAAGACTAATTTTAACAGGTTTATAAGTATAGAGATGCAACTGTTGATACAAACAAAAACAGGATATCTACACTTCGAAAATATAAGATTTGAAATCTTGAAATCAAGACATGTAATACATGTTATGGTATTACATAGTGGGGGTTTACTCAGTGCTCACCGCAAAAAGCTCACCCAAAGGATAAAGGTTGTGATAGAGGTTATAACGGATGTGGGTTATCGTGAAATTCAAAAAAAAAAAACATGTTATGAATGTAAAAATTACTTACATAACAGTATATATTATTTAAAATCAATAAAAATTAGTATTTCTCCCTTCTCAATTTGTGTAATACCATTTGATTAAGCACAATGTATTTTGAAGTTTTTAGTCTAAGATAAGCCTAAGACATTTGTGTTAAAAATAGTATAACTTACATAAATTTCATAGTGTAAGGAGTAAATTACATTATGTCCCTACTCTTTTTCTAATTACAATAATCCCTTAATTTTTACACCATCCTGATACATAACTCACTATCTGAATACATTAATGTTGATACATTATGTATCAAGCTGTTACGCCAAAAAAGGGGAAAAAATAGAAAATTCAATTAAAATCCCATAAATTACGCTTACAAGTTTCTTCTTACAATCAATCAGTCATACGCAA
Organism: Solanum appendiculatum; assembly: GCA_018342035.1. Classification (NCBI taxonomy): domain Eukaryota; kingdom Viridiplantae; phylum Streptophyta; class Magnoliopsida; order Solanales; family Solanaceae; genus Solanum; species Solanum appendiculatum. The sequence continues at coordinate 51,552 of JAGDQO010000648.1, forward strand.
ATCCTTACAGAACCAACAAATTCAAAATTCAATTTTTTTCTCCCTATTCATCGTTCCATGTTCATCGAAGAACCATTCAAATTAGATTCAAATTTGTCGAAAATTTGATAAGATACATAATGAATCGTTGTTGGACAAACATTTTCTTTGTGAATCTCAAATCAACCTTTGCAGTAGATCGATGAGATAAGGAAAAACTTGGAAATCCGATATATAGTCAAAGGAAATCACAGGAAAATGTTGGTTCTGTTGCTTGGCCTGCCCTTCGTCTCCTCTCGATCGTGGACACCGTAGCAAGAGATGATCAAAGAAGCTACCGACCACGCCAATTTGAGTATCACCCATCTGATGCAAGCCTTATGGTTTTTGGAACATTGGATGGTGAAGTAGCTATGAAAATAGTAAGGTTTATGTATCACGAATATAATTTGGTGCTGTGTACATATACATATCCTTCTAAATTTAAATAAGGTAGAAGATACATAGCAACACCTGATACATGATAAATGATAAATTTGATAGAATTTTTGTATCAAGTATCAATATTAATTAAGGTTATGTATCAAAACTAATATTTGAACGCAATACATTGTGCATGATAAAAATGTAATGTATCATAATGTTGAAATGAAGACATTATACATTAGTTTAAGAAACAAAATCAACTAGATACATTAAAATCTGAACCCATATGTATCAGAAAGGATGAACAACAAAAAATTAAAAAAAATGTCAACAATTCGATCTAATGAAAGCAAAAAAAAAATTGACGAAGAAATCCTCCTACACTTTTTCCTTTGCTTTGTATCAACTCCCGTATCTCTTTTTCATTGTCAACAATGGCGTCACCTATGAATCTCGATCCAAAGTCCTTACCAGTGCCACCACCATCTCGACCCTTTTCCCCCTTTTTAAGCGTTTTTCCACAATCATTTTAGAAGTCGAAGATGTATCCTTCTCGAACTAATTGGGTAAGCCCAATACTAAAAGATCGACCTTCATCCATATGTATCAGCAATTTTTTAAGATGAAAAAACTAAAAAAAAATTGATGAAGAAATGGCGTAAAAGGAAAATTTGTAAAAACGTCCATTTGGGACATGGCAGAAGAGTCCATTTGGGACATGACAAAAAAGTCATTATGTGAAAAATGAAAAAAATGGCGTAAAAGGAAAACTACAATTTGGTTTTAGATAGATATATTGTGGGAGTGATTTTAGGTGTGAAAATAGGAACAAAATCGTTGGGTTGGAAGGGCTATGAGTAATGTATCCGGAAAAGGAGAGAAGAAAAACGAAAAGAGGGATTTTTGTAATATTTTGAAATGGTAGGGAATTTTAGAGAATATGGAAAGAAATGTTGTGTAGTTAGGTAATTTTTCCTTAAAAATAAAAGGAAAAACTACATAAATGGGCCATAAAACCTAAAATAATTACATGTTCATACCCAAATCCAAAGTAATTCAAGAAATACTCATTCTCTCATAAATAATTACAACTCATACCCCTCATTCATTAAGGCAGGTAATTTTCGCTTAACTGATACTAAATCAGTATCATATACTGTATTGGTATCATTAAGACTGATAATTTTCACTTAACTGATACTAAATCAGTATCATATACTTTATTGGTATCATTAAGGCTGATAAATTCACTTAATTGATACTAAATCAGTATATATATTGTAATGATATCATCAAGGTTTTTTGTTCAGAAATTATTTATTGGTCAATGATACTATAAGAGTATATATATATTGTTGTGGTATCATTAAGGTTTATTGTTCAGAAATTATTCATTAGTCAATGATACTATAAGAGTATATGTATATTGTTGTGGTATCATTAAGTTTCTTGTTCAGAAATTACTCATTAGTAAATAATACTATAAGAGTATATATATACTCTTATAGTATTATTGACTAATGAGTAATTTCTGAACAAGAAACCTTGATGATACCATTACAGTGTATGTATACTGATTTAGTATCAATTAAGTGAAATTATCAGCTTTAATGATACCAATACAGTATATGATACTGATTAAGTATCAGTTAGACAAAATTAGTTGAGGGGTATATAATGTAATTATTTAGTGGGGTATGAATGTAAAGGGGTATATGCTTGTAATTATTTTGTTTTTATGGGGTATTTGCTTAGTTTCCCCAAAATAAAATTCCCTCACCAAGGAAAATTGTCAATTTGATTTAAAAAATGTAATGCATTATGCCACAAATAGATAGAAGAACAACAGGGAATAACATCTTCTTAGTCTGTTTTTGTTAAACTCACTTATTATTAATGAAGTAAATTTTACAAAAAAATTGTAATACAAGAATCTAGAAATTGAATCTCATATCAAACATATTCAACTTAATAAAGTTCAGACTTTACACCTCAATTTGATTACTATATTATACTCTGTCACACTTATTGAGTTAGACGAAGGCAGGTTATCTTGAGCTACAAAGAACAGTACTCAACAGACTAAGACAGCATTGAGTGCTCATAGCTTGTAGTGAACAGCCCTATTATGAAACCAACCGAAAGCAACCTTTGGTACTTAAGTAGTTATGGTTTCGAACCCTTGCAACTATGATAAAATAGTAGAACTTGAACATAGTGCATCAACTATCAAGATCATTCTCATCATAATCAGAAAGGAATGGATCCTTCAACAATTCAGCTGTAGAGGGTCTTGCTCTAGGCCGGCCAACACATCTTTCAATGAAGGCCTTTAACTCGGGATCGTTCACCCTGTTAAAAGCTTGAGGCTTTTTCCCAGAAGTTACTATCTTGTATAGTTTGGCTAAACTGTCACATTCGCTGTAAGGTATCTCCAGAGTAGCCATTTCAATCAAACACATCCCAAACGAGTATACATCCACCAACTCTGTGTAGTTCTCTTCATAAAGCTCTGGTGCCATATACTCTGGCGTCCCTAGTACAGAATGTGCTGCATGGCTCTTCCCCACGATTGTTGCTAAACCAAGATCACCGATCTTCACCTGTGAAACATGATAACCAGGATGTTTAAGGTCGACCAATCCAAAAGTATTGTATTTGTTTAGATGTACATCTGAAGCTCACGAGTAACTACCTTAGAAGCTCTTTTATAAATAAACGAACATTTCCAAATGTACTTTAGTGCCAAAGTTTTCATTTCTTTTTAAACCTAACAGGACCTTAGACTCCTGATTATACACAAAATGAGATGAATTACCCACAGATTTAAGTTAGTGAATATGGATTCTAACGTCACTGGCTTCTTTACTATGACAGTCGGGGCATAGTTTATGTCTACCCCGATTAACCCACTCAGCCAAACATAGGATTTAAGTTCCATAAGCTTTCTCTAATTATACTAAGCACCAAAGAGCAGGGGATATGCAACCGAGATAAAACCTGTCATTTCCCTGAATATGTCGACAAAGTAAATGACACGAATTTTGCACCTTTAGAATCATAAGAAAGAAGAAGGAACAGGTTCATTAGGAATGTGCATCATTACGTAGGATTTTTGACATAAAGTTTATGTCTATAGTAGAGAAATAGTAAGCCAGTATCGACTGAGTTCATACCTTTCCAACATTTCCATTGATAAAGATGTTACTGCAATTGAGGTCTCTATGAATAACACAAGGATCATGAGTATGGAGAAAATCCAAGCCCTGTAATATCTGTCTTGACCACTTCTTCAAGGCCTTGATAGAAATATGACGATGCTTTTTCCTGTATTCCCTCAAATTACCAGAGGCACATGCCTCGGTTATGAAATTCAGAATGTTGTTGTCACTGTCTTTCCAGAAATGGTACATGACAATGATGTTGTCATTCTTCAAGTTCTTCAGCAACTCGATTTCAGAATGGATCTTGCTGATGATGAAAGGACTGCCACTGAATTTGTTCAATCTAATCTGATTCCACACTACTTCTCTACCTTCCTCAAGATCAAACGCCCTATAAACCATCTTTACTGCACCATGGCCAAGCAGCTCCTCGTATCGTCCAAACCTCCTAGATGGATCAACCTCAGCAAATAATTCATTTTCTTGATCAGTTGCATCAGGATTTGCAGTTGGCATACCGAGTTCTATAAGAGTAAACAGAAGAAGCCTAAACATTTAGAAGATTCATCAGAGAAAACAATCACACAATGTCTATTTCCACAATAGGACTAGGAGGTGGAAAATGGGCAGGTCAAGACAATAAACAGGTCACAACTCACAACTCAACCCGCCTAAAATTTGCTTGGGTCAAAGTGTGTAAAATAGTGGGTTATAACCCAACCCCCGCAATACAACCCATACATCCACTCCTTACTTTCTCTCAAACTATTTCTCTCAATAATTAATCACACAACGTCTTTTTCTATAATAGGACCTAAATTCGAAAAAAAGATGTGAGCTTGATTGAGCAAACTACAGATCCACCTTTCCTGGTACTCCTCGATCATTGCCATTGGTTCAAACTACTGTACATAACATAAGAAAAAAAGAGAACTTTTGTATATATATAAATATCTTAAGTCTGCATCTAGTATCATAAAAAGCGAATTTTGGGTGTATATGTGCTACACTTCTCCTAATGACTTAAATCTTGATAAATACATGGATAAGCTACCTTATTAGACATACATTACAATCATATATACTAATCTTACCTCTACTTTCAAACAATTGCATATATTATCACTTTTAATATTTTATATCATATATTTGAAGATACAAGTAGATACCCACAACCCTTAAAATTAGGGTTGATTAATTATCTATCCATTTAAATTTCACAATTAACATTTAAATAAGGATTTTTTAATAACAATCAAATATTTTTCTCTCTCATCAACTTCTCCCATTCTCCAACCTTATCAGTATCTTTCCCTCCACTAATTAACGAGTAGCCAACCATTTACTTCTAACAATCGACTATAGTTCATATATTTTATTGCAAAGAGTATGACTTTAATGGCCATTTATGTTATATTCTAGTTGTTTGTTTGTATATTTTTTTCCTGCCAAATTATAGTCATGGTTTCTCCCTAACAATTCCATTCTCTAGTTGACTCAAATTTCATTTCTGACACTTGAGGGCCTTCTTCAAATCTTCATTAGTCGGAGGGATGAAAAAGCGGATTTTTCAGTGAATCTGACGGAGATCCGTCGGATCTAAGCACAACGAGCAACATATGATACAACAGATACTCTACAGTCATATGCACAACGAGCAACATATGATACAATAGATACTCTACATCTATGAGAAAAAATTTCAGATGCTAATAAAAGGAAGAAATTTGAAATTTTCTACCTTTTTTGGATTAATGATAGGACAGATACTCTACAATCGTGATTTGTTCCTATATTCACCTGTTTCAATTACATTCCACATTTAGATTCACTTAATTAGATGTATATGCTTACTATGTATTCGAGATACGTGTGTATGAAATTTAGATACACATAATTAGATATATATGCTTCTTCTTTTTGTATATTCCGTATTTAGATACACTTAATTAGATGTATATGCTTACTATGTATTCAAGATATATGGCTTTGGATATAAGTATGAAATTGATACTTGATACATCAAATTAATACTAGATATATCAGATTAATACTAGATACATATAAAAGATATATGAAGTTAATATTAGATCATATAAATAGATACATGAAATTAAATCTAGATACATATAACAAATACACAAAATTAATATTAAATATTTCTATGATACATATGAATATACTTGTATGACACTCATGTATCTAAGTGTTTAGTTTGTTGAATACATCAAATTAATGAATTTATTATTTTAAGAGTAATAAAATGAAATTAATCAAATTACATTACCAAGATATACATGTTTTTGTCATTTATTAATAATATTAATGAATTTATTATTTCAAAGAATAATAAAATGAAATTAATTAAACATAGATACACTCCTTGATTTCCACCTTATATTAAGAGATTTGATTAATTTAAATTTCCAGAATTAATTGTGCATGTATTATGAAAATCCTCAATTACTCCTCTAATTAAGGAAGTTAATTACAACCAATTAATTTAAACACATAAAATATGTATCTCGGTTTTAAAATTCGGTAGATACATGTATCTCGTGAATTCAAACTCATGTATCCTAAGCACAAAATATGGTAGAGAAAGTAATATTTAAAACTATCGAGAATCTTAGTAATTAGGACTTAAACTAGTGTGATTTATGTAGTTTGCCCTAAATACATACCCCTATAATTCAACTCCATTGCTAAACCTCAAATCACTTATCAGTTTTCTGCAAATTGAACTACTCAAGATTCAAAAAGTTCCCAACTTGGTTAAATGAAATTCATAAATATGAATAGACTACAAAATATTTAAACAACACATCAGATCAAGAACTTTGGATTGAATCAACAGAATATATATTGTAAATTTAAGAAAGAAAAACTCCAACTCATCACTAGTAATTAAGGTGAAATTAATTGTGAGAAGAGAAACAAAACCTTGAATTCATCTAAGAAATTAATACAACCTAAAATATTTATGCTCAAAAGATTCCGGAATCATAAATAAGGAAAACTTCATTTCAAATTATACCACAATTAGTATAATCATAAACTTCCTAATTCTAAGAAGCAGAGTAGTTTCATAATCTCTCCTTTTCTCTTCAAGCCTTAAACCCCAGTGGCCTAACCACATGTAGTGAAGGGTCCTTCGTCGAAAAATTATACTATGTATATAAATATTATACGAAGTGTATACTTTTCACAGGTACATATTAAATCAAAACAACCTTAACGAAATTTCTGGCATACTGAACACCCCACAAGAAAAGCTGTCAACCACCATATTATTTTTCTTGAAAATCATGTTTAAAGCTAGTACATACTGCAATTACAAGTAAGGTCCCAAATAAAAATCTAAACTTTGCTACAAGAATCAACAAGGAAAGCAAGAAATTGATATACTTACAAAGAAAATTGAAGGAAGTGATTTTAGCTATGGAAGGCAAAAAGGGAGAAAGAAGAGGAAAAGAGCAACAAGATTATTATGGAAATAAGCCTATTTATAAACAAAACTCTTGTACGTATACATGCAATCTTTCGACGTCGTTTCATTCAGTTATTAATTGAATCTGTGAAGCAATACACACGTATTAAGAAAAGTATTTAAGTACATAATTTAAATCATACTTTTTACTCTCTTTATTCTATATTAACTTAATTTTTGAGGTTTTTTTTATTGTTCAAAATTCAAGAGGGATGTTTGAATTTTTTTCTCATATTTGCCCTTTCATTTTATTGAAATTTATATGTTCTAGGAGATGAATTGCAATACTTACAAAATTATATTTATTATTTCACAAAGGACGATAGTGGAAATTATGGTTTAAAGTATGTCTTTGAATGTTTTCCTTAATAAGTGTGCATTGTCTGACAAATTCAACTAATATGGAATAGAGAGAGTAATACACACCCATTAAGAAAAACATTTAAGGACATAATTTAAATCATATTTTTCACTATTTTTCTTTGTAAAATCACAAATATAACTTTGTAAGTAGTGCAATTTATCTCATAGAAAATATAAAACTTCATTGAAAGAAAGAACAATTATGGAAAAAAATTTCAGATATCCATTTTTAAATTTGAACAATTCAGTTATTTTGAACAATGAAAAAAAGGTTCAAAAGTTCACTTAATATGAAATAGAAGGAGTATTATAAATGAACTTAATTAAGTTGCAGTGTAAGCAAATACTTAGACATTATATTGAGTTTATTTATATTTATACAAACACCGACTAAATATATGTTACTTTTTTGTCTTAATTTATGTGATGCAGATATAATTTGGAGACTCATCAAAAATTTTAATAGGATTTTTAGATATTTAAATTGTTAATTATTGTAATTTCTATTATTTCTTTTTATGTAATTTTCAAATAATATATATTACTATATCTGTCCAATATATGTGATATGGATAAATTTTTGAGAGTTAACCAAATTTTTTATGTCTTTTAAATATTTTAGGTTGTTAATTATTTTGATTTATAGTACTTTCTATATAGTTTTTGATTATATATGTTAGTCCATCTGTCCTAATTTATGCGTCACTGATGAAATTTTGAGAATCATCGATTCACCTATTCAGTTATTGCGCAACAACGGCAGACGTGAGTCAATGGGAGTCCTCATTTGTGGCGAGTCTCAGAGAAGTTGCTCCAATTTATGTTTTGCTCTCAAGCTATGTCGTCCATTATTTTGTTTAATATCAATAACATAAAGTTTGTCGCATTACCCACTTCTTACACTAGATATTAGGTTGTTTTCATTCTTTTACTTTACTGTTTAATATTGCTTTATTTTGTATATATTCATTATCAATCTTCTTCATATATGTGATTCGAGAATATTCTTGAAAAAAATCTTTTCTTTTTTAAAGTGAAAAGCATATAAGTTTATGTGTTCATTTTTACATCTCAACTTTTTTTTCGGTTAAATTAGTTGTGGAAGCCCTTTTTTTTAAAAAAAATAAAAAAATAGACTCATGATGGTACCATCTTAAGCGATCTCAAGAGGAAAAAAGAAAGGGAAAAGAACCAAACAAAAAAAAAAAAGAAATACAAAAATACACAAACAATTTGATTAACATATCTCATAAGTTTGATTAAGTTTCATTCAAGAATTTTATTTTTTATTTTTATATGAAATTTTTTTAATTTAATTTTATGTTTATATATTATTATTTATATTTTATATATTATTTTACGTATTATTAGAAATAGGTAGAAACAATATTTTTGCAGGATTTTTTTTAAAAAAGTAACAAATACATATTTCAGCCCTCACAAAAAAGTAACAAATAAAAAAATTTTATTTTCTTAATTTATGTATTATTTTATTTTAATTAATTTTTATTTTTTTAACTTTAGAGTATTATGACCAAAAACAAAAAAAGAAAGATAATAGCTAAAGATTGAATTAAAAAAAATAGGTAATAAATAACAAAAAGATTCTTCTTCCCAATATTTTTCAACAATACTTTTGTAAAATTTTAAAAAATAATAATTAAAGATTTCAATTCTCCTAAAAAGGTGACAAATAAAAAAATTCCTTTTCGTAGTTTACATATTATTTTTTTCTTATTTGGTTTTTTTTTTAATTTGATAACAGACAAAAGATAGCAACTAAAGCACATTGATACTTGACCTTTTTCGCAATTTGACTCTCAAAAACAATTTTTTAAAAAAATTAGCCAAACACAAATTGCTTATCAAAAGCACTTTTCAAATGAATTTGCCAAACACAAATTGCTTTTTTTTGAAAAGCACTTTCTAGAAAAGCTATTTTAAAAAAACACTTCTAGAAAAAAACAGTTTTTAGCAGAAATGCCAAACAGGTTCTTAGTGATGGAAGATTTAGTTATTTATATATTAGTTATTCCACGTTCTATCCTGCATAAAATTATACATAGATTCTCTCATAACTTATACGTGTATTAGTTATGCAGGTTTTCAAATTGCAAATCAAACATAGTATTTAAATTTATACATGAATAATTTACCTCCTAATCAGTTATCAAACATTGTCTTACTTATATAAGATTTAATACCTGTATTACTCACCTCCAAACCATCGACCCCTTGGTTTATTAATTAATCATGCCGCATAAAGACAACTTTCATACTTAATTTTCTCGAACCTATTTCTTACCTATAAAATAAACATTAACATTACTTTGATTCTTCGTTTACACACAAAAGAATCATAGCAGTTTGCTATTAATTTGAATGTTTACAAACAAGATATTGTTTGAATAATATCAACCATTATAGTTGTTCAGCATATCAAATCATTTGAAATTTAATTACTTTCACGACCAAATCAACCGACGTTATCTCTTACTTTTTATTAATGATATACTCAATTTATCCAGCCTCGTACGGAGTAATATATATATACAGGCTTCAACATAATTGGAGGCCTAAAGTAAAGTTTTAATCAGAGGCCTAAAATCTAAACAAACTTTATATGTATTTATTTAAATTTTTTTTATGTAAATTATTATTTGATATTATTTTCATAAATGGTTTTTTTTTCAATTATTAGCTAGTTTTAGGTAAGATTGTATCAATTCAATCTTACTTTTATAAATGGGGAAAAAAGGTGTGGAATACACTATTTATTTATCATATTTGTTAAGCTTACTACTCATGAGTTATTATTGTGTTTCCAACATCAACGAGAGCGTCTCAAAGTAAGGTATATGAAGGCTATGTTGAGTTCTAAAGTAATCGGGGCGTCATGTGAAAACTTACAATTGTGAAACATATTTGTGATAAATCAAATGAAAAATAATTAGGGCGTAGGCGTTGGCCATGTGATTTCATCTCATGATTTCATATCATGAGATGACATTCCAAATTCTCCAAAAATCATGATTTGAGAATTTCAAATCATGATATGGGATTTTTTGTCACGACCCAATCTCTCGAGTCGTGATGACGCCTACCAACCCATCAGTAAGCCAGCCAAGACCCTATCCCGGAGCTAGACAGCAACGGGACTAAGGGTAAGAACTACACCTAACTAAGCGGAAGCAACACAAGAACGCAAATACAAGAAAGCTTAAGCGAAACAACTAAACATATACACAACACCTCCCAAGAACTGAAAGTCACATGTACAGAACCACTAACAAGAGTACAAGTCCAAAAAGTGGACCACATAAACCACTGTCTCGAAAACAAAAGACAAGCCAGAATATAAATACTGAAGGAGACAGGTAATCATATTCTTTTAACATCAAGTTCTGAATAATGGTTTTAGTCCACTGAGTAATATAAGCCTTTTTCACTTGAGAAAGATATGGGACTCGTGTTATCAGTTCCATGAGAAAAAGAAATCTACTAACATTAGCAGCTTGCTAATAACAATGTTACTACTAAAGTAAAAAAAATAAAAATTAAACCTTTGATTAACCAAATAACTAAATTAATGAAAAGACAACTCCAAAAAAATCTAATAAGCTATAAGCAACAATGATAAAAAGTTTTTTTTTATATGGAAATATGCAAAAAAGGAAAGATAAACCAAGATTTCTATAAAGATGTGGGGGAGTAAATCTCTCCCTTAAATATGCAATTTTTCTATTATTCGATAAAAAAGAAAAAATATAACAACACTTTAGGCTTAAAATCAGGTAATTTCCTATGCTTTCTTATTGTTGGGTTCCATAGAAATAATTCTTTCACAATATTTACAATACAAATTAATCCATTTACAGAACCCCTAGCCAAAGAATATCTACTAGAGTTTTTCATGGGATAATCCATATCAGATTCCTCACTAACAGACTCATAAAGTAAAGACTTATGAGAACAGTTTTTAAGATTATTTTCAGGATGGGCAATCGTCAACATAAGCCTATGATTGGTGTAGTCTTTTTTATGAGCTAATAAACATATATGAAACTTGATAAGCTTAGTACTACAGATCAAAGCAATCCAAGTTTTTGAAACACACCTGAACCGCAAGAGAGATTTCACTGGAAACCTTGAGAGGAATTCAATAACGAGATCAAAGCAAACCAAGATTAATTCTTCATTAGATTCTGAATTTTCTTGCTTTCCTTCACTATTTTCTCAATTTATTTCTTTACGGGGTAGCATTTTTGATATGGTGATTCTGTGTGAAAACGTTGGATCTCATAAAGAAAGAAAGAAAGAAAGCAAAATTAAATATAGTGTTGGTGCTGATAAAGAAAGAAACTAATTATATTACAAAAAATAATAATTCACATTTGGAAAAAAAGTTATATGTTATTACCTTTTTCAAAACGGGCGACTAATTTTTATGTACTAAATATCTAAATCTTTTAATACTATTAGATTATTATTAAATGTAAATTTTTGATGAGACTATGGGGAAGTCAAGATGTAACTCAGTGGTCAATGAAGTTGGACTAAGCTATAGTGAGACCAAATGTTAAGAATTATTTTTTAATTGGTGAAAGCATGGTGGATGCATAGACTTATCGGGTACATGTATAAGTGGGAGTATCAAATATACGGTGAATTAATTGAGGTGTGCGAAATTTGTCTTGCAGCCAACGCTATTAAAAAATATATAAAAATTTGGCAAACCAAATATAAGGCTAACCAAACTATACAAATGTTATGAAATGTGAAGCATTAGATTCATTACCGAGCTTGCCATAAAATTATAGTTAGTAGTTTTATTTTCCTTTTCCTTTTATGTTTGATATATCCAACGTTTGAGACATTCTTTCTGTGAATTGAAGTGAATGAAAATATTTCTTCTTCTATCTTTATTTTTCTCCATCCTTTAAACGGAGGATTAATTAACATATCTAATTGTGTAACTAGTTAATGAGAAGACTATAAAACTAAAATGAAAAAAAATCATTTGAAAATAACATTTCATGTTCTTTGATCCTACAGAAAAATACAAGAAAATTGACTTCCAAATTAATAATCCATGTAATAACTAGATTCTAATTAGTGAAAGAAAATTGATAATTTTACATGGATGCTCCAAGAAATTTAGAAAGTGTTGCTATGAAGACTTGACCCTTGAATATAAGAAATGGACGTTCAACAACTCTTTTTGTTTCTCATATTCTTTCCTCAACTTCATAGTGCTCTCCATTTTAACTCATGATATTCGGACGTTCATCCTTGTTCAAAATTGGAAAATATTCTATTTCGAATGATTCTACATTTTGTAAATTGTTGGTGAAGAGATCATGTGAAGGAGAAGAGATTGGAAATAACCTTTCATGATCTCTAATCCCACAATAAATTGCAGGAATCTAAGAAATTAAGAATTTGGATATGGTGATTCTTTGTGAAAATCTTTAAATTGATTTGCTCATGCGCTATCTTCAAGCAAGCATACACGCATCCGTCAATATTTTTGTGCTCATATTGATAATTTGAAAATGTGACCATTGACGTGAAACCAAATCCTTGATCGTATAGGCTACTAAAGTATGAAAATGAATCTTGACCGTATAAGCTAATATAGTAATAAAATAAATTAATTTAAATATCATCACATTAAGTTAATAAAGTAAGAAAATCATCTCGATTATATAAGTTGATATAGTATGGAAATAAAATCAATTTAAACATCAATACTCGAAATTAAAGGTTGATCGTACAAATTAAGTGTCATGACCCAACCTACTAGGTCGCGCAGGTAGCTACTCTAATACCTAGATAGGAGAACCCTTACAACCCAAACAGAAACATGAAATGCGGAAGTGAACAGAATATAAAACCAACCACATTATTTGAATACAAAAAATACAACAATTGATTAAAATTAAGTACTTTTGAGAAATACATTGATACCTCCCAAGGAACTAGTCTAACAGGAACAAGAGCTTCTAAGAGAGTACAAATAATGAAAGAAACTAGACACAACTCCTACCATAAGGAAAGACGAGTAGAACTTGTTAGAGGTCATCGTCGTCTTCACCTAAAAACATCACCGATCCTGCAACAAGACTATGCAAAGTGGCATACGAAGAGTACTATCAGTACAAACACACATAGTGGTAGGTATCATCAGTCAACTCGAATCCACTACATAATATCATGTAATAATAAGAAGAAAACACAAGACTTGAACTATCCCCCCCCCCCCCCCCCCCCGATCCTTTAGCCACCGCCCTTTTCTACCTAACACCACCACCTAAATTTATACACTATACCCCTAAGTCATTCACCTCATTCCGCTGCCAACTCTACCATTAAGCATTCAACCCAATTATCACTCTAAGGCTTTCCCAAGCCTACCTTTTATTCCAATCACCATATGTACCCCACTCTAAGGTTTCATTATGACCACCCTAGCCCTTGGCCACCTTGACTTTATCCCTTTTATCTGTAATATTCTAAATCACTTTAACAGATATATACAATCTCAGTATAAACTATACACCAAACCCCTGGTCATCAGACTGGCCTATTAACCATTTGATACATGTCTAAACCCATCTCCCCAACTCATACTTGATTCCAACTCACCTTCTATGTAATCTTGTCCACTTAGGGATCCTTAAGACATCCACTAAAGTGTTTAACATGAAAACCCGGCCTACACCAGAACCATCCCTACATTAAACACAATAACCTAGACACTCATGGACCAATATGTGATAAATAAAACATAATAAGCAAAACCGAAGCCATTCACTAAACTATCACACACAAAAGAATGAGCAAACATACATCAGACATGGTACCCGAGCCAACCGATATATGTACCAGGCATGGTACCCAAACCAACCAAGAGATATCCCGTACTAGGCATGGTACCTGAGCCAACCAAAAGTCATACATCACACAATCACAATCACAAGGAAATACAATTACCCTTGTAAGTACAAGAAAATAGGACGCTTCATTGCATGAGATTATTAACGAGTTTCTATTTCAGATTCATTCCTTTGATCCCCTTAACCACACATCATACAACCCGTACTATATGAATAGTGATCATGCATACAATACATAATGCGGAACAATCAACCGTCACCTACCCTAAAGACTCCTTGCAAACCATCTCCGCTCATAACTGAATACCACAATCACCTCCCCCTAGGATAACACCCAGCACTCATCATCAGGTCCACATTAGCTAATCCAATCCATTACCATCCCGAACAATAATTAACTCGCATGTAACCATCCAAACTCTGCCACCTAAGGTCTATGTATGTAATCTTCTAATAGTTTATAGGAAATTACGTAAATAAAGACATGTCTAACTACTCAGATAAGACTAGCCTACCTGAACACTAAGAAATTGCTAAAGAACTTTGAAAACCGAACTTCTAACTCCATGGGGGTGAATCTTGACGGACGTAGGCCTCAAATTCATGGGTCTTGACCCCCTTTGCGCTGGAATCCCTCCCCTCCCTTGTTCCCAAGATTGAAGCTTCTTCGAAGGGTTTATTGGATAACCCTAATCTATTTTACGACTAAAGAGAAGGAGGAACAAAATAAAAGAATCTATGTTTTTTGAGTTTTTTTGTCCCATCAGCTCGGATGAAATTGAAATTCTAAAATTTTTGTCGCGTCACCATAATTTAATTTGGCGGTGTAATTTTTTTAAAAAAATCTTGGGACTATGCACAAGGTGCCTCTCGAATAAGGACATAATAGTTTGTTACAATAGATACCAATTTATCCATCGTTCATCCCAAAATGTTTCTTTTAAGGTGGATGGAAAGAGAGACCAGTCACGGAAAACCATCACCTGATTTATGACAAGTCATGAGAAAAATGGCGTTTTACATCATGGAAGACTACAACATCCCAAGTACCCAAGTATATCGGGGCCTTGCTAATAGTCGGTTAGGAAATTTAAACGAACAGAGCAACAAAATATTTTTTCCCGCCCACCAACCTATACCCCACTATAATGGGAATAATTTCGCTATAGCGGGAATAATTTCGCTAAAGCGGCTAGTCAGTTGATATAGTGGCCTGACGGGACTCAGAATCCTAATAAAGGGGGTTCTCTCCTCTTTTACTCTCAAAATCCCTTTCTCTCCCGATCACTCCTTTTCGGACGTCAATACAAAGGTAACAGTCGCTTTTACTTACTTCAATTTTTGCATAATGGCTGAAGCATGCTAGAAAAAAGATATTTAGAATAGACATTTGGGTTGGTTTTTGAAATTTGAATATTGGCTTGATTTTGTTGAAATTCCTGAAACATGTGGGTTTCCCTTACGTTCAAAACATTCCTACAACTTTCGGGATGTAAGGGTCACGATAATAGGACCAAAAATGGGTCTGAAATGGTGAGAGGAAGTTGAAGGGTTGTTCTTGGTTAGAACTTAGATTCGGGCAACATTTCAACATAATAATGCCTATTTTTTGTATATTGTGGTAGTAGGGCACTTTAGGAACACTGATCTAGAGTAAATTTGATAAAAACAAGGTTTTTGGGTCAAGAGACACTATTGAAGTGCCTCTTAGAGTTCTGAAACAATGAAGGCGCTATAACGGCCTTGCTCTTCTATAGAGGGAGTCGTTGTAGTGGGAATATTCCTGCTATGGCATCCTCTCTATAGTGGGAGGTTGCAGGCAGTAGCCTCTCAGTCCGGCTAGGGGTGGGAGTTTTCTCCAAAATGATCTTTCTATGTACTTTTATGAGTTCTAGTCCCCCTATTTGTCCATTTGTAGGTTCTAGAACTCAATGGTTGACGTTCCAGAGCAAGAACACCCATTTATGAGGTTTCCTGATGAGGCTGGTGATGAGCGATACCATGATTACCGAGGAATGAAACTTTGTTTGAGAGGGCGTTCAACATGCGGGGCACGGTAGAAAAGGTGAATGCCTTCCATGCTCGACTGGAGATGTTTGGTTAGGGGCCATTGGTGGAGGCTCCCCTTGTCGTGCGCTCAGGCTGGGTGAGGGAGTTCTACGCCCTCCTAACTACTGTGCATTGGGATGACCACAAACCTATTGTTTGCATCTGAGGAAAGGACATTCTTGTGGGTGTACAGATTATGAATGAGGTAGTAGGTGTGTTGGAGGTTTCAATGCTGATTACGAGGCCAGACTTAGGATAATGGACATGAAATGGTTGCGGTATACACTGGTCGAGGAGGAGTTTAGGAGCCAAGTCTACGAGCCCACTTTTTAGGGCATTACCAGCCTCTACTTCACTATCAACACCCGAAGATGGCAGATATTGGTAGCCTAGAGGATTCATCCGTCGGACAACCTTACCGATATGACTTACCTTGGTACTAGTGGTGGCTTGTGCCATAGAGGGATAAAATTGAATGTGGAGGCACATATAGTGTCAGAGTGGAAGGATTTCTATTGGGGCAACAAGAAGGCCCTCTTTCTTCCCGGAATGGTGACCTCAATGTGCAAGTGGGTTAGGGTACCTATGATCGATTCTGATATGGAGCTGTGCATGGATTGCCCCTTTCACCCGCTTCAAGTGAGATCGTCCTCTTCTAAGGGAAAGAAGAGGTGGAGAGAGGGTAAGGCATAGAACAGCCACGCTATAACAGGTTTCGACAATGTGGTCGACGATAACGATAATGATGCTCCTGCTAGTGACCCATCTTCCCAAACCCAGCATCCTTTCTCCAGCAGCCGCATGGGGGAGGATCTGGCCGCCATCCGGAGGTCCGTGGGAGCTGCCACTACCGAAGCCACAACTCCACCTCCATTTGCCCAAGATTATGCAGTGCTCCGCTGGGAACTGGATGAGGAGAAGAAGAAGAAGAAGAACCCCTTTTGGGATCGCTAGTCGGCTAGAATGTGGAAGGCCATTAAGGTCAGTTTCAGCTATGTTACCGCTTACACAGGAGGACCTTCAAGAGCTCCCCTTCTTGAGCGATGAGAAGGCAAAGGATCCTGCCCAGAGGGTGCTGGTGCTTCTGGCTAGGACTTCCCCTAGCTATATCCAATAACTTGTTTTTTGGGATGTTTCCCCCATTTGGGGCATGTTCTAGACATCCTCTCTTTTTCTGTCATTCCTTGTTTTTTAGCACAGGGATGCTGATTCAAACTTTTAATCACCATATATAAATGTTATTGTTGTTTTTAATAGACTTCTACTATCTCTACGGTAGTTACCACCTATATCAATGATCTTAGATGCCCCGGGAATGAAAAGCAAAATAGTGGAAAATAGGACAGGGGTTCTATCCTGCCCCACCCGCGATAGTGGCTGACACGCTGCTACAGCGGTTGCTGCTATAGCACAAAATTTCCCTCCATAGCGGGACGCTGTAGCGGGTTAGTCATGCTATGACGGCTTCAACGAGGTCTGCCAAAAAATTTGAAAGTTTTGCAAGGTTTCTCATTCCTCATTATTAATGCTAACCTTGGGATCACAACATAGCCTTTAAAATAATTCGCAAGATCGTTCCCAACCATTTATAGTACAAACTTTGCAACAATTTAACATTAGATACATTAAGAAAAACATCATAAACGTGTTCACCACATCACATTCCTGCTATCATATAAGAATAGACCTTTTTCCTTATGGTTCCCAACAAATCCCGACTATCCTGAAATCGGAGTTTCCCCATAGTTACAATTTATCCTTGTTCCGTACTCATAGTAAATACATGTTCAAAGAATCAACAGAAACTCAATTTAATCATAGAGAAAATCATTTCTAACTATCACTCTAACCATGACATGTCCTGAGCTACAATTTCACAACTATATAAGTAAGTACACTTTACACATTCGCATATACTCAGGAAACACCATGCACATAATCTCAATCATCAAGGTTTGCCGCTAATTCAAATCATCTTGATTATATTCATTCTCAACATGGATGACAATTAGATGATCATCCATGCCTTTATATAGCCTCCAAGGCTAGATATCATTTGAAACCTTCCCAATTCCAACTTCCCTTACTTGTGCCCCTTCAGTAGCAACAATGACATCCAGTTTATTTCGTTGAGATACCAATTGGAATTCGGAGATACCAAATAAACTCAACCCATACAAAAAAGTGACAAACCTTATGAAAAGAGTGAAAAAGTGGAACAATTTCCTAGAAATCTTCATAGCTCCATAAGATTACATATAGATGTCAACACACCAATCCTCAGGACTCTATTCGACATTTGCTCTTGTATTGGAATACCGGTAACCTTGGCTTTGATGCCAAATTATCATTACCCAACCTATTGGGCTGCACAGGCACCTACTTTAACACCTAGATAGGAAAACCCTTACCACCCAAAATGAAACATGAAATGTGAAAGTGAACATAGTATAAATCAACCGTCATATTTGAATGCATAAAATACCTCAACTGATTAAAATTAAGTACTTTTGAGTAAAATACATTGATCTTTCCCAAGGAAATTGTCTAACAGGTACAAGCGCATCTAAGAGAGTACAAATTATGAAAGAAAATAGACACAGCTCCCACCATAAGGAAAAAGGAGTAGAAGCTGTAGGAGATCATCACCGTTTTCACCTAAGAAACATCATTGATCCTACAACCAAACTATGCTTAGTGGCATAGTATGCTAATTACTTAGTTAATCCTAGTCTACCTGGATGCCAAGAAACTACTGGAGAACTTTGAGATATACTGTACCAGGTGTGGTACCTGAGTCAACCGAAAGTCATACATCACATGATCACAATCACAATAACAATGAAATACAATTACCCTTGTAAGTACAAGAAAATTGGACACCTTCATTGCATGAGATTATCAACGAGTTTCGCATCATACAATACATACTATAGGATTAATGATCATGTATACATTATGTAACATGGAACAATCAACCATCATCTACCCTAAAGATTCCTTTCAAACCGTCTCCGCTCATAACCGATTACCTACAATCACCTCCCCCCAGGATAACACCTAGCACTCATCATCAGGTCCACATTAGCTAATCTAATACATTTCCATCCTGAACAACAATTAACCCGCCTGTAACCATCTAGACTCTGTGCTCGAAGGCCTATGCATGCGATCTCCCAACATTTTACATGATATTACGTAAATAAAGGTAGGTCTAATTACTTAGTTAATCCTAGTCTACCCTGATGTCAAGCAATTGCTGGAGAAATTTGAAAACACGAACTTTTAACTCTGTGGGGGCGAATCTTAACGGACGTAGGCCTGAAATCCATTGGTCTTGACCCCCATTGCGCTGGAATATATTCCTCCCCTCCTTTGTTCCCAAGCTTGAAGCAGCTTCATAGGGTTTTTCGAGTAATGCTAGTCAATTTTACCACGGAAGAGAGGGAGGAAAGATAAAAGAATCCGTGTTTCCAAGTTTTTGTCCCGTCACCCCGCTACAGAGGGAATATTCCCGCTATGGGAGGATGATTTCAGCACAGATCAAATTCAAATTCTGAAATTTTTGTCGCATCACCCCAATTTATTTTGGTGGTGTAATTTTAAAAAAAAATCTTGTGGCTCTGCAAGAGGTGCCTCTCGAATAACGATGGAATAGGTCATTACATTAAGTAATATGAAAATAAAAACAATTTAATTTTTTAAGGGTGAGAAAAATCAATAGCCATAATATATCGATCATTGATGTAGAAAGTTAATAAAAGGAAATATATTCGATATTAAAACTTAAACGTCCATACATATTAGGAGTAATTTAACTGTGCAACCACACATGTTATGTTAGGAAAGTATTTTCATTTGAACTCAAGAATTGTAGAGTTTCATGCTATCATAGTATCACTAGTGTGCTAATACATGAGTCTACGATTTATGCAGCGTCACTATGAATAATTTATAACACCATCAAGATATCTTAAGAATATTTATGCGTAAAACCTCCTTAAAATAAAACACTTAAATCTTGAAATAAAGGCAGTTACTTGCTAAAATAAGTAAATATATACACAACAACATATCTAGTAGATTTCCTCAGACAGGATCTAGGGAGGGTGATATGTAGGCAGACCCTACCTGATCCTCAGAGATTATTTTTGATAGACCATCGGCTAAAGAAAATTATATTTTTTCAAAAAAAGTTTGGAAGAGAAGAAAGCATAAAAATTTAAGATGAAGAAGGTAACTATGACCAATGTTATAAAATTATTCATACTAGCTGTTTATATTACTTAAATTGGTAATATATAGAACCTAGTTTTCTCCAAAAGTTGATTTCCTTAAGATAGACAAAAACATCTTTCTTTCTCCATTTGTCTTTATACCTTTTTTTAGTGATTTACGTGAATCCCATAAATTTAGTATTTCTAATCTAACTTTTTATTTCAAAGATGTTTTTTTTTGTTTAGAAGAAAAGAACGAAAAAAGAACTGAAACAAAGGCTGATGGATAGTTAAGTGTACTGGCATGGTACCTGAGCCATCCGTAGTTAGTGTACTGGCGTGGTACGGATGACTCGGCGGTACCATTTTCAAATTAATTTAGAGTATTGATGTTTAAATTGATTTTATTTTCATACTATATCAACTTATATAGTCGAGATTCTTTTCTTACTTTATTAACTTAATGTGATGATATTTAAATTTCTTTATTTTATTACTATATTAACTTATACGGTCGAGATTCATTTCCGTACTTTAGTAACCGAAACGATCAAGGAATTGGTTTCACGTCAATGCTCACATTTTAAAATTATCTATATGAGCACAAAAATTTTGACGGGCCTGTGTATGCTTCCCTGAAAATAGCACATGAACAAATCAATTTTAAGATTTAAGATTTGACGGGAAAGGAATCTACAATTGATTGGTTTCACGCGCTATCTTCAAACAACATGTTTCTTAGATACTTGCATTTTATTGTGGGATTAGAGATCCAGAAAGGTATTTCCAATCTCTTCTCCTCCACATGATCTCGTCAACAACAATTTACAAAATGTAGAATCATTCGAAACAGAATATTTTTCCAATTTTGAACAAGGATGAAATTGAAGAACGAAAAGCAGCAAGACGTGTTTTCTTATTTTCAAAGAATGTCTCTAACATTGAATATATCAAAAATAAAATGAAAAAGAAAAATAAATATATGATTTTATGGCGGGCTCGGTAATGAATCTAATGCTTCACATTTCATAACGTTTATAAAGTTTTATTAGCCTTATATTTGGTTTGCCAACTTTTCATATATTTTTTTTAATAACGTTGGCTGCAAGGCAAATTTCGCACACCTCAATTAATTCACCGTATATTTGATACACTCACTTATACATGTACCCGATAAGTCTATACATCCACCGATGCTTTCATCAATGAAAAAATAATTCTTCACATTTTTAGCCTTTTTGAACATTTGGTCTCACTATAGCTTAGTCCAACTTCATTGACCACTAAGTTATGAGTTGACTTCACCATAGTCTCATCATAAATTTACATTTAATAATAATCTAATAGCATTAAAAGATTTAGACATTTAGTACATAAAAATTAGTCACCCATTTTGAAAAAGATAATAACATATAAATTTTTTTCCAAATGTGAATTATCATTTTTTGGTAATATAATTACTTTCTTTCTTTATCAGCTCCAACTTTATATTTATTTTTGCTTTCTTTCTTTCTTTCTTTCTTTCTATCTTTCTTTATGAACTCCAATAATTTCACAAAGAATCACCATATCCAAAATGCTACTCGTTAAAGAAATAAATGGGGAAAATAGTAAAGGAAAGCAAGAAAATTCAGATCTAATGAACAAAAAATCTTGGTTTGCTTTGATCTCGTTATTAAAATCCTCTTAAGGCTTCCAGTGAAATCTCTCTTGCAGTTCAGGTCTGTTTCGAAAACTTGGCTTGCTGTGATCTAAAGCCCTAAGTTTATCAAGTGTCATATATGTTTATCAGCTAATAAAAAAGAATACACCAATCATAGACTTATGTTGAGGACTGCCCATCCTGGAAATAATCTTAAAAATTGTTCTCTTAAGTCTTTACTTTATGAGTCTGTTAGTGAGGAATCTGATATGGATCATCCCATGAAAAACTCTAGTAGATATTCTTTGGCTAGGGGTTCTGTAAATGGATTGATTTGTCTTGCAAATATTGCAAAAGAATTATTTCTATGGAACCCAACAATAAGAAAGAACGGGAAATTACCTGATTTGAAACCTAAAGTGTTGTTATATTTTTTTCTTTTTTATCGAATAATAGAAAAATCATTGCATATTTGAGGGAGAGATTTACCCCCCCCCCCCACATCTTTATAGAAATCTTGTTTTATCTTTCCTTTTTTGCATATTTCCATGAAAAGAAAAATACTTTTTATCATTGTTGCATATAGCTTATTAGATTTTTTTGGAGCTGTCTTTTCAGTAATTTAGTTATTTGGTCAATCAAATATTTAATTATTTTTTTCACTTTAGTAGTGACATTGATATTAGCAAGCTGCTAATGTTAGTAGATTTCTTTTTCTCATGGAACTGACAACATGAGCCCCATATCTTTCTCAAGTGAAAAAAGCCTATACTAACTTAGTGGACTAAAACCATTATTCAGAACTTGATGTTAAAAGAATCTCATACAAAGGATATTACAGGGGAGGACAACAAGGATTTGTAAATTAGATACAAACCATTACTAAGGACTAACACCTTAATCACACCACAACAACATATACATTTAATGGCAGTAGGATTTTTTTACAGAAAAATATTTAACGGCAATTGAGTTATTGTCATTCGATTCAGAGTAGCTAAAGTCTTTAGCGGTATTTATATTGAGTGTCTGTGATAAATACTCAAATTTTTTATCGCCGCTATATATAATATAACGACAATTATATTATTACGGCTAAATAAATGCAGCAATTTTTTTAATTGTAGTGTTAGATGGTTTTATGGTCCACTTCTATCATATAATAAGTGTACAAAATACGACACTGGGGTTTGGCCATAGTACTTTAAATCTGTATCAATCCTTTCTTTCAAAGGGTTGAAAATGGGTTTGGTCAAAATTAGATTCGTCAATTATTTTTCCTAGGTTCTCTCTCATTGACACTGTAAAAAACCGATCCGCCGTACTAAAGGGCACCTCATGCTTAGTTCCAAAAGTACAGAAGTGCGGTGCAGGAATTTTTAAATTTAAGCACATAATGATTTTGGCCCAAATTAAATTTTGGGTCAGGCTGACGCCAGCCCACCATAGAGGGAGGCTTTCCTCTATGGCAGCACCGCTATAGCGGGCTGATGAAAATTCTGCAACCTAATTAATGTGTCGTCTTTTTTTTCTCACTTTTGAAAGAAGAAAATAGACGAGGAATGCTCCAAAAACCCTCCAAAGGCGCCCAGGGCAAGAGAGCAATGAGGGGGGAGAATTATTGTGCAAAGAAGGTGAAAGACTAAGGAATTCCAGTGCTTGTTCATCATAGGTTACTTTCGCGAAGTCAGAAGTTCATGGGCAAGGTAATGAGATGATACTTGGCGCCCAGGTAGGCTAGGTTTCCTTCAGTTGAGTGGTTAGACCCGTTTACTACATTATATCTTGTAGATGTTTGGAGATTGCATGCATAGACCTTTAGAGTCTTGATGGTTATAGGTTGTTATTTATTGTTGTTAAGGCGGGAGACGTGATAATGGCTAGGGGGTTGGTTCTCTAGTTCTTGTTTAGCCTTAAGTTTCCTGGTTATGATGGTTTGTATGGTCCAATAGATATAGGTATGTATGTTTACTTCCTGTTGTATCACTTGTGTATGCATAAAGGGAAACCATAGGAAGGCATATGTAATGACAACAAGTTGATAATCTCATGCAATGAACCGGTTATATGACTTGTAGTTTCAAGTGTTATTGTTCATTTTGTTTGTTATTATGCATTATTTTCTGGGTTTGATGGTTGGCTCGGCTACAACGCCTAGTACAGGATATCCCCCGAGTTGGCTTGGATGACACGCCTGATATATACTAACGGGTGGTTCATGTACCATGCCTGGTACGGAGATATCCATATATGATTGGTTCAGGTACCACACTGGCACACTGGCACACTAACTACGGGTGACTCGAGTATCAAATGTGGTCGAGAATATGTACTCCCATTGTAGCATGATGATTAGGCTGAGACTCAATATCCCAAAAAAGAAATATGAGGACTGTCGGTGTATGTGACTACTATTTTGCTATCTTGAGGCAGTTCCCTAATTCGATTCACCTAACCAGTATGAATAAGTGTTTTGAACTTCTTTACAAAATCCGAACGTGCTTTTTCATTGAATTGAGATATGTGTTGTGCTGCTTCAACATTAGGTTTTCCAACCTCACAATTAGCTATGACCAGAGTAATTGGAAAGCTACCATCAATTTGCTCGAAAAGGTAGAGGCCCTACCGATTTTCGTAATATTCTTGCTCAAGCAGGTGGCCTATTGATAAGAGAGGGAAGGCCAAAGGTGGCCGTGGTTAGAATATTACAAGCCCTTATTCCCTCATTTTTATAATATGAGAGAATAACCTTCTCCAGTACTGGCAGGCAGCTCCACCATTTCCCCAGGACTCGCAATCTACATATACAAAAAAACAAATTGCTTTTATGTATGTAGATTGCGAGGTAGGGGAAAAGGGTATAGTTGCCTACCGGTACTAGAGAAGGTTATTCTCTTATATTATCAAAATGAGAGAATAAGGTCTTGTAAGATGCTAATCACGACCTTTGTTGGCCTTCCCTCTCTTGTCGATGGGGCCCCTAGTTTGAGCAAGCAACTTAGAAACGCTGCTAGGGCCTCTACCCTTACGAGTATACAGATGGTAGCTTTCCAAATACTCTTGTCATAGATAATTGTGAAGTTGTAAAACCTAGGGTTGAAACAACACAACACATATCTCATTTCAATGAATAATAACGTTTGGATTTTGTATAGAAGTTCAAAACTCTTATTCATCCTGCTAAGGTGAATCAAATTAGGGAACTACCTCAAGATAGCAAAATAGTGGCCACTCACACTAACAATCCTGATGTTTCTTGTTTGGGATATTAAGTCTTAGCCTAATCATTATGCTACAATGGGAGTAAATAATTGTCGACCAGATTTGATACCCGAGCCATCCATAGTTAGTGTACCAGGCATGGTACCCAAACCAACCGTTAGTATATACGAGGCATGGTATCCGAGACAACCCGGGGGATATTCTATACCAGGCATGATACCCGAGCCAACCATCAAACACAAAAAATCATGCACAATCACAAACGAAATGAAAAATAACACTTTGAACCACAAGTCACATAACCAGTTTATTGCATGAGATTATCAACATGTTGTCATTACATATGCTTTTCTATGGTTTCCCCATTACGCATACACAAGTAATACCGCAAGCAGTAAATATACATACCTATATCTATTAGATCACACAAACCATCCTAACCAGGAAACTCAAAGGCACCCAAGACAAGGGAGTAATGAAGGGGAAAAATTACCATGCAAGGAAGGTAAAAGCCTAAGGAATTCTAGTTCTCGTTCATCATAGGTTGCATCCGCAAAGTTAGAAGTTCATGGGCAAGGATCATCAGCTAATGCTTGGCGCACAAGTAGACTAGGTTTCCTTCAATTGAGTGGTTAGACCTGTTTATTGCATTATATCTTGTAGATGTTTGGAGATTGCATGCATAGGCCTTCAATCGCAGAGTTTGGGTGGTTATAGGTTGTTATTTATTGTTGTTAAGGAGGGATATGAGATAATTGATAGGGCCTTAGTTCTCTAGTTCTTGTTTAGCCTTGAGTTTCCTAGTTAGGATGGTTTGTGTGGTCCAATAGATATAGGTATGTATGTGTACTGCTTGTTGTATCACTTGTGTATGCATAATGGAGAAACCATAGGAAAGCATATGTAATGACAACATGTTGATAATCTCATGCAATAAACCTGTTATGTGACTTGTGGTTTCAAGTGTTATTTTTCATTTTGTTTGTGATTGTACATGATTGTCTGTGTTTGATGGTTGGCTAGGATACCATGCTTGGTACAGGATATCCCCAGGGTTGGCGCAAATACCATGCCTGGTATATACTAACGGTTAGGTCGGGTACCATGCTTGGTACAGAGATATCCATGTATGGTTGGCTCAGGCCTCGAGTACCACTGCAGTACACTAACTATAGATGGATCGAGTACCACACCGCTACACTAACTATGGATGGGTCAGGTACCACACCGGTACACTAACAGTTTTAGTTTGGGTTCCATGAGAGGTCCAAGTGTGTGCTTATGATTCCATGTGTGAATCAGATTTACCACTTCGTAATGTGATTGTTGCATGTTGGATCCTTCATTGGTCTGGGGCACTTATAAGGTGAGTTGATATTTGGTGTGACTTGTAGGTGATCATGTGGGACATGTTTCATGTTACTATTAAGTCGGGTAAGGACTGGGAGTGTATGTTGTGTGTTACTTGTGAGGGTTGAGGAATGTTATTTGTTGTTGACAACTCAGTTCTTAGGGGTTTATCTCCGCATAGTTGTTACAACTATTGGGTTGAGTTTATGGGAGCTCAATTCTTAGTTGTTTCTAAACTATGTTCCCTATTTATCTTGATGAACTTGGTTTTATTAACGGTGTTAGGTTTCGTTTTGGTATGGATTAGTTGACTTAAGGTGCCAGTTTCATTTACTGTTCCTAAAAGGGCCAGGGAGTTGGCATAAGAAATTGAGAATAAATAGAAGGTTGATTGATAGGGCTAGTGATGGCCTAGTATTCGTGAATATTGATGTGGTAGAAGGGTTAGTTTATGATTTGACATTATAGTGGTCGTGTATTCATGGATAGTAATGTGGTAGAAGGGTTAGGATATGAGTTTGCATTATGGTAGCGTAACAGAGAGGCACCGAATCAAGGTGAATTAGTTATGGCTTTTACTCAAGGAGGGTAAGAGTATGTCGAAAGAGAAATGGGGTGGTATAACTTCATTATTGCATGTTTTCTTCTAATTATCTATATTATATTATGTGATAGGTTCGAGTCGATCGATGATGTCTACCAGGATGTGTTGTTTGTACTGATACTACTCTTGTCATGCCACTAGGCATAGTCTGGTTGCAAAGTCATTGATGTTCCATAGGTGAAGACGATGATGATCTCTGACAGCTTCCATTTTTCCTTCCATACGGTGGAAGTTGTCTTATTATATTATATAAGTTGTACTCCTTTAGTAGCTCCTGTACCTATTTAGACTAGTTACTTGGGGAGGAATTTTTGGTCATTTGTAAAAATTTTCCGTTAAAGTTGATATTTTCGTAAATATTTAAGGTATTAAAGAATATCACAATATTTTGTTAATTTCCGCATTACCCATTTTTTTTTAATTGGGTGGTAAGAATTCTTCTATCTAGGTGTTAGAATAGGTGCCCGCATGGACCGGTGGGTATGGTCGCGATAGACCCTATCCAAATAAAGAAGCAGTCGTTGACACCTAATTTTGATCTTATACAATTCACATTAATTATCGAGCTTCTTCAATTTTGAACAATTTGAAATAATTGTCTTTGAAAAATCTTAAAATATGTTAATTCTTTTTCTAAATAGTTTTGTTAGTTTTCAGAAATAATTAAATATATATATATGCTCATTTATAGATTTATATATATCTTTCATTTTTTATATAATATTTAGATAAACGGCTTCAAAATAGTGTTTAGTTTAAATACATATTTATTTCCTTCAAGTTAGCTAATTTTATACTCCCTCTGTCCCATTTTATTTGGCACTTTTCGTTTTCTGAGAATCAAACAGTTTAAGTTTGACCGGGTATTTGCGCATGGAATCTTTAATTTTTTTGAAATGAAATTTATATATTTGTAAACTATGTAAAAATTAGTATAAGTCACAATAATCTATAATTCAAAATGTTTCAAAGATCAATGAAAAACTTACGGTCAAAGATAGACTTGTTTGAATATCTAAATTCAAAAAGTGTCACATAAAATGGGACGGAAGGAGTAATTAATATGAAATTAGTCTTATATTTTAAGTAATTAGCTTATGGCGTGATAATAATCTCATCTTGTTTAAATTAAGAAGCTTAATATTTAATCGATAATTATTTCTCTCAATTTAATTTCGGAAAAGGGTCAAAATTGCCCTTGAACTATGCGAAATACGCCACTTATACCCTCCATTATATTATAGGATCAAAAAGGCCCCCGTCGTTATCCTAAGAGACCACAATTACCCTTAAGACTTAACAGAAGTGATGGTTACGAGCCATGTTTAGTTGATTTTGTACTTGCTAGACTCATGGAGGAGGAAAATGCTTCAGTGACAGCAAATTCACAATTTATTTGTTGGATCTTATGGCTAGTTTACCCCAGGTAAATATATCTCTTCTTCTTAGTTCAAGTTCATTCTTTCGAAAAACAACTGGTTATGATTCATTTATTACTTAGTTGTTAGACGAATTCTCCTCTAATGCAATTATATGAGATTTCATTGATTACTTAGTTCAAGTTCATGGGAGAGCTAGAAGACAGAAGCAAGTTCATTTGAACTCTCTTCATCATAAAATCACACATATACATAAGAATGATTTTTTCAGTGTATATATGGAAGGAAGTAGGCTCGAAATATGTTTGATATTAATACAGACTTAGGTAAACATAAGACACAATGGAAGAAAAAAATTCATATAAGTGATAACTATTAGCTAAGGAGAGGTAAAGATAAGACACAATGCCTTCTTTAGTAAATCCAAAACTCTTAGCTTTCTTGAGCTTGAGACTTCCTTCCTCGGCTTAGTCGTAAAGCCCTCAGGCATGGTAGAAATTAGACAGGCACTCAATTCGTTTAAGAAACTATGCTCTGGCACTATCTCGTGGTTAGAAAGCTTAAGCCAGTGTTTTATATGGCTTTCCACAAATTTTGAGAAGCTCCACTTCTGTGAGGATTATACCTTGCAAGCCGACTACATTGAAAGTTTGTACGTTTTCAGCTTGACATCTAGCGGATTAGCACTACGACAAATATAGGAGAGTGATTAATAAAAGGTGAATACAAGATTTTAAACATATAGGTGCATATTAATGTTGCATCCATTTGTCTCTTACAGCGATGAATTTGGCTTTGATATAAGTAAAAAAAAATTAACAATATCAATTAGTTTTTTTTAGAAAATGAGATATTTCTACATACTCTTTTGTTTAATGGTTCCTTTTTAAATATTATGTTTAGTTTGTAAAGGAAAGGTAGTTCTTTTTTTGTGGAATATGTTTTGTAAGAAAGTCAATAGTGGTTGGATAGGTATGGTCCTCTACTAACTTTGTAAATGCTTATGTAGATATATGTGTGTATGCCTTTTGAAATCTGAAAATGAATGAAAAAAATACTCTTACTGAACCTTGTCTTTTTTCTTTAAAGTTTCTAATACTAACAGTGGTATCAAGAGCCCTTCTTCTAGAGGGATCTGTGAAGGAAAGAAGGCTAAGGTTTTTTCTCCAGTTCTTCTAAGGTGAAAGCTGAGCAGCAGTTACATGGCGTTCAACGACTTCTTGGGTGCAGTACCTCCTATGTTTACAGGAGAAAATTATCACATATGGGTGATAAAGATGAAGGCTTATCACAAAGCTCTTAGTCTATGGGAAACAATTGAAAGTGAAGATGATCCTCTTCCACTTCGACCAAATCCAACAGTTGCACAAATGAAGATTTATGAAGATGTGAAGTCAAGGGAACCAAAGGCTCTCACATGTCTTCATTCAACACTTTCAGATGTGATTTTCTCAAGAATAATGGCTTGTGAAACACCTAAAAAAGCATGGGAGAAGCTAAAAGAGGAGTTCGATAGAAGTGACAGAGTAAAGACTGTCAAACTCTTAACTCTCATAATGGAATTTGAGATGTTAAGGATGAAAGAAGGAGATACTGTGGCAGTGTATTCTGCCAAACTTGTCGAGATTATTAACAAAATAAGGTTGTTTGGTGAAACCTTTCCAGATTCAAAGGTGGTGGAGAAGATGATGATAAGTTTACCAACAAGGTTCGAGTCCAAGATTTCTGCAATAGAAGAATCTTGTGATTTGAAGACTTTATCTGTGGCAAAACTTATCAGCAAGTTGCAAGCCCAAGAACAAAGATCAAGTATAAGAGATGAAAAAATAGCAGAAGTGGCATTTCAGGCACAACATAAAGGCAAGCAGACTGTGAAGGACAATGGAAGGAAGGAAGGAGATAAAGTAGCAAAAGGAAAACCATGGAAGGAATCTTCAAAGAAAGGAAAGTTTCCACCTTGCAGCCATTGTCAAAGAACCAATCATCAAGAAAAAGACTGTTGGTTCAAAGGAAAGCCATCGATTCAGTGTAGATTTTGTAGAAAGATAGGTCATATTGAGAAAAATTGCAGGGCTAGGCAGAATCAACCACAACAAAATCATATGTAGCACACAAATTTTGTTGAAAAGTC
This sequence comes from Solanum appendiculatum, assembly GCA_018342035.1. Lineage (NCBI taxonomy): Eukaryota > Viridiplantae > Streptophyta > Magnoliopsida > Solanales > Solanaceae > Solanum > Solanum appendiculatum. The sequence continues at coordinate 82,467 of JAGDQO010000648.1, forward strand.
CAAAAATGAAGAAGAAAGCTTGTTTATGGCTTCTCATGTAGAAAACACAACCAACAAATCCTCATGGTTCATAGATAGTGGATGTGCGAGTCATATGTCACACAATGAGCTCTTGTTTCACACACTTGACAAGTCATTCAAAGCTAAAGTTAGGATGGGAAATGGTGAAATAGTCGATGCACATGGAAAGGGTTTAGCTGCCTTTCAGACTACACAAGGTACAAAGTTTATACATGATGTGTTGTACATTCCTTGTTTAGCATGTAACTTGTTAAGTGTGGCTCAAATGATGTCTAAAGGCTATTTCTTATTTTTTTAAGGGAAAACATTGTTCGATCTTTGACTCTGAAGATAGTTTGATTATTAAAGTAGAAATGGTGGATAAAACTTTTCCTTTAGATGGAATGTTTGATAGTGCAAATTTTGCAAGTACGGATGAGTCATGGTTGTGGCACAAAAGATATGGTCATTTTAACTATGCTACTTTAAAGTCTATGTATGAAAAAGGCTTGACTAAGGATTTACCTGAGATTTCATTGTCTAAAGAAGTTTGTGAGTCCTGTCAGATGGGTAAGGTACATAGGAAAGCATTTCCTAAAAATGCTACCGGGAGGGCAACTGAAAAACTTGAACTAGTTCACACTGATGTGTGTGGACCTATGCAGACATCATCTTTGGGACACAATAAATATTTTGTGCTCGTTATTGATGACTTAACGAGGATGACTTGGGTGTATTTTCTGAGTAACAAGTCTCAGGTATTTTCAGTTTTTAAGAAATTTAGAGCTTTTGCGGAAAGCCAAAGTGGTTGTAAGCTAAAGGCTTTGAGGTCGGACAATGGTGGTGAATACACTTCAAATGAGTTCAATAAGTATTGTGAAGATATGGGGATTGATCACAAGTTGACAGTAAACAATTCACCCGAACAAAATGGAGTCTCGGAGAGGAAGAACAGGATTGTTGTTGAAATGGCTAGATGTTTGTTGCTGGAAAAAAGCTGCCACAAAGCTTTTGGGCAGAAGCTATTCATACTTTAGTGTATTTATTAAATAGGCTGCCAACAAAAGTTGTGGATAAAAAGACTCCTATTGAGGCGTGGAGTGGAATACAACCATCTGCCAAGCATCTAAAAGTTTTTGGTTCGATATGATATTCTCACGGTGAATCAGTTCATGCAAGAAATGGAGAACAAGTTTGAAATGTCAGATTTGGGTGAAATGAGTTACTTTCTAGGAATGGAGATTCATCAAGCTACTGATGGAATCTTCATTTCTCAGAGAAAATAAGCATGGGATATTCTTAAAAGGTTCAAGATGGAGAGGTGCAAGCCTGTACCGACCCCGCTGGTTCACAATGAAAAGATTTCAAAGTTTGAAGGAGGTGACAGGGCTGATCTAACAGTTTATAGAAGTCTAATTGGTAGTATGTTGTATTTGACAGCAACAAGACCTGATCTCATGATCGCGGCAAGTCTACTGTCGAGGTTTATGCAAGCTCCAAGTCAAGTTCATCTTTGTGTTGCTAAACGAACGTTGAGATATATCAAAGGAACTGTTGATTATGGTATTTTGTTTAAAAGGTAAGAGCAAGGGCAACTGATGGGTTATTCAGATAGTGATTGGGCAGGAAGCATTGATGATATGAAAAGCACTTCTGGATATGCTTTTACACTTGGTTCAGATATGTTCTCATGGAATTCAAAGATGCAAGAGGTGGTAGCTCAATCTTCTGCAAAAGCAGAATACATCGCCGCTGCTGGTGCAACTAATCAGGATTTATGGTTAAGAAAGATTCTATGTGATCTGGAGAAAAATGACATTGAAGCTACGGTCATTAAGGTTGACAACAAGTCAGCTATATCTATGGCCAAAAATGCAGTGCAACATGGTCGTAGCAAGCATATAAATGTGAAGTTTCACGCTATCTGGCAAGCAGAGAAGGATGGCAAAGTTCAACTTGTTCATTGTAGCTCAGATCAGCAGATTGTAGACATCATGACCAAGGCTCTTCCTAAGGGGAAATTTGAACTTCTAAGGGCTAAGTTAGGAGTATCCAAGAAAAATCTCAAGGAGGAGTGTTAGAAAATGAGATATTTCTATATCATTTTTTGTTTAATGGTTCCTTTTTAAATATTATGTTTAGTTTGTAAAGGAAAGGTAGTCCTTGTTTTATGGAATATGTTTTGTAAGAAAGTTAATAGTGGTTGGATAGGTATGGCCCTCTACTAACTTTGGAAAAGCTTATGTAAATATTTGTGTGTATGCCTTTTGAAATCTGAAAATGAATGAATAATATACTTCTGCTGAGCCTTGTCTTTTTTCTTTAAAGTTTATAATACTAACAGTTTTAAGCTCTTCAAATCCAAAGAGTGTGTTGTATGGTGTATGAGCTTAGCTTCTATGTTCTGATTGTTTTGTAGGACTTTAACACATGAAAAGTTGTGAAGTGTGAGGCTCTAGTCTTTTATATTCTCTTTACATGTAACTTCCTATAATTGGAACTTGGAAGATAGTACTCCTCTCCTTTCTTCTAGCATGAAGTTGCATAATGAGCATCTTGATCACTTCTATTAGTTGATAACATGGTAGCTACACTCTTTGTGTTAGGAATCTGCTTTTGAACTGCAGTAAACTAGTTTTACTATTTTTGTTTTAAGTAAGACTTAGTCAATTAGTTGTTAGTCATGTGTTCCTATTATTTAGGAGTTATTTAGTGAACTGCTAGATCATGTGTTATTGTTTTTTTAAAAATTTTCATTCTAGGTTCTTATATATGTAACCTGAAGCATTAAAAAAGATAACTTCTTCTGCTTCTATTTTTTTTCTCTCTCTCTCGTCTTTTTTGTTTCAGCCGCAGTCTTTGATTCTCCTTAGCTGTGTTATTTAGCTTAACAGTTCTAAAACCTTCAATTGGTATCAGAGCTTTAGTTCTTAAGGGACCTGTGTGTGTGTGCGCCCGAATCAGATTTCATGAATACCATGAACAGAGAAGCAAATTTTTCTTCAATGGCACCACCAACTTTTGGTGGAGAGAGTTATCGAATCTGGGCTGTTAGAATGCAGGCATATTTGGAAGCTATGGATCTCTGGGAGGCTGTAGAAGATGAATACATCATTGCTCCCTTGCCAAACAATCCCACGATGGCTCAAATTAAAAATCACCAGGAAAGGAAAATTAGGAAATCAAAGGCAAAGGCATGTTTATTTGCTGCAGTTTCATCCACTTTTTTTACTCGTATCATGTCTCTAAAGTCGGCAAAAGAGGTATGTGATTATCTCAAGACTGAGTATGAAGGAGATGAAAGGATTCGAGGGATGCAAGTGTTGAATTTGGTACGTGAGTTTGAGCTACAAAGGATGAAGGATAGTGAAACCATAAAGGAATACTCTGACCGACTTCTTAACATAGCCAATCACGTCAGATTGTTGAGTTCCACTTTTAACGATTCAAGGATCGTTGAGAAAATCCTTGTAACGGTACCTAAAAGATTTGAGGCGACCATTACAACCTTAGAAAATACTAAGGACTTGTCCAGTATTTCACTAACAGAGCTCTTAAGCGCCTTTCAAGAACAAGAGCAACGACATGTTATGAGACAAGATGGAGCTGTTGAAGGAGCCTTACCTGCCAAGCATCAAGATGATGGATGATATAAGAAAAAGAAGAACAAGAAGCACCAGCCAACAGATGGAGAAGGTGCAGCACGCAACAACAAAAACAAAACAGGTAGCTTCAAAGGAAACTACCCTCCTTGTAAGCATTGCGGCAAGATCGGACACGCACCTTTCAAGTATTGGAGAAGGCCTGAAGCTAAGTGCAGTAAGTGCAATCAGTTTGGGCATGAAGCAATCATTTGTAAGAACAAAACTCAGCAGCATGTAGATGCTCGAGTTGTTAATGAACATGAGGAGGATCAACTCTTTGTTGCATCATGTTTTTCAAGCAATGTTTCAAGCGAGTTGTGGCTGATTGATAGCGGATGCACAAATCACATGACTCATGACAAATAACTCTTCAAAGAATTGAAGCCTAATCGAGTTGCAAATGTTAGAATAGGCCATGGTGGTCACATTCCAGCAAAAGGAATGGGAACTATTGCAGTTGAGACACAAGCAGGTACAAAAATAATAACCGATGTTCTTTATGTACCAGACTTAGACCGAAAGTTGTTAAGTGTTGGTCAATTGTTAGAAAAAGGTTTCAAACTTTATTTTGAAGATAAATATTGCTTGATCAAGGATCCCTCGGGACATGACTTGTTTAAAGTCAAAATGAGAGGAAAAAGTTTCTCATTAGATCCATTTGGGGAAGAGCAGATGTTGTATTCAGCAAAAGCAAATGTCGCTGAATTATGTCATAAGAGACTGGCACTATCATTATCAAGGGCTTGTCAAAATGCAAAAGCTGAAGATGGTGGAGAACCTACCTGATCTGGAAGCAAATTCCATAGAATGTCATGCTTGCCAATTTGGTAAACAACACAGAAAGCCATTTCCAAAATCAACCTGGAGAGCTTCACAAAAGCTACAACTAGTTCACACTGATGTCGCAGGGCCTCAAAGAACTCCATCACTAAAAGGTAGCATCTATTACGTTCTTTTCATTGACGATTTTACAAGAATGTGTTGGATTTTTTTCTTGAAATTCAAGTCAGAAGTTGCTGGTGTATTCTGGAAATTCAAGAAATTGATGGAAAATCAAAGTAATTTTAAGATTCAAGCTTTGAGGTCTGATAATGGGAAGGAATACACTTCAGTGAAATTTGATTCATTATGTGAGGAGGCCGACATTGTGCATCAGATTACAACACCAGACACACCAGAACAAAATGGTGTTAGTGAAAGAAGAAATAGATGGATAATGGAGATGGCCAGATGTATGTTGCATGAGAATGAGTTGCCTAAGATATTTTGGGCAGAGGCAGCAAATACCGTAGTTTTTATGCAGAATCGACTTCCAACGAAAGCCTTGAAGGATAAAACACCATTTAAAGCTTGGTATGGGTTTAAGCCTTCACTAAGTTATCTTAAAGTGTTTGGTTGTGTGTATTTTGTTCATGTTCCTCAGGTTAAACGTGACAAACTTGACAAGAAGGCAATTATAGGCATCCTTATGGGTTACAGTGGAGTTTCTAAAGCATACAAGGTCTATCATCCTCAAACAGGAAAGATGACAATTACAAGAGATGTTCATTTTAGTGAGAATGAACAGTGGGACTGGAAGAATTCTCAAAAATCAGGAAAATGCTCTCTAGAAGCAAACATCAGCCCTCCTGAAGAGCAAAAAACAGAACACTGGTAGCAAAAACTAGAAGATGATCATCCAGTCAAATGGATAAGATTGTTGTCAGATATCTATCAGAGGTGTAATGTCGCCATCTATGAGCCTGATGGACCAGTAGAAGCTCTTCAAGACCTAAAATGGAAGAAAGCAATGGAGGAGGAGATCTCTATGATTGAGAAAAATAAAACTTAGGTGTTAGTCGACAAACCTGAAGATAGAAAAGTCATTGGTGTGAGATGGGTCTTCAAAACAAAGTTAAATGCAGATAGTTCCATCAACAAATACAAGGCGAGGCTTGTAGTTAAAGGGTACGCACAAATTTATGGTGTTGATTACTCTGACACTTTTTCTCCTGTTGAAAGATTAGACACAATCAGATTGCTACTCGCAATAGCAGCACAAATGGAATGGAAAGTGTTCCAACTCGATGTCAAATCAGCCTTCTTAAATGGCATACTGGAGGAGGAAATATATGTCGAGCAACCATCAGGATTTGTGAAACATGGTGATGAAGACAAAGTCTATTTGCTAAAAAAGGCTTTGCATGGCCTAAAGCAAGCACCAAGAGCTTGGTATAGTAGGATAGATGATCATCTGTTAAGCTTGGGCTTTGAAAAAAGCTTATCTGAATCCACTTTGTATGTAAAACATAAAGACACTGATATCCTTATTATGTCGCTTTATGTTAATGATCTTCTGGTAACAGGAAATAATACAAGGCTGGTTGAGAAGTTTAAAGGAGAAATGATGCAAGTTTTTGAAATGACAGATCTTGGTCTTATGACCTATTTTCTTGGAATGGAGATCAAGCAAAGCAAAAGTGAAGTGTTTATTTGCCAGAAGAAATATGCAAAGGATATTCTGAAGAAATTTCAAATGGAGGAATGCAAGTCGATGAGCACGCCGATGAATCAAAAAGAGAAGCTCTGTGAAGAAGATGAAGCCGACAAAGTTGATGAAGGTTATTATAGAAGCTTGATTGGATGCTGAATGTTTCTCACTGCAACAAGACCTGATATTCTATTTGTTGTAAGTCTCTTATCTCGGTTTATGCACTGTGCAAGTGAAATGCATTTAAGAGCAGCAAAAAGAATATTAAGATATATTAAAGGTACTGTTGACTATGGTCTAAAGGTTGAGAAGTGTCCAAGCTTCAAGTTACTTGGATTCTCATATAGTGATTGGGCTGGATCCGCAGATGATATGAGAAGTACCTCTGGCCATTGTTTCAGCCTAGGTTCAGGAATATTCTCATAGTCATCTCAGAAACAGGAAATTGTTGCACAATCCACTGCAGAAGTTGAATTCATAGCAACAGGAGCAGTAAACCAAGCCTTGTGGCTTAGAAAGATCATGAGTGATCTTTATTTGGAACAGAAGGAAAGTACTGTTATTCTTGTCGACAACCAGGTAGCTATTGAAATCTCAAACAATCCGGTGTTTCACAAGTAGACTAAGCATTTCAACATCAAGTTCTATTTCCTGAGAGAGGTTCAGCAAAGGGGAGAAGTGACTCTAGTCTACTGCAAGTCTGAAAATCACCAAGCAAACCTGTTTACTAAGCCTTTACTGATCAACAAATTCGAGCTTCTTAGACAGAAAATTGGAGTTTGCATTATCCAAAGCAAGGAGGAGTGTTAGGAATCTGCTTTTGAACTGCAGTAAATTAGTTTTACTGTTTTGTTTTAACTAAGACTTAGTCAATTAGTTGTTAGTCATGTGTTCCTATTATTTAGGAGTTATTTAGTGAACTGCTAGATCGTGTGTTAATGTTTTTTTAAAAATTTTCATTATAGGTTCTATATATGTAACCTGAAGCATTAAGAAAAGATAACTTCTTCTACTTCTATTCTTTTCTCTCTCTCATCTTTTTTGTTTCAGCCGCAGTCTTTGATTCTCCTTAGCTGTGTTATTTAGCTTAACAGTTCTAAAACCTTCAATTTGTTTATTGAACTAGTCATGTTTATTGTAGGTTACTTCATGTGGATTTTGGGAGTGGCAAGACAAACAACTACTCCCACAAAGGGTTGTTCCTGATGTTTCTTCTAGGAATGATGAAGTAAATGAAGGGGGAAATCAAATACCTTCATGTTCATGTGTTTTGTTTCTAGTTTAAGTCCAATTTAGTTATCTTTGTTATTGTAATTTCTTAGTTTGTATAGTAACTTGGTTAATATTTTGTAATTTCATCAATGCTTTTGGTTGTAATATATAACATCATGGAACCGTGAAGTTCAATTTTCAAGCTTATGTATCTTTTCTAGTCCACTGTGTCATTAGATTTTAAAGCTAGAATTCCTAAGGTAGAGATGTAAGGTAGACAAAATATTTTGCTAGGTAAGAAAAACAAATATAAAAATCTTTTGATTCCCCTGCTTATTTACAACTTCATCAATGAGTTATTACTTTGATTTCTTCCCCTGCTTCTTATAACTTCATCAATGTATGTTATACCTTTGCCTTCATAAACTTTTGGAGGTTTACAACTCCTTAAAGAAGCAGCAAATTGGTTTACCCTCTCCTCATCAATTCTGGCGCAGCATATAATATTGGGTTTGAAACAGAACATGTCGACTGCAGATGGAATGGTCAGTTCAACCTCATGGCTACAACCAAGCTTGAGGTATAAGAGACGGCCTTGAGATTTCGCTTTAGTCTTGAAACCAATCCCGATGATCTTGAGAAAGCAAAAGAATTTAGCTTTGATTGGGACTAAAGTTATCGATCAACTGAAATGAGAGGTAAGCTCTTTCACTTTCATAAACTTGAATCAAGATACCTGGTTGTTTGTTGGAGTAGGTCGAAAACACCTGCTCTTTCTTAGTTGGAATCATGGTGTATCAAGGTTGTCATTACACCTCCAGCAGTCTCCAGACCAAGGGAGAGAGGTGTAACATCCAACAGCAACAACTGTTGCATCTTTGGAAATCTAGTAGAGCCACCAACAAGAACAATATCATCAACACCACTCTTGCCCATTTTAACATCCCTCAAAACACTACATCAATAGAGTACAACACAACTATTACTATGCCTCGATTTAAAGCAAGTTGGGGCGAGATAAATCTTAATTTTCCATTCTGTTATATTTAAGCTCGTCTAAGTTCAATATTAGATGAACAAAATAAACAGTAGTACTGCATCAATTGAGGATTAGAATATTGAAGGCCAAAAGACAAGTGTTATCAAAAGCAAAAAGCGCAAAAAAACTCTTAAGTTCATTAATTACAATATCTTCATCACTAACAACTCCAACTGCTAACTCGCCTCCTAATTCTTTTACTTGTCTTATCGCATTTACATGACCATAATGCATCAGGTCAAAACACCCATCCATATAAACATGAAAGCGCATCTTCCCACACTTCATTTTACGAAAGATAATTAGATTGGGTAAAAACTGGGGAGATTATGCTGCCTGATATGGAGAAAGTAGTTGGAATTAGGATATTTCCATTAGAGGTGGATCGAGTTCAAATTACATGGAACTTAACGGTAGACGTCTCTGTTTCAATGAAGAGACAGAATCATTTATATGCATAACAAGAAAACTATTGAATCTTTGCAGTATGATGACTTTCCCCAAGCTTTCGCAGTCACTTTCACTGTCATTTTCCTAGTCATACACCTGATGCAATCTTCCTACCTACTCAATACATCTATCAAACAAGCGTTGTGATGACTACTTGCTTCAATTCCATATCAATCTCTCATATGAGAAAAGTATAGATGTGCTTAATCAACTAGTCCAGCGTGACTACAAGCTTTCAAAACCCCAAGAAAAGTAATTCCATCAGGCCTGACATTAGCCTTCTCCATTTGCTCAAAAGCCACAAGTGCCTGCCCATACGCGTAAAGCTAATATCATACTACTCCAAGCAACCACATTACTAAGAAACACAAGATGAGCTTTCTCAAGACACCCGTAACACTCACAAGTTTTGATTAATCCACTCCTGAATTGCGGATCTGGATAAATATCATTCCTTATCTAATACCCATGAATCTGTTCGATCAAATACGTATCCGCCATATCAAAACGAGCACGAATAAAGTTATAAGATGTTTTTGTTGTGCATAAGACCAGATCAAATACGTATCCGCCATATCAAAACAAAGCTTCAGTTCAAAATAAAACATAAGCAGTTGTGTATTGTTTGCCTCATAACATAACAACAAAATAAACATAGTAATGCCATTGTTTGCACTTGCCAGATCATACAAAAACCTATTTCAGTATCTCAAAAAAAAAATTAACAAAACCTGGCACATACTTAGAGTGTGTTTGGTATGAAGGAAAACATTTTCCAAGAAATGTTTTCCAATTTTCTTATATTTGGTTGACTTAAATGTTTTTCAAATCAACTTATTTTTCTCAAATTTGAGGAAATGACTTCCCTTCAAAAATTGAGGAAAACATTTTCCAAAACTTTCCTTCACCCTCAAATTACAATTTTTTTCCTTACCTAACTCCACCCCACCCATCCCTACCCTCGACCCCCCACCAGCCCCCTACCAGCCCCCACCCCAAAAAAAAAAATCGAAGTTTATTTTTTAAAAATATTTTCAATTTCAAATTTTTATTTTTTTTAACTTACCCCACCCCCTACCCCTGAACCCCCCACTCCAAAAAAAATTTTAAGTTTGTTTTTAAAAAATATTTTCAATTTCAAATTTTTATCTTTTTACCTCACTCCACCCCCTACCCCCACCCCCGATCCAGCCCCCCCCCCTCAAATTTTTTTTTTTTAAGTTTGATTTTTAAAAAAATATTTTCAATTTCAAAATTTTATTTTTTACCTCACTCCACCACCTACCCCGATCCCCCACAGCCCCCTACCCCCCTCCACCCCCCCCCCCCAAAATTTTTTTTTTTAAAAGTTTTTTTTAAAAAATTTTCAATTTCAAATTTTTATTTTTACCCCACCCCACCCCTACCCCTGACTGCCCCCCCCACCAGCCCCCATACCCCTCCCCACCAGCCCCCTACCCCCTCCCCACCAGCCCCACCCCTGCCCACCCCCCCCCCCAACCAAATTTTTTTAAAAAAAGTTTGTTTTTTTAAAATATTTTCAATTTCAAATTTTTATTTTTTTACCTCACCCCACCCCTACCCCTGACCCCCCCTCCACCAGCCCCCTACCCAGCCCCACCCGAAACTTTTTTGTTTTGAAGTTTGTTTTTAAAAAATATTTTCAATTTCAAATTTTTATTTGTTTACCTTACCCTACCCCTACCCCGGAACCCCCCCTCCCCAATTAGCACCCCTCCACCCCCAACCCCCACCCACTCTAAAAATATAAAAATTTAAAGTTTGTTTTTAAAAAATATTTTCAATTTTCAAAATTTTATTTTCTACTCTCTAGTAAAAAAATAAAAGTTATTTTCTTTAAAATGTTTTTCATTCATAAATCAAACAATACAAAAATTTTCCGAAAAACATTTTCTACTCACCAACCAAACATGAGAAAATAAGCCAAAAATCCACTTGTTTTCCAGGAAAACATTTTCCTTCATACCAAACACACTCTTTATACTTCCAACTACCAAGAGTCTATATTTGGGATCTTCCATTTGCTTTCTTGGTCTTCAACTTCCGCACCTTATTCTCTCTTGCCCTTTCTAACTGATTACTAGTCATAGCTTCTTTTCCTTTCGATGTGACTTTAGTGGGTGAGTAAGGCAAGTCTGTAGGCTCACTCACTCCTCTATGATCACCTCTGAAAGTGATCACTCTATTAGGAGATCTTGTTTGTTGGTTCTGCCTCATCTTTAGCCTTGTTAACTCTTCAAAAATTGTACGAGGCCTTAAAACTGGATCACTTTCAAGTTCTCTAGTAGGACCAAAAGGTTCATATTGTCTCTGTCTCGGTGTAGATATGTAACTTTCAAAATCCTTCTTGAGTTAGTTGAGGGGCTGAACTATTAACATCAAAAATTTCTTCATCTTGTTCTACTCCTTCAGCTGTGCCCCTCTTCCTCTTAAGAATTGAAATACTGCCTTCCTCACCAGCCTAAAATATTTTTAAAAAAGTCATTAAATTAGTTCCTATGAACATTATACAGCTAACTTTTAAATTAAAAAAATTTGTTACCTTGCAAGACCTTGCATTTTGAGCTTGTGAACCACACTTGCTACGTGTCATCTTAGTTCCTTTTCTTCAGTGAGACCACTCTCCAACGCTTTTGATTGCTGCATTTTTTTCTCTATCTCTTTTACATTTTGGCCTTCCAACTGTTTTCACAAGATCAGGTGATCCATGGCATGTTCTGGCACTACTTGCCAGAATTATTCACCTTTCATAGGCAACAACTTGGCCCTATATGTTTTAAGATAGGCTTCTTTAGTGTATGTACCACCAACTTATTTCATCTTGAGGCTCAATATTTTTGTACCGCAATGCCTTGATGGCATGAAGGCATGGGATACCAGTCAACTGCAAGGACCTAAAATTAAAAGCAATAATTAGTTTGTGTGAATATTACATAATCAAAGTTAAATAACAGTCTAAATTAATATATTTACCTGTAACTGCATTTCTTCTCCACAATATTCACTATGTGCCTATCTTCGCCCTCAGACACTTCAAACCCAAGGTCCCCATTAAACGCCAGCTTGCACAAGTTGGCAATCTTACTGTAGGCAATGAACAATTCCATGCACATAGGATTGTGCTTGTAATGAATGTTCCATGTTTCTGCCTCTTTTTCCTTCTTTCTCAACCTGTTCATTATTTTGACTCTAATCTCTTCAAGCATCTTCAAGATAGGCTTGCTTCTAGGTACCAAGATCCAAGAGTTGAAGGACTCGATGAAATTGTTATCTACCATTTGATTTTTGCACACAGTATCAAAATATGTCATGCACCATTTTTGTGGTGGAAACTTGACCAAATCTTTGGCAGCTTCCTCTGACAATGCATCAAGAGCATTCAATTGGTCCTTAAAATTTTCTTCATAAGTACACAAAGCAGCCCACCACATAAATTTCTTCATCTCTCCAGTCCTAAATCTCTTCATCCAATTGGCCTCAATATGTCTTACACAACATCTATAAATAATTAGAAGTTCATGTTTGTTAGCAAAACCAAGATATCATTTAAAAGCATCTAAATAGTTCCTATGGTTTGATAATGGAAGGACATTTCCACTGCATTCAGTAATCCCAGTACATGTCAAACCAATTAATACTTATAAAAAACTGTATATAATTAAGTTACATAAACACAAAGTACTACTTACCTTCTGCATGTCAAACATAAATGTGATGCTATCACCATTCTTCAGACTCAATGACTTCTCCAACAACTGTAAAAGCCATGTCCATTTCCTAGTGGTCTCCTTATCCACTACAGCCCATGACAATGGATAGAATGAGTTATCACAGTCTTGTACCATAGCCACTAGTAATTGCCCCTTGCATTGACCCTTTAAAAAGGTCCCATCAAGTCCTATGAATGGTGTTAATCCTTCTTTCCATCCAACCTTCATTGTATTAAAGCATATGTACATTCTAACAAATTTTGTTTTTCCTTGTTCCATTGCATCTTTTGATAAGTTGATCACCACATCACTACCAGGATTAGTCATTCCAATCTCATTTGCATACGCCTCCAATCTGTTGTACTCATCCAAAAAACTAACCTGCATTTTTTGAAGGACCATTCTCTTGGCCCTTTTAAACTTTGAGTCATTAGTATTTAAGTTGAAATTATCCTTCAAGTCTTGTCTAATATCCTTCAACGCGTACTTGAGATTGTTCTGAAGTTTGCTTTTGAAATAATGGGATAAAGGGTTTGTTGTAGCTCTAGGATTGTGTAACGCCTCTTCACAATTGTGTTCTTGTTTAAAAGTCTTAAGCATATATCATGAACCTTTACCATCAAGTGAAACAAGAATTTCAAATGGACAACCCTCTATGCATATGTATCTTAGTTTTTTTTGTCACCTTTTGCAAGTTTCAAAGGTTTTTTAGTCGCCAGGGCATATAAATTACAAGCTTTCCTAGAATCATCTAAGTCCATAAAGGTCATATAAAGAAATAGGTCTTTGTAATGACTTAGATTGGCATTGACTTTTTTTTTGCATCTCAATGAGCTCTAACTCATCAAAGTACTCACCATGTGAAATAGGATCAACCAAACTACGATCACTTTCTAACTCAGCGTCAGTCCATACTCACACTGAACATGATATGTTTATTGATAATGTTAGGGGCAAGAAAAATTTCTTCATAATCATCAAAAGAAAATACATGAACTACCCTAGACTCTTCAGTTAATAACTCCTGCAGTATCCTAATTCCATCAAAATCTTGAACCAAGAACAAATTTCCAGAAGGTCCTTTCACAAGTACGTGCTTAACAAATACAAAATCCAAGTAATTTTCAAACACTTCTTTTATGTTAATCAAGTTTAGGCGATCGGAATTAAAGGCTCTCAAAGAATGAACATACCTCTCCTCATATAGTAGGTGAGGTTTTAAAGTCCATTTACCTCCATGGTGAAATAAAACATCAACATTCATATATAGGACCCCACATTAATAAACAAAACACATGTAAAATGAGAAAAAGGCTTATAACAAGAAGAATGTGACTTTTATAACATATAAAAGCAAACCAAATGACTTAACAATAAAAAAACATGAAAAAGAAGGATTAAACAATGCTTAGATTGGGACCACACATTCAGATCCGAGAATAAAAATCTTAAATTATTCACACGTAGCCTAAAATGTGTCAATACCAACATAAAAACAGCAAGAAGGGACCTCAAAACAAGATAAAGACATACAAGACCTTTAATTTCTCCCGACAGATCAAATCCTAACACACATGTAAAATTGAAGGGAAAATAGTATTTTATCTCTAATATAAGGAATCATCAGAACTTACATCAATATTTACTAAAATATTCACTGTTACATATAAACCCTAACTTCAAAATACAACTATGAAAAATGTTTGAAACCCTATTGAAAGTAAACAAAAAAGCAGTTACATACTAAAATAAAAGAGAATTACCTTTCAGATCGCGATTCCAGAAGAAAAGATTAGTAGGTTTGTCTAAATTAAGATTCTTGAAGTGAAATATGTTCTTAAAAAAATCTTCTTGTGTGTGGTGAATTGAATAGTGAAAAATGAGGTGAAAAAGATGATGTTTTCCTCCTAATTTTAGTGGGTTGGGTCTAGCAAAAATGGGTTAGGATTGAATTATTAATTGTGTCAAAATATTTACTGGATATCCTAGTTGGCAAGCTTAGGTGGCGGAATTAGTGTCATTTGGCAAGCCACATCACTTCTGTTATGTCTTAAGGGTAATTGTGGTCTCTTAGGATAACAGCAGGGGCATTTTTTATCCTAAAATGTAATGGAGGGTATAAGTGGTCTATTTCGCATAGTTCAAATTCGTAGTTTATAACCTAGTTTTCAATTTCAAATAAAATGCTCCATTCTCTCGTTTGCAAAAAATATTATCAAGCACAATTACTTCATCTTCAACTCTAACTTTAGAATTCCAAATAAAATGCTATAGCCAAACGTCTACTTAGAATGATGACATACCAACTCAATACTTGAATAAGTGTACTCAAATTACAAAGAAAAAAAAACTCTATGACATGATATTTCAAATTATAAGAAAAGTTTAGCAATAACGATTTCCCCCCTCTTTTGATCTTAATCTATTTTGAAAATGAAAAGAAAATTAGATATCATTATTTCTTTGAAGGTTACCATATTTGTTCTATATTGAACAACTTTTTCCAGCTATTTCTAAACATTTTTATTCTCTTGTTTACATGACTTATTGAAAGAGGTGGTTTGTCTATATAGATAAGAAACGAGAAAAAGGGCTATGAACACCATGGCGTGAAGCCGTGAACTCATGATTTTTTTGCTAAATCAGATGTTGTATGTGTTATGTGGTAATTTTTACTTCTTTAGAAAAGTCACTTTGAAATATTCTTAGTATAAGACAATTTAAGTAAAATACTTAGAAAAAGAATCGCCACTTAATTTTTTAAAGAAATTAAGAAAACTTAATTTTAAAATGTCTTATTAGATAAATCATTAAAAATTTTTAGAAAAAATGGGTAAGAAATTCTTAGTTCTACTTTAAGAAGGTATTAGCACTTAAAGTAGTCACTAACATGCAGTTATCTGAAGATTAAACTAAATTATTTGACTAACTTTTTTTGGAAAAATGACTTAAGTAAAGAAAAGCATTTTTTAAGGTTGGGAAAATTAACTTAAAGTAATTGAATTATTTTTTTTAAAATGAATAAAATATGGTCGGTTTGAGATCATTCATTTTTTTTATTTTTTTTTAAAAAGGAATCTTACTCAAACAAAATTTAAACAATTAAAGACAAGTAAAATTTGACCAACATATTTGATTATCAAAGAACACAAGACTTGATAAAAATGAATTTATTAAAGTAAACCAACACAAAAAAATGATTCATCTTTTGGGGAATCTGACAAAATTAATTATAAAGCTAGAGTTAGAATTCAAACTAGTTTAATAATTGGGAAACTTTCAAAAATGACTATAGGGCTTAATTAGAGATCTATAGCTATAGTTTGCTTATTTATGAATTATAGCTACATGTTAGGGGAAGGAGAGAGGAGGACGAGACTAGGACAGGGAGGAGAGAGGCGAGTGAGATTTGGGAGAGAGAGGAGAGAGGTGAGAGAAGTTGAATACCTGTTGTATTCGTTGTTTCAGGTTGTATCACGAATACAATTGATACAACTGATTTGTATCAAAATAAATACAATTGTATTCATTTTAGGAGGAGAGAGGCAAGCGAGATCTAGAGAGGGAGGGAGGAGAGAGGCAAGCAAGATCTAGAGAGGGAGGGAGGAGAGAGGCAAGCGAGATCTAGAGAGGGAGGGAGGAGAGAGGATGAACATATGTTGTATTCGTTGTATCATGAATACAATTGATGCATTATACACATACATTTGATACAAATACAAATATAATTGTCTGAATACAATTGATTTGTATCATATATCGAATATAATTGTATCAATTGTACTAACGAACACGATTTGTGTCGACAAATAGAGTTGGTAGAATACAAATTGTCATAATACAATTGATACAAAATACGTATATAGTTGATACATTATACAAAATTCAATTTATGGAATACAAATACATTTGATACATAATACAAAATACAATTGTCATTTTTATGTGGACTAATTTTTGGGCGACAACTGTTTGGGCTTGAGAGAGCGAGAGAGAGGGGGGAGAGAGAGAGCGAGAGAGAGAGCAGTGGAAGGAGAGAGAAATTTGCTATGAAACCCTATATATAGCTACAAATTGTAATATTTTAAACTATAGTGATTTATCGTAAATACATATCACATGCTTGCCTTGTTGTGTAATTTTTCCTAAATAATTAAACAAATAAAGGGAATAGAAATTTTGGGCCTTAGCCTGGTTGCTATCCACCTAGAACAGTGTCGTGGGCCTTTTCCTGCGTGTTGGGTCTTCCTAGCAAAATTTTCACCCTGTATATTCAGCATATATACATATGTATATAACTTGTATATTACTGTATACCTATCTCTTTCCACCTGCGTTTTTACTTTTAATCCCTATATTTTGCCTTCCGAGATCTATATTTCATTAAGATTGACTCGATAATGGTGTTGAATTTCAACTTAACTCTAAATGCAAGGGAAGAGTCCGTGTGGACTCGCATAAAAGGAGTGTTATATGTGAGGTAAACAAAGGAAAGGGATTAGTATGCATTCTTTCAATATCACGTTAATGGGTACTCGGGGGAACTAAAAAAAAGAACGGACCATTTAATACAAATTCACAGTAATAAAATGAAGTTCAGAACAATATAAGTATAAAGAGATGAAGGCAAGAAATGTAGATGAAGGAGAGAACTTTTCTTCTATTCAAATGTATTCTACAAATGATGAATGATATCTCTATTTATAGTTATCTTACAACAGAGGGTCTTAGCTAGCTCCTCAAGAGAAGATGTGAAATATTGATCATGCTTGCAGGATTCTTGCAAATTTGAAACCCTTGTATCCATTGTAGCTCTTTAGCCCTTTCTAGCATCTGGGAGAGGATGCGATCTCCCTAAGACCTCATTTTAGTGGAAATATTCTTCTTGACAGATATGCCCCCATTTACTCAGCTTATCCATTGTTAGGAGCTTTTTTTGGGGGATGTAGCTACATAATAAAGATTGAGTTGTGCATTCCCCAGTAGTGTTCTCGATTTCAGGATCTTTTTTACCATCCATATAGCTTGTCGGGGTAGGGACATGTTCTCAAATTGATGTTGCTTCACGTAATAGAATGAATACATCTTATCCAAAGGCTATCCTTATTCCTAGCATGTTAGTAATGTTCAATCCTCCAATTGAAATTGGCATCTTCTTGTCTTATAGAGCTACTTTTTTTGTTTAACTTTTGAACGTTATTGTAGCTGAGTTTTCTGTTTCATCATTGAGTATAGCATATTCATCCATCTAATGTACTCAGTGTTGTATTTGGTATCAATCTCTTTCAAGATTTCCATTTTAGCCTCCCATTCTTCAACTTGATATTTACATCACCAATGTTGTTTCTTTTCACAACTTTCATTGGTTCTCAAGCTGAAAAAGAGTAATAGTAGCATTCATTTTCCCACCCACAATCAAGACCATAGACTGAGGAGAGATACCGCTGCATCTCATGATGCCCTTATTGGAGAACGCTTTGATTCGAATCTCACAGTTAGAGATCCTTGGCCTACCAGATAATGTTGGGGGGTTTTTGATTGGCGAGAGACTATATGGCTCTCAATATGCAGCAAAAAAACTCTATCCATTTGAGTACCTAAAAAATTTGTACTCCGTGAATTGTAAAACACTATTTCAGACTCTCCCCGGTATGGAAAGGGGCCTTACTTAGTATTAGTAGCCCACGCTTCAAATTGGAGCTCTCCTCTACTTCAGGTTGGGATGCTGGATCCTCAGCCCTACCCCTAGAAAGTCAACTCAGTTCCCGTTAAAAAAGTTAGGATAGTTTCAATAGCCACGTGAAGTGGGTAGAAATGTTGGAATTCCACCAGCCTTTTATCCCCCATCTGTCACTCCCCCTGTTTTTGACAACATTGAAATCAAGAACCCGGAAGGATGGCTCAAAAGAGCGATCAAAGTTTAATAAAGCGCTAGAGCAAATATGCTTTTGCTATGGCTGCTCTATTCCAAAGCTTCATGTCAGTAATGTTCAATCCTCCTGCTGATTTAGGAAGGCACATTCTGCTCCACAAAACCAATGCCTTTCTAGTTATCTCATTTGTTCATGACCATAAGTAGCTTCGACAGTATGCTTCAATAGTTTTCATTACTTTGGCTCGTTGACCTTAGCTACAATCTTGGTGATGAGTGGTTGCCCTTATAGTAAGAGAACTTGATGTTAACAGAGCATTTTAGTTTCAGTTCACAGAGATAATCTTCCTTAATAGAATTTATTGTGAATAGATGAAGCAATTGTTTTATGTTTGTTTGTCTCTTCAGCAATTTTTTGTATTATAATATTTCTTTTTTTCCCTACAACATTCTACAAAATTCTACAAAAAAATGGTAAGAATCCAAATAAATGTCTTTATAGACTTTACTCTTAATTATTTATTACGCATTGATTCAAATGACATGTATTTATCTTCTTTTTTACACAGGTATTAAACTGGTTGATGTATGTTAGCATATTTCTCGTACTTTTCTTGGTTGTTGTGTTTATGTTCATTGGCCCAAAAAGAACCAAGGAGGATCACGTTATGCACGTAACCACTAGTGAAGCTCAGTCGGCTGTTGTTGTGGCTCCTTCCAAGCATCCACTTTGCTTGGGACCTAAACCACCAATTCTGTATTTTCAAGAATTTTATCTGACAAATGATTTTAAACTTAACGTGATTTTAAAGTAACTGGGGATCCTTGTTATGCATGATAATTGGGAATGAAATTAGCTGGTCCGATATTTATAACTTTTTGAACAAAGTATTCTGCTCCCCCTATGTAATGAAGTACTTGAGCTAAGACCCAACCGACAATATTTTTTTTTCTTTTTTATTTAGAATATCTATTTTTCACTTGGGTTGTGTTATTTTCCTCTCATGGAGCTTTGTTTGGTTTGAAGAAGTAATACCAACCTCTTTCCAATCAGTTCCAATTATATATCAAGCTTTTGTGTCATTTCTATTTTGAGAAGACTAATGTAATCTTTTGCATTATAGATTTTGTGTTAATTAATCTTCTAAGCTGATTAGATTATATTCAGCAATCGTTGCACTTGCTGAGACAAATCCAAGGTGGACGCAACGCGAGTACATTAGCATCCCAGGTGAAGGAGGAATTTCTACAAACCTGTGAAGTCAGGCAGATTGCAAGCTCAATTGTGCACAAAAAAAAATATATTTTAGGTTCGCCAAAGTGGACGCATTGCGAGCTCATGAGCATCCCAAACGAAGGACAAAAAATAAATATTTTTTGGGCTCATCTATCAGCTTGATGAGTGTTAAAAATATTAAAAGACATTCTTACTAAACATGGTGATTACAACAGTACTCGGTGACTTCATTCCAAAAAATATACTTAAGAGTTATTATATGTCAAGACAAGGTGAGTTTTAACCGGTACCAATAATGTCTCCCCATAAACTATTACATATAAATTTCTCCTTGCTATTTCCATCCAAGGTTCACAAGTCTTTTTTCACATGTCTGGCCAGGTTACCCAATAAATACTTAAAACGACATTTCTCTTTAAGACTTCGATGGTTGTTTCTTTTCGAAGAAGCACATAAACACAACAATATATATGCCAAATCAAGAGGCACAATTTCTGGAAAGCAAATCACATGGTCCATGACCAACTAACATATTTCAAAGCTTTACTCTATTCATTCACATTTCAGTATGTACAGAGAAAAGGAGAAGCGAGAATCAAGTGCATCAATTGACAAAAGCAAACCAAATAAACACACTTACATATATCTTTTGAGTTTATCACAAGTGATACCATGTTCAAGTTTGTCCTTCTGCAAACTCATCTGTTGCTCTGTCCTTGCTAAAGATTTCCTCCTAATCATATGCAAAAGCATGCTTACTTTTCTAGTATAGTTGTGGACAATCCACATGAGAGCCTCCTATATCATTGACTTTCCTCTTTTTTGGGGGGCCCCATTGCAGTTTCTTCTGCAATACAAACATATCATGGAATGTTGGTGCCCTTCTAGTTCGTTCTGAGTGCCTAATTTTTTTCAGTGACACCATCTTTGCAAGCATGCACATGGGAGACGCAAGTACGATCATCCAAAGGAGAAGCGCTTCCATGTTTGCGGTTATCCATAGGAGAGAAACTAATGGAACGAATTGCAGAAGATGTACCTTGAGAGGAGGTAACAATAGCAGTTCTGTGGACATCCATAGGAGAGGCGCAAATGCCATGATTCGGAGAAGAGGGAATGTCACTGACACCCATAGGAGAGGCATCTTTGCAAGCATCCATATTGGAGACGCAAAAACGATTATCCCGAGGAGAAGAGCTTTCACGTTTGCCATTATCCTTAGGAGGGAAATCAATGGCATGAATTACGGAAGATGTACCTTGAGAGGAGGCAACAACAACAATTCTATGGATATCCATAGGAGAGGGGCAAAAGCCATGATCTAGACAAGAGGGAACGGCACCGACACCAACAAAGAGAGTCATAAGCAGTATTTTTGTAGTGTTTGCAAAAAAAAATTTAATTTTCAAATTTTAAATTAATTTTAATAATTCATAAATTCTCTTTTTTTTGTGGTGCTTACACATAGGCGCTATCACTTCTCCTATATATACACACACACTAAGTAAATTACACGTGCTTCACACGAGATTAAATTATTTTATTAAGCTTACATACGATCACTCGGTAATATTCATAATTTCGATACATACACTACATTGTCAAGAACATTTTATCTTAAGGCAAAGCATTCCTCCGAAATCTTAAAGTGCTATATTTTTTTAATTCTCATTTTTGTTATAAAAAAATTATGAGTCATACTAAGATTTTAAGTATAAGAAAAAAGTCTAAGAAAATCTCCATGGAAATAGTTGGTCAGAAGTAAGAGAATGTTCTAAAATCCAAGAAGTTATAAAGAACAACATCAAACGTTAAAGAAAAGACCAAAAAGCCTCGACAACACTCCCAAGTAAAGTGGAATATCACGTCCATACAAGAACATAATTAACTAAATTCAAATGGAGGACCTTCGGCTCCTTTCTTATGAACCTCTATCAATCTTTTTATTATTATAGTATGATGTATCATGTATATGTTAAAAATGACCTAAAAATTGTTAGTATTATAAAGGTTTTTCCTCATAATTGTCTCAGAATACTCATTACTATTGCTTAGGTTTCATATCACCGGCCCAACTTATTTTGAATTGAATCATAGTTATTGTTATGATTATAGTATGTAGTTACAAAGAATTAATGCAATGATCAACCAAGTAGTAGGTGACATCTCAATGGAACTGTTCACAACTGGATATTCTAAACCAAAATTTTGATACATAACATAGTAAAATCTCACACCATAATTTTGTGAGCATTTGAACTCACAAATATCTACAAATAATAATAAAGACGACCTTACTTTCCTAACAATCAAGAAGAAAAAGGCATGCTGCTTAACATATTTTTCCAAAAGATAGTCTGCCGGGTTGTATACAAGTTTACATTTCACAAATTTAATTGAAAGATGCCAAAAGAAAGAGTTATCATTAAAGCAAAAATGATCTTTAACGGCAATTAATAACTTAATTACCGCTAAATATGTATTTTCAGAGGCAATTAGTACTCTCTATAAATGTCCCTAAAGTTTATAGGGACATTGAATCTAATGAAAATTAATTAATGTCGGTAAAGGATCTAGCACTCTTCGTTAATGTGCATATTTAGTGTCGATAAAAATTGTTTTTGTTATAGTGTATTTTGGGCGTATGTTAGTTTCAAGAAAACTTGATCTCTTATTGTACCAAAAAGAAGAGAGGAAGAAATATGACAAATTAGTCAACTTGCGATAAAAGAAGTGGACTAATTGTCTCTATACTAATATTCTAGAAAGAGTGCAATGGCATACACAATGTTTGTACCTAAGATAAAACAATCAAAATAATACTAAGTGTGGCAAACAAGAGAGCAATCTGCTTGGTTCTTTTAACAAACTTCACCAATGATTCCGTATTAGTTATCACATATTTGTTGTTGTGTGCTATCAAATATACCACAACGACAAGCAATTTTCCCAAAAAGTATATGAAGAACCCTGTAGAAAGGGACAAAAAAAAAGATCAATTTTCAATCATCCTTACTGGAATTCTTAACAGAGTTAAAAAAAAGTCACCAAAATAACAAAAAGAAATTGCAATAGTTACATGAATCACTATGACTTACAGTAAAAGATTAAGCTTCATGAAATAGGAGGAAGAAAACTTTGAGGAATGAAACACACTTCATAAGAAGCTTAATTAATGTATTTGAATTAGACTCTCCTATAGCGGGAAAAACCTACAAATAATAGTGGCAAAAATAGAAGTTTTGTTTACTAAAGAACTAAATGTAATGAATTCAACCATTCTAGCAACGTTATGAGTTGCGGACTGAGAGGTGCAAGAGTAGTAATGTCACATTGCAATTGAAATAAATTTTCTTTGTTTATTCTTTCTTCTTTTGGTACTTTGGAATTAAGTGTTGGGTTTTAAAATGTGTGAATGAAAAATGAAGAGTTGTGACTTTTGTGAAAAGTTGTGACTCTTATGAAAAGTTGTGACTTTTATGAAGAGTTCTGACTTTTCTAAAGAGTTCTGACTTTATGAAAAATTGTGACTTTTATTTAAGATTGTGACTTTTAAAAAGGGTTAAATAAGAATCCTGATCTGTGAGAGTGCCACATAGGCGGGTTGGCTATTGTAAATAGGCGCAACGTTTATGAAGAGTGGCAAGAGTGGTAAAACAATGAATGGGAGAAGCTGTTGAAGGCTGAAGCGGCATTCCTATTGTAGAGGGGAAGGACAGTTTTGGAAATAAATAAATAAAAAGAGAATCATCTGATGGTGCCACGTCAGCGGGTTGAGGATATATATATATATAGATTATATTAATATAAGCTAGTGTTTTTTTTTAAAAAAATATATTCAAATCTAAGAACAAATATATTGAAGAAGAAGGTTTTGGAGGAATTAAGGTGAAAAGCTAGCGGGCTAAAATAAAAGCATCATAATTGTTGGGATTGAGGAACTCTAAGGATGGCAAATCTTTCTAATTCTTTAAAAATAGGTCGATCTGCCAGTCTTCTCTCGGCTGCTCTCCGCTTTTCTCACTCCTTATTACCTAATTTCTCCAAAATGACGACGTCTCTTCCTCTTCGAAATTTCACGATCATGGCCTCCGGTGCCGATGAGTTAGTCAAGGGACATGTCCACCCGAATGGTGTCGCCGTTATCACTCTCGATCGTCCTAAAGCTCTCAATGCAATGAACTTAGGTGAATGTTCAACTCTTATTCTTTACTGTCACCTCATTTTTGCAGATTCTTTGTTTAGTTTACTCGTTTACAAGTTATTAAAACACATCTTTATTGTTTTGATGCTGCTTTAGGATTGAGAGCCAAATGTTTGACTTTCAGCTACCTGTACGAGTGGGTAGCCTAATTACTTGTTCTATTTTGAATTATAGCCAAAAATGGGTCTAGTTGATCATTTGGGATACGGAAAAGGGCCAAAATTACCCTTAAACTATTCGAAATAGAGCAAATATACCCTTCAATTATATTTTGGCTCAAAACTACCCTTCCCGTCTTACTATTGGATTACTTCTACCCTTCCCTTTAACAGAACAAGAAAATTCACTGTTTAATGGGTGGGGTGGGTGTGCTTAGGTGGACGCTTATGTGGCATTATAATTTACACATGGATGCCACATCTTATTCCGTTAAAAGGAAGGGTAGAAGTGATCCAATAATAAGACGGGAAGGGTAATTTTGAGCCAAAATATAATTGAAGGGTACATTTGATCTATTTCGAATAGTTGAAGGGCAGTTTTGGCCCTTTTCCGTTTGGGATATAATTAAATTGTGGAATAATATTTCTTGGAGAATTAGAAAGAAGAAAATAAATCAAAGAAATACTATAATAATTTGTAGTTTTTTCGTTCTATCTTTAGCGAATGATTTACCCTACACACAGTCTGCTACCGGGTTAGGGTTAGTGGACCAGGATATCACAATATAATTATTATTTTTATTGCTTTAAACTGATACTATTGTCATTATTCTCATCATATCTTCATCATTGTTACTCCCTCCGTTTCAATTTGTTTGTCTGTTTTTTGACTTGACATGAAGCTTAAGAAAGTAAAGAAGATTTTTGAATCTTGTAATCATAAACTAAAGATATGTATAATGTACCAAAATGCCCTTTAATATTGAGACCATGTGAAAAGTTGAAATTAAAGAGTTACTAAAAAGGATAGAGTCATCATTTTTTAAGTAGACTAAAAAGGAAAGTAAGACAAACGAATTGAAGTTAATATTATCATAATCATTTGCATAGTTTGGTCTGTTGCACTCACGTTTCATTCAAATATGATGCAGATATGGATATCAAATACAAGAGTTTCCTGGATGAATGGGAAATAGACCCCAGGGTAAAATGTGTTTTGGCTGCCAGTAGCTCCCCCCGTGCCTTTTCAGCAGGTAACATGCTTTTCCTTATTTAGAGGAAAGATGCTTGCTGGACCTCTAGTTTGTAGTTTTGCACCATCTAGATCTTAATGTAGTTGTTACATTATCTCATTATTCATTTTGTTAGAGACCAACTATTAGATACGCTACATAGTATCCCCTGTGCTACTAAGAGTTGAGGGTGACCATTCATTTGCAACGCAGGATTGAATACTAGGGGGTTGTCAGCGAATTTTGGGACAAAAGAGCAACTTCGTGCAAAAGTTTTTTTATTTTTTCTTCTTTTTTTTTCCCCACATCATGAGATTTGGCTTACAGTTGAAAGTGTCTGTTTGTGTTTCATGTTGTATTGTATTTTTGGTGGTGTGTCAAAGCTGGTGTCATCCCAGTATATTTTGGAGTTTGCTATCTGTAATTTCATTTTCTGACATTGTCTTGATTAGTTGATGCTAATAAGATGATGGATAACGGAAGTCCTAGTGATTTTACCTGCAGGTGGTGATATCAAGCAGATTGCAGCAAAAAAACAGCAGTCAGATATGATAGAGGTTTTGTATACTGTCCTTTAAACATGAATAACTGATCATGATTCTGTCTACTCAGTTAAGCAAGTCTCATACTCACAACAAACTGCAATAGCTGTAGAACACACACTATGATTGTGGCAAACGGATTACCAACACCTTTTGTTAGTTCGGTTCCTAATAACTATCCAAAGAACCATTGTCTTAGTTGCAGTTATCAGTTATCTACAGCAAAATACAGGCAGGGCCTTTTTATCTGTAGTGAAAGAAGTAATTGACTAATAGTGTGGGGCCTAAGACTTCCTTATTTTGATATTTCCTAATTTTAAAAATTGGAAGATTTATATAAAAGAGACAAAATTGGATCACATAAAAAAATAGTAATGGAAGATATGGAACATCATAGGCTCTGAAATTACAAATAATGTTCCCTGTATACCGTAGAGAAAGTATTATGTGCAATCATAAGTTGCTTTGTGATGCTAGAATAAGAATGGGCTCGACAGACAATTCAAATAATTCTGCTCATCATAGTATTTACATTCATAGTGGAGACAAAGTGGTGCTGGTATATTTGAAAGTTAAATGTAAATAGGTTTTATCAATTGTTATTGACCATTCTCATAAATATCAAATTGTCCTCTTAGAAGTTAGAAATCACATTAATATCAAGTTTAAATAAACCCTGAAATGACTTGAATTTAACCAACAATAATGTATGATAATATGCTGCCATGAGAAGAATAACTACACCTATAACTGAAAAATAACATTGAGGCACATGATACCTATTCCATCCTAAAGATACTCTAGTTATTACTAAGAAGTTATAGTGCCACACTTCTAATATAAACAAAATTTGTTTTCATAGGTCAATTTATAAATGTGTCAAATGGTTTTGCTCCCCACTGGGTTCTTTTACTACAATCTAAGATCATCATTGGTTGTGCAGGATTAAGTGCATTGTCAAACTCAAATGTAAGCATGCTAGATATTTATGGGCTTTTCTTTTAGCATGCTTAGTTTGACACTGCATGTGAAAGAAGAGAACAGTCTAATTAATTTTGACTAGTCCTAGCTGATAAACAATATTAATTACAATATTCTTAACACTCTTCCTCAAGCTGGTGCATACAAGTTGTATGTGCCAAGCTTGTTTCAAATGTAACTGATATGAGAACCCTTGGGGAACTTGGTAAAAATATCTGCAAGCTCATCACTGACTTCACAAATTTTGTAGCAATGTCTCTTGAAATTATCTTCTCTAGTAAAGTGACAGTCAATCGCTCAGCTCTTTCATGAAATATCAGATTTGATGCAATACGAAGAACAACGTAGTTATCACACATAAGTTCCTTCTCCTTCTGACTGATTTCTCAATACTTCCATTCTTTAAACAACTGCTCGATCCAAACTAGCAACCGTGTTGTTTCTTGTTCTTGCAAGACAACAAATTACCTCCTGCCAGAACACAATGTCTAGACGTAGAACCACCTATCAGACAGTGATACTTCTCCATCAACGTCTGTGTATACAACGATCTGTTCATGACCTTGTTCTGAAAAAGTAATCCTTTACTTATGGTTGATTTTATGTATCGAAGAATTTGAACAATTGCACCCCATTGACTATCACACAGAGAGTCCATAAATTGACTTACAACACTCACACCAAATGCAATGTATGGTCAATTCACTACGAGGTAGTTCAACTTACCAATCAGCCACCTATATCTTCTGGGATCTCTAAGGGGTCGTTTGGTTTGAATACAAGTTATGATGGGATTACTTATGACGGGATCAGTTATGCTCGGATTAGTTATGATGGGATAAGTTATGTTGAGATTATTTCTTAGTGAGTGTTTGGTTTGTTGTATTCAAAATAATATGCATTATATAAATTATAAGAACAAATTATTTGTTTACAAAAGTACCCTTCATGAATGTGAAAAGTGATGAATAAAAAGGCTTTAAAGGGATATCTTTGTCATTTACCTATTTTATCCTGGGATAAGTTATCCCCGAATTACTATACCACCCAAGGGGAAGGATAACTTATCCCGGTACTAATTATTAATCTCGGGATAAGTTATCCCAAACTTGCCAACCAAACAACAAATTAAGTGGCACTATAATTTAATCTCAGGACTATTTGGTGTTATCCTTCACAGCAAACGACCCCTAAGGGGGCTCCCCTATCATGGAAAAAAACATAGCATGGATCCACAAAAGTGACAATGGGTCTACGGCAT
The DNA here is from genome assembly GCA_018342035.1 of Solanum appendiculatum. Classification (NCBI taxonomy): domain Eukaryota; kingdom Viridiplantae; phylum Streptophyta; class Magnoliopsida; order Solanales; family Solanaceae; genus Solanum; species Solanum appendiculatum. The sequence goes on from JAGDQO010000648.1 coordinate 110,281, forward strand.
GCCATTCATATCTCCTCAAGAATATATAGAACATACTTAACGTCGTGAGATAACATTGCTACAATTTAGTTATACCATCCTGATCTGGCCCGTGATGACAACATCAACATAAACTACCAAAAAAATGCACATATTTAGAGCAGTGTGTCGATAGAATACAGAATGAACAACCTCATGGCGAGTCATGCCAAACTCCTAAATAACCGTGCTAAACTTGCCAAACCATGCTTGAGAAGATTGTTTCAGACCATATAGAGACCACAAGTAGCAAAATTGGGTGGTTTCTCTATATATACTTTATCCTCAAGATTATCGTGGGGAAAAACATTCTTGATCTCCAAATGATAAAGAGGATAATGGTGTAAAGTAGCCATAGACTGAAAATGATGGACAAATGCAATTTTAGCCATGAGTGAATGTATATTGCAATCAAGTCCATGGTCTGAGTATAACCTTTGTCCATTAGATATTTCTTGAGTAGATCATTTTACATTTGCGCCAACTTTGACTGCATAGCCCCATCAACAACCAACATTTGCCAGGAGTTTGAGGAATAAGTTTCCAAGTACCACTAGCGTGTAAAGTAGATTTTTGTTAACAAATAAGAAGTGTAAAGTAGGCATCACCTCAATTATAACCTGGCCTTCCTAGATGAGAAAAGGCTTCAACGATAGACTTAGGAATACTAATAGAAGACATGGATGCTACAAATGCATGATGTTGTGATGATAGACGGTAATAGCTCAAACCAACATAGCTGGAGTTGGGATTATGATTAGAGCAAATACCACTTCGAAGAGCAACTGAAGGACTTGGAGAAGACGAGTCTGCAACAGGTGAAGGATCTGAAGCAAGGCGTGAATCACTTCGACCTGATGGGAGTTTATGATGATGATAAGTTAAGAGAGGTGGAGCTAGTGGAGGAGATGAAGGAGAGGTACTTGAAGGTTGTGGTGCTGATGAAGGAGAAATCCTAATAAGATCCCCAGAAGGCAATATAGGTAAAACAGTTGTGGGAGCAGGAGAGGTGTAGATAGAATCCCCGAAAGATGGTTGAGGTAAAGCTTGAGATGTCAGAATGGTCAGAGGATACAGATGTGAAATAAGGTTGATTTTTGAAAAATGTGACATCAACTAACATAAGTTAATAATGTAGGTTAGGTGAGCAACAACGATTTCTTCGTAACTTGAGAATAACCAAGCAACACATATTTGGGAGCATGGGGGGCTAATTTATTTTCCCAGTGATTACGTTATGAATAAACCATGTGCTCCCGCTCCCAAATATACGAGGAGGAACAAACTACAAAGGAGAATTTGGGAATAAAGTTGTGTGTAGAACCTGATTTTGGATGACATAGGAAGACATATAATTAATCAAATAATATGTTGTGAGAACCACATCATCCCAAAATTGTAATGGCACATGCGATTGTATAGGTTAAGTGTGAGCTGTCTTGGTGAGATGCCTATTCTTCCTGTCATCTACCCCATTTTGTTAAGAGGTACAAGGACAAGACTTTTGATGAATAATCCACTTGATTTCATAAACTGCTTAAATATTCTAGTGCATTATTATTACGAGAAGTGCGGATGGAGATCCCAAACTGAGTTGTAGCTTAGCACAAAGTGTTTGAAACTAAGAATGATCTTTTATCAAGAAAATTCAAGTACACCTTGAATAATCGTCAATGAAGGAAACAACATAACTATTTAAAAAAAAAAAGGTAATGAACTGATTCACTAGGATCCCAGATATCTGAAATGGACTAAAGAGAAAGGAGAATGTGTATGGATATCATGACGATGTGGGGAGAAAGAACGAGTATGTGTACCGAGTTGACATGACTCACAGTCTAAAGTAGACATGTGAAATAAGCCATTTACCATTTTCTAAAGCTTAGATAGATTTGGATGGTCCAACTATAAAGTTAGTCTAGAGAATCAGTAGCAGGACAGGCTATGGGTGTGGATGAATTAAAAGGATTAAGGTAGGAAAGTTCATTTGACTCCCATCCAGTTCCAATGATTCCTGCTGTACTGCAGTCCTGCATGACAACTGAATTATTGAACAATTAAGTGATTATGCCAAGCAACTAATAGATATGAAATTGAAAGGACAACCAATAAAGTACTATGTTTAAAATCAGAAGGGAATAGGATAACTTGGCCTACTCCAGTTGCCATGGTTTGTGAACCATTGACTAATGTAGCAGTTGGAAGAGATTGAGGATAGGAAACAAAAGAACAAAAAATGAATTATTACCAGAAATATGATTTGAGGCTCCTTAGTCAGTGATCCTAGGTACATGGTTCGAAAAATAAGAAACATAGCCTATAGGATTACCACTTCAAAAAATAGTTGCGTGTTGCAAGGATGCCTGCTTATGTGCCTCTTTGTAGTAAGAAACTCATTAAAATCAAACAAGGAAATTTATCTTACTTCTTGCATCGCCCGAACCCATCTTTGTAATAAGTTGTTGTTGCCAAAAACCTTGTCGAGAAATATGGAAAATAAGTATTGAAGAGCACAGATGTCATGATCCAAAAACGAGGTCATGATGACACCTACTAAATCCCACCAGTAGGTAACCCTACCCTTAGCCCAGAACCAACGATAACGGACCTAGGAAGCGGAAGGAAGAAAGAACGACCTGATTAACAGTAAGCAACAAACCTACTAACGTCCCAATGCACTCCCCCATCAATTCCCAACAATTATCAACAATAATCTACTGGTTCCGAGCTCCCAAAGGCTAACTTTGGAGGAGATATATTGAGAAATGAAGTTGAAAATGGAATTATAACTATTGTCGATGACCGCTAAGCGGCCAAGCCCATGATGGCCAACCCAGGCTAAAGTGGTCCATAGGCTGCTAAAGTGGTCCTAGGCGACTAAAGCGGATACACCAGCAGGCTGGCACAACCAATATAGCTAAGTCCCAACGGACTCCGATCGGGTGCTCGGGATTGGTTCGAAAACCTATGCACACAAACAAACTATGCATCCCCACTAAATTTGAGACAGAGATGTCGAAACTTTCATTTGAGGTCGTCTCGACAATAAGTGGGTCCCACACCCAAGGTTTTGTTTTAGCCAAAAGTCACATGGTTGCTCAAACTGAGTTTGAAAGCCTTGGGATTTGACCGAAAGGTTCATCTAGACTAAATTCGACGTTCCAGAGCTAATGGAACCATCAAAATTACATTCTGATGTCGTTTATTTGAAGTTATGACCGAAGTCAACCGTTCAAACTTCAAAAGCTCCAAAATAGGAAAACTTGCTTAAAAACCAAACGAACGACCTAGTGACTGAACCATCAGTCCCAACAAGTCACAAATGATTTGGGGACGCTATAGGAAAACTCTAAACCCCGAAAATACTAAAAAACGGAGAAAATGACCTAGAGGGTCATTACAACAGACCTCAATCAAGTGTCACAGCAAGGTGATAACAACAATATCTCACCAGAAAAGTACAGTAGCCGACCGGAAAAACTCTGATTATCTGGAGAAACGGTCAGATCTGGTTGGAAAATTTAGTCTCCCACAGAAGATAGTTACTACTTACTAGAGTTCTATAAAAATCCCAGGACCAGAAAATAAAAGAGAAAGACCAGAAAACTGAAAAATCCTTCCGGAAAGTAAGTTGGTCCTTTCGGAATATAGCTATGGTTGCCGGAATGCAGCTAGAGTGGTATGGGTTGAGGTCGAATGAAGAGCAAACAACTTAGAATAAGAAACTCGTTGCAATCTGGTCGACAAAGCCTCACACGGTGATGATCTTTGCTTCCTCCGTAATGTCCCTGGTGATTGTACAACGAGAATTTTAACACTAGGACTCTATTAGCATGTGAAAGAAGAGAACAAGGAGGAGAAAACTCAGCTTGATTATTCCTTCAAGCTAATGGGTCTTAAGTAGTGAATATACAAGTGTTAAGATGGGAAACAATATTCTGCCTGATTACATAATCAATCTAATTTATTCTGGCTTATCCTTATTGATAAACAGCATCATTTACAATATTCTTAAATCTTTCAAACAATGCATGTATTCCTACACAACCAATGCATGTATTCCTACACAACCAATGAGGTGCTTGTTTAATGTTTTTACCATCTTAGTCTATCATGAACCTTATAATGTTTTTACCATCTTAGTCAATCATAATCCTTCTCGTGGCATGTGTGCACACCTGTTGCAGTTTATGTACATGCATCTTAAGTTATTCCATGTTAAAAATTGTAGGCTCTCTTTATCAGGCACACACGTGATTCTTGGAGACTGTTAACACCAAAGCATCATCAGTTCATGCTCCGATCTTATTCTTTACACTTTATACAGCAGTTTTAGATTCCCCCATGTAATGCTTAAAGGTGTTATTTTATGCTTATATTCAATTGAATACTGCAGCTGAGTTAGGAGGCCTTTGTGTAAAAGTAGAAATCAATATCCTTTCCTGTTATATGTAATAGGTATTCACAGCTGAGTATCCTATAATATGTAAAATTTCCGAGTACAAAAAGCCTTACATCAGCTTCATGGATGGGATTACAATGGGCTTTGGAATTGGTTTATCTGGTCATGGTCGTTACAAGGTTATTACAGAGGTAGTTCTATACCCTTATGGAGAATTACTCGTTTTTGCAAGTAACATCTTATTTACACTTCTTATTTTTCTCTAGAGGACTGTTCTAGCGATGCCAGAAAATGGAATTGGGTTGTTTCCAGATGTCGGTTTTTCCTATATAGCGGCACATGGTCCTGGAGAAGGCACAGTTGGTATATTTTCTTATATTCAGTTGAGTGTTTCTTGCTGAGCAAATTCCCATGACGCTATCTTGGTGCATGAAAAATTACTAAGAAGAGAAATAAAAGATGGAAACTCATATAACTGGGGCATAGATCTCTCTCCTCTCTAATAGCTTAAGTTTGGTAATTGAGCTCTGTGATCTGGGGATGGAAGATTTCAGAAAGTATTGAAGAATATCTAGCACTTGTGGTGCCAGGATTTTTACTAACGGGTTTCAAAATATGAAAGGTAAACATACAAAGAAGCCAAAGGGGGTTCAACTATTATATTTACATTAAAGATAATTTTAATCATACATAAACAATGTAATTTTCCGTCCAAGAGTGTTCGAATGAACCCCCTAGGCCCTAGCTGGCTCCATCCCTGATATCTAGGTGCTAAAGCCAGTAAGAGAAGCATGCTTCCATCTGTCTGTATGTTATTGAATACTATTGATTGGGCTTCCAAAATTTGGAGGTAGGAATTATGATCAACATTTCAGAACTTACTAAGGTGTTTGAGGTGATTTCCTTCTTTGATGAATTTTAGGAAGAAATATGATAAGTTTTTTGATCTGTAACTGAGGAGCCTTTCAGTTGTTTGTTTGATAAAAGAACACCTTATAACACCCTAATACCACGTCATGCATTTCCACGTTTTCAGTGTTGTCAAATCCATGCTTAAAGTGCGATTAAGAGCTGAAGTGAGGTGCAAAACATGTTGAGCGCTTTGCCTCCTTAATGTGCACTTCAATGTCGTCATCAAGTCTCTTAATCATACTTTTTCTTGCTAATGAGCATCTCCTGAAGAGGTGACACTAAATAATTGATATTTCACTTTATCGTAATTTCTTTTTCCGAATTTATTTGTACATATATTTGCTGTTCATGCTTATTATTATTAGTCTTGGACTAAACATACATTTTTGTATCTTTTTTCTCCATTGTGCCATTTTTCATTGAAGCTAACACTTTATTCATGCTTAAAGCCCCACTGGACCTTAGAGCTTTATTGTGTTTTCCGATTTTGATAAAACTGCACCTGTTGTTCATAAACACATCCTTTTCATGTTCACAAAGCAGTTATTTATTTCTGAAGAACATGGACATTAGCTCTCTGTTTGTACATTACCTGGTGTGGATCCTCTTACTAAACATTCAAGACTAACGCAATATTAGGACTATGAAGGTTGATTGTGATTTTAGTGAATGTACTCTTGAGTTCTCTGATTCAAGTGATAACCGAAATGAGTCATCCGTGCAAGCGCTGGTGAAGTAGCTCTGTGGTTGCAGACAAATGTTACACTTATATTTGTAAAAGGCTAAGCATGATCTTGAACCATGGGGAAAACCTCTTGAGAAGCAATAGTGACTAAGAGAGTGTTTGACTACGCTTATAAGCTGATTAAACTGGCTTATAAGCACTGTTAAGCTTTATCTACGCATTCGGTAAATACCAAAGTATTTATAAGCTGTGTTATTAAAAGCAAAATGCGCAAAAAAATTCTAAGGTACATTGGGGTTTTAAGCGCAAACCACAAATAAAGCGTGGACTTTAATGAAAAAAGGCACAAAGGGAGAAAAGTATAAATATATATGTTTAGTCGAAGACTAATAACTATAAGCATGAATGACAAATATATGATCAAAGAAATTGATTTTTTTTAGGATAAAGTGAAATATCAATAGTTTAGTGCCACCTCTTTAGAAGAGGCTCATTGACAAGGAAAAGTATGCCTTAGCGCCTTGATGGCGACACTAAAGTGCACATTAAGCTAGGGAAAGCGCTCAACACTTTTTGAGCCTCGCTTCAGGGCTTGAGCTCACCTTTGATAACACTGCTTATAAGTCAGGCGTTTATAAGCCAAAATTAGCTAAACGCCATAAGTTGGTTATCCCCAATTTCTGATTTTTTAGCTTATAAGTACTTTTGGTTTGACCAAGTATTTTACAATTTTATGCTTCATATTTTTTCTAATTCTCAAAATATCTTTCCCAAAACAGAACTCCCAACTTCCTCTTCGCTTTGTGTACATTGTTCCTTCTTTTCTTTACAAGGATACTTTTAAATTAATAATATTTTGAACTTAAGGATATTTTAGTTGTTCTAACAAAAGAACAACTTAACACTTTTTTACCAAACACATTAACTGCTTATTAGCAGTTTCAACACTTCTATCCCAACACATCACTGCTTGTTTATATAATTAGTTTAATAAAATAATTTGACTTCTGTTTCAAATCAGAGGTAGTGGAAGAAAATCATTAAGTAATAATGGAAAAATTAGTTTGATACTCAAAGTTAAAATTGAAAGCTTATATCAATTGAAACTAACAAAAGATCTGAAACTAATAAAAGATCTGAAAGTTTATAGGATAATATTATTAATGACAATCCTGACAGACATTTTAGATTCATAGAATATGCAAAAATAGAAAGAGTGTCGTATAAATTGTTACAAAGGGAGTAATTTTAAGAATGGATAAAGATGCCAAAAGTGAGAACTTTCTATCTCACTTTCTGCTAGTATCTATCCATATTTTGTTGGTGTGAGATACTGATTAACGATGTATGTGTGGTGTTATGGTTGAACTATCTTCTCCACTCCTTTGCTATGTGTGTGCTTAATCAATTCAGCTATTGCAGGTGCTTATCTTGGATTGACTGGAAGTAGGATATCAACACCTGCTGATGCTCTATATGTTGGTCTGGGAACTCATTATGTCCCTTCTGCAAATTTGGGCACATTGAAGGAAGCTTTGCTTGCCACTAAATTGTATGTCCCAAAATTATTCTCTAAGTAATGTGAAATTCATGCACTAAATGTCAATTTTTTTTTATCAATTACTCAGATCCATGAGACATGCACAGCTCCTTGCCTTTTTGAGTCTCTTTATCTGTGCATGTTAAAACTATTTGTGTCCACATTCCTTAGGTTGTGCCTTTTCTCTTCAAATCCTTTAATGGCTTGGCTTTGGGGGAAGAGATTCCCCAAGTTGGGTAAACTTTTGTTCCTAAGTTTGAAACTGTTTTAGTGCTGCTGTTGCTATATTCTAATCAACACTTCATGAGGCACATCTGGTCTTCAGCATTCTTCTTCAGAATATTGTTTCTTATGCCTTCTGACAAGTGTGTATTATGTTATTGATACAAATCAATTCATTTATATATTTCAACTTTGAAATAAGTTGTTCTGTTTTGTTAAAACAGCTCCGAGGATCCAGATGATGAGATAAAAGAACTGTTGACGAAGTACAGCAGCAACCCTAATTCAGAACCCCGTTTGAAGTCACTCTTACCCAGAATAATTTCTACTTTTGCTGGTAACAAGTCCATTAGAGAGATACTAGAGGAGCTAGAAAATCATCAGCAAAGCACTGATACATTGGGTAAGGTTTAGCAGTAAGAGCTTATTTGGATTGACTTATTAAGTGTTTTAAAGTCAAACTAGCTTTTAAATGCTTTTGGAATGTTTGGGTGATTTTAAAAAGTACTTATAAGCATTTGATTTTGAGCTAAAATGATAAAAATAAGCCAAAAGTCAAAAGCCAAATGTCAATTAAGCTCTAAGACTTATTTTTAAAAAAAGGCTTAGCAGTAAGACTTTTCTTCATAGATGAGTTCACGTGCTCTCTTTTTTATACCATGTGTATATCGCGTTAATTAATAATAAATGTATGTAAAAAGAACAAATTATTATGTGTATGTTATATTATCGAATACAAAATTTAAAAAATAACATAAAATTTTTTACGATATAAAGTTTACTTAAAGAGGAACATGATAATTCAACACCACATTAATAATTAAGTAGTAAAATCAAATGTAGTGAATATAATTTCGCCATTTATATCAAAAGTCAAAATTATATTGATATTGATTAAGAGTTACTTTATTTATTTTTAAATAAAAAATTCGGTATCCAAGGACAAAAGTCAAAATTTGTCGTGTATCACTAGTCAATACCAAAGTCAGAAATTATGTGGCAAAATTTCAATTAATTTAAAGTTACTTTTACTTATTGTAAATTTTAAATGAAGAAACATATAATAAATACTATATAATTTCAGTTGATTTAAAAGTTCATAACTATTAAGAGTTTTTACATAAATATTAGGATAATAATTAAATGATAATTATTTGAAGAAAATAGTAAATATCATTTTTGTTTATTGTAATTTTTTTTAATAAATGATAAAAAGTTCAATCAACATTTCTAAAATGTTCATGCTTTTAATATAATTTGGAAGATATAGATTAATTTCTCCATAAATGAATCTCATATGTTATTTAGGCGTAAAACTTGGAGGCATGCTTTATTTTCATTTCATGTGCAAGTTAATTTTGTTGACAGTTGCTGAATGGGCAAAGGATGCTCTGCAAGGGCTTTGTACGGGGGCTCCTTTTTCTCTCTGTCTCACCCAAAAGCTCTTCTCTAAGGTAGCATCTGCACGTGGCAAAACTGAGAACGACTTATCCAGGGTGAGCTTATGTAGTGTTTCTTCCTCTAAATTTTTTTGATTTTCTGGTTTTTCACTAATGATTGAACTCTGTCATCTTTAACACTCAGCTCACTGGTGTCATGAGAACTGAATATCGCATTGCTTTAAGGTCCGCTCTACGGAGCGACTTTGCTGAAGGTGTCCGAGCAGTCTTAGTGGACAAGGATCAGGTTTGTTATGACTACATAAATATTGGCTTTCTGGTTTCTGAACATGAAAATGTCATGGTCCTCCCATTTAACTGTTACTCACATTAAGTTATTAGGTGATTTTAGATAAAGTGTCTGCTTTCAAAAATTCAGACTCATATAATTGAAATTTTAACCAATTTTACATGCAATTCAGATATCTATGAGACTATGACTGAAGTGCACACACATGAGAAAAATAAAAGGGTACTAAATATGTTTGTTAGATTTGTTGTTTTGACAAATTGATGGCCAAGGTTTGTTTTTTATGGTATATGAAACTTATGTTACAAATTTAAACTAATCTGGAATAGATTTGGGAGTTGAATCAGACACAACTGAAATTTAGCCATTTTTAACATGTGTTACATGACTGAAGCGTAGACATAAATGAAAAAAATTTAAAAGATTGTTAAATAAGTTTGTTAGATTTATTGTTGTTTTTGACAAATTGATTATTGTTGTATGTTCTATATGATATATGAAATTTATATTTCAAATTTGAACATATTTAAAAAAGATAGAGTGTTGAAATTCGAATAATAAAAAAAAATTCAAACACACATGACTAAAATTTTTAGCCAATTTTATTGCACTTCAGTTAAAAATGTTTTGCATTGTTTTCAAAGAGGGTAAACTTGCAAAAAAATAAAAAAATAAAAGATAAAGACACAAGTTAAATGGGAACTTTAAAAGCGAGTAGTTGTGCAGTTGGACCGTTTCACTAGTGTATTTTCCTTGGTAAGGATTAGAGTTGGAGTTTAGTTAATACCCGAAATAATCAGTAGATGCTTAAGACTTCTAAGGCACTATTTATGATTTCAAGACAATATCTGCTACTCCTCACAACTGGCTTAAACCGTGAGTTCTCTTACTATTATGAAATTGATCACCAAGCAAGATCGGGTAATTAAAATCAATACCAAACTGATCATTTTCTTTTTCTTTTTCTCTTGATGAGAAAAAGATCTCTTTGTTCCAAATTGCTTCTTTCAAGCTTTCATTTTTCCTTTAAGTTCCTCCCTTGGTAACTTTGTTATTCTCCATTAGGGCTCCTAACCTCCTTTGTGAATTGTGGGAATTTCACCTTTACATTCCCTTTGGGCCTTGGCCCACCACTTCCTTTCTTATATTGTTAGGAGTTGTTTGGTGTGAAGGTATAATAATCTCAGCGTATGTAGTGTAGAGGTATTAGGTAGTCCTCGGATTATTTATCCCACCATTTTTACCATAGTGATGGGATAAGTTATCCCATATATATGGTGGGATAACTTATCCCGGAATAACTTGTTCCCAACCAAACGACCCCTTATAGAATAACTTATTTTTTTGGGTTTCTTACATAACTACACAGGTGACAATTTTTTTTTCAATAAATTGACTGTATGGAAATGTAATGTATCGATATTGTATAAATAATAATTTTCAATGAATTGACCGTATATATAATGTAATGTATATATATATGATGTATAACTATGTATTAGAGATATATATACCTTCATATACACTACTTATATAATATTTATACATTGCAACAATTTATTTTCCTCAATGGGTTGCTTTTTTTGTCTAATATCGACTAATTCAAATCTCCTATAAATAATCTCAAATTTTAGATATGAACTACTCTTTGAGTCTTTGATATATTATTCACTCTCAAATTTAAATGTATTGGCAGTGATAATACAGGTATACAGTAATCATAAACATGAATGTAATAGTAATTAAATATACTTAAATCCCTGAATATGAGACAGCTAATGATGGAAAAATGCAAATTTGACCACTTTAGCTAAGAATTGAAGAATTTTCATCATTGTAACACTTTGAGAGAGTGCTCTAGAGAGAGAGAGAGAGAGAGAGGGAGGCGGGGTGGGGGGTGGGGGGGGAGATCATCACTACAGAAGTAAATATAGATAGATGGAATTAGGGGGCCAATGGAGGATATTTGGATTCAATAAGAAGAATGAAAAGAAGAAGAAAAGAAGGCACTTCGTCTGTAATAACATTAGTTGAACGACCATTTTACATAATAAGTGATAGTTGGGCTATCTTGCTAAGGAATTTTGATTTAATGGACATTTTGTTTAATTGTTTATTTATATATTTTTTATGGTCTTTTCTTTTAAACTCTTAGCTCCATAGTCATTTTCATTGGTTCCATAAGTATTCTTTTATTATTATAGAATCGTGACTAGAATTACACGTTCTTCCCGTGTTTTGGAGATGGTTTTAGAGTTATGATGTTGGAAATGATTGATTGAGGATGGTTGTGATCCAATTTGTTGATATTGGCTGGTTCTATTGTTGATTCTGAAACATGGAAAAATTTATATAGTCCTAAAAATATGGGAAACTCTATCCAATTTTGTGTAAAATTTTTGTTAAGGCTTGCTTTGGAATTCTAGCTCTTATTGGGTGACGGTCCTTTTTCGTACCAAGCTAGTTAATGTGTAGTGGATAAAAGTTGGTGATATTTTTTATTTGGCAATAATGATAGTATATTGTTTTGTGGGTATTGAGGATTCCTAAAAATATTAAGGATTTTGTTTTCAGAAGCCAAAGTGGAAACCAAGTTGCTTGGAGGAGGTTGAGGATAGGGAGGTGGAAGCTCTTTTTGAACCTCTGAGTCCAGATATTGGAGAATTGAATGTGTGAGGATATCCTGAATCTTTCCAGCGGTAAGGATTAAACAAATGATTCTCCTAACTAATTAATGAAGTATAGTTGGTTAAAATGATTTATGTGAATACCTTCAACCACTCCATCCTATTACTTACTATTCTCTCAATTTTATACACACATATTTGCTTTTGGAGTCGCTATTTAACAAATGCTCCATATATAATTTTAAAATAAGTTTATCTGCTTTTCGGAATAATTCAAGCATACGAAACTGAGGTTAAAAAATTTGTGTCCCAAGTGTGTAAAAATTGTCTCAAGTCTCAGGCATGTGTTTTGCTATTTGTTTTTGTTCGAATTTTATCAATTCAACCCTCAGATCTATCCAAATAAGCTCTAATTTAAATCATAAGTTTCATATATCATACGCAACTGGATAGATGCATACGTTGAACAACTCTAGAACAGTTGCAATTTTTCATTTTGATCTCTTTAAAAGCAACAATCATCCATTTCTTGTGTTTATCAAACAGGTATGCCCAACCAGCCCTGTTTCACAGATAAAGATTGGCCTAATTGTTGGTGAATTCATTCGAGTTGTAACTTGTCACATATGTAACTATTACAATAGTACACTTCATATATGTTGGTTCAATCACATATATTATATGCTACTAAGATATGCTTTCCGTAATTGTTTTAATAGTTTTCACATATATGAAAGATGATGAAGTCAGGAGAAGATCTTATATTTATGAACATAATGATCATTACTATTATTTGCTATAAATTAAAGGCCTAAAAGAAGCAAAAAAAGCTTCAAAAGTTATTCGACATATTAAACTGGGAATCATTCCGTTATGCCTAATAGATATGCTACTCTTGTTGGGTGGAGTGAAGCTGAGGGGTAGCAAGAAAGATCAGGATTCGAATATACCCAGGCGGTAACTCCATCTAAATGAAAGATAAAGTATTATTTCTATTCAGGAGAGTGGAGACGGCTCACATTCGAGTTGTATCACAATTAAAAAGGGTGTCAAAGATGGTACTGCATCAATACTGGAGATATCAAGAGCTGCTTCATGTTGATAACCCTCAAGAGAACCACTTATAAGACAAGGGGTAGAATTTTGCATAACTTAACTGCTTCATAGAGGCTTTCCCTTTCAATCTTCCACTGATCAATCTTCCTTAAATGGAACTTTCTCTATGCGGAGGTTTTGTTGTAAATGACGTTGCATTTTTGGAAAAGCCGAAACTTGTCAGACCAATTCTTGGATTATGTGATGTTAGAATCGCAATCTACAAAGATATCATGTTGCCAATTATATGTATTATCAGTACGCACTAAGGGGTCATTTCAGACAAGTTATGTTGGGATTAATTATGATGAGATAAGTTATGATGAGATTAGTTATGTTAAAGTTATTTTATTGGTAGTTTGGTTTGCCAAATATACATTGACCCCTAAGGGATTGTTTGGTAGCTGTTTGGTAGCTGGATTATATCCAAGTTGTTCATGTATAATTTTTCGTATAACTTATATGACTTTTGGTAGGTAGATAGAAAATAAGTTATTTATGTATAAATTTAATATAACGTTTGGTTGACAATTTAGAAACCCACATAACTAATATATGTATAAGTTATGAAGGAATCGATGTATTATTTTATGCAGGATAGAAACTGAAATAATTAATACATGAATAACGAATCCCTGCATAAAATAATACATAAATTTACTCATAACTAATCCCTACATTACTAGTATGTGCATACCTCTTACTAGCTACTAAACGACCCTTATGTTATCGGATGTATTTGAAATTTATTTCTCTTTTGAAACTAGGAATTTTGGGATATCCACTGTTCATGTTAATAGTGTGCTAATTAATTAAACAATCCAAAAAACAACATATCTTCAAATATAGTACGGTACATAATTTAATAATATGCAAAGTTGTATTTATTTTACATGGCAGAACTAATTTAAAAGCCATTATTAAACTGCATAGATAAACTATTAATTTTGTGCAACTCTATTGCATTTCTTATATCTGATGAGTCGGTATTTTACCAATTCATTGGACTCAAATTCATAAATTATTGTTGTATTTTGTTGCTATTTGAGAGGATTTTAGGCCCTAGTTCTCTTGTATGCAGGTATTCCTTGAAAAAGTCAAGTTTGATGAATTTGGAGCCTAAAACCACTGAAGCACACCGCGAAGGAGCCGGCGTCCCGCAAGAGCCAGTTGGCGTCTCGCGGCTAAACTCCGTCTTGACTGAAGCAAAGCTGTCTAAGCATCAACGATTCATTAGTGTGATACAATTCTTGATCGGCATTCCATCGATCCCAGAGCAGGTGTTTATGAAAGAATTGAATTCTGAAGCGGTGATACGATTGGTGCAGCACTGTGGATCAGCATTCCGTTGGTCTAGCGCAAGTCATGATGCGGAAGCTGAAGGACAAAAACGTACTCAATGAATAAAGTACTCCTTTGGAAGATTCCAAGGATAGAATAAACATTTGTGTAACTATGTACCGTTATCTTCTTCCCAAAGAGGAATATAGAATATAACTTTTAGAATTCATAGATAGTAGTGAAGAACTTCTTGGCATATAAATGAAGAAACCTCATATTTGCATCACTCTAAGCTTGAATTTCAGATTTTGTTAATCAAATTATCTTGAAATGGAGATTTTCTATTTGAGTATTGTAACTATTTCTTCTTTTATAAGTAGCTAAATCCTTAGCTAGGTGTGTGGGCGTGAGATAAGGGTGTAAAACCCAAAATGGGTACTGATTAATCTGTTCTAAAATAGATTGTATGATATGAATATATTGTTGTCTAGAAGTTTTAATCTAAAAATTAGTAGTTGCAAACATTGGTTGAGTTCTCTAACATAGTTTTTTCCTTGGGAAAACAAAATGGAGTTGCGTAAGACTCAATAGTAAGGACCTGGTGAAATTACTCTATGAATTTGAGTCGGAGATTAGATAATTCGAGTAATTTTCCATATAATGATACTAGTCATCGAACACGTGCATTGCACGTGTGTTCCATGTTTAATAGAATAAATATTTTAAAAGTTAAAGTATTTGAATTAAATTTTTTAGATGTCATACGAACATGTGAAGAAAACAAATACAATTTATTTTTTAGAACTATTTTTTCTGTACATTAATTTTTATTTTATAAGGTACATAATAGATCATGTTCTTGTTGTTGGTTCTCATATTTGAATTCTCGATTGAATGTGTACATAAATCAAAGATAGTTATTTGACTTTTCATTTCTTTTTTTCATTGATAAACTAAAAATTAAACATAAAAAATATATTCAATATGTGAAATCATATGTATAATCACATGTTTACCTTATACCCAACAAAGATATTGTCCATATCTTTGTTAACATTTTTCAATTTATTCAAGGTGACATGATTCGGTCAAGGGTCAATAACAATGTTGTGTTACCAGGTATATAGAGGTGGTTTAAAAATGTGAAAAGTTATTGGGCAAAAAGTTAACATAAGGAAAGATGAAAGATAGAAACAATTAATGTAATAAATAACGATATTCATAATGCTATAACTAAAGAATGCAAAAGGGTGTGAATAACATTTGCAATAATAAGTAATAAGTAAGAGAATTTATAATACTATAACCAAAGAATTAAAGTGCAATAGCATAATTTCTTATTAATTCTATATTTACTTAAATAAATAGGACGTTTAATTAATTTTATTGCTTATTTAGATAGTTAATTAGATTTTAATTTAGTGTAGGGGCAAAATGGTAATTCAACTTTGTACTTTAATGCTTCCTATGCGTTGCACATTTATTCCATATTACATAATATAAAATTTATTTTGCAAATGATAAATTTTAAATGGTTCACATATTTTCCTATTTGCTATGAGTTTTTTTTTAAAAAAAAAAAAGAAGAGAAGAAATTAGAACATTTAAACGTAATATATTTTGAAGTTAGAAGATCTTGTTAACATGATGATACTTTCATTACACATATAATACTTTAATTTAAATACAAATACCTATTCAAACATATATATATATATATATATATATATATATATAGAGAGAGAGAGAGAGAGAGATTTGCATATAATAAAACTATTTAGCTCATAAAAATAGAAATTAAATAAAAAATAAACTAATACTCCCTTCAACCCGGCGTCATTATAAATCATATGAATTTTCTTCGACTAAAATACATAAATATTTTTAAAAAATAGTAAATAGGTAAAACGAAAGAGAAATGTTTATATAATACTAACTATTTGGAAGCAAACTTCCTGACAATCTCAATCACATAAATAGTATTGTAAATAAAGTCATTCTTATGTCTTGAGCATCAACAAAACAACCCGTGACAATTCTCTGACTCATGAGAACTTCAATAATTTTTGAAAAAGATATTCAGAAGCATATATCTTCATCACAAGAGAAATTGTGAACAAAAACAAACGAATCCATGCTAACAAGGAACACTTCCTAGCAATACTGTCCAAAATCCAAAAAATGATGGACAATGCATAACAATCACTACTCGAGGTGGAAAATAAACTATTGACCCTCCTATGCCGACTGAGGTGGAAAATGCTAAGGAACTGGAAGAGGTTAAAGTCGAAGAAGTAGAACAACCTAAAGATCGAAGTGAGAAAGAAGCGGAAGTTGCTAAAAAGACCATTCCAATGCCCAGAGCTTCGCCTCCTTTCCCTCAAAGATTGGTCAAGAAAACTGAGGAAGGGAAATATCGTAAGTTCATCTCCTTGTTGTAACAACTCTAGATAAACGTTCCTTTGATTGAAGCACTAGAGCAGATGTGGGGCTACGCTAAGTTAATGAAAGATCTAGTGACCGAAAAGAGGGCCATTAGTTTTGAAGGTGATGATAAGTTGCAGCATTGTAGTGCCATTGCTACTAGATTGTTAGTGCCAAAGAAGGAGGATCCTGGAGTGTTTACCATTCCATGTACTATTGGTGCGTTACACTTTTCTAAGACCTTACGTGATATGGATGCTAGCATTGTTTTGATGCCGCTATTTGTGTCCAAGAAGTTGGGCTTGAGAGCCCCCAAACCAACTGCAATGCGGCTACTTATGGCTGATCATACTGTAAAGAAACCAATAAGGGTTCTACAAGATGTTCTTATCAAAGTTAAGGCATTCATATTTCCTACGGATTTTGTGATTTTAGACTGCAAGGTTGATTTTGAAGTGCCTACCATCTTAGGGAGACCATTCCTTGCTACTGGGCATGCTTTAGTTGATATGGAGAGAGGGCAAATGAAATTCCTATTAAATAATGAAGAGGAAAATTCAATATCTACAAATCAATGAAGCACCAAAGCGATCTTAAAGTGGAATCCGTATTGAATTTGACTGTTGACGAGCAACCAGAAGTGTCGATTGAAGAGAGATTAGTTGTTCAAACATTAGCGGCTGTGATCATGAATTTTAATGGAGAACACATTGAGGAGTACGATTAGATGGTTACTGCACTTAATGGTTCTAGATACCTTCGAAGACCAAAAAAGCTGGATTTGGATATGAAAAATAGAGAGAATCTGCCCGCAAAACCATCTATCGATGAGCCCCCAAAGTTGGAACTAAAAGCTCTCCCATCTCACTAGAGGTACATGTTTCTGGCACAGAATAATACTTTGCCCGTCATCACTACTGCTGATTTGAATTAAGGGCAAATAGAGGCTTTGATATCAATGTTGAGGCATTTTAAGAGAGATTGGATGTATGATTGCTGACATTATAGGTATTCCACCAGTTATATGTTCTCATAAGATCCCACTCATGCATGATTATATTAAGCACTAGAGGAGACTAAATCCACCAATGCAAGAAGATGTGAAGAAAGAGATTATCAAGTGGTTAGATACTGGAGTAGTTTATCTGATTGCTGACAATAATTGGGTGAGTCCGGTTCAATGAGTGCCAAAGAATGAAGGAATTACTGTGGTTCCTTATGCAAAGAATGAGCTTGTATCGATGAGGCCGATTACTGGTTGGAGAGTCTGCATGAATTATCGCAAGTTGAATGCATGGACACATAAAGATCACTTCTCAATGTTGTTTATGGACCAAATGTTAGATTGTCTTGCTGGTAAGGGTTGGTACTATTTTCTAGATGGGTATTAGGACTACAATCAGATCTCTATATCTCTGGAAGACCAAGAGAAGACTACTTTCACTTGCCCATATGGAACGTTTGTGTTCAAGAGGATGCCATTCGGGTTGTGTAATTCACTAGCGACTTTTCAACGTTGCATGATGTCCATCTTCCCAGACATGGTGGAAGATACTATCGAGGTATTTATGGATGATTTTTTTGTTGTGGATGACTCGTTTGATGATTGCTTGTATCATCTAGGTGATGTTTTAAAATGATGTGAAGAGTGAAATCTTGTGCTAAACTGGGAGAAGTGTCACTTCATGGTGAAAGAGAGCATAGTTCTAGGTCATCGGATCTCTCATAAAGGCATTGAGGTTGATTAAGAAAAAAACGAGGTTATTGAAAAGTTGCCCCACCTATCTACATAAATGGTGTTAGAAACTTTCTGGGACATGCTGATTTTTATCAGAGATTTATCAAAGATTTCTCCAAAATACCACACACATTATGCAAGTTACTTGAAAAGGAGACAAAGTTCGAACAAGTGTTGGCTGCTTCATTTGATCTTATCCCTTGGTTCGCAGATTTTGCTAATTATTTGGCGGGTGATGTGGTTCATTCGAATTTCTCATTTCACCAAAGAAGAAAATTCATGTCTGATGTGAAGAAGTTTTTCTGGGAAAAGCCTTATCGGTTCTATGTCATTGCCAATGGGACTATTCGTCGCTGTGTTCTAGAGGTTGAGATGATGAGTATATTGGAAGCTTTCCATTCGTCTCTAATTGGTGGTCATCATAGTGGTATCTGGACTGCTCATAAGATCTTGTAGTGTGGGTATTATTGGCCTACCATTCACTAAGATGCTCATGATTTCGCCAAGTCTTGTGATCATTGTCAGAGAGAAGGAGGTATTTCAAGAAAGCAAGAACTCCCACTTACTCTTGTTTTGGTGATTGAATTGTTCGATGTCTAGGGCCTTGACTTTATGGGTCCATTTGTGAGTACGAATGGGATGAAGTACATACTTGTAGCGGTTGACTATGCATCTAGATAAGTGGAAGTTGTTGCTCTTTCAAACAATGATGGAAAGAGTATCACCACATTCCTAAAAAAGAATATCTTCTCCAAATTTGGTATACCAAGGGTGATTATCAGCGATGGAGGTTCTCGCTTTTGTAATAAGTTGTTCAAGGAGTTGCTTCATAAGTATGGTGTTCGACATAGCATAGCAACTCCTTATCATCCGTAGTCTAGAAGGCAAGTTGAAGTGTGATGAGTGGTAGATTTACACTTATTTGAGGCCTTTTTAGTTCAACAATTTGTGACCTCAATGCCTAATTATGTCCTATTCTGATGATATTTTGATGATTTACAACTATGAAGGCTAAAGGACAAGGAGATGATGAATACTTGAAAGACAGGCCAAAAATATTGAAAAAGAATATAAACTCCACAATGGCAGTCACCTAACAAAAAGGGAGAATCATCCAAATGGCACAACCTCGCCCAAGGTGATAGTGCTTACAATTAAAGACAATCGAGGCAGGTCGGCGAACCAAAAGAGAAACAGTGACTCGCCAAAGAGGAAGGGCAAACAAGATGACCATTGCCGAATGTGATAGGACTTGGAAGAAAAATGAAGGCTTAAAAGGCGAACAAAGGTGGTAATCGGCGATCCGCCGAATGTGAAAGGAAGACTCAAACGAATTCGCCAACTGAAGTTCAAACACCTAAAGCTTGAAACAAATGAAAGGTGAGCTGAGAAATAGATGACGATCTACCAATCAGGCTCGGTGAGCCCGACTAATGTCGCCAAGTTGGTACACAGTGAATTATTTAGCCAAATTTTGGGAAACTATAAATTGCCCAAAGAAGAGAAAAAATAGAGTTTGGAGAGAGCTTTTGAGTTATTTTTATAGAGTACTTTTTGAGAGCTTTGTGTATGAGATATTTTACCTTGTGAAGAACATCTTTAGTTTGCGGTTTTGAATTTTACTTTTGCAATTGACAATTGAAAGTTGAAATCAAAATGGGTATTGATTATAATTTCTTAATTTCATACCATCCATGGCTGCTATCATGATATGTATAATTTCTTTACTTTTTGTGATGGTTGGCTAAAACCCCAAGTCTATGGGTGCAATTATGGGGTTGGGTGTTGATTTAATGTAGTGGGTGTTGTGGTTTGCTTTGTTTTATTGCTGTTCATTTATGGATTTAGGCTAATTAGCATGAGGTTAACTTATGGGTTAATGTTACAAACTTAATCCTATTTTCGATCTCTGATTGATTCTCAAAAGAGATCGATTGGAGTGGGTAAGTAGTTTGATGCATGCAATTTAGGTTTGATTTCTATAATTTACTTGAAAGAGGGATTATGGTTCTGGTCTATTTGCCCCAAATTTGCTCGAAAGAGAGATATCGTAAGGTAATGGGTTGTTTTGTTATTCACATAGATGAGACCGAATGGAGATTCTATGAACTGATGCTACGAGATCGAAAGAAAATTAGTGTCATTGAAGATGAACCAGCCTATCCATGATTATTTAGCCCTATTGAGCAACATAATTACCCCTATGTGACACATATTTTAATCCCCGCACCCCTAGATTTTCGTTGCAGCCCCCTGATCAAACTAGAGCGTAAGGACGCTTTTTTGTTTGCATGAGTCCCGACTTCTTTCCAACGGGCAGATGACATCTCTTGCCTGGTGAATCAGCATGTTCTAACACGTGTTATTACTTGTTAATTGTTTGAATTTTAGTTAAATTGTGACATTTAATACTATAAACTCTTTTAGTAAATTTGGTGAAATCATCCACCCATTTGTCCTAACGTGCTACAATGAATACGTTCTAATTTCTAATTTCCTAAGTTAAATTCTTATCGATATTCCATTCCTTGTAGCATTCGATCCCGACTCTTAGTTAGGTATTTTTATTGACAATGGTCTCTTATTCTCTTACTGGTTTTTAGGATAGATTGAGAGTTATAAAAATGGCGCCGTTGCGGGAAATGGTGGCTAAGAATTCAATTAGCGAAGTTAGTTTGTAAACTCATTGAATTGTAGTGGATTGTTGCTTGGTGTTGTGGTTTTTCTGATTTGTAGGTATAAAACATGAGCAATCATGGTAGTGACAACGATAGTCACTATGGGAAAAATGACAATATGGTTGATGCAAATGGCATGCACATGAATGTCATTGCAAAAAATGGAGCTATCCGGTTACTGCACACAATAAGGAGGGAGATGTTCCGTGTAACCAGAATAATGCTACAGCTGCTCCAAATGAAAGGAATGTTCAGAGGGTTGGCTTATGAGGACCCTCATGAACGCCTTCAGAATTTTGTGGATATATGTGGGTCGTTCGTCTTCAAGAACATCTCATAAGAGTTGATTCGGTTGAGATTATTCCCTTTCTCTTTGACGGGGGAAGCCACAAGGTGGTTGGCTGAGTTGCCAAATGATTCTATCACTTCTTCAGAGAAGTTAACCGATGCTTTCTTAGAGAGATTCTCTCTTCCCTAAAAAATAGTCAAGCTTAGGGACAACATCCATAACTTTAAAAGAATGGGAGGTGAACCTCATCACGAGACATGGTTGCAGTTCTTAAAATTGCTTCTACCATGTCCAACACATGGTGTTCCAGACAATTTGCTACTGCAATACTTTTATTGTAGCCTTGATTCAGTTAATAAGGGATTGGCTGATCAACTTATTCAAGGTGGGCTGATGCAACAACTGTTCGATGTGGCAATATTATTGCTGGATGATATGACAAAAGTAAATCGAGCATGGCATACTAGAGAGGATCAAGTATATTCTCAAAAATAGGGAACAAGCAAGGAGCAAATGGAGAACGATCATGAGAATCAAATGGGGGGAGGGGGTTCTCATCCTAACTACCTAAGATCGGGTGGGAATCAAGGTTGGAACAAGAATTGAGATAATGGTTGGAGAGGTTGGAGAGATTGGAGAGATCGTGGTGGCAATTGGAGAAATAGGGAAGCCGAAAAAGATAGGTATGTCTCACCTCATGATCTCTCAAAACCAAAGGAACTAGCTGGAATGGAAGGAAACCGAATTGAGAAAATGCTAACAAGGATCTTCAACAAGGTTGAAGGGTCTGACAAGGTGTTGAAGGACTTGAAAAATGACTTCTCCACCTTGACTCAAACCGTTACTTCTTATTTTGTGTCAATCAAGTAGCTGAAAACTCAAATATGCCAGATCTCCACCTATCTAAATCCAAGGCAACAGGGAACGTTGCCTAGTGACACCAGCCCAAATCCCCAAAATGAGTTTTAATGAATTGAGAACTGTATCATGCCACAACGTTAAATAAGGCACTTCTTGGGAAACAACCCAAGTTTATTTTTTTTACTTTCAATAACGTGTGTTGTGAATGCAGGTTGAAAAGAAATCAAAATGTTTAGAAAGGTAACTTTGGCGATGCCAAAACCATGTCGGTGAATCTTTTAAATCATTGTGCGGGCATCTTCATGTTCACCTTCTGTGTTGAGAAATTGGAAAAATGGTTCTGTCATCTTCGGCGAACAGGAGTTCAGTCGACGATCCGCCAAAGTGCATTAAGCAGACTCCATCGAGTGTGTCGAATCGATCTTCAGGTTTGGTACTCCTTTAGGCCTCATCAGCGAGCTTAAGCCCCTTCAGTGATTCATCGAATGCATTTGGCGACGTTAATCGTGGTCCACCGGGTGCACTCGAGTTAAATAGGCCAAGGGTATTTTCAAGTTCTAAAAGAAAACCTTTCATATTTTTGAGCTTATTTTCTTCCTAAACTCCCCATACCTTTGTTTTGGTGATTTTGTGACCTCAATTGTGTGATTTCACTTTCTTGGAGTGTATTGAAGTGTTTGATTCTAAATCCCATACCTCTCTTCCTCAATTTTGTGCCTAGCTACTATCTCAGAGGTTGGGTTTTGAGTTCTATATTGATATTTGTGCTAAAACTTGATGACTTGATGCTTTTAATGTGGGCTTGGTATTGAGAATGATATCTCACTGTTTAATTTGTGTGGGTAGTGCTAATGTATCGTATTGAATTGTGTCCATGAGTTATGATAGATGATTTTGTGCCTAAAATTGTTAAAATTGATTGTGATGGTTAAAAGTTGAAATTGAATCTTTAAATATGCTGTGTCTTGCTTGAATTGAGTTTGGGTGAAGTCTGATTAGCCCAACGTTGCCTCAAAGGCCTGTATTTACCCAATAATAGATAGAGTGACAACTTTCTTAAGGGTAAATCATAAATTTAGGCAATGATTTGTGAAATTTGGAAGAAGTATGAGTACCATAGGTAGTAAAGCATGTGGGTAGACTGTAAAACTAATTAGGTAATGGGTATTGTTGTGTATTGGTGTTTAAATTGTGAATATAGGCTCTAGGCCGAGAATTACCTGTTTGGCAGGCTTGTTTTAGTTCGCCAAGGTGATTAGGTGAATCATTGAGTAAGTCCCAGACTGCCTTTTGTGCTTGAATATGGGACCTGAGTCCTGTCCCATTTGGTGGGCTTGTCTAAGCTCACCGAAACTCACTCGGCGTATCACCAAGTGGGAGTGGACATCGCCCTTTGTGCATGTTCCTTTTAGTTTTGCACTATCACTTTTGGTGAACTTGTCTTAGTCCACTGAAACCAACTCAAAGGATCACTGAGTTGGAGATGACTCTGCCTTTCATGCCTGAATTAAATAAAATCATGCACTGTCAACTTCGGTGAGCTTGCCTAACCTGTTATATGTATCGCCTTTCGTTCGGTGAGCCTCAGAACCTGTTTTGAACTGTGTTCTTTTTGAGTTTGATTTCAACTAACCTTCACCCAATATGTGTTTTGAATTGCTGTACATTGCAGGAAATGGCCAAAGCAAGAGGAAAAAGAGTTGTAACTTCTAACACAAAATCTAAAATAGAGTCTTCTCCTTCTCCCCCTTTTAAAAGAAATAAGGGGATTTCTATCAGTGAGCCAATCTGAGGCTCCCCGACAATGACAAACCACTCCGCACTCTTCTACGCATGTGAGTGAGTAGCCAAAGAAGGTGGTTACTAGAAAGAGGACGGGTATAGTTTGGAAGCCCTTGGATGAGGTTGAAGTTCATGGCAAAATGGTGCAATGCCACGTAGGTGCCATCAATGATGCTTTGGGCAGTAAGGATAATTGAGATGAAATGTACACATCGCGTATGCGGCATGATTTTTAAAACTTTAAAGGTTTCTTGGCAGTGCTTATTTAAGATAACTCTCCTCCGTGGATGGCTGACAAAGCAAAGATCGAAATGAAGGATATAAATATTAGATCCTGATATTAGTTTGGGTTCATCAGCAACAACGTCATACCGTCCCAAAATGAGTCTATTCTCCGGCATCTAAAAGCTATGTTGGTGGGCAAAATTATTGACTAGGACAAGATAAATGTGGGGTCCATTATTATTGATGAGATTCTGATGTACGCTCCTTAGGATAACACTTCTCTCCCATTCACAGTATTGATCACACAACTGTGTGAGGTTACGAGAGTTCCTTACCGGGAGAGGACTGATGGGAGGATCACCCCTGCCTCCTCCAGTGATATTCAGAGGATTGACTTGTATTACTTGAGATATGATGTGGCTCAGAGGAAGCCGCCCCCACTAGAAACTTCCCTTGTGGTAGACCTCACTAGCCTTAAGGCCGATGCTGCTCAGCCTGCTCCTTCTATGGATCCATGAGGTACACCTTACCCCTCTTCTATGTCATCTACTTCTAAAGTTGCTACACCTGCCCCTGTTTCTCAACCCTCTTGAACCAGGCCATGATATACCAAATGGGCAACCTTGCCCAGTCTGCGGATGTGGGAGCGGCTAGGGTAGAGAGTGAGATGCCCAAGTTGATTGATAGGGCCATTGAGGATGCATTATTCCTTGTTAGCGGCTAGATGGTACAATTCCAAAATACCCTGACATCATATGGTGAGAGGCTAGATAACCTCATGGCTAGGATGGAGGCTAGGGCGAAGATTGAGGGCAGTTCAGCTGAGTTGACTTCCATGAGGGATGATAATACTACTCTTTGGGTTGATGTGGACCATCTGAGGTCCATCGACATTTCCATGCTATGGGCTGAGGTTTCCTTGCCCAATATACCTGAGTCTTTGCCTACCTCTGAGCTGAGAGTAGAGGTGCCTAGTAGTGTGGCTGAGCAGCCTTGTGTGGGTGGTGATATTATTGATGATATTATAGATGGAGAGAGAGTTGAGGATGAGTCTGGTGTTGAATCATCTGAGGAGACATATGAGGAGTTTTGCGTGAGGATGAGTGGCAGATAGTTGATACCTTGATGGAGCTGCATGATTTAGAAGAGACAGTAGTGCTAGCGACGATGGAGAGATCTCGTTGGAGACCTCCTCAGTCGGTACTAGTGGGGTGTCTTCAGACCCTACTATTCCTCCTATAGATGTGTCGGGCACTGATGCCTTGGTTGATGCCACTGTGCTGCCTCCTGTTCCTATCTTTCCAGGCCCTGATGCCTAAGATGATGTTGTTCCCTCTGAGACTGTAGATCAGAGCACTCCAAAGACATAGCCTGCCAGGGAGATTTTTATACCACTCTCCTCCCATACTTACTTTATATCACATTGAGGACACTATTGATTTTTGTTTGGTGGGGTGAGGGCAGTTGTGCTAATATTCCTCTCTTTTTAAATGTATGTTGTTATTTTTTACTTTTAGTTTGAGATATTTGTAGTATTTTGATATTTTGTTTTTTATTATGATGATTGATGGTTTAGCTCGTTTGGTCTCTCTTTATTCATTTGCCCCAAGAGTTTGAAAGTTTTTGAAATTCTTGAATTTTTATTGTTAATGTTCGAGAATCGATGTATTGAATAGTATTTATGATGAGACATGTTACTTGTGCTAATGATTGCAAGAAGAAATTGGTGTGGCTGCACTTTTGAATGATCTTTGTGATTCTTGTGTTGACTAGCTATGTTTTGATGTGAGCCTTGCAATGAGCATCTCACGTAAGCTTTTGATTTGGTAGGGATGTGTTACATGAGTGTGTTTGAAATTCCTTGTGTGGTGAGGTTTTACTTGAAATCATGCTTGTTGAATCCTAGAATTTTCCTTCTTAGTCCAATTGCTTAGCTTTGGTGAATGCAAGAAATGATCTTGGGCATAAATTCTGAGAGGGAACGTGAATATTCATACTTTTTGTGACTACTTTGTGAGGGTGTACAACCATCTTGTCACCATTTGAGCCTAAACCATTGGTGGACAACCTTGTTGAAATTTCTTAAGCTAAATTGACCCTAACTTCTCACCCATAAATCCGTTTCTAAGCATTGATTTGTTTGAATAGCCAGTTTAGTCTAAAAGCCTAAGTTGGAGGTGTGGAAAGGCAGGAGGAAAGAAAGTCAAGTGGAAGGTAAAGAAAGAAAAGTCAGACTCAACTTTGAAGTATGTTACAAAAAGAAGGAACCCCTCCTTATTAAAAAAAGATGAGCGAAAATTTGAAAATTGAAATGAAAAAGAAGGTTCGAGGAAATAAAAGGGGTTATCCAATAAATTGAATGAAAAATAGAAGTTTGAGTCTCCAAGTGAAAAGAATGAAAAGAACTTGAGAAGAGGTGAAGAAGAGTACAACAATGCTTTGAAAAGGTGAAGTCACTGAGCTAAATTGATCATACCTTTACCCTCAACCCCATTACAAGCCTGAAGGACCTTTGAGATATTGCACGAACTAGGTTGTGTGATGATTGGAAAATATGGGCAAACCTATGGGATGAAGCTTGCATGTATTTCTCTTTCGGAGAGTGAAAGTTGTATTGATTCCTAACTTCTTTATTGGTTTTCTTTGCGAGAGCATGAAATCATTCTTGATGTGAGGGAACTTGAATGCATTTGTTGAAACATGGTTTTGCACTAGAATAGAAGGAATAGTGAGCTTGAGCTTAAATTGAGATCGGCTAACCATCATTTGAAGCTTTTTGATCATGATTGAGTGTTGCATTTGCCTGAGAGTAGTCTTGTAGTGGGACAAGCCGAGGATGAATACTTGAAAGAAAAGCCAAAAATATTGTAAGAAGTATAAACTCCAGAATGGCAGTCGCTTAACTAAAAGGGCGGATCGCCTAAATGGCATGACCTCTCCCAAAGTGACAGTGATCACAATTAAATACAATCAAGTAATATCGGTGAACCAAAATAGAAACGGTGACTCATCGAAGAAGAAGGGCAAACAAAATGACTATCGCCGAAGGTGATAGGACTTGGATGAAAATGAAGCCTTAAAATGCGAACAAAGGTGGTAATCAGCGATTCGCTGAATGTGAAAGGTAGACTAGAATTAGTTCGCCAACTGATGTTAAAACACCTAAAGCCTGAAGCAAATGAAAGGCGAGCTGAGGAACAGACGACGATCCGATGATTAGGCTTGGCAAGCATGACTAATGTCACCGAGTTGGTCACGTAGTGAATTTTTGGGCCAAAATTTGGAAAACTATAAATAGCCCAAAGGAGAAAAAATATAGAGTTTGGAGAGAGCTTTTGAGTTATTTTTACAGAGTACTTTTTGAGAGCTTTATGTATGAGATATTTCACTCTTGAAGATCATCTTTAGTTTGGGGTTTTCAATTTTACTTTTGCAATTGACAATTGGAAATTGAAATCAAAGTGGGTGTTCATTATAATTGCTTAATTTCATCCCATCCATGGTTGCTATCACGATAGGTATAATTTCTTTACTTTTTGTGATGGGTGGCTAGAACTTTAAGTCTAGGGTGCAATTATGAGGTTAAGTGTTGATTTAATGTAGTGGGTATTATGTTTTGCTCTATTTATTGTTGGTCATTCATTGATTTAGGCTAATTAGCATGAGGTTAACTTATGGGTTACTGTTGCAAACTTAATCCTATTTTCGATCTCCGATTGATGCTCGAAAGAGATATATTGGAGTGGGTAATTAGTTTGATGCATGAAATTTAGGTTTGATTTCTATAGTTTGCTTGAAAGAGGGATTATGGTTCAAATCTACTTGCCCCAAATCTTCTCAAAAGAGAGATATCGTAAGGTAATGGGTTTTATTATTATTCACATAGATGAGACCGAAAGGGGATTCTTTGAACTGATGCTATGAGATCAAAAGAAGATTAGTGTCATTGAAGATGACCCAGCTTATCCATGACTGTTTAACACTATTGAGTAATACAATGACCCCTATGTGTCATCGATTCCAATTCCTGCACCCCTAGATTACTTGTTAATTGTCTGAATTTCTAAATTTTAGTTAAATTGTGACATTTGATACTATAAACTGTTTTAGTAAATTTGGTGAAATCATCCACCCATTTTTCCTAACGTGCTACAATGAATTGGTTCACATTTCTAATTTCCTAAGTTGAATTCTTATTGGTATACCCTTCCTTGTGGGATTCGACCCCGGCTCTTAGTTGAGTATTTTTTATTGACAACGATCGCTTATTTGCTTACTTATTTTTAAAGATAGTTTGACCGTTATCAAAATGTCAAATAGAGAGATAAATAAATTCTTGCAAAGGTTGTGAATGCGAACATAACTGATTGGTCGAAAAAGTTTGATGATTCTCTATGGGCATATCGTACTACATTCAAGACTCCCATAGGTATGTCTCCTTACACACTTGTGTTTGGGAAGCCTTGTCACTTGCCTATAGAGCTAGAGCACAAAGCTATGTGGGCACTCAAGAAGTTGAATCTAGATTGGAATGTTGCATCAAATCAGAGGTTAAATGAGTTGAATGGACTTGATGAGTTTCACCAAAAAGTGTTTGAAAGTTCAGCCTTGTACAAAGAAAAGATGAAGAAGTACCATGATCAAAAGATTAAAAAGCGTGAATTTGCTCTCGGTGATTCAGTCCTTCTCTTCAATTCAAGGCTACGCTTGTTTCCTGGCAAGCTCAAATCAAAGTGGAAGGGATCGTTTTGAGTAGTGCAAGTATTTTTACACGGAGCGATTGAACTTGAAAATGATGAGGGAAAAAGGTTAAAGGTGAACAACCAAAGGCTAAAACTACTTGGGACAGCCAGAGGAAGTCAAAGAGGTGATTGAAGAATGGGATCTTAATGAAGTCTAAGTAATCAATGAGTCTGCGTTGTGCCGCGACGTTAAATCAAGCACTGCTTGGGAGGCAACCCAAGATGTAAATTAACTATTTTTTGAAGTTTTTGATGTTTTAGGTTTGATTTTAGGCTAGAATCGATTAACTTAGAGTTCGTGTCAAAATAGTGTCAAGAAAATGTAAAAGGAAGGCCTAATATTTGCTACATGTGCAACAAAGAAAAACAAATTGGAAAATTTTAAAGTGCAGAGGATCCTACGGATGGGTTCTACGGGTCATAAGAATTTCTGCAGACCGTAGACCCTGTTCGTAGAACCTTGGAGACATTAGAATCATTAAGGACTTGTTTTATTGGTTCTATCTATGAGTCATAGTTTATTCAATGAATCATAGATAGTAGCCGTAGAATTTAAGTCCTACAACAGCTGTAGCTTTAGGTCTACGAGTGCACAGTACAAATCGTAGAAATTCCTATGGTTCGTACTCTTTACTCGTAGACTCCATGTATGTTTATGAAATTTTCCAAGTATCGAGTCAACCGATGGAAGCCTTCTACAAATAGTAGGAAATCCTATGGTCCGTAGATGGGTTTTCATCGAACCTAGTAAACTATATTTAATAGACCCGACCCACAACCAAATTTAAATAAAATCCTTAAACTTTTAAATCCATCCCCCATTTCCCTTCCCTCACCAACCATTACAAACAGCTGTCCCTTCCATTTTCCCTCATATTAAAACTCTATTTATTCGTCATCATCCCAAATTTCCATTCCTCCTTTCTTCCCCAAAGTTCAAACTCTCCCACAAAATCCCAATTCCTCAGAAATTGTTCACAGTGGTCGTGGGTTAGTCGAAGTCAAAAGCAAAGAAGTCAAATATTGTGATCATACAACTTAAATTAACTCACGTATCTATGGATTTGTTCCTTGATTACCAATGTTCGTCAAAATATTTGTTGTAACTTGACTTAGGGTTGAATTTTTTTTCTTGAACTATTGTGCTAAATTGAAACCTAGGAATGGTTGTTTTATGGGTTGTGATAATGTGTTCAATACATGAATAAACTAGGTTGGTCTGATAAATAATTGATTAAGATGGATTGATATGGATTGATAGTAAGACACTAGTCTGGTCAACTAAGACCTACGAAGGTCTTCTACGGACCGTAGAATATTCAATGCTTCGTTGTTGCCCTTCGTAAACCTGATGTGCCATGAAATCGTGGCACATTTGGCGCTCAAAACTAAGAATTAGTGTGAGAACTTGAGTGTATTTATGTGGATATGATGTGTTCTTTGATGATTGAATAGATAAAACACTTGGATGTGTAAGATAGAAAAAGTAAGGGAATTGATCTGAAGCAAACACCACGCAGCCCCAGACGGGCCGTGGTCATGATGATGAGACATTTGAGGGCTCATGGAATGAATGTTGTAAAGGCCACAAGATGACCAAGTGACACATGAAAACCACGGAGCCCCAGACGGGCCGTAGTCCACTTGACCAGCCGTCTGAGGGCTCGTGAGAGAGAAGCAGTGCCAAAGCCTTGGAGGACTAAGTGTTGCATGAATGCCATGGAACCCCAGACTGGTCATGGTTGAAGTGATGAGTCGTGTAGTTGCTCGTGAATGAGAAGCAAGAAATCCAGTAGCTATCCAAGTGAAGGCTCAACTACACGAAGCAATAGACGGGCCGTGGTGCTTAAGACAGACCGTCTAGTCGCTCGTGAGGACCACCAGTGAAGGAAGCCCACACTGTCTAAGTGTTGGAATATAGGAGGCTTGACGAGCCGTCTAACACTAGATGAGCCGTCAACCTGCCTGTGAAGTATTGCGACATTACAGTCCTACTTCGAGTAGGACTTGTTTTCACAGACTATTTTAAATACTTAGGGTTTATTTGTTAATATTATCTTTTATCATCGACTAGTTTTGGGAATATTAGTGAGCGTGAAGAAACACTAAGTTTATGTTTGAACACATTTTCTTGGTCATTTTACTTTGGATCAAAACTTCGCGTTCTTGTTTTAGTGTTGATAGTCAAGAAGCTTTTGGTTTGCTACTATTGTAAGTTTATTTCATTATGCTTTCAATAATGTCTACTGTTATGTTTCTTGAAATAATGAGCGAATAAATATCACAACTAGGGTTGTGGGAACCATGAAGAAAATGTAGCTACGAATTCAAATACGAGTAATGCAAATCTGTTAATTACATATGTTGCTTCTACCTTCATAATAATTATTTTCTAATGAGTGCACGCATTAGAATTTGCCTATATTTATTACTTGTTCGAGAGAAAAGTAATGATTAGGAAAAGGTAGACTCAAACTCCATTAGTTTGGTGTGAAAGGTTAGAGTTCGAGAGAAGATAACAGTCACAACAAATAAGCAAGGTAATTTCCAAAGCACTCTAAGACCGAGAGGAGAAGAGTGGAAATCATCTAATAAGGCTGAAACGCATTTAGATATATCTAACTTACTGGGAACATATAATATTAACAACAAGCAGTCATTCGTATAGAATTCGAGAGTGAAGTGAATATCATGGGGAACACAATCCTAGTCTTGTTAAATCAATCACTAAAATTTTGGAACTATTGTTTGTTACAGTTCACTGCACTACTAATTACCAATTGGTTACTTAAATTCAAAAAACCCAATATTTATTTTTCGCACTTTGTTCTTTTCAGAAATATTAACCACAACTGAATAGAAGCGCCAGTAAGGTTGTTTCTGCTGTAAATTTTCTATGGGATCGACCTCAACTCTAGTTGAATTTTATAATTGACTTCGACCATTTATACTTCTTAATTGAGGTGTAAGTTTGCACATATCAAAACCAACACAAAGGATCAGTGTTGATTATTTCCTACAAAACACTTGTACAAATTTTATCTACGACTCGTAGAACTTTCTATGGACCATAGATAGGACCTGTACAAGTAACCTAAAAGTTTAAAATATATAAGGGAGACTACGGAGCCTGTCTAAGATCTGTTGAAATTTCTACAGCTCGTAGATTAGTCTCATAGTCCTCAAATGCACAAACCAGTAGCCTAAATTAGGAACTATGGGTTGGCCTACGGCCCATAGAAATTTTGACAGACCGTACTGGCAAACTGTAGTTCCAACTACAAAAACTAAAAAGTTGGCTTCCGTTCCTATGGTTGGGTCCTATGGTCCGTAGAAACTTCTACGGTCTGTAGGACCAAAAATAGTGTAATTTCTGTAATATTTTTTGGGTTACTTGGTTTTATTTAATTTTATTTTGTTTTCTTTTAGCACTTCTATGGTACTATCAAGTCTTTCACACGTACTATGCCACCAAAGGGTAATTCACGGAGAGGGGGAAAGTCCACCGCACCTTCTTCTCCAGCTGGGACCACTTGCAAATATTGATTGAGGGACGAGACCTATGAGGATGAGTAAAGCGGTTTGGAGTATAATCTAGATATGGGAGAAGGTTCACCCAAAGAACTCCAGACCATGCAGCAACACACAAAACAACTTGAGGTGATTCTGGACACATTTGGCATAGCCAGACCTCCATGAGGATCAGTTCCCCAATCTGAAGAGGGAGCTAAATCATCAGGTGCAGAGGCTATTTCACAAGCAGGGTCGGCATCCGGCTCTCAGTCTGAATTAGGCTCCGGATTGCAATCTAGTTCTGAGTCTGATTCTGTCTCTTCCCAGTCTTGAGAGACAAATGATGCACAAACTACTAGACCTTCTGAGCCGATAAGAGTTGCTGGCGAGTCAAATTGATGGTGTGTTCGGGGTTTGTTCGATATATATTTTGAGGCCATTCGTGAAAATGCTTAGAACAAGAACGCTCGGCCTATTATGGAGGAGCGATGTGCTATTACTGGGAGTCTTCACACCATCCCAGCCATACGTGAATTATTCAAGTGGCACAAGTGTGAGTGGATGGCTGACTCACCGGGAAAATATAGTGCTATCATGGTTCAGGAGTTCTATGTGTCCTATGCGGCTACAGTGAAAAATGTCTTACTTTCGGAGGCCAAAGAGTTAGATCAGCCCCAACTTCTAACCACATTAGTACGAGACATTCCTGTGGATTTATCAGCATGCATAGTCCGTTATTTTATATATGGACCATCACATGAGCAGCCTATCTCTACGGTTGAGTTAGACTATCGGATGCCGTTAGATCGGAACAAATTAGCCATGAGGGATGTGGCCCAAAAATTAGACTTGTTGAGATGGGTAGTAAGATATATAGCTTAGCAGGATGTCGACGCCGAGTGGGTTCATAGTTTTTCAACCCCTATCAAGAAGGCTTCACTTAGTTTTGCTGTGAAATTTTGGTGGTCCATTGTTCGTGCCAGACTGTCTCCTACTATGACGGACAATCATTTGACATTGGATCGGGCTGTGATGGTGGCATGCATGATGGCTGGGCATGAGATTGACTTTGCCTTCATTTTGATTGTTGAGATCCAGGAGAGAGATTTTTAGAAGACTACTACCCTTTTGTTCCTATGCCTAATATTTTGGCTGTGCAGAGAGGATACTATCCCAATTATTGGGGTTGATGCTTTGATTGAGGTTACCAAGACCGTGGACGTCAGTATGATTCGAGATGAGGCTAACCTTACTGCAGTGCGACACATCATCTAGTTTGATATGCGGGCTATGAGTGAGGCACCTACATAGGAGCAACTCGAAGAGGGAGATACTATTGAACCTTCTGGGAATGCTCCTACATCCACTTCCGCCCCGGCTGATATCACACCACATGTTTTCACTACATCGAGTCTCTCTACTTTTCCCATAGCAAGACTTCAGTGGCTAGAGACTCAGATAGCTCAGCTGCTGCAATACCTTTGATCGTGGATGCAGACAGTTGATGAGGATTTGGAGACGAGGATGAAAGTTATGGTTGTGCAGCAGACTCAGGCCACACACTGGAGGATAGATGCCTTCGGGTTGTGGATGCTAGCCCGGCCCCAGACTACATCGAGTGCAGATCTTGAGGGATTCTAGACTTAGTTAGCCAATCTCCGGGCTGATGTTGATGTGTTGGCTGTTGCAGCTTCTTCTGCACCTGATCCTTCAGCTCCTGAGGCTAGAGATGAGGTTCTTATGGTATTATTTGGTGATGCAGACCCCCTTCATGTGGTTGGGAAGTGCACGTGGACTGATACTAATATTGATGAGGGGGCCAAGAAGCGGTGCGAGGGAAAGAAAGAGCAGCGTGAAATTGAGGCGGCTCAGCGACAGTCAAGAGTTGATGAGGAGTTGAGATTAGAGACAGTTTGACAGTAGGCAGCTGGAGCATCGGGATCGGGGGCACTACTGATGGTGCTCCTCAGACTACTATAGAGGCACAAATTGTTGCACCGGGGTCCCCACCAGTGGACCCATATGCCTTTATATAGTTCTTTGATGCTTAGGCACCACATGTTTGTTTTCATCTTCGAATCTTTATTTTTCGTGCATTGAAGACATTGCATATTCTTTCCTATGGGGGTGGGGTGAATCTGTTAAGAGTGTAAAGGGTGAAGTTTGAATAGTCCGAACACTTGGATCATGCCTTGGGGTTTTCTTACCTGTGTTCTTTTTCCTCAAAGACTATTTAATTTATGTTGAACTGGCATATTTAGGGTGTTGACTATAAAAGTAGACTAGAAACAAAAGCGTGATGTCAGTATTGATACCCCTCCAAACTTTTGTGTTTGAGCTATATCTCTGTGATTTATAAGGTAACTATGTAGGATCTTTTTATGACATGATAGGAACCAATAGGATAACATGACTTAAATTGTATCATGAACTAGATGCACTGATAATTTGTTATTGAAATGATGTGCCATGTGTGTGTGAGAATCTTTTCTCTTTCATACAGTATATACCAATCTAGAACTTGCCTTGTTAGTCTTGCTAAGATGATTTAACTGTTAATTAGGAAAGGATCATAAGCCATTTTTGAAACTGAGTTCACTAAGCCTAAAAATAACCAACCAAATTTAAATGCGCTCTTCGATCCAAATTGTTGAGCCTAAAATAGACTATTCTTTTAATTTACACAATTCACCTTCCCTGTGATAATTGTTAACCTTTGTTTTGGCCTTGGTCTTTCCCTGGACATCATGCACCTCAACTCAGGCTAAAAGCCTAAGTTAAGGGTGACAACTATAGAGGAAAACAAGAAAATAAAGGGGTATGAAAAGAGTTGTGAATTGAGAAAAGAGCAGAAAATAAGATGGTGTGGTAGATTAAATAAAATAAAAAGGCAAAGGAATGAAAAGCTAAAGAAATGTTTGAAAAGAAAAAGCAAAGCAAGTCAAAAGTCACACCCGAGCTTTAAAGAAAAAAGGAGGAGAAAAGAAAATTAAGGAGAAACACGGATTGGTAGTAAAAGAGGAAAATAGCCAATGTAATGTCAAGGAGGGAAGAAAAGTCACTTAAAACCTAAATACACCACACCTGACCCTAAGCCTACGTTGCATGCTAAGAAAGTCCTATAGTGATCCTAATCTAGCGGTTTGAGAGTCTAATTGTAGAAAATAAGGACAAGCCTATGGTATTGTGCATGTATTGTATTGAATTTAATCTTGAGAGTGAGCGTATAATGAGTCCCTGAACTTGAAATATATATCAATATCTGTGTGAACAAAGGGATTTCTTTGTAGTAAGGGCACAAGTTACATTGTCGAAAAGTTGGTATCTTGGTGATTGTTATCTGTGTATGTAAATATATATGTTGGTATGTCTATGTCATAAATTAATCCACATGTGTTGGATTGTTTTGAACACAACAAGTGCACTGTGTTGAAAAGTGAATATGGAGGATAGACTATTGAAGATAATGCCATGTGATTGCTAGAGTTCTAGGTGTACTATTTGCATCATGTCATTTTGTATTAGTAGTGTCACTTGAGGACAAGAGATGATTTTAAGTTAATGGTGTTGATGTACTGCAGATTTATGGTACTTATAATGCTTTAAACTTGGAGTTTTGTGTGTGTCTTAAGACTTTGTTAGTAGATTTGATGGGATTTTACTTGTATTTTAGAGGAAAATAGGCTTTGAATCAGTCGGGATGGTTAAGGATCTAGGAACAGGGTTTTTGGATTTTGACAACTCAACCTAAGAGCCGTAAAATTTTCTCGAGCCATAGGAATGAGTCATGGATTGGAGCAGTGATTTTTGGAGTTAAGTGTAAAACGGCGAGACCAGACTAAGAGCCGTAGGAACTTTTATGAGCCGTACAAACAAATCGTAAAAAAGTTCAGAGATTTTTGAGCTCCAGTACTTGAACTATGAGAAGCCAGGACAAGTTGTGCAAGGTTCTACAGGTCGTAGAACATACCCGTAGAAAAGTTCAAAAGTTAGAAGTGAAGCTGTTGTTTGACGGAAGGACTAAAGCATAAAAGTGACTGTCTAGCCAGATTTTCCTGTATTTCCTTTTTCGTTTTTACTTTTAGCCAATTGGATAATTTGTTTTTGGCTTTGAGAATTATTTTGGTGAACACTTTATCCAATCAATTATTGAAGTATCGGTTTAATACAATCTTTTGTTTGTTAATGCAAGATTCTTGTCACGACCCAAGCCTAGGGCCTAGGTGTGACCGGCGAATGGGGAACCCAAAGGAACCCCAAACAAGCCTCATAGAGTATCATTACACATTCTTGGTCGCGGAAGCAATTAAATGACCATAAGCGATAAGCATAGTCAAGGGGAAATCGGGACTAAGGGAGCAAGAAGAAAAAAAAAGAAATGATACATAAATACCATAGATGAGTCAAGCTCAAGCATAAAACACAACTTGTCCAACACCACCACTAAACATGAGTACTTAGCGGGGGCCAAGACAAACTACCGGGCTCACCCTCATAGTCAAAACATAACTAAAGAGGAAAAGTTTTATACATAGAAAAAGATCATGAGCAACGTCCCCGAAATGGAGGACTCACCAATAACCACTATAGAAAATCGTACTAGCCACGTGGAGGAGGATGGTCAAGCGGTGCTCCGGTCCCTACATGGTGACATCATGTAGGCATAGAGTATGCGTTAGTACATTTGAATGTACTAAGTATATGGGATGCAATGCAAGGCTACATTAGATGGACATCATAGGAAAAATGCGTAATCATACCAATAGATAGCATATTAATAAAATAGTATGTATAATGATGCTTACATAAAAATCATATTTAGTGGGACGTAGTACATGTGTGGCGAGTGACCATCAATATAGTATTTCCAAGGCCTACCACCCCCTTGGAGAGGCGAAAGAGGTACAAACCCCTCAATATGGTTACACGGGCCCTACCACCCCCCGAGCTAGGGACCAAGGTACAAACCCCTCGATATGGTTATACGGGCCTACTACCCCCCGTACTAGGCAACCAAGGTACCAACCCCTCGATACGGTTATACGGGCCTACTACCCCCCGTGCTAGGACAAGGTACAAACCCTCGATATTGGTTACAACGGGCCTACCACCCCCCGTGCTAGGACAAGGTACCAAACCCCTCGATATGGTTATACGGGCCTATACCCCCGTACTAGGCATACCAAGGTACAAACCCCTCGATTATGGTTAACGGGCTACTACCCCCGTACTAGGCATGTCGACTCACAACACTTATTTAGAGAAAATCATATACATGTGTCCATTTCATCATCATTTCAGTAATTACATAACCATCCGTCTCATAGGACGTACCTTGGACCTTCCCTTTCCTAAGAAATCTATAATGGGCATTTTATCAAACACAAGGTGGGCAATTGTTCATATAAATGAAATCATGTATTTCAAGAATACTAATTCCAACCAATTCCAAAATCCATATAAATAAGCCCACCAACAACATACATATATATATCAACCTTCATAATTTGATCATGGAAGCATGTAAACCATAAACATCACATAAAAATTCCATTTCATGATAAAATGCAAAAAGGACCATAATAGGGTGTGTAGTAGTAATTCCGTAATTCAAGAATTCATAATTGATCATGAGGAACCATAAACTTGAAGTAGAAATAGAGGATAAATGGTTGGACTTGTGGAAAGGAAGGTTTCCACAATCAAACCCACATACCTCAACTTTGGAGAATCCTTGATGCAGATTGGAATGGAGAATCGAAGCTTGAGATTGAGTCTTGAATCCGGAATTAGAGCTTGAGATGTTTGAATTTGGTTGAAGATCTTGGTGGAATTTTTGGAGAGGGCTTAGAGAGTGTTTTTGGAGTTTAGAAAATGACTTAATATGGGACATATCCCCTTTTTATAAAAAATGACTCCAACCCGCCTAGAAAATTCGCTCACTGGAATTGGAAATTCTGCACTGACAGGTTTTACGAAAATGGTCATAATTCCCTCATCCTAACGCGGAATAAGGTGAAACCAAGTGCGTTGGAAAGCTAACTCAAAGAGCTTTAATTTGATAGGTTGCAGCCTTTCCAGTTCCTTGTGTGCTAAGCGATATGCCCCTTTAAAGTTGACCCTCCAAATCGCAATTTTTGCGATTTTCGAATTTTGTTACGGTTGCTCTAAAATTCGGGTTAGAACCATTTCCCACTCAATTTGACCCCACAAATAAGAATATGAAGTCGAATTTCCGAAATCATGCACGGATTTTGAGATATATGGAAATTTCAATTATAGGTGTTTCCGAAGCACATTTTCGGGCATTTTTGGGGTCGTTTCAATATCTCCCCCTTGGGAACATTCGTCCCCGAATGTTAAAGAAACGTACATGAGAGACAAAAACATGGCAATTTCAGCCCACATAAGGATGCAACAATGCACTTACACCTTATTTCAAAACCTCAACATAGTTGTAAAACCACAATGAACTTGTCAACTTAAGCATGAATGTATGCAATGACATGGGGGCTGAACTTAAGACCTGAGATTTTTATAAAGGGCTTAGATCAATATCTTAGGCTCGAGTGGAGTGGAAAAGATAAGGATATCGCCTTTGCATGTCCGCTTCGGCCTCCCAAGTAGCACTTTCAACTTGTTGATTTCTCCAAAGGACTTTAATGGAAGCCACATCTTTGTTTCTCAACCTCTTCACTTGTCTATCTAAAATCTGAACCGGAACCTCTTCATAGGTCAAATAATCTTCAACAACACCCACAACATCAAGAGACACAATGGCATTCGGATCACCCACACACTTCCTCAACATAGACACATGAAATACCGGATGAACCAAATCCATCTCGCTAGGCAATTCAAACTCATAAGCTACCTTGCCAATTCTCCTCATCACCGTTTTTTGTTTTTTTTGTTTTTTTTTTTTGTTTTTTTTTTTTTTTTTTTTTTTTTATAAGGACGCCACGAATCTTGGGCTCAATTACCCTTCTTACCAACGAACCATCACCTTTCATGGGTGTCACCTTCAAAATAAACCCAATCACCACTCGGAATTCAAGAGCCCTTGCTCCTCGCATCGCATAGGACTTTTGGCGACTTTGGGCCATCTTCAACCTTTCTCTAATCATCCTAACCTTCTCAAGAGCCTCCATAACTAGGTCTGGTCCTAAAAAGGCCACCTCACCAACCTCAAACCACCCAACCGGTGATTTACAACGCCTCCCATAGAGAGCCTCAAAAGGAGCCATACCGATGCTAGAATGATAGCTATTGTTATAGGTAAACTAAATCAATGGAAGATGATCATTCCAACTACCCTTAAGCTCCAATACACAAGCCCTAAGCATATCCTCAAGTGTTTGGATAGTCCTTTCGGCTTGTCCATGCCGTGTGCGGGTGAAAAGGCCGTAGTAAGCTTTAACTCTCGTACCTAGACCCCTTTGAAAAGACTTCCAAAAGTGTGAAAGTAAATTGAGTAGCCCACGGTCCGATTGATGGATTAGAGGAAATCCCATGCAACCTACCAAAGTCATGAATATACTAACCTTGCATATCTTCCGCCCCATATGTTGTCTTTACCGGTAGAAAATGAGCCGATTTTGTCATCCTATCAACCACCACCCAAATAGAATCAAAACCTTTTCTAGTCTTGGGTAAACCAACTACAAAATCCATATTAATTTCTTCCCACTTCCAAGTCGGAATCTCTATGTCTTGGGTTAGACCACCCGGCCTTTGATGTTCGGCCTTGACTTGTTGACAACTATGACAACCGGAGACGAATCTGGCAATGTCTTTCTTCATGCCTCTCCACCAATACACATCCCTCAAATCTCTATACATTTTGGTGGAACCGGGGTGGATGGAATAGGAAGAATTATGAGCCTCCTCAAGAATTTTCTCCCTCAGACCATCAACACAAGGCACACACAACCTACCTTGGTACCTAAGGGCACCATCTCCCCCTTGGGAGAAAACTTCCACCTTGCCCTCTTTCACCAAGGCCTTCAATTCAAACAAGAAAGAATCAAGATCTTGTTTTGCTATCACCTCATCAACCAAGGAAGACCTAGCACCATCAACAACGACCACCCCACCATTACCAACCCCTTCCAACCTAACCCCCAACCTAGCCAACCGATGTACCTCCCTAGCCATTTCCCTATTACCAATATCAACATGAGCTAGGCTACCCATAGACACCCTACTCAAAGCAATCCGCCCACATTAGCTTTACCGAGATGATAATGCACACTCATATCATAATCTTTAAGAAATTCTAGCCACCTTCTTTGTCTCAAGTTGAGATCTTTTTGGGTGAAGACATATTGGAGGCTCTTATGATCGGTGAACACATTAACATGTACCCCATACAAATAATGACGCCAAATCTTTAAAGCAAACACTACCGCGGCTAATTCAAGATCATGCGTAGGATAGTTCTTTTCATGCACTTTGAGTTTTCTAGAAGCATAGGCTATCACCTTACCATTTTGCATTAGGACACAACCCAAGCCAACTCTAGAAGCATCACAATACACAACAAATCCCTCAAGCCCATCCGGTAGTGACAATATAGGAGCGGACACCAGTTTATCTTTCAAGGTTTGAAAACTCCTTTTGCACTCGTCGGTCCACTCAAACTTAGCCTTCTTTTGTGTCAACTTAGTCATGGGAGAAGCAATAGAAGAAAACCCATTCACAAATCTCCGGTAGTAACCCGCTAAGCCCAAGAAGCTCCTAATATCCGACGGTGTCAATGGCCTAGGCCAATTTCTAATCACATCGGTCTTCTTAGGATCTACCTTAATACCATCCCCGACACCACATGACCCTTGAAGGCAACTCCCATCAACCAAAATACACTTTTCATCTGGCATACACTTCTCCTCTCTTGAATCTTTGCCAACAAACCTCAAGTGATCCATATGTTCTTCCTCGCTATTGCGAATAGATTAAAATTATCATCAATGAAGACCACAACAAAGGAATCAAGCGTAGGGTTTAAAAGGACCCTATTCATTGGTCCATGAAGGTAGCCGGTGCATTGGTCAACCCAAAGGACATGACCACAAATTCATAATGTCCATACCTAGTCCGGAAGGCTGTCTTGGGAATGTCACCCTCCCTCACCTTCACTTGATGATACCCGGACCGAAGATCAATCTTAGAGAAGTGGCTAGCCCCTTGCAATTGGTCGAACAAGTCATCAATCCTAGGAAGAGGATATTTATTCTTGACGGTGACCCTATTGAGTTGCCGGTAATCGATACACATCCTAAGGGACCCATCTTTCTTCTTCACAAACAACACCGGTGCAACCCATGGTGATTGGCTAGGCCTAATAAAACCCTTCTCCAACAAGTCCCTCAATTGTTCTTTCAACTCCTTTAACTCCGCCGGGGCCATACGGTAAGGGGGAATAGAAATGGGTTGAGTATCGGGGAGGAGGTCTATGCCAAAATCTATTTCCCTTTTGGGAGGAACATCGGGAAGGTCATTAGGAAAGACATCAAGGAATTCATTTACGACCGGAACCGACTCTATAAGAAGGGTTTTGGACTCCACATCCCTAACCCTCACGAGGTGATAGAGACACCCCTTAGAGATCAACTTACGGGCTTTAATGCAAGAGATGAATCTACCCTTGACTACCACATTTTGGCTTTCCCACTCAAGAATGGGTTCACTTGGGAATTGGAACTTGACCCTTCGGGTTCTACAATCAATAGAAGCATAGTATGCATGCAACCAATCCATCCCAAGAACAACATCAAAATCGACCATGTTCAATTCAACAAGATCACAAGGCAATATTTTATGCAAGATGCAAATAGGACAATTTCTATAGACCTTCCTAGCAACAATATATGCACCAAATAGGAGTAGACACCTTATATGACTCACGCAACAAGTCGGGCTCGTCTTCCTCTTGTATTAGACATGATCTTGCATAGCAAAGAACAACCGTTAGGGAAGAACTTAATTCAACTCTACAGCACGACTTAGAACATAGAGAAGGGAAACATTTCCTAAAACGTCTCATAGCCTCCTACTCATAGTTGTGGTGCACAACACAACCATGAATCGGACTCTAATCAACGCGGTGTGTTGGACTCCGAGGATCATTCAACCTAGGGCTCTGATACCAAGTTTGTCACTACCCAAGCCTAGGGCCTAGGTGTGACCGGCGAATGGGGAACCCGAAGGAACCCCAAACAAGCCTCATAGAGTATCATTACACATTCTTGGTCGCGAAAGCAATTAAATGACCATAAGCGATAAGCATAGTCAAGGGGAAATCGGGACTAAGGGAGCAAGAAGAAAAAAAAGAAATGATACATAAATACCATAGATGAGTCAAGCTCAAGCATAAAACACAACTTGTCCAACACCACCTCTAAACATGAGTACTTAGCGGGGGCCAAGACAAACTACCGGGCTCACCCTCATAGTCAAAACATAACTAAAAAGGAAAAGTTTTATACATAACAAAAGATCATGAGCAACGTCCCCGAAATGGAGGACTCACCAATAACCACTATAGAAACTCGTACTAGCCACGCGGAGGAGGATGGTCAAGCGGTGCCCCGGTCCCTACATGGTGACATCATGTAGGCATAGAGTATGCGTTAGTACATTTGAATGTACTAAGTATATGGGATGCAATGCAATGCTACATTAGATGGACATCATAGGAAAAATGCGTAATCATACCCAATAGATAGCATATTAATAAAATAATATGTATAATGATGCTTACATAAAAATCATATTTAATGGGACGTAGTACATGTGTGGCGAGTGACCATCAATATAGTATTTCCAAGGCCTACCACCCCCTTGGAGAGGCGAAAGAGGTACAAACCCCTCAATATGGTTACACGGGCCTACCACCCCCCTAGGGACCAAGGTACAAACCCCTCGATACGGTTAGGGCCTACCAAGGGACCAAGGTACAAACCCCTCGATATGGTTACACGGGCCTACCACCCCCCGTGCTAGGGACCAAGGTACAAACCCCTCGATATGGTTACACGGGCCTACCACCCCCGTGCTAGGGACCAAGGTACCAAACCCTCGATATGGTTATACGGGCCTACTACCCCCCGTACTAGGCAACCAAGGTACAAACCCCTCGATATGGTTATACGGGCCTACTACCCCCCGTACTAGGCATGGTCGACTCACAACACTTATTTAGAGAAAATCATATACATGTGTCCATTTCATCATCATTTCAGTAATTACATAACCATCCGTCTCATAGGACGTACCTTGGACCTTCCCTTTCCTAAGAATTCTATAATTGGGCATTTTATCAAACACATGGTGGGCAATTGTTCATGTAAATGAAATCATGTATTTCAAGAATACTAATTCCAACCAATTCCAAAATCCATATAAATCAGCCCTCCAACAACATACATATATATATCAACCTTCATAATTTGATTATGGAAGCATGTAAACCATAAACATCACATAAAAATTCCATTTCATGATAATATGCAAAAAGGACCATAATAGGGTGTGTAGTAGTAATTCCGTAATTCAAGAATTCATAATTGATCATGAGGACCCATAAACTTGAAGTAGAAATAGAGGATAAATGGTTGGACTTGTGGAAAGGAAGGTTTCCACAATCAAACCCACATACCTCAACTTTGGAGAATCCTTGATGAAGATTGGAATGGAGAATCGAAGCTTGAGATTGAGTCTTGAATCCGGAATTAGAGCTTGAGATGTTTGAATTTGGTTGAAGATCTTGGTGGAATTTTTGGAGAGGGCTTAGAGAGTGTTTTTGGAGTTTAGAAAATGACTAAATATGGGACATATCCCCGTTTTATAAAAAATGACTCCAACCCGCCTAGAAAATTCGCTCACTGGAATTGGAAATTCTGCACTGACAGGTTTTACGAAAATGGTCATAACTCCCTCATCCTAACGCGGAATAAGGTGAAACCAAGTGCGTTGGAAAGCTAACTCAAAGAGATTTAATTTGATAGGTTGCAGCCCTTCCAGTTCCTTGTGTGCTAAGAGATATGCCCCTTTAAAGTTGACCCTCCAAATCGCAATTTTTGCGATTTTCGAATTTTGATACGGTTGCTCTAAAATTCGGGTTAGACCCATT
This sequence comes from Solanum appendiculatum, assembly GCA_018342035.1. NCBI lineage: Eukaryota > Viridiplantae > Streptophyta > Magnoliopsida > Solanales > Solanaceae > Solanum > Solanum appendiculatum. The sequence goes on from JAGDQO010000648.1 coordinate 155,137, forward strand.
TCCCACTCAATTTGACCCCAAAAATAAGAATATGAAGTCGAATTTCCGAAATCATGCACGGATTTTGAGATATATGGAAATTACAATTATAGGTGTTTCCGAAGCACATTTTCGGGCATTTTTGGGGTCGTTTCAATTCTGGATTTCATCTGCTTTAGCTATAAGTTCATGATTTATTTTAACAAACTTCCTATGAATTGTGATAACCAAAGCATGACTAGCTAAATCCACAAATAGGGTTGTGGGAACCATGAGAAATTAACAACGTAGACATAATAATTAGTAATTCTTAAATAGTATTTATGCATGTATTATTGATCTCTTCGGTTTGATTACTTTTTAACGGTGTGAAACATTAGAACACGCCTTATTCCTACTTGCCCGACCAAGAAAGTAACGAATGGAAAAAGAGATTAAGCAATGGAGATTTAGCTAGTTTAACCATTATCTAATAGCTGGAACCATCTCTTCGAAGGCTAATCTAGGGTCAAGGGTAAGGTTAGTAAAGCATACACACATAGACCGACCAAGTTGTGTGTTGAAATTCCCTATTTGGACGATCAATCACTTAAGAGATATATAACTTACTGACTTTGCATGTTAAACACTAGATAAGATTACTATTATAAGGTTTACTACGTTAAGGACTTGTGGGGAACATGTACACCCTAGTTTCATCTTCTATTGACTTAACCAAACATTAAATTGTGTTTACTTTGTTCCTTGTTATTTAAGTGAATCAATATAGCTTTTGTGTTACAAAACCCCCATTTTTATGTAAACAATCTGACTAAAAGTACAATCAATAGTTAATTAGCCTAAGTTTAGACCTCTTTCCTCGTGGGATCGATCCTAGCCTCTGTTAGGTTCTTTATTTGAATAACGAACACTTATACTTCTTTAGAGAGGTGTAATTTGGACATATCATTATGCTTTTTAAAAACAATTGATGCTTTTACTATGAAAATAATGCATTTGAAGCACGTACTATTCCCTTTAAACTCTTTTCAAATGGTAACTTAAAATACTTGAGCTTACCTTAATTCATTAGTCAATGCATAAAGTAATCAGGCAAAAGCTTTCAACGATTCTTTACTAAATAGAGTTCATGTGATAAAATAAGCATGGACAAAAATTCAAGAATGAAAATACGTGAAGAACTACAATCTCGATGAGACGAATCAGGATTCAGTCTTAGGAGATCAAAGTATATTTGAAACTCAAGGAACTGGGGGTAAAAACCCTAAGTTTAAATCTTATTGATTGAATTTAGATGTAGGGTGTGAGGACAAACTTAGTTCATCACCATGAGTAGCCTTACATACCTGGAAGAACAAAATTCTTGAGAAACTTGAAGAAGATTCTTGAAACCCTAGTTTTCTCCTCTTGAATCATTGCTCTAAGTCTTGGGAATAATTATGAGAGTAACTAGGTCAGACTATATTGATAAGGACCTTAATTAGGTGTAAAACCATCGGGGTGAAGGTTTAGAAAAGTTAGGAAAAGTCTAAATTAACCTTCATAAAAACTGGGCGGGGCCATCTACGAGGGCCATATATGGTCCGTATAAACTTCCATGGATTGTACTATCCATTCGTAGATACCACATGCTGAAAGTCATGTTTCTGATGAGAAGCCACAAGTCACCATCTGCAACTCGTAGTCCTTTTCATGAGTTGTAAAACCCACGCGTACATTAAGTCATGAGGTGCTTCCCTCCACGACATGTATTGGCCAATCGTAGAATTCTATTACTAAAACTCCACTATCTTATGGTTGAACAACGAACAAAAATCCACAACTTGTATGTTCTCCTCATTGAAATCAAGCAATGAAGTCACCAAGTCTCGCAGGCTTCATCTATGAGAACTAACTACTGCCCATAATTCTATTTATGAGTCATACTGTTGGGTCGTACAAATAGGCCTGAGGCTTGAAATTTTCCAACTTTAAGGGACTCTATTTACGAGCCTATCCATGACCTATGGACAAAACTACAACCCATAAACATCACCCATAGATACAAAAATCCGTAGACACCACCAGTTTTCTACAACTTCCCAACTTTAACTAAGCAATGCACTTCCGAGGTGGTACAATATCTCCCCCTTGAGAACATTTGCTCTTGAATGAGATTCAACACTAGAAAACACATAAAATAGAAAGAGTGACTGACTCGAGCTAAATCATGAAGTTTAACACTAATCTCATGAACATGAATCCATAGGGAAACATGAGAACAATTGAAATGCATGAATTCGAAAGAGTACATAAGAGGAACTATTACCTCAAGTCGAAACTAAATCAGAGGGAAGGAGATGGAGGTATCTCTTTTTCATATCCCCTTCGGCTTCCTATGTAGCCTCTTAAACAAACTTATTCCTCTGCAAGACCTTGACTGATGCAACCTTTTTGGTCCTCAACTTGCGAGCCTAGAGATAAAGAATCTGAACTGGAGTCTCTTCATAGGACAAACTGTCTTTCACACCAATGCTCTCTATTGGCACAATGAGTGATGGATCGCCCAAGCACTTTTTAAGCATGGAGATATGAAATACTGGATGAATGACATCTAACTCTGGTGGTAGCTCTAACTCATAAGCTATATTACAAACCTTCTTTCAAATCCGGTAGGGATCAATATAATGGAGACTGAGCTTCCCTTTCTTCCCAAATCTCATGACACCCATCATGGGTGAAACCTTCAAATAGACCCAATCATTTACTTTGAACTTTAAATCTCTTCTCCTAACATCGATATAGGACTTTTGATGACTTTGCGCTGTTTTAAACCTCTCTTGAATAATCTTCACCATTTCTATAGCCTGATGAACCAAATCTGGTTCTATCAACTCAGCTTCACCAACTTCAAACTAGCCAACCAGAGATCTACACCTTCGTCCATGAAGAGCCTTAAAAGGAGCCATCTGAATGCTGACATGGTAACTATTATTGTACGCAAACTCTATGAGAGGCAAGTGGTCATCCCAATTTCCTTTGTAGTTAATAACAGAATCCCTAAACATATCCTATAGAGTCTGAATAATATGCTCTACCTGACCATATTTCTGAGGATGAAAAGTGGTACTATAATTTACCTTTGAACCTAAACCTTTTTGAAATGACTTCTAAAACTGGGCAGTAAACAGATCACCCCTATCTGAAATGATGGACAATGGAACTCCATGAAGTAAAACTATCTCACGGATGTACAATCTGGTGTACTACTCTACAGAATCAATAGTCTTTATTGGTAAGAAATGGACTGATTTAGTCATCCGATCGACAATCACCAAAATTGAATCATGCCATCGGCAAGATCACGATAAACAAGTAATAAAGTCCATATTGATCATCTCCCATTTGCACTCTAGAAGAAATATGTTCTGAGCCATGCCACATGGTCTCTGGTGCTCAACCTTGACTTGTTGGAAATTTAGGTATTTTGTAACAAAGTTTTCAATACTTCTTTTCATGCCATTCCACTAATAGACCTCTCTCAAGTCATGATACATTTTGGTGGAGCTTGGATGAATCTAATACCTAGAACTGTGGGCTTCTGCCTTGTTTCTATCTTGGAGACAATCAAAAGTTATAACACACAACCTACCTTGGTACCTCAACATTCCATCTCCCCCTTGTTCAAAAACCATCACTTTTTGCGTATGAACATTTTCCTTTAATTCAAGTTGTATGGGGTCCTTGTCTTGCTTTTCCTACACTTCCACTACTAAGGATGATTCAGCCCCATTTAGCACAATAACTCCACCTTCAATTGAGTCTACAAGGCGGACCCCCAAACATGCAAGTCTATGCACTTCATTAGCCAACTCTTTCTTCCCTTCCTCAATGTGAGTATTACTTCCCATGGATAATCTTCTAAGAGCATCAGCAACGACATTAGCGTTACCTTGGTTATAGAGAATACTCATATCATAGTCCTTAAGCAGCTCTAGCCAGTGTCTCTGCCAAAGGTTTATCTCCTTCTGACTGAAAACATGCTGAAGGCTCTTGTGATCGGTGAACACATCCACATGCATGCCATAAAAGTAATGACGCCATATCTTTAGAGCAAAAACTGCTGCCACCAAGTTGAGATCATGAGTCAGATATTTCTTCTCATGGATTTTAAGCTATCTTGAAGCATAAGCTATAACCTTACTATTCTACATTAGCACACAACCAATTCCAACTCAGGATGCATCATAATATAAAACAAAATGGATTTTAAGCTATCTTGAAGCATAAGCTATAACCTTACTATTCTACATTAGCACACAACCAATTCCAACTCAGGATGCATCATAATATAAAACAAAACCCTCAGTACCCTCTAGTAGGGTCAATATGGGAGCAACAGTCAATCGAGTTTTCAATTCTTGGAAGCTTTTCTCTCAAGCTTTAGACCATTGAAATTTTGCCTTATTCTGGGTGAACTTAGTCAATGGGGATTAAATGGAAGAAAACCCCTCTACAAAACTTCTGTAGTAACCCGCCAAACCCAAGAAACTGCTTATGTCAGTTGGGGATGTGGTTCTGGGCCAACTCTTCACTGTATCCATTTTCTGTGAATCAACTTGGATACCTTCACCAAACACAATTTGGCCTAAGAACGCCACATATTTAAGCCAAAACTCACACTTCAAAAACTTGGCAAATAACTCACGGTCCTTGAGAGTCTGGAGAACTATTCTGAGATGACTAGCATGATTCTCCTCGTGTGTAAAGTATATCAAGATGTTATCGATGAGCACAATAATAAACATTTCCAAATACTGCTTAGATACTATGTTCATGAGATCCATGAATGCTACAAGAGCGTTAGTCAATCCAAGGACATAACAAGGAACTCATAGTGACCATAACAGGCTCTAAAGGCTATTTTCATGATTTCACTTTCTCTCACCTTCAACTGATCATAGCCAAGGACTATCTTTGAGAAACAAGTGGCATCCTAAAGTTGGTCGAATAGGTTATCGATTCTAGGGAGAGGGTACTTATTCTTCATGGTGACCTTGTCCAACTGGTGATTGTCAATACACATCCTAAGGGAACCATCTTTCATTTGCATGAATAGGAAAGGAGTACCCCAAGGTGAGACCCTCGGTCGGATGAAACCCTTATCAAGGAGATCTTTCAACTTCTCTTTTAAATCTTTCAACTCAACTTGATCTTTTTTGTATGGAGAAATAGAAATTGGTTAGGTATCTGGAAGGACTTCAATTCTAAAGTCGATCTCCCTATTGGGAGGGACTCTAGGAAATTATTGGGAAAGACTTATGGGAGCTCATTCACAACTGGAATTGACTTAAGGGGTGGTGTCTCAACACTAGAGTCTCTAACACTAACTATGTGATAGATACACCCCTTGGATACTATCTTTCTAGCCTTAAGGTATGATATGAAATGACCCTTAGGCACTGCTATACGATATTCCCACTCTAAGACGGGCTCATTAGAAAACTGAAACTTGACTACTCGAGTTCTACAATCCACTGAGGCATAATAGGCATATAACCAGTCTATGCCTAGAATAATGTCAAAATCCACCATATCTAACGCGACTAAGTCAGATATGGTGCCTTTATGATGGATAGATATGATGCAACTTCTATAGATTCTCTTAGAAAGAATAGACTTTTCAAAAGGAGTAGAAACACTGAAAGTCTCAAGAAGGCATTTAAGACAAATCACAAACTTCATGGATATATAAGAAGTCACAAATGATAGACTATCACTTGGATCAAGTAAGGCATAAACATCTAGAGAAAGGAATTTAAGAAAAGTAGTGACAATGTCTGGATAGTTCTCCTGATCCTAGTGGCAAGACATAACATAAAAACAATTTGAACTTATGTCTGTTCCTGATGTAGTATCCCTTTGGGAAACCCTGCCTGATTGAGGTGCTGAAGAAGACTGGGCCTTATTTCCCTATTAGCTTGCTTCCACATCAGACAGTCTCTCAAAAAGTGATCCATATGTCCACAGTTATAGAATCCACTTTTGTCATCATGAAACTCTCTCAGATGAGGCCTACCATACTTACCATAAGGTAAGGTGGATTTTGAGTAGATCCTCGTGCCACACTATATTAGCACTGAGAACCTTGAGCTCTGTAATTCCGATTACCCTGAAACCTCTGATCATTTCCGTTCCTTGGTACAAGTGCACTAGTTGAAGATGGGGCAGGTCCAGATGACCTTTTCTGAAAGAAAGATTTGTTACCATTTCCACCCTTTTGCTGACTGGACTCGTGACCTGTTGATTTCTCCCTCTTATTTTGGTACTCCTCCCTATCCTTTGGCTTGTCTTCCTCAACTTGTTGGGCATACACCATGATCCTGGAGATGTCCATGTCATTGATCAACAGGGTAGCCTTGCACTCCTTCTTCACATACTTGCTTAACTAGAGATAAACTTCCTCATCTTGGATCTCATGTTCGGGACCATCCCTAGAGCATAACGGGACAGTTGTACGAACTTGAGACCATATTCCTTCACCTTCATTTCTCCTGGCTTCAGGTTCATGAACTCTTTTGCCTTAGCCTCTCTTAACTCTTAGGGAAAGAAATGGTCTAGAAAGGCCTCATCAAACTCATCCCAATCAATCGCATATGCATCCTCACCATGGCTTTCCTACCATAGCTCATACTAGATGTTTGCTACGTCCTTGAGATGATAAGAAACAAGTTCAACTTCTTTGATCTCAGTAGCATGCATTGCCTTAAGAATTTTCCACATCTCATCAATGAAGTTCTAAGGATCCTACACTGGATGGTTCATCCTAAGGACTGATCTTTTTCCTAAAGACCCTTGGGAACTTGAATTAATCACTGTAGTGCCCTTACGACCTGACTGAACAGCCACGACCTGACTGAGCAGCCATCATTTGAGTGAACATCTGAATAGCTCCCCAAAATCTGCCTCTAAAGTGTGGGTAAGTTTAGGAGCAGGTGCATGGGGAACCCTTGCAGTGCTAGGAGACACTCCTTGTGTTCCAACACTTGTTCCCTGATCTTTTGGGGTTCCCCATTTCTCATCTGCATCCTAGATGGTGGATGTAGGTCACTTGTAGTTGTTTTAGTGGGAACCTCGGGACTTGCAGCATTTTTCTAAGTGGTGGTACGCTTTGGAGGCATGATCTGGAATACGCGAATGCACAAGTTAGAAGAAACTTTTACAGAGTTAAATGCTATAATAGGAATTAGAGTATGAAAGAAGGGTAGCATTTCCTAATGTCATGTAGATTCCCTATTATGGATGTGACATGCTTCACACCGAGAAGAGGGACTCTACTAGACACGACTTCATAGACATCCTAGAACACTTAAACTTTGGGTTCTGATACTAAGTTTTCCACACCTCGAGCCTACACCCTGGACGTGGCCGATACTCATAAACCATTGCTGGTTCCAAGTGAAACCTTCGCCTGACTGACTACTGAGCGGAAGACCAAATATGAATGCAGAAGCTTTAATAATTGACATTTAAACAACTATGTAAACCTCATGCACTGTCTGAAAATACTGAATATATTACATAACATATGGAAGTAATCATTGAACTGACTCTCTCTAACTTTGTCCATGAAGCCTCTACTAAACTGGTGGTAGGTGCCAGGACAAGATCCACGACTACCTAAAAGCCCTAACTATCTACTAATACTGAAGAAAACATTATAAATGGAGTTCAATAATAGCAAGGAGGCCTCACCAAATACTGATGAGGTAATGATCTCAACGAACCATCTGTTGATGATCCTGAGTACTTGTACATGCGTCATAATAGATGCAACATCGAATGACCTCAGTACATGGAATGTATGGTATGTAATAAGGCTGAATGAAATAAACAACTGAACTGAATGATTAACTAAAAGGAAGTTGAAAGTAACTTAACTGAAAGTAAAGCATGAGCATGAGGTGAAATCTTTAAAGCTTTACAATGAGAAATGCAATAATAACAAAACACTAAAATAATATACTTTACTTTTCTTGGAGAGTTTCTCTAACCGACAACCATCACTATGAGCCTCGTAGTGATACAACGTCCAGTCCACATTGTCAGAGCCGTCCAATACCTTATCGAAGCATATGAAAATAAAATTTTAACTTATGAATCCATATACAAAGCCCTCAATGAGGCTGGGTGAGGAGTCATCCAAACCAATGGTACGATCCTATCCTAAGCCGGCTACGTAGTTTATGGGACTAGAGTTGTGTTAACTCTTACCAAAATTGGTATTCAATACTACTCCAAAAACATGCAATAATGCTCATATAATATCTATGTTGAGTTAATATTCAAAAGTACCACTTTAAGATCATACTAAACTTTTCTCTTTAACCGACTGAAATTGCTTCTTCACTTAAAATAATTCATGCGTTTACTTTGAAAATAGTGTATTTGAAACACGTAGTGTTCCCTTAAAACTCTTCTCAAATGGTAAATTAAAATACTTGAGCTTACTTTAATTTAGTAATCAATGCATAAAGTAATCATGCAAAAGCATTCAACAATTCTCAACTAAATGGAGTTTATGTGATAAAATAAGTATAGAAAATAATTCAAGAACCAAAATACATGAAGAACTATAATCTCAACGGAGAAGGGCCTAAAATGCCCCTCAAGTATTTGAATTGGTACAAAACTACCCTCCATCCACCTTTCGGCCCTAAAATACCCCTGCCGTCCACCTTTTGGCTCAGAAATACCCTCATGTTTATCCTTTGACTTATATTTACCCTTATTTTAAATAGCTCCCTTAACGTGAAGTTATTAAATGTTTATTTATTATGTTGCCTAATAAGATGATCCAAATTTACACCCTTCTCAAATAAATAATAAAAACCATATTTTAAAATTTTTGTTTTTTTAATAAAACCTCATATGATTCATATTTTGACCCGATAGTACACTTGAATTCCAAGTATGCCTTGATCTGATATCACTGAATCTTGATTCTTATCATTGAGATCACTGAGAAGGGCCTAAAATACCCCTTAACAATTTGAATTGGTACAAAATTACCCTTAATCCACCTTTCGGCCCCCAAATACCACTGACGTCAATTTTTTGGCTCAAAAATACCCTTATGTCTAACAGATCATACTCATAAGGTGGATGGAGGGCAATATTGTACCAAAACTCATAGTTTAAGGGAATTTTAGGCCCTTTTCCGTTAAATTAATATATAAGGCTACTCATAGTCCAATCTACAACTCATATATTCTCCTTATCAAAATCAAGCACTGAACTCACCAAGTCCTGAAGGGTGCATCTACAAGACCTAACCATGACCCACAATTCCATTTAAAACAAATCGTGATTGGAATATGTCGGGAGCCGAGGGGACAACGAGTGTCACCATTGCTAATGCGTATGAGGAGCTTCAAAAAGAATATGATAAAATAGGGAAACAAATAAATGCAATAACCAAAGTGATGAAAATCCTTGTGTCACATGCAATGGAGGTAGAATGCAAGAGCATGAATGTAAACCATGAGTGTAATGACTCGGAAATGGAGAAGGCCGAAGTTTATTTCTTCGAAGAACATATATGAAGTGGTGAGGAGAGTCAAGGGAAGGGTTTTGATAACACTCAACTACACTCGGAGAATAGAAATATAGGTGGTCATTAGCAATATAATGCCGAATGTATAAGGCTGGGGCCGTATCCCATAAGAAAGGGTTGAAGGGAATTCCCTTATAAAGTGTCTTAAATCACTAGATATTCATACATTGAGCTAATTTATGCATATAAGTAAATGGAGCGAGGGGGGGGGGTTAGAATAACAAATTGATTTCAACTTAGTTTGTATCAACGAATTCACAAATGCAAACCAAAAACAAGGATTTGTTGCAAATAAGAGAAGGATCTTAGGAGTGTGCTTCAATAAATGCTAGTTTCACAAAATGATTATTGCTAATTTCTAAAATTAGTTGATTGTCAATGGGTAAGCTAGATTCAAGATAATGATAACTATTCATCAATCAACCATCATATATCATGTGGTTTATAAAACCCCAACAAGTATCACATTAAAACTTCAATCTGATACTTTAATCTAGTCAAACTTTATCAAGCTTCAGGTATTAAAAAAATTAAATTAAGTAATTATCAACTATCTCTTCCACTCTAATGATCTTTTATAAGTAGCACCAGAGAACTATAGTGAACACAAGTTTGCAAACTTAAATTATAAGTTAAACATGAAGAGCAAGTTGAACCCATATCAAAAAATAATTAAATTAAGAAATTACACAACATCCATATGAGAATTACTTATTCATTACAAGTGTATACTCCGAAGAATAAGGGTAAGGAATTTACCAAAATTATCACTTATTTTAGTCAAATGATTGAACAAATTCTGAGAAATAAATCCCAAATTCTACCAACCCTAGAAATTCTCCCCAAATCTTCAAGTACAAGTTTTTGTTCCCAGTAAGAAGGTTCTTCAGTACAAAAATATTCAGAAAATTTAAAGTTGGTTTCTCTCTCATCAAAGGAGTATTTATAATTTCCCAAAAATTCTTCACAAAATTGCCCTTTTTGGCTAATTGGCAAGCTCAATCGTGATTGCCGAGTTGATTGGTGGCGCGTCGAATTGTCCATTCCATTTCTGACTTGTCCATTCCGTTGCGACTTTAGCTTCTCAAAGTTGATTTTTTCTTCATGTGCCTGTAACTTTTGGCAACCTCGACTGAGATCCCCGAGTCGATTCATCAATGCTCTGAAATCTCTTTCCATCACTGACCTGAAGAGGATTCTTAGGGTTTAAGTTCTTTTCCATTTGGTGGTCCTAGATTCATTTGGTGGTTCCCCAAGTTCACTTTTGAAAGCTTCTACTTTGCCTTTTTTTGCTTATTTTCCAAGTTCTTGACTACTTTTATTTTCTTTTGTCTTCACATTGTGCTTAATCTCTCATAGCTGAAATTCAAACATATTTTTATCTGAAAAAGATATCCATAAGCATTGATGACATACTTTGCTGAATTGTAACACCTCGAATTCCAAAAGAAGGAAAATTTTTGGTTTTTAAAGTCTAGTGCCAGTACCAACGGAAGCCATCTACGGACCGTAGGTCAACATACGGGCCTTATGTGGGAACCATAGATGGCAAGGTAAACTTTTTGAAAATGTAAAGTTTCAGGATCCTTTTTACGTCTTAAAAGGATGGTCCGTCATTGCTTTTACGGACCGTAGGTAGGTCGTAGATCTCTCCAGACTTCGTGAAATTTTTAGGGTTCAAGGTTTGACTGACGATTGGTATGTATGATTCGTGAATAGACCTACGAACCGTACATGGCAACCGTCGTTGGAAGCCCAAATTTTATAGTTTCTGAATCCCACCTACGGTTGACCAGGATGGTCCGTAGTTGGACATACGAATCGTAGGTCGAGATTCGGTAGTTATTTTAAGGGCTTTATGGTCTTTTCCCTAATTGATCTATTCCTAATCTAAGTCGGTTAAGCTTTAATCCTAGACCCTATATAAGTCTTCTAAGATTAATTCTTCCCTTTTCTAATCATTTCAAAACTCCCTCCAAAATCATTCCCCAAATAATTTTCTCTCTAGAAGCTAGAAGAAGAAGGAGAATCTAGGGTTTCAAGATCAAGCCTCCTAATCCTCCATTGCTAGTGGAATTTTTGAATTAAGGTATCATATCTTTCACCTATGGAGTCCTTTCCTCCATGGGGTTCCTAAATTTTTTAATTTTGTAAAGTTAGATTCTTCAATTGAAATTAGGGTTTTCTTCTATCTCATGGGTTCTTTTCAATTATGATCTAAATGATTGAATTATGTTTATTTATGCATGAATTAAGTAAATTCAATGATTTTAAGATGAAAATATATGAGCCCAAGCTTGAATTATTATTTCTAAGCTATAAGTCTATGATGAAGTTTATGAATGATCATAAAGTGAATTTATGAAGTTATGCATGTTCAAATTATGAAATTATGATGATTTAAGATTTGCTTTGAGAGTGAAGCATAAATGTTGTTGTTATTGGGTTGTGAAAGGATTTTCTCACATAAAGGATTCATAAGGGTTGAAAGGTTTTCTCAACTAAACTTTGAATCAAGATTAAGGAGTTATTCTAATGATAAGATGAATTATGAATTACGACTATTCTGTGGGATTTATGCTTTGCACTGAAAGGGTATTGAGATGGAAGCTCTCCCGTTAGTAGAGGCCGGATTTCTAGTAGAAATCTCTTTATCCTATACCTATGTTCCCCCATAGGATGATTGTCTTAGATAGACATTAGCTAGTGGATCCACGTAAGCTAGAAGTTTTGATTTTTACCTTGGCAAGTAAGGACACCTCTTTTCGGTGTGGGGTAGTCACCAGATTCCATGTTATAGCTCACATGGACTATGTCGATTAAGGCTCACTTCCTACATAATGAACTAAGGTTACTTTCTAAAGGTATTTTAAGCATATGTTGTTTTAACATGATTTTCTTGCATTGACCATGGCTTTTACCTCATGTTTTCTATCATGCCATCATATGATTTAACTTGGTCATTGTATTTTATGTATAGCCCTTTTTGCATGATTTGTAACATCTATGCATACTTGGAATATTCTTGTACTAACACATACTCTTGCCTACATTTTCTCATAAGTGTAGGATCCAACTCATCTCCATCCTCTCGTGGCTAGTTCGTTGTGATAGAGACATTGAAGACTTGGTGAGTCCTCATACATTCGAGGAGAATTCCATGTTTTTTTATGTCATTTTACTTTTAAGACTTATATGGGTTACGTCCCACTTTCATTCCATTGATGTATTAGATGGATTTGAGACTATGTTTAGACTTTCACTACCTTTGTCAACTCTTTGATGTAAATTGTCTTTTGGACTCTTATCTACTATTATCTTGTATGATGTATACGAAGTGGCTGTATAAGGCCTTACGGGGTCTTGTACGCCATGTCATGTCTAGGGGTACTTTAGGTCGTGAAAAACTTGGTATTCAGAGCACAAGGTTTTAGAAAGGTCCTAGGATGTCTCATAAGCCACGTCGAGTAGAGTCTTGTTCATGGGTGTGAAGTGTGCCACATTTATGAATGAGAGGCTAAAAGATGTTTAGGAAACTCCACTTCTTTCATCACTCTAAAGTCGTGCGATAGAGTTTAACTCAATATATCTCTCTCCTAATCCCTATCCGATGCTTTTCAGGATATGGCCACTCGAAGGGCATATGCTAGGAGGAATGCAAGAGAGAATGTGGAACAAGAAGCTCCACAAGTTCCGATCGACCCTTTGGCCAAGCAAGTGTCTAATGCAGAGTTTAGGGCTAATTTTCAAGTGTTGGCCCAAGCCATGATGACTCAAGCCAATAGGGAGGTTGTGGTCCCCGTGAACCCAAATGTGGGTACGACAGTAACTAGAGTGAGTGACTTCACTAGGATGAACCCTCTGGAGTTTCGTGGTTCCAAGGTTGTGGAAGATCCACAAGAGTTTATTGATGAGGTGTATAAAGAGCTGATGATCATGGGTGTAACCCCAATAGAAAATGCGGAGTTGGCCGCTTATAAACTCAAGGGTGTGGCTCAAGTGTGGTTTGAACAGTGGAAGAGTGAGAGGGTGGTTGATGCAGGTCCTCTTGATTGGGAGAAGTTTAAGGTTGCTTTCCTTGATAGGTTCTTTCCCCTTGAGATGAGAAAGGCAAGGGTACTTGAGTTCATTAACCTTCGTAAAAGAAGCATGAGCATGAAGGAGTAAGCTTTGAAGTTCACACAATTTTATAGGTACGCTCCTACTATGGTTGTCGATCCTAGGGAAAGGATGAGTAATTTTGTTTTGGGAGTGTCCGAAAAGTTGGTCAGAGAATGCCGTACCGCTATGCTCATCAATGATATGGACATTTCTCGTCTAATGGTTCATGCTCAACAAATAGAAGAGGAGAAACTTAAGGAAAAGTCTAGGGAAGCAAAGAGGGCTAAGATCGGTAATGGTGACTTTTCAAGCTCAAGGTCCGCTAGGTATGGTCGTCCTAAGTTTTGACAAAGGTTCTCCGGTCAAGGTTCCTCCGATGCTCCTCCTGAGTTCAACAAGGAAAGGGTGGCTAACCCTAAGTTTCAAGGAGGAAATAGTGGTGGATTTTCATTGACTACTTGCGCTAAATATGGAAAGAAGCATGAGGGTAAGTGCTTCTCCAGCACTGTTGGTTGCTTCGGTTGTGGTAAGAGTGGTCACAATATAAGAGATTGTCCATCATTTGCGGGTAAGGGAAGGGAAAGTAGACAAGCTCCACCTAGTGGATCGGGTTTGAATGCTCCCTAGCAAAATCGGTTCTATGCACTCCAAACTCATCATGAGCTAGAGGGTTCTCCCGATGTGGTTACCGGTATGTTGAAAGTCTTTAATCTAGATGTTTATGCTTTGCTTGACCCCGGTGCTACCTTGTATTTTGTGATGCCATATGTGGCTACGAGGTTTGATGTTCTTCCAGATTTGTTGTTAGATCCTTTTTCTGTCTCTACTTCTATTGGTGAATCTATTGTGGCTAAAAGAGTCTATAGAGATTGTCCCATCTCCTACATTAATAGAGTCACTCATGTTGATCTTGTAGATCTTGATATATAAGATTTTGATATTATTCTTGGGATGGATTGGTTGCATTCATGCTATACCTCTTTGATTGTAGGACCCGAGTGGTCAAGTTTCTATTTTCAAATGAGCCTATCCTAGAGTGGAAAGAGGGAAATTCTATGCTTAAGAGTCAATTTGTTTCTTGTCTTAATGCTAGAAAAATGATTTCTAAGGGTTGTATGTACCATCTTGTTCGGGTTAGGGATATGGATTCAAAAACCCCTATCTTTGAGTCGGTCCCCATTGTAAATGAGTTTCTGGAAGTGTATTCCGATGATCTACCCGGTGTTCCTCCCGAAGGGAAATAGACTTTGGTATTGACCTTCTCCCAGATAAGCAACCTATCTCTATTTCTCCTTACCGAATAGCTCCGGCGGAACTTAAGGAATTAAAGGAGCAATTAAAAGATTTGTTGGATAAGGGCTTCATCTGATCGAGTATCTCTCCATTGGGTGCCCCAGTGTTGTTTGTTCAAGAGAAGGATGGTTCACTTCAAATGTGTATTGATTACCGCCAATTGAATAAGGTTACTATTAAGAATAAGTATCCTCTCCCAAGGATAGATGATTTGTTTGACCAACTTCAAAGAGCAAGCTACTTCTCTAAGATTGACCTTCGGTAGGGCCATCACCAATTGAGGGTGAAGGAAGATGATGTTCCGAAGACAGCTCTTAATACTAGATATGGTCATTATGAATTTTTAGTAATGTCATTTGGTTTGACAAATGCTCCGGCTGCATTCATGGATTTGATGAATAGGGTGTTTAGACAATACCTAGATATGTTTGTGATTGTGTTCATCGATGATATTTTGATTTACTTAACGAGTGAGGGTGAGCATACGGATCATTTGAGGATTGTATTGCAAGTCCTCAAGAACCAACAACTCTTTTCAAAGTTTAGTAAATATGAGTTTTGGTTGAGATCCATGAGTTTTCTTGGTCACATTGTTTCCGGTAAGGGTATTGAGGTTGATCCTAAGAAGACGGATGTGGTTAAGAGTTGGCCTAGACCTCTATCCCCTTTAGATATTAAAAGTTTCTTGGGTTTGGGTGGTTATTATAGAAGGTTTGTTGAGGGGTTCTCTTTGATTGCCTCTCCATTGATGGAATTGACCCAAAAGAAAGCTAAGTTTGTATGGTCTGAAGCATGTGAGAAGAGCTCCAAGAATTGAAAGATAGGCTTACCTCAGCTCCGGTGTTGACTTTATAGGCTTACAAGAGTTTCCAATACGTGTTCAAGTAAAAGGATCTGAATCTTCGCCAAAGGAGGTGTCTTGAGTTGTTAAAGGACTATGGCATGAGTGTCCTCTATTACCCAGCAAGGCAAATGTGGTGGCGGATGCCCTTAGTTGGTTATCCATGGGCAGTGTTTCTCATGTTGAGGATAGTAAGAAGGAATTGGTTCGAGATGTTCATAGATTGGCCCGATTGGGTGTTCGGTTGATTGATTCCAATAAAGGTGGCATTATTGTTCATAATGGTTCGGAATCGTCCTTGGTGTCAGATGTGAAAGCGAAGCAAGGTTTTGATCCAATCTTGATGGAGTTGAAGGAAGCGGTGCTTAAAAAGTCCATTGAGGCCTTCTCCCAAGGAAGAGATTGTGTACTCCGATATCAAGATCGGTTGTGTGTTTCGAATGCTGATAATTTAAGGGAGCCAATTTTTTCAGAAGTCAATAGTCCTCGATATTCCATTCACTCGGGAGCCACCAAGATGTACCGTGACTTTCGGAAGGTCTATTGGTGGAATGAGATGAAGAAGGACATTGTGGAATTTGTGGCAAAGTGTTCTAATAGTCAATAAGTGAAAGTTGAGCATCGAAACCCGGGTGGTTTATCCCAAGACATTAGTATTCCTACTTATGCAGCATCCCAATCTATATTCAACTTCTTGAGTGCCTACATCGCCTTATGCTCTAGCTCTACAAGTAAGTGACATGACTTTCCAAAAACAAGTTGGTAAAGAGACATACCTATGGGAGTCTTGAATGTAGTACGATAGGCTCATAGGGCATTATCGAGCTTTCTCGACCAATCAGTTATGTTTGCATTCACAGTCTTTGCAAGGATTTGTTTGATTTCTCTATTGGACACTTCGACTTGCCCACTAGACTGTGGATGATAAGAAGTTGCTACGATGTGACGAACACCATACTTCTCAAGCAATGCCTTGAACAGTTTGTTACAAAAGTGGGAACCTCCATCGCTAATAATCGCCCTTGGTGTACCAAACTTGGAGAAGATATTCTTTTTCAGAAATGTGGTGACACTTTTACCTTCATTGTTCGAAAGCGCGACAACTTCCACCCATTTGGACACATAGTCAACCACATTAAGTATGTACTTCATCCCATTTGAACTCACAAACGGACACTTAAAATCAAGGCCCCACACATCAAAGTGTTCAATCAGCAGAATAGGGTTCATTGGGAGTTCTTGCTTTTTTGAAACACCTCCTTCTCTTTGGCATCGATCACAAGACTTAGCAAAATCATGGGTATCTTGGTGAATGGTGGGACAATAATACCCACATTACAAGATATTATGAGCAGTTCAGACAACACTATAATGATCACCAACAGGAGACGAGTGGCAAGCTTCCCATATACTCATCCTCTCTACCTCAGGCACACAGAGACGAATAATCCCATCAGCACAGATACGAAACAAGTAAGGCAATTCCCAGAAAAACTTCTTCACATCATACATGAATTTTCTTCTTTGATGGAACGACAATTCCAAAGGCACCACATCGCTTGCCAAATAGTTGGCGAAATCAAAGAACCAAGGGATAAGATCACAAGAAGCAGCCAAAACCTGTTTGTCTGGGAATGTATCATCAATCTCAATTCCATCTTCTAGATTCAACATAGCCTCTTCCTCTAATCTTGACAAGTGATCAGCCACTTGATTTTCAGTCCCCTTTCTATCTCTTACCTCGAAGTCAAATTCTTGCAACAGTAGTACCTATCGAATCAGCCTCGATTTTGCGTCCTTCTTTGTCATGAGAACAGTAGTACCTATCGAATCAGCCTCGGTTTTGCGTCCTTCTTTGTCATGAGATACCTCAATGCAGAATGATCAGTGTGCAAAATTACTTTAGTGCCCAGCAAATAGGATCTGAACTTTTCAAACGCAAAGACTACAGCAAGTAATTCTTATTCGGTGACGGTGTAATTCTTATGAGCAACATTTAAAGCTTTACTCGCATAATATATGGGATGAAGAATCTTCTCTTGCCTTTGCCTTAATACTACGCTGAGAGCCACCCCGCTCGCATCACACAAGACTTCAAACAGTTTTCCCCAATTCGGTGAAACAATGATAGGTGCAGAAATCAACTTCTTTTTCAACTCTTCAAATGCTTTTAGACAAGCATCATCAAAGACAAACTTCATCTCCTTTTTGAGAAGTTTGCACAAAGGGTGTGCAATTTTTGAGAAATCCTTGATAAACCTCCTATAGAAACATGCATGTCCTAGAAAACTTCTAACACCTTTCACAGAGATGGGTGGTGGTAACTTTTTAATCACCTCGATCTTTGCTCTATCAACCTCAATGCCTTTTTGTGATATTCAATGGCCCAGAACTATACCTTTTTTCACCATAAAGTGACATTTCTCCCAGTTTAGCACAAGATTGCACTCTTCATAATGTTTCAGCACGTCACCAAAAGGTGCCAAGCAATCATCAAACGAGTCACCAACTACAGAAAAATTATCCATAAATACCTCGATAGTGTCTTCCACCATATTAGAAAATATAGACATTATGCAACGCTGAAAAGTCAGCGATGCATTACACAACCCGAATGGCATTTTTTTGAATGCGAATGTCCCATAAGGACAAGTGAAAGTGGTCTTCTCTTGATCTTCCGGGGCTATAGAGATCTGGTTGTAGCCAGAATATCCATCTAGAAAGCAGTACCATCCTTTTCCAGCAAGACGATCTAACATTTGATCCATGAATGGCATTAGAAAGCCATCTTTCTAAGTCCACGCATTCAACTTGCGATAGTCCATGCATACCCTCAATCCAGTGACAGGCCTCATTGGAATGAGCTCATTCTTCACAGGGGGAACCACAGTGATTCCTCCCTTCGTTGGCACACATTGAACCGGGCACACCCAGTTACTATCAGTAATCGGGTACACTACTCCAGCATCTAACCACTTGACGATTTTCTTCTTCACAACCTCTTGCATTGGTGGATTACCTTCTCTAGTGTTCAATGCTTGGTTTGTTGTTCGGCATTAGTTGGATTTTATGTGAGCATATCCCTGGTGGAATACCAATAATATTAGCAATCGTCCATCCAATCGCCCTTTTATACCGCTTCAGCACCGATATCAAAGCTTCTACTTTCCCTTCATTCAAATCAGTAGCTATAATGACAGGCAAAGTATTGTTTTGGCCCAAGAACACATACCGCAACTGGGATGGAAGAGCTTTTAGCTCCAACTTTGAAGGCTCATCAATATATGGTTTTGCAAGCGGAGTGTCTCGATTCTTCATATCTAAATTTAGCTTTTTGGTTGGCGACGAGGAAAACCACCCTCATCAAGTGCAGCAACCAACTCATCATATTCATCAATACAATCACCGTCAAAATTCATTATCACCGCACCTAGTGCATCAACACCTAATCTCTCCTTAATGGACACCTCTGATTTCTCCTCATCGGCATAGTTTACTACCGATACTGATTTAAGTTCACTTTAATGCTTCATTGATCTGCAGATGTTAAATGTCACCTCTTCATGGTTCAAACAGAACTTTATCTGCCTTTTTCTTATCTACTAGTGCGCACCCCGTGGTAAGGAACAGTCTCCCTAGTATTATAGGTACTTCAAAATCAATCTCGCAGTCTAGTATCATAAAATCTGCCGAAAAGATAAACGCCTCCACTTTGACTAAAACATCTTGAAGCACCGCAATTGGTTTCTTCACAGTATGGTCAGCCATAAGTAGCTGCATCGCAGTCGGTTTAAGGGCTCCCATGCCCAAATTCTTGAACACAGACAATGGCATCAGATTTATGCTAGCACCCAAGTCACATAGGGCCTTCACAAAATGCATCATGCCAATCGTGCGTGGGATAGTAAATGCTTCGGGATCTTCCTTCTTTTGGACTAACGACCGAGTAGCAATGGCGCTATAATGTTGCAGCTTATCATCATCTTCGAAACTGACAACTCTCTTTTTTGTCACAAGATCCTTCATGAACTTCGCATAACCGGGCATTTGTTCTAATGCTTCAATCAAAGGAACATTTAAAGACAACTGCTTTAACATAGAGATAAACTTCTGATACTTCCCTTCTTCGGTCTTCTTAACCAACCTTTGTGGAAAGGGAGGTGGAGGTCTTGGCATAGGGATGACCTTTTGTGTGATTTCAGCCTTCTTCTAATTCTGATCTTTGGGCAGTTCTACTACCTCAACTTCATCCTCTTCCGATCCTTTCACATTTTCCACTCCAGTCGGTATACGAGGGTCAATAGTCTGGTTTCCACCCTTTGTAGTAACTGCCATACAATGCCCATCATTCTTTGTATTTTGAATAGTATTGCTGGGAAGTATTCCTTGTTGGCGCGGATTTGCATTCGAAGATAGTTGACTCAACTGTTGCTCAATCTGTCTTATTGACATTGCATGTGACTCTACCTTTTGCCCGATGCCTGATAAGTCGTTACACATCTCTTTCACATTTTCATTTGTAGAATCAAATCGCTTCATCATCTTGCTCATCATATCCTCGATGCGATTCAAACTCGATCCTCCATCTCAATTTCTTGGTGGGATGTACGGGCCACTTCTATCATTCCTATTGTTATACCCATTTCTATTGTAATTATTATCTCGGTTGTAGTTCCCTTCATGATTGTACTGTCCTTCCTGATTGTAGTTACTATAATTATGACATTGATTCCCTAGACCTTGGCACCAATTATCCTGATTGGATCCTTAGGCGTTAGTTCGGAAACCCCCCGATTGCTCATTCACAAGATTCACATCCTTTTCATATGTATACCAGTCAGTTGGTGGAGCATTATGTTGATACTGGACTGTATTAACTTTTTTGGCATTCCCACTCACATGTTTGAGCACCAAGCCTACCTCTATCCTAAATTGCGCCATCTCTTCACGAATATCATCATTGGACTGATTTGGTATAGCTTGTATTGAGAAAGTGCTCTTTGCAATAGCCGATGTTCTAGTGCTCCATTCTTTATTATTTAGAGATCTTTTCAAGTTTCTCAACAATCTCCGAGAATGTGTTTGCTCCACAAGATCCTCCCACGATAATATCTAGCACAGCTTTGCCATTATCATATAGCTCTCTATATAAATACTCTTTGAGCGATTCATCATCAATGTGGTGGTTTGGCACACTTCTCATGAAACCTGTAAATCTGTCCCAAGAATTACTAATTGACTCTCCATGTAAAGCCAAGAAATTGTTAAGTTTATCTTTGAGTTTTAACTTCTTTAATAATGGAAAGTATTTTTCAAGGAACACTCGATGCAGCTCAGCCAGGTGGAAATAGAGTTGTATGGGAGTTCGGACAACCATACAGTGGCATCACCTATCAAAGATAGTGAGAACACACGCAAACCGATCGCATCCATATCTAAGTCCGGCCTCCCCACACTGCTCTTACACATGCTAACTTTACTCAGATGAGCATAGGAGTCCTCCGATGGTAATCCAGCAAACAGTCCTCGAGATGTCAGCATCTGCATCAGACTACTAGTAACCACAAACGTGTGTCCGGCTGGTAGTGGAGGAACATCTATGGCTCCAGTCGATCCTACAACATTATGGTTAACCTCATAGTTGAGGCAGACATTGGGTGCAAGTTGGTTCTGTAGTCTTACCACATTCTCAAAAATAGGATTATCCTGAAGGTTTCCAGGCACGTCTACCACTCATGAAAGTTGGCCTCCAAGTACCTCTTGACGACCCTCTCCATTTGGATCATCTTCCGGTCTCACTTGTTGACCTGTCCCGGCCATTCTACGCAGAGTTCTTCTTAATTTTGGGTCGTAAGGAGTCAGGGGAATGCCTTGACTTCGTGTATTTGGCATACAGTGGAACTAAGATCTGTAGAAAACAAAAACAAAATAAAATGTAAATTGAGAAATAAGTGATTAAAGTGCAATAACGAAATTAGTCTAATCTAAAAGCCATATTCTCCGACAAAGGCGCCAAAATTTGATACGCTCAAATTACACTTTCCTTAAGAAGTATAAGCGGTCTTTGTCAAATAAAGAACCTAACAAAGGCTAGGGTCGATCCCATAAGGAGAATGGTTCAGACTTAGTCTAATTTATTGTTGATTGTACGTTTAGCCAACTTATCTCTGTAAAAAAGGGGGGTTTTGAAAACTAAAATTATAATTGATTGATGTGTAGTAACAAGTAAACAAGTAACAGGATTTGCAGTTTGTAATATCAATATGAGAATGAAACTAGGGCATATGTGTTCCTCATAAGTTCTTAACTCAGTAATCCTAATAATAGTAACTATTTTCTAGTGTTTAACATGCATAGCTGGTAAGCTAGGTATCACCTAAGTGATTGGTCCTCCAAATAGGGAATTTTACCATGCAACTTAGTCCGTCTATGGGTGTATGCTTTACTAACCCTTACATTTGACCCAGATTAGTCCTTAGTGTATATGGTTAAGACTATTAGATAGCGGATTATCATGCTAAATCTCCGTTGTTTAATCTCTTTCTCATTCATTTCTTCCTTGGTCCAGAAAGTAGGAATAAGACATGTTCTAACATTGTACACCGTTAAAAAGCATTCAAAGCGAAAAAATTAATAAATACATGCATACACACTTTATCAAGAATTACTTCATTATTATGTTCACATTGTTAATTACTCATGGTTCCCACAACCGTAGTCGTGGATTTAGTTGTTCATGCTTGATTGTTCACAAGTCATATTAGAGTTCAGAGAATAAATCATGAACTTACAATTAGAACCGATGAAATCCACAATCTTGAATTGAAGAACAAAAGCCAATTGCATAAATCGAACTTCAAGAATTAAATACTAAAAGTGTTTGTATAAATAATTCCCAAAGCTAAAATAATGGATCACAAAATGTCTATCACCAAATACTTCTAAAAAAACAAAATTTACAACTTATATTTATAGAAGATAAAACCTAAACTAAGTAGGAAAAGGAAAGCTAAGGAAATTCGGCTTGGGCAGTGTCGAATACGGTTGGTGACCTATGGCTCGTAGTCAGACCTACGGCTCATAGGTACCTTCCATCATTCAGCAGTTAGACAAAACATCTAAGGGTCACTTTCTACGGGCATGATCAATGACTCTTAGATCTTAGTATGACCCGTCCTGCTCCTCCGTCAATCAAATACTGAAGTTCACCCTCTCTGATATTTTCTACGATTGATCATCTACGTTTCGTAGCAGGAACTATGGCTCGTCTTCTTCAACCATCATTCCATACTTAGCTCAAATTTTAAGCACTTGAACCCACGACTTCAACCTACGGCTCGTCAAGGGAATGACGGCTCATAAGTCAAGTCGTACATCATCAAAACTTTGTTGCTGCAACACTTTGATCATCAATTGCTCCAAAAACCTATTTCCTGTAAAATTAAACACAAATACCATCACATCTACTAATAAAATTCCTAAGAAGTATGCGAAACTCTAAGTTTAATGCATCAAAAGTACCGTAAATTCACGGTAAATCATTTGCTCAAGCTATGACGACTCAAGACAATAGAGAGGCTAATGTTCCAGTGAACCCAAATATGGGTACGGCAGCGGAAAGGATAAGGGACTTCACTAGGATAAATCCTCCAGAATTTCATGATTCTAAGGTTGATGAGGATCCTCAAGAGTTTATTGATGAGGCTTACAAAATAGTGGGAATTATGGGAGTGACTACGGTTGAGAAGGCAGAGTTGGCCGCTTATCAAGTTAAGGGTATTGTTCAACTTTGGTTCAACCAATGAAAGGAATAGAGGGCGATTGATGCGGGTCCTTTTGTTTAGGATAAGTTTAAGGTTACTTTTCTTGATAGGTTCTTTTCCCTTGAGCTGAGGTAGGCAAAAGTACTTGAGTTTATTAACCTTCATCAAGGGAATATGAGTGTGAAAGATTATGCTTTGAAACTCACACAATTGTCCAAATATGCTCCTTTTATGGTTGTCGATTCTATGTCAAGGATGAGTAAATTTGTTTCAGGTGTGTCTGACTTGGTTGTCAAAGAGTGTCTGACCACCATGTTGATCAAGGAAATGGATATTTCTCATTTGATGATTCATGCCCAACAAATTAAGGAGGAAAAACTCAAGGAAAGGTCAAAAGAGTCTAAGAGGGCAAGGACTAGCAATGATTACTTTTCACATTTGAGGTCTGATAGACATGGTCGTTCTAGATTCTGACAAAGTTTTTCCATTCAAGGTTCCTCTAATGCTCCGGCTCCTAAGTTTAACAAAGATAGGGTGTCTAACCCTAAGCCTCAAGGAGGAAATGGTGGTGGATCTTTTTTGTCTACTTGTGCTAGGTGTGGAAGGAAGCAGGATGGTAAATCCTTAGCCGGTATGGATAATTGCTTCAATTGTGGTAAGAGTGATCACAAGATGATGGATTGTCTGTCACTTGCCACTAAAGGAAGAGATGGTAGGCAATCTCCAATCTACTCAAGGAAGAGATGGTAGGAAAGCTCCAACTAGTGGTTCGGGTTCAAGTGCTTCAAAGAAAAACTGATTCTATGCACTTCAAACTCGACATGATCAAGAAAGTTCTCCCGATGTGGTTACCGGTATGTGGAGAGTCTTTTATATTGATGTTTAAGCTTTGCTTGATCCCGGTGCTACTTTGTCATTTGTGACACCATATGTGGCTATGAGGTTCGATGTTCCCTCCTAATGTGTTGTGAGACCCTTTTTCTATCTCTACTCGTATTGGTGAATCTATTGTGGCTAACAAAGTCTATAGAAATTGTCCCATCTCTTTATCCCATAGAGTCACTTGTGTTGATCTTATAGAGCTTGATATGT
This sequence comes from Solanum appendiculatum, assembly GCA_018342035.1. NCBI lineage: Eukaryota > Viridiplantae > Streptophyta > Magnoliopsida > Solanales > Solanaceae > Solanum > Solanum appendiculatum. The sequence continues at coordinate 179,801 of JAGDQO010000648.1, forward strand.
TGCATTTTAATGTCATTCTTGGTATGGATTGGCTCCACTCTTGTTATGCTTCTATTGATTGTAGAACCCGAGTGGTTAAGTTTCAGTTTCCTAATGAGCACGTCCTAGAGTTGAAGGGGGAAATTCTATGCCTAAGGGCCAGTTTGTTTCTTATCTTAAAGCTAGAAAAATGATTTATAAGGTTTGCATATATCATCTTGTTCGGGTTAGGGATATGAATTCTGAAACCCCTACTCTAGAGTCCGTCCCAATTGTAAATGAGTTTCCAGAAGTATTCCCAGATGATCTACCTGGTGTTCCTCCCGAGAGGGAAATAGATTTAGAAATTGACCTTCTCCCAGACACGCAACCTATCTCTATTCTTCTTTACCGTATGACTCCGATAGAATTTAAGGAGTTAAAGGACCAATTGAAGGATTTTTTGGATAAGGGTTTCATTAGACTGAGTATCTCTCCTTGGGGTACTCCAATATTATTTGTTCGTAAGAAAGATGGTTCACTTTGCATGTGTATTCATTACCAAAAAATGAACAAAGTTTCCATTAAGAATAAGTATCATCTTCCAAGGATTGATGATTTATTTGCTCAACTTCAAGGAGCGAGTTTCTTCTCCGATCGGGTTATCACCAATTGAGGGTGAAAGAAAGTGACATTCCAAAAATGGCTTTTCGAACTTGGTATGGTAATTACGAATTCTTGGTAATGTCATTTGGTTTGACTAATGCTCCGGCTGCATTCATGGATTTGATGAATAGAGTGTTGAGACAATATCCTGATATGTTTGTGATTGTGTTTATTGATGATATTTTGATTTATTCTTGGAGTAAGGATGAGCATGCCGATCATTTTAGGATTGTGTTGCAAACTCCTAAGGATCGTGAGTTGTATACTAAGTCTAACAATTGTGAGTTTTGGCTGAGGTCTGTTGCTTTCCTTGGCCATATTGTATCTGGTGAAGGTATTCAAGTAGATCCTAAGAAAATTGAGGCGGTTAAGAATTGGCCTAGACCTCTATTCCCTTAAGATATATGAAGTTTCTTGGGCTTGGCCAGATATTATGGAAGGATTGTGGAAGGTTCTCTTCTATTGCCTCTCCATTGACCTCGTAGACTCAAAAAAAGGTGAAATTCCTATGGTTGGAAGCTTGAGAGAAGAGTTTCCAAGAGTTAAAGGATAGACTCACTTCGGCTCCTATTTTGACACTACCGGAAGGATCGGATGGTTTTGTGTTTTATTGTGATGCTTCACGAATTGGATTAGGGTGTGTTCTTATGCAAAATGGGAAATTTATTGCTTATGCTTCAAGGCAACTTAAGATTCATGAAAAGAACTATCCTACCCATGATTTGGAATTGGCGGCGGTCGTTTTTGCCTTAAATATTTGGAGGCATTATTTGTATGGCGTCCATGTTGATGTCTTTACCGACCACAAAAGTTTACAATATGTGTTCAAGCAAAAGGACCTAAATCTTTGCCAAAGGAGGTGGCTTGAGTTACTAAAAGATTATGACATGAGTGTCCTTTATCACCCGGTAAGGCGAATGTAGTGGCAGATGCTCTTAGTCGACTATCAATGGGTAGTGTTGCTCATTTTGAGGATGATAAAAGGGATTTAGTTCATGATGTTCATAGATTAGCCCAATTGGGTGTTCGCTTGGTTAATTCTAATGAAGGTGGGGTAGTCATTAATAATGGTTTAGAATCATCTTTTGTATCGGATGTGAAGTCTAAGCAAGATCTTGATCTGGTATAAGTTGACTTGAAGAAGTTGGTTTTTGAAAAATCCATAGAGGCTTTCTTCCAAGGGGGAAATGGTGTCCTTCGATATCAAGATCGGTTATGTGTTCCAAATGTTGATGACTTGAAAGAGTAAATTTTATCGAAAGCCCATAGTTCTCGTTATTCCATTCACCCGGGAGCCACCAAGATGTACCGTGACTTGCGAAAGGTCTATTGGTGGAATGAGATAAAGAAGGATATTGCGGAATCTGTGGCTAAGTGTCCTAATTGTCAACAAGTGAAAATTGAGCATCAAAAGCTGGAAGGTTTGTCCTAACATACTAGTATTCCTACTTGGAAGTGGGAATATTCAAATATGGACTTTATTGTTGGTTTTCCCCACACCCAGTGGCAACATGACTCGTTTGGATTATTGTAGATCATATGACGAAATCAGATCATTTCATTCTCGTCAAGATTTCTTATTCGGTGAAAGATTATGTTAAGTTTTATCTATGGAAAATGATTCGGTTGCATGGAATGCCCCTATCCATTATCTCCGATCATGGTACCCAATTTACTTCTCAATTTTGGAAGTCTTTTCAAAAAGGTCTTGGTACCCGATCCTCAAATCGATGGGCAAGCGGAGCGTACTATCTAAACTTTGGAGGATATGTTAAGAGCTTGTGTGATTGAATTCAAAGGTAATTGGGATAATCTTTTGCCTTTGATTGAGTTTGCATATAATAATAGCAACCATTCAAGTATCGGTATTGCTCCATTTAAGGCTCTTTATGGTAGGAGGTGTAGTTCTCATATAGTTTGGTTTGAAGTTGGTGAGGTTGCTTTGATAGGACCCGAATTGGTCCATGAGGCTATGGAAAAAGTTTGTCTCTTTAGAGAAAGGTTGAAAATGGCTCGAAGTCGACAAAGGTCCAATGCCGATGTTAGAAGAAGGGCTCTTTAGTTTGATGTTAAGTATAGGGCTTATTTGAAAATTTCACCAATGAAGGGTGTCATGAGGTTTGGTAAGAAAGGGAATCTTAGTCCCCGTTATGTTGGTCCTTATCAAGTGTTGAGGCGTATTGGCAAGGTTGCTTATGAACTTGAGCTTCCAAATGATTTAGCATCGGTACATCTGGTATTTCACGTCTCTTTGTTGAAGAAGCGTGTTGGAGATCCGACATCTATTGTACCATTAGAGAATCTCGGTATAAAGTAGAATATTTCTTATGAAGAGATTCTGGTTGATATTTTAGACCGGCAAGTTCGAAGGTTGAGGAACAAGGAAGTTGCATCCGTAAAGGTGTTGTGGAGGAATCAAATGGTTGAGGGTACTACTTGGGAGGCCGAGGCCGATATGATGTCCCGATATCCTCATCTCTTTCCCTCCATTTCTACTTTATCTTGAGGTATTAGCTCCTCATGGTTTATTCTTCGGATTCATGTGTCTTACTCATTCTCATGTTTCCATATGCATGCATATATGTTTTATGAAATGATGTTTTGAGTATCTTTAGCTTGAAGTCAATTTTTCCTCCTTGGTTATGTGCATTTATGTGATTTCGTTCATATTGGGTTGGTAGATCTCATTCCCCTACTCTTTTCATGATAGCTTGAGTCCCATTCGAGGAAGAATGTTCCCAAGGGAGAGATACTGTAACACCTTAGATATTTAGAAAAGGAAAAGGTTTCATTTTTAGCCACTATTGTATTCTACGAGTCCAGTCTACGGGTTGTAAAATCTTCTATGGACCGTAGAAGGCATTCATAGAAATTGAGGTTGAGTTTTGGGAAAATTAAGTTTCTGAAGTTGAGTCTACAATTGACCAAGACGGTCCGTCAAATATTTTACGGGTCATAGGAAGGTCCCAAACTTAGTAGAATTTTAAGGTCAAAGTTGAGATCTACGGTTGGGGTCTACAGACCATAGAAAGTTCTACGGGCAGTAGAGAGGTATCGTCAAAAGTTGATCAAAATTAAGGCTTCTGAATTTTTGTACGATTAACCAGGATGGTCCGTAGAAAGTCCTATGGACCGTAAGTCTAATCCGTAGAAAGTTCTGGTAGTTATTTAAGGGGTTTTTGGGTCTTTTCCCTATGTGTTTAATACTAAAGCTATATCGTGTTTACCCCTATTATAAGCCCTATATAAGTATTTTAAGTCCTAAAACTACCCAATTCTAAATCATTCTCCTAATTTCCAAATTCCCTCAAAGTTCTTCCCCCAAATTTCTCTCTCTAGCTAAGGAAGAAGAAGCTAGGGTTTCAAGATCAAGTCTCAATTTCACCATAGCTTTTGGGCTTTGAACATCAAGGTATGTTAGTATTCACCTATTGAGTCCTTTCCTCCATTAGGTTCCCAAGATCTTCAAATTTTACAAGCTAAATTCTCAAATTAAAGTTAGGGTTTTATTCAATCTTCATAGGGTCTTTTCAATTATGATTCAAATGCCTATTTTCTATCTTCTAATGCATGAATTGAAGTATTTACATGATTTTGAGTTGAATTCATATGAACACATACATGATCCATGATTTTGTACTATGAACACATGATGAAGCTTATGAACTATGATCTATGAATTTATAAAGCTATGCATGCTTTTATGAAATTGATGTAAATGATTTGAGGGTGATTTGAGATGAAAGTATCAATGTTGTTGTGAAATGTTTATCTCACATAAGGATTCTTAAGGTTGAAAGGTTTTCTCACCTAAATTGAATCAAGTTTTAAGAGCTATTTTAAATAACTTTAGCTTGGATTGGTAACTTTACTGTGCCTTTTCATGGATAGTAAAATGAATGTGATTAATGACTATTCCATGGAATTTTACTTAGCACCGAGAGGTTATTGAGATGGAGGCTCTCTCTTTAGTAGAGGTCTGATCTCTAGTAGCAATCTCCTTGTCCCTAACCACGTTCCCCTGTAGAATGTATAGCTAATGGATCCACGTAAGCTAGAAGTTTACGGTTGTTGCCTGGTAAGCAATGACATCTCTTTTCGGTGTGGGATAGACACCGATTTCCATGTTTTAGCTCACATGGTCTATGTCGATTAATGGTAAACATCCCACAATAATGAACTAAGGTAACTTTTAGAGTATCTCACGAAGTGTTTTAATATGTTAAGCTTGCATTGACCATGATTTATTACTTGTATTTTCTAACCTTTTTATCTAATGATTTAGCTTGGTCATTACATGTCATGTAAATTCCTTTTAGCATGATTTCATACCTTTTATGCATTCCTATCATACTTAGTACATTCCATGCACTAATGCATACTTATACTTACATTGTTTCATAATGTAGGGTCCGACGCTCCTACCTCGCATACTTGTGGCTAGTTAATCTCATTGATGATTCGAAGATCAAGAGTTGGTGAGTCCTCATGTTCCGAGGACCATGACACTTTTATTGCTTTCTTTACTTCAGTTTTCATACATTGTACGTGTGTATGGGTTACGTCCCAACTACTTCTTTTGATGTATTAGATGGCTTGTTGAGACTATATTAGACTTCCGCTTTGTCAAACTCTTTTATGACATAAGATTGCTACTTTTGAAATCTTTATTTCTATTATCTTGTATGATGTATGCTATGTGACTTGTGTAGAGCCTTTTGGGGTTCTATGCGTCGTGTTACTCCTAGGGTATACTTTGGGTTGTGACAATACTGCATCACAATACTTATCAAGGCATATGGACTAACCCCACCCCATCAAAACATATGTGAATTGTTCCCAGTGCGAAAAAAGGAAAATTAATGCTAGAGGTGAAAGCATATATGTGTCTCCTAAACGATGGTGGTCGTATGTGTAGTCTCTCTCGGTGTCTCAAATACTACTGAAGTGGTACTAGAAATAGTCGGTGCTGAACTAGAAGTAGGATGGTACCAGCAATAGTCGATGCTGAACTAGAAGTAGGGTGGTACCTGCAATAGTCGGTGTTGAACTAAAAGCACCAGCAGTGCGCTGTCGCTCACTATGCTCTCTCAACTTCTCATCGAATATGGATCTCTGCCTGGACGTCTTAGCCTCTAGCCACTCTCTATTTATGGCTCTCTTGGCATCCTCCTCAGATACAACATCATCTCCAGTGTGCACTTGCTTCCTATGCACTAGTGGAAGATCCATCAGCAAATAAATCAACTACAATTAAAGGGGCATCCGACATTGACATAAGGAATGTGGATATGATTGGTGCATGTGTGGTTACCAGAGAAGTGATATCTGATCGATGCTAGGCACTTCTGTCTGTTGACCCTGTAAGTCTGGACTCTTCACATCCCTGAGCCACCTGGTCACACGGTGCTAAAAAGTATCAACCCAATTATGCAACTCATGGGCTACCCCATCAATTATTGTTTACATCTTTTAGCCACTCGCTCCTCATCTTGAGTAATAGAGGTTCTAACTCATGGCTTCACCTACTGGATCAACTTCTCTAATTGAGTCTTAGCATGTTTTTGACGCTGGACTAACTCATGTAGGAACTCCACAGTTATAGTAACCATGCCCGAAGACAGTAGGTGTCGGACTCCGGTAGGAATGCTAGTAGATTGTGTCGCAGATGTGGTGGCAGCCACTATAGGCTCCTCTATAGAAAAACCTGACTCTGGAAGAACCCTCTATAACCAGCTCTGAGAACGGTCCCTCAAATAACTTTGGAAACTGAAACCCGGGCTGAGGAGCTCATCTCTGGGTGACCGGATAGACGGTCCACAAACTGTATGGTCTGCACTCCGAAATGTGAGATCCCATATTTTTTTCTATTCTTGCATAATATATGTGGCGTAGCGTGGTGTGCTTATATGAGGTGTATGTGACTTGATATAGTACATTGGAGAATAAGATCTCAAATGGGTGACAATATCAAGGAACTAAACTAAAGTTTTAGGTCAAAGGAATACCTGAAACAAAGGTCCGAGATTAAAGAAATGGCTCGGGTAGAACCTCGCCCGTTTGAAAGGTTTAAATTAACCCATACCTCGGGGATAAGTCTATGAGTGTCTAAAATGATAATAATAATGTGTTATGAGGTATTATAATAGCACAATGGTCGTATGTTAAGTTTTGAAGTCAAGAAAATTAGCGAAACAAAGGTCGACAAAAGTTATCGAAGTTTCTCTAATAAAATTTTCTCAACTTTGGGTCAAATGTATTGGATGTTTTCTCCCAATATATAATGAGTTACAAGACCCATAAGTTATAAAATCGAAGGTCTACGAGTCTAGTTTGCAACGCAAAAAACCTCATATCTAACCGACATCGGAGTAAAAATTTATGAGTGTTTTACTGCGGACTGTCCGGGCAGAATCCGGGTCGCGAACCGGGTCGGGTCAAAAAATGTGGTATGTCGGCTACTCGACGTTTTAACCCATCAAAACATTTTTTTTCACTTCCAAACCAGAAAGAAAACTTAAGAGACTGTTCTAATGGAGTTCTTGCATGATGAAGGTTAGTTTTTAGCAATTTCTACCATTAAAGGTTGCCCCCGTGCCTAGAAACGTAATCTCTACACGTGGCAATCGTTTTCCCCTTCTATTAGATGCGTTTGATGCTAGTTTTTGAAGATATAAATTGGTAATTATTGGTGTTTCTTCAAGGTTTACATTTGGTTTGCTAAGGTAATCATCTCAGGACTCTTTTACGATTAATTTTACTAAGTTCTACGGACGTTTCGTCAAGTTAGGACCATATGGCAAATCTGCTGATTTAAGTCCAATTATAAATTGTTTATATATGTGTACAAGCTGTGTATATATAGTGTTTGCGAAGCTTAGGACGTAAGGAACAACGTTCGTGAAGAAACTACAGGCACCCGAGCGTTCATTGGAAAGGTATGTTAAGGCTAAGCTCTGTCCTTCCTTTTAGCATGACTCCTGGGAAATTCCTAAAATGCCAAATGCAATATTTTACTATTCTATTGCTAGAAAGACCTTCTGTGAAAGGTATTGAGATCGCAGCTGATTTATTTTCATGATGTTATTATTTTGATATTCCACTCGTTCGGATAAATAGGGTATTTGACATATACATGTCATTTTATCGGTTTCTTTGATTATATGTCCATATGTAGGAATTCTTATTCTTCTTTGGGTGGTGTGACTTAAAAATATCAGGGGGGACATTTATTATTTGTATCCAGCCCCCTTTCCCTGCTAAAGTTTATTATGAAACACCTTTAAAGTAACACACAATTTTCAAAACTCTCAAATATAACTTAAAGGTTTAAACTATTAGAACACTTGATTTTTGAACTATTTTCCTTTATAAATTATCTAGGAACCAAGTATAGGGACTAAGCGAAGCACCTTAAGCTTTTTATGAACATCTTCACTGTTATGTTATCTTTCTAAAAGACGAGTTAAGTTTTCAAGCTTATTCAGAAAAACATATGAGGTTTCACGAGACATTTACATGTTATATGAAAGTTATTACGGGATTATGACAACAAGAGTACAAACGGGTCAAGATTGACAACATGACAACGGTAACCTATATGCATTATGAATTCATGACATGACATGCTATGCATTCTACTCCCGAGCTATAATCGGGAGGTATGGGGCCTATTGCCTATATTTATACGTATGAGACACCGATGGCCACAAGTTGGCGAATATGATGTCGGTTAGCTATCGGGAAGCACCACCATTGCTAGCATTTGGTTGGGTATGTCATGCATTTGCATCTATATATATGTATGCACGACATACGATTACACAAGAATACCCTGCATATTTAAATAGTACGAGGTCAAATGTCATCCATGGAGATTATTTGAGTTTCAGTTTCAGGTGGTATCTCTATTATCCTTTTTACAACAGCTACTTATGATTCTACTTTCCGCCATACATACCAGTACATTTTTATTCGTACTGACGTCCCATTGCCTGGGGACGCTACTTTGTTTGTTTCGTGCAAGTAGGTCCAGGCAGGGATTCTGATCAACCCACCCACTAGGATTTGGATTCAGCTGTGAGTTGGTAAGCTCCATCTTTTCCTAGGGCTATCAGAGAATGTTTACTTTTGTTTTACAGTTTGGGTATAGTCGGGGCCTTGTCCCGACAGTGCTTATGTCACTCGTAGAGGCTATTGTGGACACAGTATTCTGGGTTTCTTTTGTAGGTTCCAATCTTCAGTCCATAGGCTTGGTATGTATATATATGTTTGTATAAGTATGTATGTCTTTAGTTGCGGCCTCGTCGGCTAGCTAGTACATCTTTATTTTTGGCTTGTCTACCATTGTTTATATGGTTTGTTGTTAATCAGGTCATGACCTTAATGGTCCAGGCCTTGCATTTCAGATGTTGTGCTACCCGATCTTATTGTCCCACAGTTTAGTACCTAGTATATTTCAGTGGCTAACTCGATCGAATACGGTATCGAGTGCCAGTTACGCCTCCCTATTTTGGGGCATGACATGAAATCTCTACATAAATTAAAAATAAGGCATGGGAACGGAATGTTTATTTTCTCGTTGAAAGCTTGCTTATGGATCTCCACAATAATATATCACAGGATGTTGATTTTGTAACCCGCCATGATGCTAGCTATCAAAATAGCCCGGTCGAGAGTCATAGTTATCTGCTAAGGTAAGACAAAGAGGGGAGCATATTATAGCCCAACAAAACTTCCCTACAAAGTTCAGCAAGGCCTTCTTAATCGGAACTGATCCTGTCACCCACTCAGCATCCTTGCCCCTCTCGGTGATATAACCAGCAGCCCATTTCAATAAATCAGTTTTTGGGAGGGATCCTTTATTTTCTTTCGGTCCCTCACCGTTTTCATCCAATGCGGTCGTAGGGAGCTCATAATTTGGTCTGTATAATAGGTGTTGAATGGTGCGCTCAGAAATATCTGCTGGTTCCCCATGAATAGGTGTACTAGTGAGTACGGGCTGGTCAATGTTTTCTTGCCCTTCAGGGTGGACTGACATATTGAGGTTGCATAAGAGGCATAGAACTCTTCTACCATGGTTAAACTATAATTCCTGACCAACTCAGCCATCCATCCATAATGGTACTCGGTGAATGTTGCCTAAATTGTTGGTGCCACACCCAAACCTTCCGTCCTAGTCCTTGGTTCCTCGAATATCTCTTTTTGAGATGACCTTTTTCAGTGATCAAGGAATTTGAGTGTAGATTCAAAACATGTTGGGAACGCACCATCTTTTGGCATCCTAAGCTTTTATGTTTTCAGTATGTTTGTCTGGTGCCCCCGGCAACGGCGCAAAAATTTGATATGTCCAAATTATACCTTCCAAAAGAAGTATAAAGTGGTCGTTGTTTAAATATAGAACTTAACCAAGGTTAGAGTCGATCTCATGAGGAATATGCTTTGGACTTAGTTTAGTTGTTATTATTTGTGTTGTTAGTCATACTATTTCCAAAAAGGGGGGGGGGGGGGTTTTGTAACAAACTAAATTCTATAATAATCACAACTAGCTAGTAACAAATTAATAATTTCATGAGATTTGAATCAATAAAAGACGAAACTAGGATTTTGTGATCCCCAAAAAATTATAACTTAATAAAACCATATATTAATAACCTTTTCTAGTGTCTAGCATGCAAGATCGGTAAGTTAAGTTCACCTAAGTGGTTGGTCCCCTACATTAAGTTAATATCACCTCACAACTTGGTTCATCTACGGGTGTTTGGTTTACTAACCCTTATCCTTAATTACGAATTATCTATTTTCGAAATAGGTCAAGCTATTAGATAAGGGTTGATAGCCTCAAATCTCTGTTGTATAATCTCTTTTCTCATTTGTTACCTCCTTGATACGGAAAGTAAGAATAAGGAAAGTTCTAACATATGCATCCGTTAAAAAGCAAACAAAGGGAAGAGAAAAGCAGTACACGCATGCACACCTTTCAAGGATTACTAAAATCAGGTCTACTTCGTTAATTCTTCATGGTTCAAATAATCCTAGTTGTAGATTTAGCTACTCATATTTGTATTATAACAATTATCGATAAATGAATTATGCATAATCATACACTTACAAGATGAATAGTAGAATTCAGAAATGTTGAATTGAAATTCAAAGTAAAAAAACAAAGATCCAATTGTAATTTTGCTCCAAAATCCAAGAATAAAAGCAAAGTAGTTGTTTAATTCTATTTCAAGAACTAAAACGAACATAACATATAAAAGAAACCTAGTAAAAATATTTATAGACATCAAAATCATATCCAAAACAACCTAGGGAAACTGAGCTCGGTAGTTTTTACGGACCAGTCTATGGGTCGTAGTATCTTTTACGGCTCATGAAAGCCTATTGTAGATGGCAAGAATCCCATAGTCTCAAGACTTTTTCCACTGAAAGGAACTATGTTCCGTGAAACCTTTTACGACTCATATTCCTCCCTCGTATAAATCAGACTTCTTAACCCCTTCTATGAATCTCGATCATGACTCCCTTCTACGGCTCGTAAAACCTTTTACAGGTCGTACTATCTCTTCGTAGAACTCAGGGTTTTTTTCTAACTTTTTGAATCTCACCTACAAGTGTCATCTACAGCTTGTGGATTAAACCACGTCTTGTAGAATGGCTTGTAGATAGTCCTGCAGTATCATTTCTTTGCACTTAGCCTCCGAGTCATGTTTTCCTGCAAATTAAACACAAAAACACATCAAATCTACTAAAATACGCTAGATAACTTACACAAATTCTAAGTTTTAAGCATCAAAAGTGTCATAAATCTATGACACATCAAAAGGGGTTGTTTTCACACTATATAGGTCAAGTGCGAGTGGCCCATATGGATTATCAGGCTACTCTTTTCAAACTTGCTGGGATTTTGTAGGAAAGATGTTTACAAAATGGTGAAGGCTTTTTTGTCTGGGGATACTCTAACCAAATCTTTTACTTAGACTAATTTGGCTCTACTCCCTAAGAAAGAGTTAATTCAGAACTTCTCTAATCTTAGGCTAATTAATTTGAGTAATTTTATTAACAATGTGATCTCTAGGATTATACATGGTAGACTCTCCCTATCCTTCCACATCTAATTTTATCAAATGAATCTGAATTTGTGAAAGGTAGGTGTATCATAGAAATTTCCCTACTTACCTAAGAGATGGTTATGTATATCAGAAAAGGAGGTAAAATTGCTAGTGTTGTTATCAAGTTAGATTTGATGATCAAGACTTATGATAGACTGTCATGTTTATATCTAATCAGGGTATTGAGAAAAAAATGGGTTTGAAGAACTTTTTGTGGACCTAATTTGGAGATTGATTGCTAACAATTGGTATTCTGTCCTACTCAATAAATAATGTCATGGTTTCATTCTATAAGAGGGGTTAAATAGGAGAATCTTTTATCCATAGTTTTATTTTTCTTATATGCAGAGGTACTTTCTATAGTCTTAAACTATTTCAATGATAATGAGCTATACAAGGGCTATGATCTTCCTAGGTGGAATGACAATCTCAACCATGTGGCTTGTGCAGATGACATCATTATCATTATCTTAGCTGAAAAGAGTAATATAGAGCTAATAATGAACACCCTTTAGGAATGTGAAAAAGCCTCAAGACATATACTTAACAGAGATAAGAGTACATTTTATATGTTTAAGAATGTTGCTGTTAGGCTGACTCAAGAAGTGCATCAACATATATGTTTTGTGAAAGGTACTTTTCCTTTTTAAATACTTGGGGTGCCCCATTTTTCACTCTAGAAAGAAAAAGGAGTACTATAATGACCTTGCTAAAAAAGGTGAAGGGCAGGTAACAAAATTAGAAGAGGAGATTACTATCCTATGTGGGAAAAGTTGTATTGATCAACAATGTGCTTCAAAGCATGCCTATTTATTTTTTGTCAGCTCTAGCCCCTACCAAATACAACATTGATGAGTTGCACAAAATGTTTTATCAGAATCATTCAACACGTGATTCGATAATTGAACATGCCAAAATGGATAGAAGATTTAAGCTATTTTATAGATGAAAAAAGAGCATAAAATCAACTATTTATCTAGCAACACCTAGCACTAGTTGTAGCTGATATTATTTGCAGTGAATTGGAGATTGTCAACTATACATCATAGTGGGATTATATTTGGTGGACTCCTACTAGAACTGGTAGATTTCAGTGAATAGTGAATGGGAGATAATCTACTTTTTATTTAGTTTATTTTTAATTTTCTACTATTTATTTTGTGTTTATTTTTCCTGACCGAGTATTGGGTCTGGCTTTGGGCCTTCATTCTACATATAATATGTAGAATAAAATGGTCCATCCGACCAACTTTTTATTACAAAATTCAAATCTGAAGTTTCTTAGACACAAATCAAATATGCAAACTACTCCTAAAGTTTGTTTCAAATATGTTATCAAATCACTAACGGAGGTTGTCTTAATCAAATATTAACCATGGTCAATTCAAAATTTTCAAATGAACAAAAAATCTAACTAATAATACCCCTGAGCCCCTCTAAATTCATGTACATCTGATCAAGTTCTAAATCACCCTCCTGGACTAATAGAATCGTTAAAACTTAATATCAACTCATTAATTCAAAATGTTGACTTTGGTCAAACTTCTCAATTCAAAACTTCAAACACTACAATTTCTTCTATGAAATGCACATGATCACTTTATAAGTTATGTCACTCATCCTCACAAGTCATAAGTAAGATAAACCTATGGAGAGGATAAACTATTAAAAAAAGAGTCTAAAACACAAAATGACCATATGGATTGTTACAACTTACTATTGTGTCCATGCGATTTGGTTCTAGTATGTAGCCATTTTTGACACAAAAAGTCTTAAATCATTTTTTGGGTTTTCACTCTTTTATCCAAAACACTTTTGAGCTCGTCATAGTTCATTTAATTACTTTTTAACTTTACTATTTTTTATTGTCTCCATGCTCCGGTCTTGCTTTTTGACATTTCTGAGTCGAATTTATTCAAATTTTAAGATTTGAATATTTTGGGGTCTTACAAAAATCATATTAGAAAAGTAATCCACCATTGTTTAACAAGATTAAATTTGATTTTTATGACAAATTTTGAGTGGGTGTTGTTATTTAGACTTCTGTAAAATAATCTAAGAAGGTTGTCTACAAAATACAAAGTCATCTCGTGGAGATTTGAATTGGATTTTAATAAGAATTGTAACTAAAAACCACAAAATAAGTTCGTCACAATAACAAGCAACGTTTATAAACATTTATATATATTGTCATACGCGGGTTAGATTGGAGGTACAATGCTTCATGTCCAAGTGTTGCTGCTTTATTTTGATCTGTAACTATTACTTGTATAAAAATGTATAACAAGATTAAAATATTTGTATATGCATTTATACATTGCTTATATTGGTTCATAAATACTGTTAATAATGTATAAGTGTGTATAGATATTGTAGCAAAAAAACAAAAGTTGGCTATACGAATGTAAACTGAAAAATGTGGCTGTGTAGGTGTAATGTGTTGGGTTGGGTTGTATAGTTTTGAAAAGATATCTTAAAGGCATGGGCGTTAAATGAGTAAGTTGAGTTAAATTTGAGCAGATTAAAACGCTTAAATGTTATTGGGCTAAAATAGATTGATAATCAGGTCATGACCTAATAAACCCAGTTTTTAAAATTTTAGTTTCTTTATTTGTTTTTGTAATCAATTTAAATTACCTGATAAAATTTTGTTATGATTATATATAATATATCAAATAAATAATATTTTTATAAAATTTCTAATGAGTTAATTTGGTCTACATATCAACTCAACTTGTAGAACTGATTCAAACAAATCAAAATGGATTACATTATTTCCCTACTCTTTTCCAAATTACAAAAATTCTTTAAAATTTATGGATTTTGAATACATCAATGGACTTTCGGATACATCACTGGACTTTCGGATACATCACTGGACTTTCGGATACATCATTGGACTTTCGGATACATTAGCGGGCATCCGGATACATAGGTGAGGGATGTATCAGAGAGGAGATAGGACATCTGGATACATCACTGGACTTCCGGATACATCAGCAGACATCCGGATACATAGATGAGGGATGTATCCGAGAGGGGACGGATGTATCTGAGAGGGGGATAGGGATGTATCAGCAAGAGGAGAGTGACGTAACCAAGAGGAAATTTTTGAAATTTTTTTAAATGGTATGAAATTTTAGAGATTATGATAAAATAAGATGTGTATTTAAGTAATTTTTCCTTGAATTTATATCCTATTAAAGCTATCAATCTCATTAAGCACGTATTAGTACAACTTCAGGTCCATTTAAAATGTCATTTTAACCCAACAAATTTAATTTAAAATGAGTGCATCTTTAATGATCTAGAAGCTAATAAATATTTATTTTTCAAATTTGTCGTTGTTTTAATAAAATTATATCATTTCAATATATATATATATATATATATATATATATATATATCTAAAAGGTCCCTCAACCATTCTTGTTCAATTTTAGGAGGACGGAAATAGTCTGATGGACCCTTGTACTTGTATGAGTTTGTATTCTGGGCCCTTCTACTTAATCATTTGTCAACTAAACTCTTAAACTCAATTAAAATGAGACTTTTAAACCCCTCCAACCATGTGTGTAGCTCACTCTCCTTTACATAATGACATGTCATATCCACATCAGATATATTAATTCCATGTCATAATTATTTTTAATTTTATTAGTCAAAATTGTTTAATAAAAGGTAAAATAATAAAATTTTATTTTATTCTTAAAGTAGAACTCCATCGCCTACATTCTCCCCCATTCCCACTGTTTCACGACCAAAATTTAAACAGAAAGCCGTCGCTATTTCACCGCCAAAATTAATGAGAAAGTCATAACCGCTTTTGCCGGGAAAACCACCTATATTCTCTCCCTCACCTGCCTTCATCTCCGCCGCACACCATCACCGTTTTCCTTTCTTCCTCCAACCTCCACAAAACCAACAAACTAAGCCACCGCACTACCAGATCTGGCCGGAAAACCTTTTCACCGCCGTGACTAGATCCTCTCACCCTCACCCACCTCGTTCTCCTCTCCACTGACCAGTGGCGCCTCTCTCGCACACTCCACTGCGTATCAGTGGTCTCCGACGAACACCACCAGCGCCGCGCTCTCTCTCCATCGGTGAATCAGTAGACTCAAGGAGGTGCCCAAGATCTGCTAAATAGATGACAATAGATCGTGGAAAAGAAAGAAAAAGGAGTTGGGCAAGGGATGGATATGGCTGAAAAGGAGGTTTAATGGGTGAAGAAGAAGATGCTAAAAAGGAGGTGTAATGGCTGAAGAAAATGTTTTTTTGATTAATTGTTTTTAAAAAAATTATTTCTTTTATAATTTTTAATATTTTTTAACTCAAAAATGTTATTCACTCGCCTTAAGAGGCGTGTAGTTACACATTTTCGCCAACTCAGGCATCTTAATGCCACATAAGCCTAGTCAATGGTCAGAGGGGTTTATTAAATTGTATTTAGTTAAGTTTAAGGGTTTAGTTGATAAAGAGTTAAGTATAAGGGTTTATAATACAAACGCATACAAGTACAAGAGTCCACCAGACCATTTCACCTTTTAGGAGAGATAAAAGATTAATTCAATGATATAATCTTTATGACTGATGTACTAACTTCTTCTTTTTTCAAAATAAATGTGAAACGATATTTAAAATGGACTATAGCTAGCACGAAATAAGACGGAAAATAGTAACTTTAAATTTTAGGGGACATGATACCATGAATAAATATAGAAATCAATGGTTTGGGCCAAAAGTCTAAGAATAATAAAGGAGAAATTTGAGGAATTGACACATACATACAATTACTACATAAAATTAGCAATATATAGCCCAATATTAATTAGCAATTAATAGTCCAAAAGAAAAATAGCACGTATTAGCCTAAAAGAAATATAACAGACTTTTTACAGTTTTTTTTAATCATGTGTAACCAACCGGCATTAATTAAGGAGATGTGGGATTATTTTTTCTTCCTTGTTTTTAACTCCCGTAATTAAGGAAGTTAGCTTTTTTAAAAATTCTCAAACTCAACTTTATTATCAGTCTATTTAAAAAAATATTAACTTAACTTTTTTTTAAAAAAAATCAACAAGAAACTCAAATTTATTATCAGTCTATTTAAAAAAATATTAACACAGTTTACAATAACACAAAGATATATTTAATTGTGATTTTGTGAATTATTTTTTTACCAACCGACAGTAATTAGTCTATTAATAAAAAATTTTACCTACTTTTAAGAAATGAAAAAAAATATTTATTAATTAACCCATTTAAAAGGTTACATCAACTTTTAATGAAGGACTTTTTTATCTTTAATTAACTTATTAAAAGATTATGGCTCCTTTTAAGACAAGAAAATATATTATTAATGCTCAATTAACGTGTATTAATTATCAGATAATTGACAATAATTAATCAAATAATAGAAAAGGAAATGATTTTTATTAGAAACTATAATTATACGTATATATAAATTATATGTGTTTGTATACGTATGAATATTAACAATAATTATAGTTGCAATTACATAATGTATACATAAAAAAAATATACTTATGTATACACAAAAATTTATTCGTAAAAATTTGTCATTTAAATTTTTGTTGATGCATACAATAATTGTAGCATGTATACATGAACTATGTAATGTATACATAATAATATTACCAACAATTATAGGTATTACTATAATGAATACAAGAATGAAATTAATATGATACATGTATAAATAAAATTTTATTCATAAATTGTACATGTGATTTTTTGTTTATGTATACGGTAACTGCATTATGTATACATTGGTTCGTATTCATCTTTGTATTCGTTGGTCTGTATTTACCTAATAAACTTGTACACATTTATTTAAATTGAGATTGACATTCATTGGTATACATTGGTTTGTATTCATCAAAATCAACATTTCAATTTTGTACAAGAATCTTATGAGAACCTTTCTTACCCATGAAATTTAAAACAAAAATTCCAAATACTATAACCTGAATTTTTGCCAAAAAAAATTTAATTCCACAAATCACGAAATTTCAAAATTAATTGGATAAGAAACGCTATATAATTATATATTAAAAGAAGTTTCTGGGAGGACCAATGGATAAACATACAGTTATATCTGATTTGCATAAACATAGTGAATTAAAGAGAAGAAGAGAAGCAAATATACATATGTAAAGGATTTTAGAAAGAAAAAAGAAGAAGAATAACCTAAATTTTTGCAAAAACAAAATTGAGAAAACTTCAATTCAACAAATTATGAAATTCAACAATTTATCGGACAAGAACAAGATTATATATAAAAAATAACTTTTAGAAGTATCCATGAATATGAATAAACATATTGTTATATATGTTTTTTCATAAACAAAGTGAATTGAAGAGAAGAATAGAAAATTTGGGAGAGAAACAAATATACGTGTGAAAAGAATTCTAGAAAAAAAAACGGAGACCAAAAAGAGAAGAACTCTATTTTAAAACGGTTGACAAATAAAAAGGAGAGAGATAAAAAAGGAATAATAAAAAAATAATTTTTTCCTTTTCAAGAAAAAAAGTAGCAATCAAACGTTTTTAGAGAAAAAATAGGGAAACAAAAATAAATTTTTCAAGAAAAAGAAAAATGACTATTGAATGCCAAATAAATAAAACAAAATCCTTTTTTGCTAATAAAAATTAAAAATGGGCTATTTATTGCCAATTTAGTCTATAGGTTGTCATGCTATGTCATTTTCTCGAGAAAGGAACTATCTAACTAAACATACTCCACTACCATATATATTATTATTATCTATATTTTTTTAAATATTACGTATCTTACTATTGATTAGGAGCTTCCTACCATATAAAAGATATACCTAGATATATATATTTTTGCTACTAGTTACAATAAAATAGGGAGAGAGACAAGCGAGACGGGGAGAGAGGCGAGCAACATTTGTTATATAATATTAGATATATGTGAATCACACTAGATATACGCTATCTGTATGTATCTGGTGTGATTCACACGTAGTGAGATGAGAGGGAGACAAGCTAGATTTGTTATGTATCTCAGATACATGTGAATCCACTTGGATACAGTATATCTAGAACAAATTACACCGAATTTTGACCTCATGTAACCCGAGATACATGTATCTGGACATATCTGAACGTATTTGGGTGCACTAAAAATCTAATAAGCTTCGTATTATTACAAAATAGAGTGTATGAAATTAATTAACTTCTAGATTAGTGAAATTTGCATAAGTTTTCCAATAATAATTAGTGAAGGACAACCACAATCACTATGAGTTGTAACTGTTAGGATAGTTGTAATATGTAAAGGGATGTTTCCACATCAGTGGGGAAAGTCCACCGTTACGATTATTTAAGGTCTAGCCCATAAATCTATTTAATTGAGTAAGTTTACTTTTATATATATATATACTTGAGCTTGGGGTTTAGGGCGCTGTCGGGTCGTGTCGGATCTTTACTTGATTTAAAGATTTTATTTTTCGTGATTTATTTTGAACAATTTGTTTATTTAAAATTTGAATTTAATAATTAAATTTTAATTAAACAAAAGGTTAGGTCAGTTCAGAAAGGAAGCAATGATAGGTTGCATCTGCTCAGCAAAAGGAGTGACTCTTCATGAAAAATCTCATTATCAGATTCTATAAATATGAAGTATTTCGAGAAGAAGGTACTCAATTGTAAATATGTTTCAGGCTTTGTTGCATCCTAATATAGAATTACTTGTCATTCCTAAAAAAATATAGAGGCAATTTGAAAAATAGTGATCTTTCGTGCAGGGCCGTCTCGACTATAAAGTCACTAAAGCAATTGTTTGGGGACCCAATGTTTGAAAATAATTTTTTTAGTAGAAACTATATATAATAACTTTTTACTTTATTTAATGTGGAGATCGTTGTAATGATTGAGAAATAGAATAATATTTAGTTAATTGTAGCATCTTCTTTTACGTGGCTACCTATTTTGTTGACTCATTTATATCCTGACAATTACCATGAACCTACATTATTATTGTTACATTTACCTTTTTTATTCCTCTTTATATTTTTATTCTCTCATTATTGAATTATTCTAAAGTCTTCCAAAGGATCAAACATTTTGCATTATGCAAAATCTATTGTTGTGTATTTATAAAAGGAATAAATTTATTTTTTGGTGTCTTCTTTAAATCTCAAGCATTGCAACAAATTAATACTATTTTAATATCATTATATTAAATCCAGTTCAACACTATTTTGATATCATTATATAATCTTTTAAAAATTTTAAGTCAAGTTTTATTAAACCTACTTTGTATTATATTTTCTCATTAAAAATTTACATTCTTACTTCATAAGGTCCGCGTACATTTTACTTTCTTGATATTTCAATTAAGTATGTTATACTTATTCAAAAGAAGGTAAATGAGAAGGGGACATGGTGGATCCATGTGTTGAGACTTAAGGATAAAAGTAGAGTATTAATTTTGTGTGCAGAAAAAGGCATTTTTGTCTTGTTATATTTGTCTATTCACAATAAATCCAACAACTAACTTTTCTCATTTGTTGAGGGCGGCACAAATGTGGGAACCCACCCATGTTGCTATTTAATATTTATTGTGTCTTCTTCTTTCTTGGATCATTATTATCTTTTAGAATAGTCAAACAAAACCCTACAAGGAACCAAACAAACAAAAGGAACCGAACAAGCACTTTTCAGGCAGCTATTAACTATAGTCGGGGTTGTTTCATTCATTGAATAAATATAATAGTTCCAAAATAAAATATAAATTATTTAACTATTAGTTGGACTTTTATTTTCAATATAAATAATCAAAGAATTAGTTATAGCACAAATTTATTTACGAGGACTTACAATCTGACCATATTATATTCATCTTCTCTTGCATTAAATTTCGAAATGAAAAAATCATTCTTCTTTCTCAAGTTTTTTCGAAAATTAAAGGATGGAGCCCTATCTCATCACATGATCAAGTATAAGTGGAGACCGTGTAATTGGTCCCTACCGAGGAGGATGCAATTGCATATCATCATTAGTGGAGGATCCAGAATTTTTCCTCAAGAGATTCGGAAAAGAAAGAAAGTGATTTTGGGAATCCCTATTCCTATTTGAGGGCTTCTCTTTTGATTTGGGATTGGGTCTTTTAATTTTTGGAATTAAAAATATCTATTTCAGTGCTTTTTTTAAAAAAATAAAAAATAAAAATTGTAGCATGCGCCTAGCCAGAATCAACCCTGGATCACAAGGCCAATAGCGAGTCCCAATACCGCTGGACTATCTGTCATTTCTGTTTGAGGAGGTTCAAAGGTTATATATGTACATATATAATAGAAAATTTACCCCTGTATATACAGTGTAATTTTTCACTAAGGGGGTTCAGATGAATCCCTTGGCACCCTCCTAGGTCTGCCCCTGATCATCATACTCCATCCGGTAAGTGAAAGGTTGGGATTAGACATACTTCATAAGAAAAATATTTAAAGACATAAAATTTTAAAAAATATTTTAAATATTATATTTATGATTATTTTTCTAGAAGATATAAAATAGTTAAGAATTATACAAAAAAAATGCATAAAAATTCCAATAATTTTTCTTGAACTTCAAAAAATCACTTATTTCAAAATTTAAAACAAATTTTGACGAGATATGTATTGAAAACACCCCTAAACTTGGCGTGAATTATTACTTTAGTCGCACAACTATTGACAACCTTAAAAAAAACCCTCTACTTAGTAAAGTAATTTAAAAACACCCCTCTTATGTCACATGCATGCCGTCCACCTATGCGTATATATGGATTTTTCTGTGAAGTGGTGTACACATAGATATATATAATAAAAAAAATAAAAAACATTCAAATAATTAAATGCTAAAATTTAGTAATGAAGAATTTTTTTAAAAACAATTTTTTTTCTTACCTCACCCCATCCCCTACCAGGTACTGGGTAGAGGATGGGGTGATGAGAAAAATTAAATTTTTGAAAAGAAAAAAAATTATTTTATTTTCTGAAATTGCAAAATTCTTAGCATTTAATTATTTAAATGTTTTTAAATATTTTTTCTATTGCATTTTTCTATATGTACGCCACGTCAACTGAAAATTCCACATATATGAACATGTGGCATAAGAGGGGTGTTTTTAAATTTACTTAATCAAGTAGAGAGGTGTTTTTAAGGCTATCAATAACTGGGGGGACTAAAGTAATAGTTCACGCCAAGTTTAAGCACTACAAGAAAAATGTGGATTACATGGGGATTTTCCTTGGGATTGCATATGAAAATTCGTAAGAAACTGGATTTTCTTATAAAAAAAATTCTATGATAAAATCTTCTTAGGTAATTATTCCCTGAGAATTTCAAAATTCCTAAGTAATTTACCTAGGGATTTATATTTCGCAGATAAATTACTTGGGAATTTTCTTGCAAGAAAATACTAAAAATATCAAAAAATAATTTGGTAAAAATTAACAAAAAAAGAATTTTCCTGCATAAACAATATTAATTAGTATCTCCTGATTAATTATTTTACCACTCCCCGCCCCCCTCCATACACATAGACACCTATTCTGCATTTAATATCATTGCCCACTCATTAAATAATTTTACCTACTTAATCTTAGCCCACTACCCAATGCCCAACCCATTTGTATTTACTCTATTCTGCAGAAGTTCTAACTCATAGCATTATAAATGTTAAAGATTTTATTTTTTCCACCGATGTGGTAAAAGGAATCAATGACATTACACCAAATTTTGGTGTTTTCTTCTAATTTGATTAATTTTTAAGGCTAAATTTAATTAATTTAATTAAATATTTAAATTATAATTTAGATATTCATAAATTACATAAAAAGTACTATAAAGTCATTTCATATTAATATAGGAACGAAATATATCTTAAAATATTTTGGTAAAGTTTATGTGATTTAACTCTTCAAAAATGAAACATGACAACTATTTATATATTTAAAATAAATCACTACCACCCAACATATCATGAAAAATTTATGCTTACACTTTTTATGAGATATTATCTATAAATAAGCATATTAACATAGATAAAATTTGAATTATACATACAAAATTCTTATAAATAAATAATTGAAAATATAAATATATTTATAAGTTTAATGTGCAAGGAAGTTATAATCAATAATTGATAGTATATCTTATTAGGTATTTTGGTATTTATAGTTTTATGTTATCTTTTAATAATTATATTTTAATATACTTAATTATATATTTGAAAATAAATATCATTTAATAACTTATTATAGAGAAATTGTATATTTTTAATGCTTGTAAAAATATAATATATCAATTGGATATACAAGTAAACATTATTTATTTTTCATTTCATATGATTCTATCAACTAGGGGTAATTAAACTTTTATGATATTTATTTTTCTATAGGATAAATAATTAGCCATGTAAAATTACATGTAATTTTAATTAGCCATGTAATTTTCTATAGTGTTTTTAATATTTATCTCAATTTTGAAAATTCACTTAATATAAATGTGAGGATGTAACATCTAAACTATAAAGTACGGAAGGGGCCTTTTTGAATTAAATTAAGGCACGTTGTGGTCCAATTCTCAAGTGGTCCCATAACCTTACACATAAAAAAATGAGAGTCAAAACCAGCCACTTGATTTCTCTTAAAGAATTATCCTCTATTGAAGGGATAATCAATTGATTAATTGAGTAAGGGCAACCTAGTTCAGGAAGGATTTAGAATCGATATTATTGTGGTTGATTTTATGCCGATCTAGATCATCTAGCTCTGAAGTTGGTTAGAAGATTAACTTGATATTGATTTCTACGTCAACTAATTAAAGTGGGTTCCAACAAATATCTCAGAGAAATTTTGACTCTAAATTTGATAAGTTCAAATTTATCTCAATTAAAAAGTATAAAGCGGTCATCGTCAAATATAGAACCCAACTAGTTTGGGGTCGAATCCCATAGGTAATAAGGTGAGAGTTAAGCCGTATGTGGTTATCTACTCTCAGTTACTTATTTCTAAAACAAAATGGGAAATATGAGAATTTTGAGTTTTAATTTAAGATTCATTTTTCGACAAAAATCAATTAGAGAGAATTAATCACGATTGTGTTCACCAAGACTGTTTGACCATTTTTCGAGTTAATTATAGAACTTCATCTTGCGTTGTTAGTATACCAGTTTATCAAACCTATGTTACATTTAACTGTTTCTCAACCAAATTAAATGCATATCACTTTTATTCTTTCGAATTAAAAGTGTTCACCAGCATTTCGATAGATAGATGTTCCTCTCTTGATTCTTCTCTCGTAAGATTTATCCATGATCCAAGGGTCGTTAGTGAATATTTCTCTAAATAGGATGATTTGGATTTGATTTCTTTATGAATATTGTATGAATTTGTGGAATATTCGAAATGCCTATTTAAGGGAATATAATAATCTTTATATAGACATGAACTAGAATTTAGGGTTATATATATTAGCCTCTAACTAAAATTGAACATATTTTCTAATGTTCCAATTAAAATTAAACACGTTTTTGTAGAGTTTCACAAATTTTCAACGTCTACAATAACATATTTGGACCGGCGCAGCCTCCAAAAATTTATTAGTTATGCAATTTTTCAACAGAAACTAAAAAGGGCAATAAATGATCATAACTGCCTCATAATAAAATCCTATCTTCGAATCTTAACATCTAATAGTAGTCATGTCAAAGCTAACTTCTCTTCCATTGAAGGCCATATCTACTTCTTCTTTGTCCCTGCATGCTGCTGACGTTGACAACTCCTTTTTTTAGATGCTCACCTCATTGCTTTCATCATCATACCTTTTTATTTATTACTATTTCTATTTTAATTTTATCTCAAAATCAAAAATATGTATACTGCACTATAAATTATATATATGCACGTTGTTCATATTCTCACGTCATTAAAAGTAAAATAAAAAATGAATTAGAAATAATTTTCAAGTACAAAAAAGAAGTTTTATTTAGGATAACATAAAAATTGTCATGTAAAGCCGCACGAGGAAATATATACTAATATTAAACAACAAAACAAAGTGCTCTTGACTATAGGGGTTCATGCTAAGGTACGTTATCATATTAAAAAAATCGATTTGGTAATTTCAATTTTTAAATAATTAAGGGGGATTTAG
Source organism: Solanum appendiculatum (assembly GCA_018342035.1). NCBI lineage: Eukaryota > Viridiplantae > Streptophyta > Magnoliopsida > Solanales > Solanaceae > Solanum > Solanum appendiculatum. The sequence goes on from JAGDQO010000648.1 coordinate 204,730, forward strand.
GTCCTCTGAGCTGAGAATTTAGGAAATTGAGAAATAAATGTTCTATCAAAGCTCCACGGTCAGCTTTCTTGCGGTTAGGGGTGGGCATGGTATGGTACGGTATGGTATTTGAAAATTTTGATATTGTAATTTCGGTATTTTGGTTTTTAAAACATTATGCCATTACCATACCAATTTAATTCGGTATATTGAAGTTTAGTTTCGATATTCTACGGTATGGAAATCGGTAACCATAATTTATTCAACTTCGACTAATATATACTCGTATAATAGAGTATTATGACTTCGACAATTTAAAAAAGTCTCAATTGTATCATATTAACACATTACACATGTAAAAATATATATGCAAAAAAAGTACAAACAATTCCTTTTGTTAATCAATTACAATTCAAATACATTTCAATCAAAATAAAATAGTCAAAGTTTTAACTTCTAAACATTTAGTTTTTACTAATACTAGGTTGCATATTTGTTAGTATTTTAATAATATATATATGTTATTTATGTAACTATATACTTCGGTATGGTATTCGATATTTTGGTACATTATTTCTAAATACCAAATACCGTATCGAATACCAAAAAAAATTAAAATGCATACCATATACCACACCAAATACCATAATATCAAAACCACGGTATTAAAACTTTTAGAATGGTATGATAATTCGGTATATACCATACCATGCCCACCCCTACTTGCGATAAGAAAGACATAGTCATGCTCTATGACATTTTTACTATAAGAAAATTCAACCCTATAAAAATTTGTTTATGGAACTACTATAGAAAATTCAACCCTATAAAAATTTGTTTATGGAACTACTACAGAAAATTCAACCCTACAAAAATTTGTTTATTCTACTGTATATCAAATTATCATTCCAAATTAATTTAGTATAATTCATTATTTTTAAGTTTGATTAAGTAAAGTATGTTATAGTAGAAAATTATGATTTTAATTTTTTTTAAAATATATAAATTGTAATACACTGACAAACCTTACACATACAAAAATATTCCAGAAAAACAAAACCAGTTCTCTTTGTTAATTATTTATTATGCCAAAGGCATTCAATCAAGACAAGTATTTACTATAAAGTTAGCATAATCTAATAGGTACTCCTTTCTCCAACAATACTTATCCACTATTGACTTTACACACCTCTTAAGAAACTATAAATAAAAGGGTAATTTTAATATATCACCCATTGAATATAATAAATACAATATTTTGAAAAATGCAATAGAGAAATGACTATAATTAATGTAAGGGTAAATTAGGAACTAAGTGTTAAATTATCCATTGATTTCATAAAGTGGACAAGTATTGTTGGACATCCCAAAATAGTATAGTGGACAATTATTGTTGGACGGAGGGAGTAATAATTAAAATGTACAAAACACTTACCAACAAAAACAAAAAGCAAAAAACAAAACAGAAATACAAAGATAGTAAAAAGGTAATACCCAAGATTAAGTTAGCGATTGACCATAGATTTCCAAATATTTTTGACAAATATTATTTGAGTGAAAATTTGGGTAAAGTTTCACCATGTGTTTCGCCATATTATTTTTGGCTAAAAACATCCTTTAACTATAAGCCTAACTTAAACTTACATCCTTAAATTATCCTTCTTAACAAAAAACATCCTCCAAGTATTTAAAACTTAACAACTTTCATCCCTCTATTAAAATTTGTTAAAAAATGAACGAATTCCACACAAAAACATATACAATTCATACTATTCTCATAAAAAAAATCTCTATAATTTTAATACCTGTTGGAAAAAGCTTCCAAAAATAAAAAATAATTTTTTTGAGACCCTTGTTTGCTATTAAAAAAAAACAATGTTAGGATGGTGTGAGTCTACGAGGAGACATGATCTGCTCTTCTCCTTTACGAATTGAATGGAGTTGGAGCTTAATTTCACATCATCTTCACCTTGTAAAGTCAAATTGATAGTTGAGGCGATCAAGATTTAGTTGATTTTGATCTCTAGTACTCAAGTTTCATTTTCCATTAATATAAGTAAAAGTCTTTGATCGACACCACTTTTTGCAGATTCAATGAGAAGAAAATATTTCAACTGATAATTATTTGATATAAAATCAAATGAAAAGTAAATAAAAACAAAATTACTAATTGAAAGGAAGACAATGCAAAAGGTTGTTGCTAAAAAAATTCACATATTATTTTAGATGTATGTAGAATGAACAGAATTAATTTATTGGGGTGATTTAGGGAGTTTTGTTAGGAGTAGTGTGAACCGTGCATGCTTTTGTGAAGAATTTGTTAATTTTTGACAAATTTTAACAAAAGGACGAAAGTTGTCAAATTTTTGATAATTGAGGGATGTTCTCTGTTAAGAAAAATAATTTAAGGATGTAGTTTAAGTTGGGGGTATAGTTTAAGGATGTTTTTGGCCAAAAACTCTATTTGGGAAACATATTTCACTTTTTTAAGAAATATGATTTATACCAATAAGTTTTAAAAACTATCAAAACCAACCATAAGTTTGTATTACATAGCAAGATAGAAACATCGACATAACAAGATTCATGACTTCCGCAACAAGTCAATTGGATCTTCGTTGCAGCAAATAATAAGTAGTGTCCATGACACTGGAGCAATGTGGTAGTTCGGAGTGAGTGCAACAAGCATCATTCCATACATCGTGAAGTAGATGAAGCACATGACTCTGTTACCCTGAGCCGATTGTTCGTCATTTTCATCAACAATCATATCATCACTTTCATATTCCATCACTGCTTTGATGCTCACATAAAAAATTATGTAATAAGCGCAAAAAATACTACAGAGGGTGCTTTTGTAAAAGATAAAAGTTTGGTGTAGAATTTGAATTTTTAAAAGCTCCCAAATAACGAAATGAGGCCCCTATCTAATTTTTTCTAGTATTTGGGAATTTGGGTTATTTGCCAAATTTTTTTATCAAATAATGTCAAATTGTATGGACAAACACTATTTGCCAAATTTTTTCTCAAATTTTATTTGAGAAATCTATGTCCAAACGGTCCTAAGTTTTATTAAACAAATACTGCAACAATTTCCAAGATGATATTAAATGAGATTTGATCTATATTAGTAGTACTACTCCCTCTGTCCAACAATACTTGTCAATTATTGACTTTGCACACTTTTTAAGAAACTATAAATAGAAGGGTAATTTTACTATAGTATCCTATGAATAAAATAAATGTAATGTCTTGAAAAATCTAATAGATAAATAACTATAATTAATGATAAGGATAAATTAGGAATTAAGTGTAAAATTATCCATTGATTTCATAAAGTAGACAAGTATTGTTGGATATCCCAAAATAGTATAGTGGACAACTATTGTTGGACGAAGGGGGTATTTTATTATTCCCTCCATCCAACAATAGTTATCCACTATACTAAAAATAGTTGTTCAACAATACTTTTCCAATTTAGAAAATCAAGAGATAATTTACTTTTTGTATCTATTTTACCCTTGCTATTAAATACTCTCTCCGTTCACTTTTACTTGTCACATTTTGACTTGGCACACCCATTAAGAAAATAATTATTGATATATGTATTTTACCAAACTATCCCTATTAAATGATGTTTAGTATTAAGTTTTGAAAAATGATTTGAAGAAAGAGTATTTAATGTTGAGTGTAAACATGGAAAAATATAATTGTCTTTTCTTGATATGTCAAAAGTAACAAATAAAATTGAAAATCTATTTTAGGAAAAAGTGACAAGTAAAAGTGAATGGAAGGAGTACTATTTATCATCTAGCGCATTTCTCAAAACATTAAATTTAATAAAGTTAAAAGATAATATAGTAATATCACCCCTATTATTTATTGTTTTTTAAGAGGTGTGCCAAGTCAATAGTGGACAACTATTGTTGGACAGAGAGAATATTTTACTATATAAATATTTGTTAGTTTTAATTAAATAGTTATAAATATTTATAAAAATATAATACCGAACTTTTAAAATTGCATACTAAATACCAAAACAAATATCGTAATAACATAAATCATCATACCAAAAGTTTAATTTCAATAGAGTAATTCAATATATGTAGGGATGACAAACAGGGCATGCAGAATAGGGCAATTGCAGAGCAAACCTGCAAACACTCTTCCCACTCTGCCCGCATAACAAAAGTTTCTGTTTTCAACCATCCCACATAAATTTTTAAAGTTTTTGTAGAGTTCCAATGGAAAATAAAAAGATAATATCTCATATGGTTATTCAATTTTGAGTAGTTCGCTTAAAAAGTTATTTAACTTGGAGTTGTTCACTTAGAAACTCAATTTTGTTTTATAGCTCAAAAGTCACTCAATTATTGATTTTTCACTTAGAAAGTCACTCAACTATTGATATTTCAATTAGAAAATTACTAACTATTGATATTTCACTTAGAAAGTCACCCAACAAATTTAAATGATTTATTCATTAAGTTTTATTGAAATCTAACTTTTGTTTAAACTATTTTTTAAGAAATAATAAATTATCTATTTTAATTATCTTATTAACCCGCTTCAATTATTTAATTACATTTTTTTTGAAAAATGTACAGTAGCAATTAACAAAAAAAAATTATTTTTCGTTCTAGCAATTGTCTTACTGGAATTAAATATGCTGAAAAATGATCCAAAAATGAAGAAGGTTGGAATTGTTCGGAAGTAATCAAAAAGATGCACCGTAACAATCTTTTATTTTTTTTAAAAAAAAATTGTATTTCAACAAAATTTAATAAAATAATTAAAATGAGCATTTTTAAAAAAATTAGTTTAAAATAAAAATTGTATTTCAATAAATTTAATTTAAAAAATTATTTAAATTAGTTGGGTGACTTTCTAAGTGAAATGTCAATAGTTCAGTGACTTTTTAAGTGAAATATTAATAGTTGAGTGACTTTTGAATTATAAAACAAAGTTGAGTGACTTTCTAAGTGAAATATCAATTGTTGAGTGACTTTTGAAGTATAAAACAAAGTTGAGTGACTTTATAAGTAAACTACACAAAGTTGAGTGACTTTCTAAGTGAACTATTCAAAGTTGAGTGACCATATGAGATATTAACACGAAAATAAACACAACTTGTAGAGTTTCATAAAATTTCGATGTCTACAAATGATCTCTACTTCAAGGCTTGTTAGAGTGTAGACTTGACTAAATTCAAAGACGTGACTTCAAGTACCAATAAAAATGGAGCTTCCACGTTTGTAGTTTTGTGACTTCATATTTACAGATATGATTTGTGAGAGAAGTGATGAGGGATAGATTTGGTCCCACTAGGCGTGCCAATTTGTTCGCAGTAAATTTGAAGTGATGAAAATAAATTACAATCACAAATACAATATGAAGAAACATAATTTTATTGATAAAACACTATGGTTACAAATCTATTTGTTACCTTAATTTTTCTCTGTGAATTTTCTCCGTAATTCGATGGCCATTACTAGCATATTTCTTGAATTTGGATAATTTGGATCTCCTTGAGATTTATTTGATCTTCATGAAAGGATTTTGTGAAACTTCTCGAAATATTTGATTGTCAAGAAGCATCTGACCACATCTTGATATGATCTTTATAAATATCCCAGAGTTTATGGGATATTCGAGATTTCTTTGAGAAAGACAATATTTGATGTCTTCATGATCTCTTTGTGAATACCCAAGAGATCGATATGGAATATTCGAGATACCTTTCCAAGGGAATGTATTACCCTTTATTTAGACGTGAGTTAGGGCTTAGGATAGAGTAGCTTCCAATAAGCCTAACTGAAATTGAACTCATCTTGTAGAGTCTCCACTGAAATTAAACACGACTTATAAAGTCTCATAAAATTTCGATGTCTATAGGTACAAATTAAAAAAAAATCACACAAATTATCTGCGCAGTAGGTTCGATGTCGAGGTGAATGCAACATAAGTTATACACGTAGGGTCGTTTGGTACAAGGATTAATAACGCAGAGATTATTAACACATGAATTAGTAATGTATGGATTAGTAATGCAGGATTTTTTTCAAGTGTTTGGTCCATTACTTAATTCCCACATAATCTTGTGTTTGGTTTAAAACTCCACAAAAAGCTTCTTTCCAAATATACGTACCCTTGAATTATTATGATTTTTCTATTTGATGTAATAGAGTCAAGGTTGATAACTGCGAGAATATTATTTTTTTGTGGCCTTCTAATTAGCTAGGAGAAGAACATTTTTATCGTTGTGTTTGCTATTATCTCACTTGAATTTTTTGAGGATAAATAATTGTCATCTTAATAAATTGATCACTCACAATATGTCAATTTTTAATTTAGGAAAGATAGAACGTTTAAAATCGGAAAGACGATAAACAATAGTTAATTCGAATAAATATCTACGTTTACACATAAAAGTTTACAAGTTGTAGTTTTAATATGTATGCAATTTTATAAATTGTTCAAAATACAAATAATCATAAAACCACGCACACATTCAATTAAGACCACAAACATCATGTGATCATATATTTGCCTTTTCAATTAGTAAATGTTAAACAACTCACATTTCAAATATTGTATTAATTTGTATTTGATTTATTTAGCAACAAACAGCTCTCTCTAAATAATAAAATTTGTAAGCTAATTTATTTAAATAAATTTACTAGTATAAATATAAAACATAAAACCAAGAAAATAAACAAAATGATTAAAAGGATTTGAGGGGTATTTTTGTCTTTACATATATTAATCCCATGATATTAAATCCTATGTATTACTATACTACCAAATACTCCCTCCGTCCACTTTTAATTGTCATATTACACTTTTCGAAAGTCAATTTGTCTAATTTTCAAAGTTAAATTAGATTACATTAATTTGATATTTTAAACAAAAAATTTAGATATTCAAAAACTATACGAAAAGTACTATCAATTGCAATTTTTTGCATATCAATATGATGAAAAAATACATCGTAAAATGTTAGTCAAAGTTCTTATAGTTTGACTCTAAAAAGAGAAACCATGATAATTAAAAGTGGATGAAGGGAGTAGAAAGTATTAGTTAACTAATACATGTATTAGTTATACATAAACCCAAAATTCCTACCAAACAAACATAGTACTAAATAATATTATACATAATATATGGACTATTTCTAATAATACATTCTACCAAACATCCCTTAATCTGCGAGCCAAGAAGCACTTTGTGCAAAGTGGTGTCATTTGATAATATGTGTACATGTATATATTCTGGTATATAAACTAAATTTTTAATGAAGGATAACACCACTTGTCATAAGGTTAGGTATATACCCAGCTTTCACATGCCTACAGGCTATAATTGAGATAAGATAGACAAAGCTTGTTGATTTATACCCGGTAAAAACATTCATCCCGATATTTTCCACTTCATTTTAGATTTTAAATTTTGCTGTATATGATATTGTTTATCCACCAAAGGTCAAGAAGTTGATGTCTTAATTAACTAATTAAGGTGGCACTTGCGTTTGTTTCGACATAAACGTAGAAAACAGAATGGTCCTGTTTATGTATTTATAATGAAAGCAACCATTTATGAAAATAATATATAGACAAATTCGTTTAGTAGATAAGCTATATTGTCATATTTACCTACCACTCACTTATATAATATTATATAATCAGAGGTGGAGCTAGGTGGGAGTTTGTGGGTTCGGACGAATCTACTAGTTTTTCGGTAGATCCTGTATTTGTATTAGAAAATTAAATAAATATATATGTATATTAACTTGTGAACCCTCTAACAAAATTGATTGACAACTCAGTGATAAGGATGGGGCGATGACAAACCCCACTATCAGCATTTTATTTGTTTTAATAAAAAAAAAGAGCATGTTTTACAATATTTTTATCTTGTATTCTAAAATTTAGAACTCCAAACTTGTGTGTGAATATAATTATAATGAATGAGGCGGCCGCACCCACTAATGAGTATGATAGTAAAAGAGTGTAGAGAGATATATGTAGGTAACATTGCCGGCCAATAAAGCTCTTCCTTAATTTGCTATATATATAGTATAAGAAAAGAAGGGATCGGAGTAGATGGAAGGAAAATGGTGATATTGGATTTATTGAGAAATATGAATGGAAGAATAGTAGGGTCAGGAAAAGAAACTATAATTCTAGCACATGGATATGGAGGAGATCAGTCAGTTTGGGATAAAATATTGCCCAAACTAGGCGAGTCTTACAAGATTGTCTTGTTTGACTGGAGTTTTTCTGGTGCTCATCTATTAAAACATCATTTTGATGCTGAAAAATACTCGTCCTATGAACCTTTTGCTGATGACTTGATAGCTCTTGTTGATGAAATGAAGTTGGAATCCTCTATATTTGTTGGTCATTCCATGTCTGGTATCATTGGTTGCATTGCTTCTATCCAAAGACCCACTCTCTTCAAAAGGCTCATCCTTGTTTCATCTTCTCCAAGGTTAACTTACATCTTTTGTTAATTAATACTCCTACTAGTAACAAATATTCCCTTTATTTCTTTTTATTTCTTTTTATTTGTCACTTGGTACAGATTTTTCACTTTCATTTCTTCTTTGTTTGCTTTGAACGCATGCATCTATACCAATAAATAAATTAGGACCCACTTATCCTACTCTCCTCTTTCTATTACTTGTTTCATTTTAGTTAATTGAAAAAAAAAATGCATTTGAAAATTATTTTATTCTTAACCTTTTATTTTACTCTTATTACATATTTCTATTGCTACAGAAATATCATAAATTGTAATTTTAGTAGGTGTCAAAAGTTTTTTCTTTCTATGAATTCTTATAAAATGTGTGTCATGGAAACTTCTTTTACACAAGCAAGTAATATCCAGTAAAATATTTTATTTTTTTTAATTTCTTAAAATAATTTTCAACTCCTTAACCATCAGCTTTTTTTATCTCCCGGCTATTCCCGTTGGAGTTCTTTCAGTCCCAAAAACATAATGATTGTAGCCATCTTTGTTTCAAAAAAATCTGAAAGTTATTGTATAAAAAATAAGATGATACTCAACTAGGGATCTATGAATGCCCGGTCTACTCTCCTAACCATCATGTAACATTTTTGGAAGATTAATAATAGAGTTTAATATCTTAAAAGGTCAATAACTATGAGAAATTATCTAACAAAGTCATTAAACTTTGTTTTGTATCAATAAAATCACTCAATTTAAAGTTTTATCTTTAAAAATCACTCCACTACATTTATCATTAAAATATATTTGACATAAAAAATAAATTATTTTATATGCCATATAAATATGGACCTCACAAATAAACAAAATTTTAAAAGATCTCCTTCTTAATTTATCTGAGATAAATTTGACATGACAAATAAATTATTTTATTTTTCATATAAATATGAATCCTACAAATTAAAATTTTATATTTTTTAATCGTCTCGCCAAGTATAAATTTGACTTATACCCACTTTTATAAATATCATCGCTTATTTAATAAAAAAAAATCAGACCCATGGTCCTTTGAATTAAAAAAAATCAACTTACACGTTGCTTCCATTTTCAATTTCTGCCCTTTGAGTCACTCTTCTTAAAAGATTACTCCCTCCATTTCAAATTAATTGAATTGTTGAGGTGTTTCACACCCTATAAAAAAAGATGATTAAAACATAAATTAGGCATAACTTTCCATTTTTACCCTTATTAATTATTATCAAATATATGATTAAAATAACTAAACATTAATTATATAACAAATTCCAATACTAACTAATGAAGGGTAAGATAGAGAGAATATTCTAAAAGTAATCTTGAAAATTGAATAATTAAGTTAATTTGAAAAATGAAAAATATCTCAACAATTCAATTAATTTGAAATGGAGGGAGTATTTTTTTTTAATTGAAGTGATCATTGTCTATTGGTTACTTTAGTTAGATACTCCTGTCTCCATATACATATATGTTGATATAAGTAAATGAGTAATAATGTATACGCCAAAACAAAATACAAGTAATAATGTGTAGTTTCTCTTTTCAATTTCCTAATGTGATTTATAGAATTTCATTACATATATGTTGCTAGTTGTAATTTGATGCCGGATCTCTTATGAATTTGGATTTTATATCCAAAATTTGATTTAAAAAAAATTCATTTGTGATTTGAAACAAAGAACATGATTACTGATAAGTGCGATAAAATGGGTTTTTTTTTAAAAATATTTATTTATAGGGTCCATGTAATTTATATGACATAAAAAATAATTTATTTTGCTATGCCAAATTTATTTTAATGATAAATGTAGTTGGGTGATTTTTGTAGATAAATATCTTAAGTTGAGTAATTTTATTGATATAAAACAAAGTTTAATGACTTTGCTAGATAATTTCTCATAGTTAGATACCTTTTAAGATATTAACTCGTTAATAATATGATGTGCTTTTGGTCAGAAAGGACTTCAAAATCTTTAATTTTTAAAGTTATGTGTTCATATTTACTATTTCTCCCAAACGAAACTGTAGAAAGATAAGGTTTATCCTTAATTCCAATAGTGCCTAACAACCAATTTTCCTTTTTAATTTTGAATCCAGGTTCATTAACTTGGAAGATTACGAGGGAGGTTTCGACATACCAGAGATGGAAGAGATGTTTCGAAACATGGAGGAAAACTATGATGTTTGGAGTTCAAACTTTGCTCTTATAGCTGTGGATCCAAGTGATCCTCCTTCTATTGACAAATTTGATAAATGCTTGAAAAGAATGGGAGTTGAAGTTGCATTACCTTTAGCCAAAACTGTTTTCCTAAGTGATTATAGAGCCATTTTTGACAAGGTTAATACCCCATGTACCATAATACAGACCAAGGTTGATTTTGCTGTTCCAAACTCAGTTCCTATCTTCATGGACAACACTATCAAGGGAGAATCCACCATTGAGATCATCAACACTCTAGGCCATTTCCCGCAGCTCACTGCTCATGAAGAATTCCTTAATGTAATTCATAGAGTCTTAGAACAAAAAATACTATAATTTCTTGTAATGAAAGAAAAAGAAAACAAGTATGATCATTTGTGTAATAATGTAGTAGTAATCTTGTATCCATGACCTTTATTGGATGGATAGAAGATGATACTATCTAGCTTAATTGGTCTTTGGTTTAGGATGATTTGTATGCATGCTAATAGTGTTTTGAATGCATAGTTTGCCAATTTGGTTGCAAATGCATAGGTGTTTAATTTCTTAAGTTTCATTTTCCTCGGGTTAAATAAAATATTTGTTTTGCCTCGTCTTTGTTTATGAATCATGCATGAATAACTATAACATTAATCTATTAGACAAAATTGTTCAGCTTAATCGTTGAATTTATCTTAAGATCCATCGAGATGGTGAACCACATTTCAAAGTTTGTACCTTTTTCTAAAAAAAAAACCGTACAACTCTTTATATTTCACTTCTAATGGTATCACTAGCTCCCTTTGGGGCGACATGAGGTGCACACGCCCAACCCAATGGGATCACCAACAGGCGACACACATATGTATATGTTGATAATAACTGGTGGAGGCTTATGTCCATGCTTGTATACTTTTTTGATGAATGACAAATAATTTATAGGAGAACTTCTCTTAAGGAAATCGTATCCCATTATTGGGATAATATTAAATTATCGAATAATCTTAGATTGCGTAGCAACGATATAAATGTTCTGTCCATTCTCCATCCATATAAAAGCAGGACAACTAGCCACAATTGATGCCGCTATTTTGTTATGTCCATTCTCCATCTATCTAAGATATGGATGTAAACAGGAAACAAAAATACAGTAATACAAGCTAACACATATACCAACAAGTCACAATAGATGTAGATTTCTAGTCACAAATTTTGACTTAAAAACACATGAAGCATGTCCCATATGATCACAATAGCATATACCGGTTCTCTCATGAAACCCACACATGAACTATTAGTTTATCGGCATGGTATCCGAGCCAACCATTGTTAGTGTACCAATGTGGTACCCGAACCAACGATATGATATTCCGTACCAAGCTTGGTACCCGAGACAACCGTTAATAAATCTATAACGATGTGGTACCCGAGCCAACCAACAATCAAAAACAACATGCACGATTCACACTCACAATAAACAACCACACTTGAAGCCATAAGTAAAATAAAGTGGTTCATTGCATCAGATTATCAACATGATGTCATTTCATATTCACCCCTTGAGTGTCTCCCGCATGCATTGCACAAGTAATACTATAAAGCAGTTAATATGCAAACATTACATACATTAGAAACAAACAACCATCACCTACCTCGAATCAAGCCTTGAAAACTCTAAAGGACCTAAGCTTTCCTTTTTTGCAATGTCTTGGCTTGTTCTTGGTCTAAAACAATAAAATACATAACAATCAATGACTAATTGCCTAACAATACCCGAATTATACTCAAATCCTAACCCTTGGCCAATTTCATGATCATTCCACCCAGCCAGGGCTTTTTTCCACCATTAATTCAAGTTAAAACCCTTCCCCAAGAGTAACACTCTAGATTCTAAGGATCAAGAACCGAATTACAAGTTAAGGGAGTAGTTAATCTTACCTTTATCGAAAAGAACGATGGAAAAAGGTGAAAAATGCCCTAAGTCGCCTTTGTAGTTCCCCTAAAATGAGATAGCCAAATAATGATTGGTTTTGAAACTTTTCTGCATAAAAACCCGACTTACCTTGCTATAGCAACCCAACCCGCTATAGCGGCCCTACCAAAGAGGGACCATCTGATATAGAGGGACCACCCACCATAGCGGGAATTAATTTCCTCCGCTTTAGTGGGGTGACACCCGCTATAGTGGGTTTGCATAGAGGGAGTAGCTCAGAATCCCTCCCCAAATCCCCCATTTCGCAACACAACCTCGAACCTAGGCGTTCTAAAATAACCCTTTAACGCCAAGTTCGATATCGGGAGTTCTGCTCACTCGAATTCACTTATGAAAATCCATATGAATTCCTTAATGTCTCAGCTAATAGAAAACCTCACCCAAGCTTAGGCATTATCCCTAATCCCTTCCCGGATTTCCCTAGACCTCACCTCGCTAATATTTCATCTGAGACTGGCCTAGCCTATGATTTACAAGTTACTACAGATCAAAAAGTTTTTTGGCCCAAATCTGTCAGCATTGGTCTACCCATAACGACTGGAAGGGGTCATTACAATAGATACCAATTTACCCATCGCTTGTTCCCAAGCAATTCAACAAGAAAAAAGCTGGGCTAAGTCAGGAAAGAGTGTATTATCTGAATCCTAAAACAAGTGAGGGTACTTGTCCTGCATGTCCGTCTCAGTCTCCCAGGTAGCCTCCTCAATGGATGATGCTTCCACTAAACCTTTACTTATTTGATCTCTTTTGTCCCCAACTTCCGGACATCCCGATCAAGAATCACGACCGGTTTCTCCTCATACTGCAGGTCCTTGTCTAGTACTATCTAGCCCCACTTGATGATATATTCTCCATTCCCATGGTACTTCTTTATCATAGACACATGGAAGGTTGGATGAACTCCGGAGAAGTTGGGTGGCTGTGCTATCCTGTAAGCCACTAGCCCCACACTATTGAGAATCTCGAACGGACCAATGTAACAAGGGCTAATATTACCCTTCTTGCCAAATCTCATCGCCCCTTTCATTTGTGACACCTTCAACAAAACTTGTTCACAAACCTGAAAGGTCATGTCTCTTACTCTATGATCTACATACTCTTTCTATATGTTCTGAGTTGCCAACAACTTGGTTTGGATGGTCCTTACCTTCTCTTGAGCTTCCCTTACCAAATCCACTCCCAAAGGTTTCACATCAACAATTTCAAACCACCCTACAGGCGATCTACATCCCTTCCCATAGAGTGCCTCAGATGGTACAATATCTATGCTGGAGTGATAACTGTCATGTTGTAGGAGAACTTACATAAAGGAAAAAATTGATCCCAATGACCTCCAAAGTCAATCACACATGCTCTCCACATATCCTCCAATACTTGAATCGTGCTCTCCGATTGACCATCAGTCTGCAGATGAAAGGCTTACTGAAAGTGAGTTGAGTTCCCAATGCTTCATGCAACTTACCCCATTCGTAGAGGTAAGCTTGAGTGCCATGGTCTGAAATGATAGAAAGGGGCACCCCGTGAGACCTTACTATCTCCTAGACATAAATCTTTGCCAACTGTTGAGAGTGATAATCCACTCTAACCGGAATGAAATGGGCTGATTTAGTCAACCTGTCAACAATGACCCAAATTTTTTCATATTTCCCCAAAGTCTTAGGAAGTCCTACCATGAAATCCATGGTTATCCTTTCCCATTTTAACTCTGAAATGGGTATTCTCTGAAGCAAACCTATAGGCCTTTGATGTTCATACTTTACCTACTGACAATTCTGACACTTGGATATGTATTCAACAATGTCCTTCTTCATTCTAGGTCACCAATAAAGCCGCCTCAAATCACGATACATCTTTGTTACAATCGGATGAATCGAATATCGTGAACCATGAGACTCTGCCAACACACTCTGAATCAAATCACCAACCTGAGGAACATAGATCATCCCTCTAAAACTGAACACACCATGTGCATAGAGAGTGGCATATTAAGCCTCCCCAGACACCGCCTTGTTTTTGAGCTTGTTCAAATTTTCATTTTCGAATTGCTTAATCTTGATCTCCTCAATAAATGTGGCCTTAAACTCAATACTGGCTAACACCCCACCCTTCTTTGAGATGCCCAACAGCATGAATTTAGACTATAGAGCCTGAATCTCTCTGGATAAGGGTCACTTCAGCACCCCAAGCAAGCCAAACGGCCCACGCTAACTGTCTTCCGGCTCAATGCGTGTGCCATCACATTTGCCTACCTGGATGGTATTGAATGGTCACCTCATAATCCTTTAAAAACTTAGTCCATCTTCTCTACCTCAGATTTAAATCTTTCTATGTGAACACATGTTGTATGCTGCAATGATCTGTGAACACCTCACACTTTATCCTATAAAGATAATGTCACCAAATCTTGAGAGCAGATACTACCGCTGCCAATTCTAAATCATGGGTGGGATAGGTCCTCTCATGAACCTTTAACCGCATGAAAGCATATGCTATGACATTCCTGTCCTGTATCAACACAACACCCAAACCCGAATGTGAAGCATCACAATAATAATAAAATCCTTACCCTCCACCGGCAATGTTGGAATAGGCATTGTAGCCAAAATGGTCTTAAGTTTTTGAAAACTCTCTTCACACTTGTCAGACCACTGAAATGGCACCTCATCTTGGGTCAATCTAGACAGATGCGTAGCAATCAAAGCAAAGTTCTTAACAAACCTGCGATAGTAGCTAGCAAGACCCACAAAACTCCTAACCTCTGTCATAGAGCTAGGCCGGACCCAATTTTTGACTACCTCAATTTTATGGGGATCTACCATGACCCCATCTTTTGAGACCACATGCCCTAAGAAGGCAATCAAAGACAACCATAATTCAAAGTTGGAAAGTATCGCATACAACTTCTGTTTCCCCACATACCCAGAGCAATTATAAAGTGATCTGTATGTTCCTTCTTACTCTTGGAGTAGATTAAAATGTCATCTATAAACTCGATCACACTTGAATCCAAATTAATGTGATAATCAAAGTTTAAGAATGACTATGATCGTGTTATATAGTATTCAACAGTGTAACCCTTTGCCATGTGTGTGTGAGAGTTGCAACTGAAAGTCAAGAGGAGGCTGAATTGAAATTTCTTCCAAGTTGACTGCTTGAAGATTGGAGTCGACTGACCTGCAGATTAGTACCACAAATAATGAATAGCGTAAAGCTATGAAAGTAAGAGAGACAAAGTTATTATACTGGTTCAGATCACCAATGTGGTGCCTAGTCCATTCCCTTTGGGTTACAAGGGTTTCCTTTAGAGCTTTTGTGAAACTTGGTAGTACACAATTTTGGAACTTTGAAACTACATGTTTTAGCTACTAAAGTTATTTAAAAGAGTCGCCACTTAATTTTAAAAGAAAAATCAAGAAAACTCAATTTCAAAACGATTTAAAACAGAAAATCAATTTGAAAAAACCAAAGGGGTTCGGGGGTTCAATGTACATTTCGAGAAGGTGTTAGGCACTCGAAATGCCTGCTAACTTGCGGTTGACCGACAACTTGAAAATATTTGGCTAACTTAAAGAAAACTAGGCATTTTTACAAATTTTCACACTTAAACTAATTTTAGGAAAAAAGATGCTTTTTATTCCAAATAAGACTAAGTACAGAAAAACATAAATATTTAAACATCAATTTTAAGATTCGAACATTACTTATTTATCTTTTAAAATCAGGTTTCACAAATAATTAATGCAAAATGGTTACTCTTTGGGAATTTTGAATTAGGCAACCTTACAATTGATTATCACATAAACAAGTAATAATTAAATATAAACAATAAATAAAGGAAGAATGAATTTATTAAATATAAACAATAAATAAGGGAAGAATGAATTTTGGGCCCAAGTCTGGATCCTGTCCGCCTGGGCCAGTACTTGGGCCTAAATCTGATTTGGGCCTTTGACCCACTTGCAACTGTCTTAAACTAATAATAACTATTAAAATAAGTGGGCCTTTGGTCATATATACCTGTCCTAACACTAATAATAAATACACAAAAATATGGACTTTTGGCCCAAGTAACAAAAGAAAAGGGGCTGCTGAACTTGGGGCTTTTGGGCCCATTTTCGCTTGGACTATGCTGTGTATACATTGATTGTATACTCATGTATATAGGCTGTATATTGGCCCAATTTCCTGTATAATAAACGTATATTGCCCCCTTTAACTCCTGGAACCTGTATTTAAGCATTTGACCATGTATATCATTGTATACTTGCGTATACAATCCAAATTTGGACCCTCTCAAGGTCAAAATCTGCTCCATCCCTTTGCGCTTATTTTTGATGACCTGTTCCTCAGCCTCTATATTTTGCAGTGGGGCCGACTCGAGAAAATGAAAAATTGGGCCTTCATGGCTCTCTCGAAATGCGATGGAGGAAGCAGGTTCACAATCAACACAAAGGAGACATGTAAGAATCGATTCAAACTATTGTGAAACATGAAATTATCAACAATTCATGCTACTGCTAATAATAAACATTCACACGTTCATATAATAATGTGAAGTAATCAAAAAAGACATAGAGGAAAGGACTTTAGCATTCTGATAAGAAAGGACATTAAATGTATGAAAGAGCAAATATTTTGATACCTAACTAATTCTGTAAACTTATTGAAAATTAGACTAACACTTTCAACAATATGAGACAAGTAACTAAGCTTTAGCTCCTTAATCACAATTGATACCACACTGAACCAATATCCTTAGGCAAAATTTAACAAATACACGAACATGAGTTTAAAGCTTCACAACAGAGAATCTAAACAATACGGAGGTTTAATGCATTCAGGTCATCAATGTAACAGCAAAAAAACAATACAATTAGATAAATCAAAGGCTATTGTTTCAAGCTATTGGAAAAGAAAAGGCCGAAAGAATGAACCATTTAAGGCTGATCTGCAAAGCAATAAAACAAAAAAAAAACGAGCACAAATTGAAGCTAAACAAATTTCAAAATCAGATTACGAATTTCAAATATCAGACAAAGTCAGCTAGAGATGTACACATGCCAACAGTAGAAAAATACAACATGTTTTCGACAAGGAGAAGAACTTGTAATAGGTACAAGACAGCTCTAAACAGATAAAGACTCCAAAAACCAGACACCCACAATAAGACTTGACCAAACACCTAGAGATATGAAGCTAGATGGATAGAGAAAAGGCAAGCCAAAATCAAACCAAAAAAATGAGATTTGAAAACAGTTTTAAATTAAGGTATGTTTTGAAATCGAAAATCCTAAGCAAGAAACAAGGATACGCCACTGAGAATGATATGAGGAACAATAAGCACACTGCTCATCACCTTATTATGAACAGAACTCGACATTAGGGAAAAGAAAATAGATAAACACTCAAAGATCTTGAACACACCTTTACCAGTAAACAACAACTAGCTATCAATCGAAAGAGGTAATCATTTAACTAATATGAATGCCAAAACGACAGCCTAACATTACTCGTACGACCTGATCTCGAAATCATTTTAGACCAGATGTATGATACATGTAAGAAAACAGGAAATCAAACACCAAATGACAGCTACATGCTCGAGCAAACAAGGAAACACTCCAAACACATTCGAATAATATTCAGAAACAGAAGAAGGAGAAAGGCATCATAAATGAGGAAGAATTTTACCTCTTGTCGAGCACGAACTGGGATAGCAACGAACATGTGTGACCTTCCACAATTTTCTAACACACAAATGAAGACCCAAACAGCAAACCAAGAAATCCAAGTAGAAAGTAACTAGACAGTGACCTTTTGGAGTTTTGAATTCGGAAAATATATATGTATATCAAAGGGAAGAACTCTTTAGCTAATGGACTATCCAAAACCCCCAACCAAGAAATTCCAACCCCTAAACAGTGAACAAGCAGGGGTATAGGGGGACGATTAGGGTTCGGTTGAGAGGGAAAATGGGCAGAAAATCGGCTAAGGTTTGGGGCAAATTGGAATTCCAATTCAATTCGAAATTCGAAATTCACCTCAAGAACGAGAATATCCCAATTTGATTCCAAATTCCACCAATTCAAACAGCTATGGAGGCAAGGAGGACGACTTGGATGAATTCGAGCGTACTCGAGTTCGACATGGCTCAATCCTATGGCCACAAGGACAAACTTCAGACTACTTTGAGCTGTATTGCAGTGCTATTGAGGCGTGATTCTGGGAAGACCACGAAAGACAGTTCTTCGCCGTTGCTTTCTGTGAATTTTAGAAGTTATGGATTGTCGAGGAACATTGAAGAAGAAGACAAACGCGTCTCACGCTGTTTGTCCGTGAATCGAAATCGTTTGGTCTCGTGTGTTGACGTGAATTCTGCCGTTTGCTTTCTACGTATTGAACTGTTGCCGTGTGTTAACACTCTGGGTCTTCTGGGTTTGGATTTGACGTCGTTTGGTCGCTGTGTATTGTCGCTGGGATTCCGCTGTTGATATTGCTGTTGTATTGAACGTATGACAGCTGTTGTGAACGTTGCTGTGTATTGCTGATGTTGTATTGAATGAGAGATGGGCTGGGTCGGGTCTGGATTGGAGTTGGGTCGAAAATTGGGTGAAAGGAATGGGCTGGCTGAATTGTTGAATTGCCACTAAAAATTGTTAGAAAAGGGCCCAAATTGATATTAACAAAGTGGGTTTGGGGTGAGGAAACAAATGTTTAAAATTGTAATAAAAGGGGTTAGGTTTTGAATTAGGGGATGGTCACATGGATTGCAACTGTAGCCGATTGGAGTTTTGGATTTAGCCAAATCGAGTTCAATTTGCAAATCCGGCTAAATTTTAAATAAAGATGAATTAATATTAATTAATTGACAAGCTTCTTAATCTTAACGAAAAAAATAATAATCTTAATTATAAAATTATAATTATAACTTAAACTAAACTAAATTAATAAAAATTTAATCAAAATATATAATGTTTTTTAGATGATTTTCAAATATTTATATAATATACTTATTATATAAAAATCTATTTATTATTTAAACCATTATAAAATGACTAGAAACACTTCAAAACTTGAGAAAGAAAAAAAATACTTTGAATTTTTATAAAGCTAATTATTTTAAATCGTTTGAAATTAAGAAGCTCGAAAACTAATTCATATCGTGGAGGGTCAAAATTGGGTGAGAACAACTGTCCCTCGTTTGTCTTGGATTGATGCAAGAAATTCGAGGCAAATGAAATTGAAAAATCCAATTTTGACCAACCACATCTTCATCTTTAAGAACGGGATTTTGGTACGGATTTTAGGAATTATTGCCGAACCCCGAAATCGGGTTTCCTACATATCTCAGGCTATATGAGAATTCAGGCCACTTGTAGTTCAATAAGCTTGATTTGACACGCGATTCCGAAAGAATTTGAAAGCTATCCCAATATCGTACTATGAAGAAATCAGAATGCTCGGGAATAAGATTTAAGAGAGATTGTTGGAATACAACCGAGTTTTCAACATTGATCTCGCCTACATATCCCTTAACTCAGGGAATCAGACTGTTTGTAGTTCGACTCAATCTGTTGAAAAGGAAATCTATTATGCAAGATAACCTTTGGTTCTGGGAGAGTGACAAAAGAATCGAGTATGAAAAAGAGGCTTGCAACCTCTTAGTTATGAATGAGGTGCTCTTCACATCCATAAGTAAGAACTTACACGGACATAATGTTCAAAGCTCTTGGAGCATTGTCACTCGGATTGGAAGGTTGCCTCTGGTGAAAGCCAAAATCTTCCGGATGTGAAATTGAAATCGAAAAACTCAACGAGAAACACACATGCCTTCTGATAGGGGTGTGGTTTGATTGTGGTGGAAGTCGCTCCTCAGCTCGGGTCCTACGAGTTTGATATTCCTCTTTGGACTATGTCCCAATTCGCTGTTAAGAGAAGGTTCCACGTTGTGCTGCATCCTTTTTGATGTCGTCCGCACCTGTGGTTTGTTTGAGAATTCATCCTCTCGGATGCTCTCGACAAAGACTGAGATAAAACTCATTAGTATAAAATGTAATTCAAATGGAGAGATAGTGTATTTTACCATGTAGACACTTAGTTGCTCTCTTTGGATACTCAACGTCAGCTTCTTTCAGTTAGACATAGGAAATAAAGCTTATGTCTAATGTTGCAATATAATTTTGCAATGTCCTACTCTCTCACTGGGCAACGATAATAAAGATGATGCCTCACTGGGCCGTGAAGATGGAGATGATTTTCTTGAAATGAGATAGAGATGGTGCCTCACTGGGCAATGACGATGATTTCTTTGCGATGAGATGGAAACGAGGCCTCACTGGGCAATGAAGATGATTTCCTTGCAATGAAATAACACGAGGCCTCACTGGGCAATGAAGATGATTTCCTTGTAATGAAACAGACACGAGACCTCACTGGGTAATGAAAATGATTTTCTTGCGATGAAATAGAAGCGAGGCCTCACTGGGCAGTGAAGATGATGCCTCATTGGGAAATGGTAATATATATTATGATGCCTCACTGGGCAATGAAGATGAATTTTTGGCACAAAATGAAGATAATGCCTCACTGGGCAATGATATGATATGGCATGAATGACCCTCTGGGTAGTGGTATCATCTCATTCGATGATACGATATAAATGACCCTCTGGGTAGTGGTATCATCTCATTCGATGATACGATATAAATGACCCTCTGGGTAGTGGTATCATCTCATTCGACAATACAATATAAATGACCCTCTGGGTAATGGTATCATCTCATTCGACGATACAATATAAATGACCCTCTGGGTAGTGGTATCATCTCATTCGACAATACAATATAAATGACCCTCTGGGTAATGGTATCATCTCATTCGACTATACAATATAAATGACTATCTGGGTAGTGGTATCATCTCATTCGACAATACAATATAAATGAATATTCTCCAGATATTTCCAGAGGCTGGAAAATTTGATAATGTTGTTTTTCTTTGAAGTATTTATCTACTCCATCTTCAAAACCTGCATGTGTATTATGGATCTCGCCTTGCTGGGGATTTGAGCGAAATAATGTTACTCACATCCCAAATTTTTTCTTTGGTGTCATAAGCACTGAAACGTTTCCTGCATCCACAGAAAAATGTTAGTTTTAAGTGAACCGATCTATGCTGATATCTCCTGCTATCTGCTCTTTGTCTTGCTATCTCCGGTTGATTGCTCCGATATCCGGCTTCTCGATAGATAAGACAAAACTTTTTATGTATAATATTTGAGACATATAGAAAAAGTTTTAAAGAAAAATAGGTTTTCAAAAAGTAATATCTGAAAAGACTAATGCCAAGTGTCATGTCATGTCAAGCTTGAATGAACATCCTTGGTTCGATGCTTTGAGTTTATCTGATAACTTGTTTGAAAGATGCTGAAGATCCTTGTAGCTCTGACTTTTGAAGTTGATTTATGATCTTATGATAATGCTGGGGATCACTTAAAGTTGATTTCAAACTCCTGATCATCCTGGAAATATCCAAAGTTGTTTTTAAACCCCCAATGATATCTGATGAAATTTTCGAGGTCATCCTCAAAATTTTTTGTCCCATTTAAATGTCTTAGCATATTCTGAACTGTCGATAGATGATTCATGGAATTTTTGAGATCTTCTCAAAAATTTTGTCCTAGTTGCAATTTTCCAGGTATCTTCAGTCTATCTTTAGTCTTGACTTGTTGGAGAAAACTTCTTATTGAGAATATTTGAGTCTCTCTCAAAAATTCTGTCCCAATTTCTATTGTAAAGAAAAAATAGAAATCTTACGGGAAATATAACCGAGCCGTTGTGGCGCCTACATATCCCGTTGGGGCAGAAATTAGGTCAAATGTAGTTCCCCCTCTCGAGGACTAATAGAAATATGAAATTTAAACAAGGAAATGATCGAGGCCAACATAGGCCGCCTACATATCTCATTCTTGAGAATTCAGGTCGAACGTAGTTCAAGTACAAAGGGGAAATATAAAAAATGGATAAAGGGGTGACCGAAGATGACATAGGCCACCTACGTATCTCATTCTTGAGAATTCAGGTCAAACGTAGTTCATTACAGAGGGATAAAATTCTAAACACGAACGATTACAAGCAAACAAAACAATTACAAGGAAAAGGACAGAAAAAAAATTGAGTCTTCACACATAATATCTTTTGAGAACATCTGAATTGATCGGCCTAGGCCATTCTGTGCCATCCATCTCTGATAGGATCAGGGCACCTCCCGATAGCACTTTGCGAACCATGTATGGTCCTTGCCAATTTAGTACAAATTTCCCTTTATATTCATCTTGATAAGGGAAAATGCGTTTGAGAACCAACTGACCAATTTGAAATATTCTGGCTCTTATTCTTTTGTTGAAAGCGCGAATCATTCTCTGTTGATACAGTAGACCATGACAAACGACAACCATTCTCTTTTCATCAATCAATGTCAATTGATCAATCCGTTTACGAACCCAATTAGCGTTACTCAACTCGGATTCTTGGATGATTCTCAATGAAGGTATTTCAACTTCGACAGGTATAACTGCTTCTGTTCCATATACTAACAAGTACGGAGTTGCTCCAATTGACGTTCTAACAATCGTTCTATAACCTAACAAAGCATGTGGTAACATCTCATGCCACCCTCTATGATTGTCAATCATTTTCCTCAAAATCCTGTTGATGTTCTTGTTGGCGGCTTCTACGGCTCCATTCACTTAGGGACGATAAGCGGTTGAGTTTCGGTGAGTAATCTTGAATTGCTCTCATATTTCTTTCATCAAGTGACTGTTGAGGTTCACTCCATTATCAGTAATGATGGAATTCGGTACTCCAAACCTACATATCAAGTTGTTGCGGACAAAATCAGCCACAACTTTCTTGGTCACCAATTTATACGAGGCGGCTTCGACCCACTTGGTGAAGTAGTCAATAGCAACCAAAATGAATATATGTCCATTAGAGGCGGCTGGCTCTATTGGACCAATAACATCCATGCCCTAAGCAATGAATGGCCTAGGTAACTCATAGCATGGAGTTCGTGAGGCAGCATTCAAATCAAATCTCCGTTAAACTGACATTTATGACACTTTTGCACAAACTTACAACAATCATCTCCATAGTCATCCAAAAGTAACCGGCTTGGAGGATCTTCTTCGCCAAGGTGAGCCCGTTCATATGAGTACCACAAACTTCAGCGTGTATCCGTTCAAGAAGCTTCGTAGCTTCAATAACATCTACACATCTGAGAAGGCCCAAATCTGGAGTCCTCTTATAAAGGATATCCCCACTTGGAGAGAAATTGTTAGCCATATGGTGAGTTGCCTTCTTTTGATTGGATGTTGCATTCTCAGGATAAGTCCCAATTTCCAAATACTTCTTTATGTTACCATGACAATCCATCTGGTTCAGCTTCGACATGCAAACAATGAACAGGTTGTTCTTCCACATCAATGTCCAAAGAATCAATATAAGCTGTATCTGGATGTTTGATCATAGAGGCAATGGTGGCAAGAGCATCGGCCAACTCATTCTGTATTCTGGGAGTATCCCTGAATTCAATCTTGCGGAATCTTTTGCACAACTTTTGTATCAACTGCACGTACGGTGTGATCCTTGGGTTCTTTACAGCCCATTCTCCTTGAACTTGATGAATAAACAAATCTGAATCTCTAATCACCAATAACTCTTGAACATTCATATCAATTTCCATCTTCAAACCAAGAATACAAGCTTCATATTCGGCCATGTTGTTTGTGCAATTGAATCGAAGTTTAGCCCCCATAGGATAGTGTTGTCCAGATTCTGATACCAAAATAGCTCCGATACCATTTCTTTGGTGATTTGCCGCTCCATCAAAGAATAATCTCCAATCAGGGTATCGTTCAGAAATGTCTTCTTGCACAAATGCTACCTCTTCATCAGGGAAGTAAGTTTTGAGCGGTTCATACTCTTCATCAATCGGATTTTCCGCGAGATGATCAGCTAAAGCTTGTGTCTTTATCGCCTTTTGGGTCACATACACAATATCAAATTCACTTAGAAGCATCTGCTATTTAGCTAGCTTCCCTGTTGGCATCACCTTCTGAAAAATATACCTCAATGGGTCCATTCTAGAAATGAGGTATGTAGTGTATGAAGACAAATAATGTCTTAACTTCTGAGCAATTCAAGTTAAAGCACAACAAGTTCACTCCAAAAGAGTGTAGCGGGCCTCATATGGAGTGAACTTCTTGCTCACATAGTAGATGTCTCGTTCTTTCTTCTCGATTTCATCATGTTGAGCAAGTACGCATCCGAATGCATTATCTGAAATAGACAAATGTAGCAATAATGGACTCCCTTCCCGGGGAGGAACAAACACCGGTGGATTGGACAGATCACTCTTGATGGTGTCGAAAACAGTTTGACATTTTCCAGTCCATTTAGTCAATGCATCTTTTTTCAACAGCTTAAAGATGGGCTCACAAATATTTGTGGATTGAGCTATGAACCGACTAATGTAGTTCAACCTTCCCAGGAAGCTCATCACTTCTTTCTTGGTCCTCAGAGGAGGTAACTCTTGAATCGCCTTGATCTTAGAAGGATAAAGCTCAATCCCTTTTCTACTAACTACAAATCCCAATAATTTGCTGGCTAGCCCTCCAAAAGCACATTTGGCGGGATTGAGTTTCAAATTATACCAGCGTAGGCGATCAAAGAGCTTTCTCAAGTGAGTCAAATAATCCGAACTCTCACGGGACTTGATAATGACATCATCCACATCACCTCTATCTCTTTGTGGATCATATCATGAAAAATGGTTGTCATAGCCCTCATGTAAGTAGCACCGACATTCTTGAGGCCGAAGGGCATCACTCGGTAATGATACATGCTCCAAGGTGTGATGAAAGCTATCTTTTCTGCATCTTTTTCATCCATTAGAATCTGGTGATAACCCGCAAAACAATCCACGAACAATTGCATCTCATGCTTGGCACAATTATCAATGAGAATGTGGATGTTTGGCAATGGAAAGTTGTCTTTTGGGCTAGCTTTGTTGAGATCTTTATAATCAACACAAAATCTGATCTTTCCGTCCTTTTTAACTACTGGGACAATGTTTTCTAACCAAGTTAGATATTGCGTCACTTCTACAACTTTGGACTCAATTTGCTTGGTAATCTCCTCCTTGATTTTCAGACTCAACTCCGGCTTGAACTTTTGGGTTTTCTGTTTCATTGGACTGAAATCTGGATTGATCGGCAATTTGTGAGAGGCAATGTTCGTACTTAGCCCTGACATATCCCTATAAGACCAAGCAAATATGTCAATGTATTCTCTAAGCAGACGAATAAGGTCTCTTCTTTAAGCTTCAGTCAAATGGACACTGATTCTCACTTCCTTGACACATTCTTCATCTCCTAGGTTTACAATATCAGTTTCCTCCAGGTTTGGCTTATGCTGGTTCTCAAACTGTCTAAACTTCTCGGCAACATGCTCAGTTCCTCATCTTGGTCCTCGCACTCATCATCATCATCTGCCTCATTTTGTTCATTCAGCTCATGACATGATATAATGTTGGCAGGTTTTAAAATATTTTTACCGAAATCATAAACAAGCACAGTTAGATAAATAAAAACATAAATAAATAAGTACGAAGTAAGAAAAATTTTACGATAAGGGAGGCTTTTATTGAAATCAAAAGGGGGTACAAACTTTGACAATGACCAAGGGTCAATTTGCCTTTTTTAAACATCATGAGGGAAATTAAAGACTTGATTATGTAAAACTGCATAAAGAGTGGGTCTCGGGCCTCATCCGGACTACCACCGATTTTTTAAGAAAAAATAAAAATTTGTCTTTCTACCAAGACGAGTTGGAAATCATGAGCGGTATGGAAGTCCACTTAGGCGCTTGCTCCTCCGGCTCAGCATCCTGAATGCCTGATGTCTCGATCGTCTCGTCAAATGATAACATCAACTTCTTCAAAAAGATCCCAGATTTCTTCCCCAAGACCATCATCATTAACATACTGCCGCACTTGAAAAAATTGATACAAGTGAGGTATTGGCCTGGCCAATGCCCAATCAGCATTCTTGTTCACCATCTCTTCATCGTCATCTTCCACTGGGACATATCCCAAACCAAACTTTGACCCTTTGGTGGGAATCTGAATAGGCTCAACGATTCCTTGAGAGTATTTCCCCAATTTGAAGCCTAGCTTGAAACCATTTCTGAGCATGACATTGGCTATCATCTTGAAGACATATGGCATAAGAGGCTGCGGAGCCAAATCTTCACCGGTAGCATTCACTATCTCCACTGTGTAGAAATCAGAACCTCGGGCGACCTCATTGACAATCAGAGCGTATCCGCCTGAATGACTCCCTTCGCCATAAATGACCAACTCGTGATCATTCCATATGAATTTCATCAATTGATGGAGAGTAGAAGGCACGACCCCAGCCATATGAATCCATGGTCTCCCCAATAGCTCGTTGTAACTGGTGTTGATGTCCATCACTTGGAATTCAACACTAAACTCCGCAGGGCCTACCTAAATTCCCAAGTTCACCGTTCCAAGTGTGTTTCTTTGTCCTTCGTCAAAAGCCCTCACGTTAACTTGGTTATGGTGAATCTTCCCCAAGTCAAAATTCAACTGTTTGAGGGTTGACAATGGACAAATGTTCGGACCAGACCCGTCATCAATCAAAACACGGTTTATCATCTTGTTTCGACACTCTATAGTAACATGCAGAGCTTTGTTATGCATTGCACCCTCAAATGGTAGCTCTTCCTCGCAAAAGCTGATGCGATGCCCGCGAATGACTTGGCTTATCATAGCCGCCAAATTATCACTGTTTGTACCCACGAGCACATAAGTGTCGTCTAAAGCCTTTATCAGGGCTTGTCTGTGTGATTGTGAACTCATCAACCAGGCCCGTATAGAGATTTGAGCCGGCGTCTTCTCCAAATGCTTTACAATGGAGTAGTCTTTTGGCTGCATCTTTCACCAAAATTCTTCTGCTTCAGCCTCGCTAATTGGCCTCTTCTGTTGATCCTTCTTGTGCCATCCCTGGGCTAATTCTTCCAGCGTGTATCTACCGGATCTAGTTATGCCCTGAGTGGCAGCATTTTCAATCACGAACTTTTCTTATGTAGGGATTTCCCTTGGCACCAAAGCAACAGCCTTTTAGGGTGTCAAAATCATGAATTCCTGCTTCTCCTTTATGCACAACGAAGCCACGGCATTCTCAAGGCCATCAGGATTGGCCGGGACTATCACCTTGGTTTCACACCACTCATCTTCTGTCTCTATCATATTGATAGTGACGCCTACATGGTTTGGCAAATGATTGCTATTGACGTTAGGTGCAACAGTTTGAAGGGTGACAACCTTTTGATCGATCAAGTCCTGGATCTTGTGCTTCAGATTGATACAGTTCTCAGTATCATGCCCAACACTGTTAGAATGATACGCACATGTCCGATCATCTCTATAAAATCTAGAGCTCGTGTCTACATGTTTAGGCTCTACCGGATGAATTATGCCAGCAGCATTCAAACGTTCGAACAACATGGTCCAAGTCTCGATGAGAGGATTGAAAGTTCTAGCCGATTTCTTTTCAAAGTGAGGATGGGGGCATCATAATTATTTTGTGAATGTGGGGGCACCTAGTGGTAATTCTGGGCATTTTGGTGAGGCGGTGCAGGTGCTTGATACCTTAGATATGATTGGGTTTTGAAATTTGGTTGTGGAGCTTGGTAGTTTGGAGGGGTGTTTTGGTAATATTGAGGTGGAGCTTGATATATGGGCGGAGGGGCTTGGTAATTTTGTTGGATATTTGAACAATTGAAGGATGGAGATTGAAAGGCCGGGGGAGCATTTTGATAATGTGGGGTGGGGTTTGATAAACAGGTAGAGGAGTTTGGTAGCTTGGAGGGGAGTTTGGAAACCGAGAGGGGTATTTTGGTAACGGGGAGGCGGAGTATGGTGACCAGATTGATCATAACGGATCGGATTCGCATTTTGAGGATTTTGGGGGTGGCCTCCATAAAGCGAATATTTTCTTACATGTTTTCTTCCCCCCAGGTGTATAGGAAACATATGATACTTCTTCTTTTTTCTTCTTTAACAATGTAGAAGATCTGGCCGAGGTTGCAACACGGGCGATCTTCTCGGTCTTTAGTCCATCTTCGATGGTCTCACCTACCTTGACTATCTCGGCGAATTTTGCACCAATGAGCAGCATTATTCGATCGTAATACTCCGGCTCTTGGATATGCACAAATACTTCAATATTATCTTTCTCTGACATGGGAGGTCGAATCATGGCTACTTCTTTCCTCCATCTATACGCATACTAACGATAACTTTCATTTGATTTTTGCTTGATCTTCTCTAGAGAAACCGATCAGGAACAATCTCTGCATTGTAGGCGAATCGTTCAACAAAGTCGTTAGCTAGTGCATTCCAACTAGACCATTGTTTCATCTCTTGGGAGGTGAACCATTCCAGCGCCTCTCCACTCAAACTACGGCTAAAGAGCCGCATCAATAAGACTTCATTCCTTCCAACTCCTACAAGTTGGTCACAGTAAGCTCTCAGATGAGCTAAAGGATTCCCCGTTCTGCCAAAGGTGTCAAACTTCGGCACCTTGAACCCTTCTGGGAGATCCAAATTTGGATGGATACATAAATCTTCATAGTTCAGTCCAGCGAACTCTGGGACATAGTGTAATTCTTTCATTGCCTTTACGATCTCTTCTTACATATTATGTCTGACCATATCTTCCTTGGCCTTCCACTCCCTTTCCTTCTCTTCATAATGATCGAGCTCAAAACCATTGTCATAGTGCAGATGGGGTTCATTACGGATTGGAATTTGAAAAGTGGGCTGTAGAGGTAAGGGTTGAGCAGTAGAGGGATTTTGAGTGTTTGGAGTGGCTTGGTACATCAGAGGGAATGCTTGGGGGTTGGTATTTTGGTTTTGAGAAAGGGGGAAATTCTGAGGGATTGTTTGTATTTTGGTTCTGAGGGGGCAGGAAGGTTTGAGGGTTAGTATTTTGAAGAGGAGGTGGTACTAGATATAAGTGGTGGCATGATGAGGATTGGGGGTGGTTAAATCAATGGTGGGAGGATTTTGAGTAGGTTTAGGGGGTGGATCATTCACGACATGTTCTGCATTTAAATTCGAAGGAGGAAAGTAGAGTGGAGGCCTTCCATCTCCTGGAGCATTGACAGCGACAATCGGAGTCGGTAAATCTTGCTTTTTCTGGAGCTCAACCTTAATTTCGACAATTTGCTGCATCAGTTGTGCAATTAACTCATTTTGCTCAGCGACAGAGGGCTGAGCTATAGGAACTTCAGTCAGGCCCATATCTTCACTGTTGTCGACCATTATCACTTTTCCTCTTAGTAGACTTTGGTTAGGGAAGGAACTTTTAGGAGCTTTGGATCTCGTAAAGTAAGAGTGCTTTATCAACACAAATCAGTTTTAAGCAGGGCTGTTCAAAATTGAACCGAAATCGATAACCCGAACCGAAAAAAAGTTATTGGTTTATCAGTAATGGGTTATTGGTTTAGCGGCTTTGATTTTTTTTGTTATCGGGTTATCGGTGCTTAACGGTTTGAGGTTTTTTCTTAACGGATTAACCGATAACCCGATAGTAAATTAATTAAATATATTTTTATCATTTTGTATATAAAGTCCTTGACTTAGAGTTTAATTTCCTACTTTTATTTTTGGTTGTCTCAAACTCTTGGGTATTCTACAATGTAAAAGTGTTTACTTTTTAGCAAGATGTTATTTGTGAACTCATGTGCATGGTTCATTTGGTTTGTCACCTTGTTTCTAAGTGATTTTTAATGACTTTTTTTGTGTCAAATCTTAACGGTTAAACCGATAACCGAACTGATAACGATCAATAATCGATAAACCAATAACCGATAAGTCAATATCTTAATGGTTCTTTAACGGTTTAACATCTCTACAAACCGATAACCAATAAGTCAAACCGATAAACTTTAAAACCGAACCGAACCGACCGATACACAGCCTTAGTTTTAAGTACCTATCAAAGAAAAATAGCTCAAAGGCAAATTTGTTAGTTTCAGTTCATAATACAGGATGCAAAATATCACATAGAGAACAAATAAGCACATAAGGGTTGCTTTGTTTGAGGACAACTTAACCCACGAGTATAGGGAACTGATTTAATACAAGCAGAAGTATGCTCATTTGATTTTGGGACTACTAAATCAGGAAGGTTGACTTGCGTTGAGCTAAGGTCTTCTTGTGCATCCTCTCGGGTGATGTTCTCATCCTCAACGTGAAATCGCTATTTCCTTGTTAGGAAGGGGAAAAGAAAATTGTAAAAGATAGGGGCCGGGCCTTGAAAGGCTGCCTACGTATCTCACGAAGGAGAAATCAGGCCCTACGTAGTTTGATTTTTACAAGGATAATTTCGATTCTTGATTCACTAACAACTTCATTGCAAGAAACTGAAAAACATACAATAAAACTCTTAAAGAACATAAACTACGTCTTTTCTAAGGCTTCTTCTTCCATCTTTCTAACTTCTTCCTTGTTTGACTTTTAAAAAGTAACAGAGAGGGTACTTGATCTGGATCTTTCCCTGCTTGATCAGCGATTCCACATTATAATGGAATGAAGACATTTCTCAATGTCGTGATCTTCGACGTCATGATAAGGGCAATTTTCAGCATTCTTATGTCCAAGGGCAAAGGTCATTCTTGCCATCTTTTTGAGTGGGGTCAAGATCCCACACTGAACCAACTTGTGGTAAATACTCAGATATGACTCCTCAAAAGCTGTGAAGTCGTGACGGTAAATCAGAGTGTCTTTTGCGATCGGCATGCCGGGCTCCAATTTATCGAAAGTGAGAACATTGTGAGGTCCCCACATATAGTTGATCTTTCCACTACTAATCAGATCACGGATCACAGTCTTCAATCCCATGCATTCTTCAGTGGTATGATCATTCACATTTTGATGGTAGTCGCACCTCTTGTGCATGTCTTCAGATTCAACCCTAGAGAAGGATCTCTTGACGGGATACAGAGTGGCCATGGCACGGAGAGCCTGGTAAATGGTGGCACATGACATCTTGGGACCTAAGTCATAGTCCCGGAATTACACCTGAAGGGTGAGGGTCGCATCCTCAATTTCCCTTTTGGGTTTTTTCTTAGCAGCTTCGGGCTTAAAGTGTTCAGGAATGATGATATTAACCTTTTTCAATGGGAAAAGGTATCCCTCACGCAACATCTTGGTCTTAAGTTTTTCGTCCTCTATCCTCTTAAAATTTATGGCTATATTTTCATCGATCATAGCCAATTTTCTTTTTACCATGTCAATCTCAATGTCCCTCGCGGTGCTCTTAGCCAACGCGATTGTAGCAGCACAGTCTAATTCTCTGGCCTTCTTCTTAGCTTCCTGAATCTCATGCTTGAGTTGTTGCAGTTCCAACCTCAACCTTGCTTCAGTCTGCTCGTCTTTGACATCTTGGCTTCTTACCATCTTAGCGGCAAGTCAACCTTTCATGAGAGGATAGAGTAAGGTTTAGGATTTGGTAATGGAATTCGATTTTGATTGAGAAACTCAAGACTCGTAGAGTATTTTGATCGAACATTGGATAGTGACTTGCTTTTTGCATTTGCGGGATTTTCAGAAATTTTTTGAAAAGGAGTGGGCTAAAAATGTCCTCATTCAAAGCAACATATCACATAAACAGTTATAACACATAAATAGTTATTGTGCATCCTAAACAGAAATGTGACCCTTTTGTGCCTAGGGTAGGCCTAGCGAATTGAAGGATGTAATGCGCCATTTAAAACAAAATATTGCACCCCCCAAAATAAACTTCATAAATAAATCGGCAAGTCATTGCAAAGCAACATGAAAAGGGGGATACATCTTTTGGGGAAAGGGAAAAATTTGCAAGTACAATAGAAATCAATCCCACGCAGGGGACAAAATAGACGACTAAAAAGTAGAAGGTTCTGCCCCTCCTTTGGTTTTCTCCACCTCCTCTCGAAAGAGGTACTTGCTGGTTACCACGTGTGGTTCGGCAAATATGGCTTTGTCAGATATTGGCACATGTCGGAGAGTGTCAAGTTGGCTATCCGGGTTCAAATCCAAACGCAGCAGGCAATCTCTAAAATTGTTTAACTCTTGTGTTACGAAAGCCAAGGCTCTTTGGCTCTCGTATTCCCTTTGTTGGAACTCTTGTTCCCTACATAGATACTCTTGTTCCCTGCATTGAAATTCTTGCTCTTTTTTATCCCATTGCTGTTGAAAATGATAAGCCTGGAGTTGAAGTCTCGCTTGGACATCCTCAATCTGACGATCCTGGCAGGGTCCTGGGACAAGCGTACCAAGCAAGTCTTGCTTTAGCCATTCCTTGTACCCCTCTTCATATCCAGCTGCATACCTATTTGTAGCTATACTTTCTTTTAGGTTGACACGCCCGACCCACTCTTTGAAGATCTCTTTAGCTTGAGGCAGCTTATCACACCCGTTGTAATCAATGACATACATGTTAGTGTCCCCTTTCATAGGTATGATTTGTTTTCTACCAAACTGACGCATTACCCTACTAGGGTTGTATGGTCGAATCCCTCTAGTACCCGCAAGGATTAGAAAAGGACAATGGGATCCTCAAATTGCTATTTTCTTGGACATGAAGGTATCGAAGGTATCGAATTGACATCCATTGAATGTTGTCTTCCCTTACATCATAAAGGACTTGAGCTCATGCTTTTCTTGTCCTCTGCATCTTAAAGCTTTGGATGCTTAGATCGAACTCGTGGTTGTCAAGGTCATTCAACCCTTCTTGCTTGGCCAACTCCTATTTTTCGGGTTCTTCTATTTTGACCAGGTGTTTGGACATCCACCACTAAAGCAAAATGTTACATACTTGAAAAAAGTCATATCCATTTTTACACAAACCCAAGGATCGGTAGATGTCAGCTAAAATGATCGGAGCCAGAGTAAAATGCTTCTTCTCTTGACCTTTTTACCGATTCCACAGAAAATAGCATGGGTAGTCATAACGACTCGAGAATCTATTTCGTCATTCTTATCCCGAGGAAACACCATAGTTCCCAAAAGGCAAATAAAGAATGCTAAGATTTGAGTTTGACGCCAAGTAGTATGATTGTGAAACTCATTTGGAAACCTCTCAAAACAATTTTCATGGCCCCAACATTTGAAAAAATTTATAAGTGGAATGTTTGAAGTATTTAACCAATCCGTATTTACCAACAATAACATATCTCTCATTTCCAAACTAGTTGGTTTGTCCGATCATAGAATGTGGTGATCAAGATGTTGCTTTCTGTTATTGCGCATTCCAATGGTTTCTAGACAGTCTTGAATCCCTTCTATGGCTGGTGTAATTTCAACATCTCCGAAGTGAAAGACCATTCTTTCACTATCCCAGAATCGAGTGATGACTTCGATGAACTCAGGCCGAACTTGAAGGTTCATTATCGAAGGTAGGTGGCCCAAGTGAATGGAAATTTCTCTTTTCTGATACCCATTGAGGTTATCCCACCACACACGAAGGAGGTCCGGAGTCTTGGTGACCATGTTGAAACTCAGAAAACTTCCAGCCATCTACAAAAAAGAACACCAAAGATTAGAAAAATCCCCCCACCCGAAGGCACAACAAGTTGTCAAACGGCACATACATCCTTCAAACACGTAAGCATGAACGTCCATTTGGGCCAGGGGCCCTTCGGACTCAAGGTGGCCTTTCTAATGGGCCCAACACGCCTTGGGTGTTGGGTCGTCTTAGGCAAATACGCTAAAAAAGGGATTTGGCTTCGCTCTACGCTAGTTGACTAAGAGTGGGCTTTATTTGAAGTGGACCGGTGACCCAAGTGGACAACTTGGGCTGGGTAATTTAACGACCGTTGACCATCCAGTGGCCAACTACATTAATCATGGTACCCCGATAAAAAGTTTTGGATAACGAACGACTGCGGCCCGCATAATCGCCCTTTAAGTAAAAAATAAAAAATACCGAGTGGAGGAATAGATTCTATGCATGCAATGGCAGTTTAAAATTTACAAGAATTTAAACAAATAAAGCAATTAACAATTTATCCAAATAAATCAAATTTTAAGGTTAGAACCACTTCAAAATCCCCAACAGAGTCTCCATTCTGTTGTAGCTACTAAAGTTATTTAAAAGAGTCGCCACTTAATTTTTAAAGAAAAATCAAGAAAACTCCATTTCAAAACGATTTAAAACAAAAAATCAATTTGAAATAACCAAAGGGGTTCTAGGGTTCAACGTACATTTCGAGAAGGTGTTAGGCACTCGATATGCCCGCTAACTTGCGGTTTACCGACAACTTGAAAATATTTGGCTAACTTAAAGAAAACTAGGCATTTTTACAAATTTTCACACTTAAACTAATTTTAGGAAAAAAGATGCTTTTTATTCCAAATAAGATTCAGTAAAGTAAAACTTAAATATTTGAACATCAATTTCAAGATTCGAACATTACTTATTTATCTTTTAAAATCAGGTTTCATAAATAACTAATGCAAAATGGTTACTCTTTGGGAATTTTGAATTAGGCAACCTTACAATTGATTATCACATAAACAAGTAATAATTAAATATAAACAATAAATAAGGAAATAATGAAATTTGGGCCCAAGTCTGGATCTTGTCCGCCTGGGCCAGTACTTGGGCCTAAATCTGATTTGGGCCTTTGGCCCACTTGTACCTGTCTTAAACTAATAATAACTATTGAAATAAGTGGACCTTTGGTCCAATATACCTGTCCTAACGCTAACAATAAATACACAAAAATATGGGCTTTTGGCCCAAATAACAAAAGAAAAGGGGCTGCTGAACTTGGGGCTTTTGGGCCCATTTTCGCTTAGACTATGCTGTGTATACACTGATTGTATACTCATGTATACAGGCTGTATATTGGCTCAATTTCCTGTATATTGGGTTGTATTTAAAACGTATACAACCCTCTTTTACTCTTGCAACCTGTATTTCAGCATTTGACCCTGTATATTAGTGTATACTCGCGTATACAATCCAAATTTAGACCCTCTCAAGGTCAAAATCTGCTCCATCCCTGTACACCTATTTTCGATGACCTGTTCATCAGCCTCTATATTTTGCAGTGGGGCCGACTCGAGAAAAGAAAAAATTGGGCCTTCATGGCCCTCTCGAAATGCGATGGAGAGAAGAGTCCATTTGGACTCGAAGCAGGATCACAATCAACACAAAGGAGACATGTAAAAATAAATTCAAACTATTGTGAAATATGAAATTATCAACAATTCATGCTACTGCTAATAATAAACATTCACAAGTTCATGTAATAATTTGAAGTAATCAAAAAAGACACAGAGGAAAGGACTTTAGCATTCTGACAAGAAAGGACATTAAATGTATGAAAGAGCCAATATTTTGATACCTAACCAATTCTGTAAACTTACTGAAAATTAGACTAACACTTTCAACAATATGAGACAAGTAACTAAGCTTTAGCTCCTTAATCACAATTGATACCACACTGAACCAATATCCTTAGGCAAAATTTAACAAATACACGAACATGAGTTTTAAACTTCACAACAGAGAACCTAAACAATACGGAAGCTTAATGCATTCAAGTCATCAATGTAACAGCAAAACAACAATACAATTAGCAGAATCAAAGGCTATTGTTTCAAGCTATCAGAAAAAATGGCCGAAAAAATGAACCATTTAAGGCTGAACTGGAAAGCAATACAACAAAAAAACGAGCACAAATTGAAGCTAAACAAATTTCAAAATCAGATTACGAATTTCAAATATGAGACAAAGTCAGCTAGAGATGAACACATGCCAATTGTATACAACTACAACATGTTTTCGACAAGGAGAAGAACTTGCAATAGGTACAAGACAACTCTAAATAGATAAAGACTCCAAAAAGCAGACACCCACAATAAGACTTGACCAAACACCAAGAGATATGAAACTAGATGGATAGAGAGAAAAGGCAAGCCAAAATTAAACCAAAAAAATGAGATTTGAAAACAGTTTTAAATTAAGGTATGTTTTGAAATCGAAAATCCTAAGCAAGAATCAAGGATACGCCACAGAGAATGATATAAGGAACAATAAACACACTGCTCATCACCTTATTATGAACAGAACTCGACATTAAGGACAGAAAATAGATAAACACTCAAAGATCTTGAACACACCTTTACCCGTAAACAACTGCTTGCAATCAATCGAAAGAGGTAATCATTTAACTAATATGAATGCCAAAATGACAGCCTATCATTACTCGTACGACCTGATCTCGAAATCATTTTAGACCAGATGTATGAAAAATGTAAGAAAACAGGAAATCAAACACCAAACAGCAGCTACATGCTCGAGCAAATAAGGAAACACTCAAAACATATTCAAATAATATTCAGAAACAGAAGGAGAAGGCATCATAAAGAAGGAAGAATTTTACCTCTTGTCGAGCAGGAACTGGGACAACAACGAATAGGTGCGACCTTCCATGATTTTCTAACACACAAACGAAGAACCAAACAACAAACCAAGAAATCCAAGCAGAAAGTAACTGGACAGTGACCTTTTGGAGTTTTGAATTCGGAAATTATATATGTATATCAAAGGGAAGAACTCTTTAGCTAATGGACTATCCAAAACCCCCCAACCAAGAAATTCCTACCCCTAAACAGTGAACAAGCAGGGGTTTATATAGGGGGACGATTAGGTTTCAATTGAGAAGGAAAACGAGCCAAAAATCGGATAAGGTGTGGGGCAAATTTGGAATTCCATTTCAATTCCAAATTTGAAATTCACCTCAAGGACGAGAATATCCCAATTTGATTCCAAATTCCACCAATTCAAACAGCTATGGAGGCAAAGAGGACTGCTTGGATAAATTCGAGTGTACTCAAGTTCGACGTGGCTCAATCCTATGACCACAAGGACAAACTTCAGACTGCTTTGAGCTATATTGCAGTGCTATTGAGGCGTGATTCTAGGAAAACCACGAAAGTCTGTTCTTCGCCGTTGCTTTCTGTGAATTTTAGAAGGTACGAATTGTCGAGGAACATTGAAGAAGAAGACAAACGCGTCTCACACTGTTTGTCTCCGTGAATCGAAATCGTTTGGTCTCGTGTGTTGACGTGAATTCTGCCGTTTGCTTTCTACGTATTGAACTGCTACCGTGTGTTAACACTCTGGGTCTTCTGGATTTGGATTTGACATCGTTTGGTCGCTGTGTATTGTCGCTGGGATTTCGTGTTCACGCTGTTGATATTGCTGTTGTATTGAACGTTTGACAGCTGCTGTGGACGTTGCTGTGTATTGCTGATGTTGTATTGAATGAGAGCTGTGCTGGGTCAGGTCTGGATTGGAGTTGGGCTAAAAATTGGGTGAAAGGAATGGGCTGGCTGAATTGTTGAATGAATTGAGTTGGTGGGTACTAAACTTGGGCCACTAAAAATTGTTAGAAAATGACCCAAATTGATATTAACAAAGTGGGTATGGGGTGAGGACACAAATGTTTAAAATTGCAATCAAAGGGGTTAGGTTTTGAATTAGGGGATGGCCACATGGATTGCAACTGTAGCCGATTGGAGTTTATGATTTAGCCAAATCGAGTTCAATTTGCAAATCCGGCTAAATTTTAAATAAAGATGAATTAATATTAATTAATTGACAAGCTTCTTAATCTTAACGAAATAAAATAATAATCTTAATTATAAAATTATAATTATAACTTAAACTAAACTAAATTAATAAAAATTTAATCAAAATATATAATGTTTTTGAGATGATTTTCAAATATTTATATAATATACTTATTATATAAAAATCTATTTATTATTTAAACCATTATAAAATGACTAGAAACACTTCAAAACTTGAGAAAGAAAAAAAATACTTTGAATTTTTATAAAACTAATTATTTTAAATCGTTTGAAATTAAGAAGCTCGAAAACTAATTCATATCATGGAAGGTCAAAATTGGGTGTCAACACTACATGATGTGCAAATCAGATTCTCTATCTTGACACAACCTCTACCTGTATAACCTACACTAAAGATCTTTCTTTCTCTTTTCTTTTGCAATTGTAAATTAGAATGAATACAAATCTTTATGTAAGGTGAAAGAGAGCAAGAGTACAAGTTTAAGTGAAGTGCATAATTAAACTAGGTTGGTAGAGCTGGCTTTTTAAATACATCGTTTGAAAGATAGTTGTTATCTCAAATAGGAAAACCCAAGGCTATTTAATTCAATCAAGGATTTGTAATGTTTCCTTGATTTAGTATACACGTCCAAATCATATACGTTCATGTGATCTTTTTCCTTTTTTGATCCTAGAGATTAGTCTCTGCTTTGTAAAAAGTGTAATGACCTCTTTTACAAAAAGAATTGTAGGCGCGATTGAGTGGATCTCTGTAATCTTCTCTCTGTATATTTGTGTATCCGATTTACTTGATTTTCTCTTTATCCCTGAAACTGTGATTCTTTCCTTTTTTGTTGATTCTGACTCTTCATTGCTGATTGCTTGATTACCTCCAGATTGATCTTTTTTTTCCTTTTTGACTTCTGTAGTGATCTGTTGTTTGATTCTAGTAAATCAATCTTCCCTGTGAGTTGTATAGTTGACTTCCTTGCAAGTTGTGTATCTCATCATGTCACGACCTAAGATACCCCCTAGACGTGACATGGCGTACAAGACTCCGAAAGGCCCCATACAAGCCACTTAGCATACATCATACAAGATAATAATAGATAAGGGTTCAAAAGGCAAATTTAATATCCAAAGAGTACACAAAACATAGCGGAAGTCCAAACATAATCTCAAAGCCATCTATAAAAGAATAGAAAGAACGTTAGGACATAACCCAATACAAGTCCAAAGGTAAAGAAACATAAAAGAATAAAAAGGCAATGTCCTCGAACATATGAGGACTCACCAAGTCTTCAAGTCTCTATGTACTCACTAGCCACGAGCGGAATGAGAAGAATCACTAAGCCCTACATTATGAGACACTGTAGGCAAAAGTATGCGTTAGTACATGGAATGTACCAAGTATAATAGCTATGCATAAAATCATAAAGTCATGCTAGAAAGAGGACATTTTCATTACATGCAATGACCAAGCTAAAACATGAGATAAGAGTTAGAAAACATAAGTCATAAAAACAAGGTCAATGCAAGCTAATCATCTTTAAAACCTTGAAACACCTTCATAAGCAACTTAAGTTAATTATTATGGGAAGTGAGCCTTAACCGACATAGACCATGTGAGCTATAACATGGAATCCGGTGTCTACCACACACCGAAAAGAGGTGTCCTTACTTGCCAAGGTAAGAACCATAACTTCTAGCTTAAGTGGATCCACTAGCTAATCCTATGGTGGCACATAGTTTATGGGACATGGGTAATCGCCACTTGTCCACTCGGTGATTAGCATAGTTCCCACAGATTAATCATAAATCATAATTCATCTTATCATTAGTAGACATGAGTAATCGCCTTTTGTCTACCTTTAGGGAATATGGGTAATCACCGCTTGTCCCTTCATTAGATTAACACCTTAATCATTGATTCAAGTTTAGTTGATAAAACCTTTCAACATGTTATGAATCCTTTATGTGAGAAAATCCTTTCACATTCATGGTTTGAGTAATATGTGAGAAATCCTTTCACAACTCAACAACAACATCAATTATGCTTAAATCTCAAAGAAAGTCTTAAATCATCATAAATTTCATAATTGAACATTCATACATTCATAAAAAACCATCTTTTGATCATTCATAACTTCATCGTGAAATCATAGCTTAGAAATCATCAATCATGCATGAGGTCACATAAATCCATCTTAAAATCATTCAATTTCCCCAATTCATCCTTCATAGTTCAAAATCTCATATCATGATCATAGTCTAGAAATCATGAAATTCACATTGGTTCATGGGGATTCAACTTGAAACATGCAATTTAACTCAATTCATGCATAATTAAACATGATTAAATCAATTAGACCATAATTTGAGAGAACCCATAAGATAGAAGAAAACCCTAATTTCAATTGAAGGAATCTAGCTTGAAAATTAAGGAATTTAGGAAGCCTATGGAGGAAAGGGCTCCATAGGTGAAGAACTATCATACCTTGATGCCAAAAGATTGAAATCAATGGAGGATTGGGGAACTTGGCTTGAAAAACCTAGCTCTTCCTTCTTCTTTTTCAAGTTTTTCTAGAGAGAGAATTATTTGGGAGAGGAGAGTTTTGGGAATGATTAGGAATGGGTAGAATTAGTCTTAAAAGGTTTATATAGGGTCTAGGTTAAGGACCAAACTGAGTTAGATTAGGAATTAAACACCTAGTGAAAAGACCAAAAAGCCCTTTAAAAAAATAACTGTCAGACCCTTACCGACGGCCCGACCTACGGTCTGTAGGTCCACCCACGAACCGTATTGGTCGATCGTCATTTGGTTCGGAGACCATCGACTTTAGACCCCCAACGACGGGACCCCACCTACAGCTCGTAGGTCCTTCTACGGATCGTACACCACGACCGTAGGTCCCAACATTCGACCCTAAACTTTCTTTAAGTCCGAGGCTTCTCTACGAGACACACCTACGGTCCGTACAATTGACGATGACCCGTCCTGCTGCTCCGTACAAAAGTACTGAGGCTTAAAATTTTTAAGGAACCTAGACTAGCCAACCACGGGCCTGACCTACGAACCACATGTCAGTCCACAGGCCATATGTGGCTCCATTGGTACTGGCACCAGAAATTCTAGAAAGCCTGAAATTCTTTCCTTTTTGAATCTGAGGTGTTACAATATCTCCCCCTTGGGAAAATTCGTACTCGAATGGGAATCAAGGCATCATAAGAAGAGTAAGAACTTAATCTAACAACCCAGCATGAATGCAATTATATAAATGCACATATCCGAGGAGGAAACATCAACTCCAAACTAAAGCATGTTCAAAATATCATATCATCAAGTCTACATACAACTCATACTAAAATGCACATAGTTATGAAGAAATCAATCAAGTTAACTCATTTTTTCAAAATTTTAAGCTTTTCATGAACATGCATAAATGAGGAATCATGGGAATATCTAAGACACATGAGACCAAAAGAGTGAACCACGAGGAACTAAATACCTCAAGCTAGAATAGGGATGGAGGGAAAAAGATGAGGATAACGGGACATCATATCGGCCTCAGCCTCCCAAGTAGCACCATCCACTAACTGATTCCTCCAAAGAACCTTTACGGAAGCAACTTCTTTATTCCTCAACTTCTGAACTTGTCGGTCTAAAATCTCAACCGGAACTTCTTCATAAGAAAGGCTGTCCCTTATACCAAGATTCTCTAATGGTGCTATAGATGCCGGATCACCAACATACTTCTTCAATAAGGAGACATGGAATACGGGATGAATTGACGCTAAATCATTCGGCAAGTCAAGTTCATAAGCAACCTTGCCAACACGCCTCAAAATCTGATATGGGTAACGGGGACTAAGCTTCCCTTTCTTTTCACACCCTTCATGGGTGAAATTTTCAAGCAAACCCAATCATCAACATCGAATTCTAGGTCTCTTCTCCTAACGTCGACATAGGACTTTTGTCGACTTTGAGCCGTTTTCAATCTTTCTCTAATAAGCCGAAATTTCTCCATAGCCTCATCAACCAATTCGGGACCTATCAATTCTACTTCACCAACTTCAAACCAACCTATAGGAGATCTACACCTCCTACCATAAAGAGCTTCAAATGGAGCCATGCCAATACTCGAATGGTAGTTATTATTATAAGAAAACTCGATCAAGGGCAAATGATCCTCCCAATTACCCTTGAAGTCAATTACACAAGCCCTTGACATATCTTCCAAAGTTTGAATTTTACGCTTCGCTTGCCCATCAATTTGAGGATGAAAGGCCACGCTAAGCTTAACACG
The DNA here is from genome assembly GCA_018342035.1 of Solanum appendiculatum. Classification (NCBI taxonomy): domain Eukaryota; kingdom Viridiplantae; phylum Streptophyta; class Magnoliopsida; order Solanales; family Solanaceae; genus Solanum; species Solanum appendiculatum. The sequence continues at coordinate 247,412 of JAGDQO010000648.1, forward strand.
AGTTCCAAGACCCTTTTGGAAAGACTTCCAAAATTGAGAAGTGAATTGTGTACCACGATCGGCTATAATGGATAGGGGCACTCCAAGAAGCCTAACCATTTCCCTTAAGTACAACTTAGCATAGTCCTCAGCCGAATAAGAAACCTTAACGGGAATGAAATGGGCTGATTTTGTCATACAATCCACGATCACCCAATTGAGTCATGTTGTTGTCGGGTGCATGGTAAACCAACAATAAAGTCCATATTCAAATATTCCCACTTCCAAGTTGGAATACTAATGTGTTGGGACAAACTTCTCAGTTTTTGATGCTCAACTTTCACTTGTTGACAATTAGGACTCTTAGCCACAAATTCTGCAATGTCCTTCTTCATCCCATTCCACCAATAGACTTCCCGTAAATCACGGTACATCTTGGTGGCTCCCGGGTGAATGGAATATCGAGAATTATGTGCGTCTAATAAAATCTGCTCCCTCATACTATCGACATCGGGAATACACAACCGACCTTAATATCGAAGCACACCATCTCCCCCTTGGGAGAAAGCCTCTACAGACTTTTTAAGCACCGCCTATTTCAACTCCATCAAGATTGGATCAAGACTTTGCTTTGCTTTTAGATCCGACACGAAGGGCAATTCTGATCCATTATGGACAACCACCCCTCCATTAGTGGAGTCAATCAACTGAACACCCAACCGGGCCAGTCTAAGTACATTTCTCACCAATTCCTTCTTATCATTTTCAATATGAGCAACACTTCCCATAGATAACCGACTAAGGGCATCCGCCACCACGTTTGCCTTGCCGGGGTGATAGAGGATATTCATGTCATAGTCCTATAACAAATCAAGCCACCTCCTTTAGCGAAGATTTAGATCCTTTTGTTTGAACACATATTGTAGACTCTTGTGATCGGTAAAGACATCCACATGAACACCATATAAATAGTGCCTCCAAATCTTTAAAGGAAATACCACCGCCGCTAGTTCTAAATCATGGGTAGGATAGTTCTTTTCGTGAATCTTGAGCTGCCTTGAAGCATACACAATCACCCTCCCATTTTGCATAAGAACACATCCCAACCCAACCTTTGAGGCATCACAATAAACCACAAACCCATCAGATCCTTCTGGCAGAGTCAATATCGGAGCGGAGGTAAGTCCATCTTTCAACTCTTGGAATCTCTTCTCACATGCTTCAGACCATACAAACTTCACCTTCTTTTGGGTTAAAGCTGTCAGTGGATAGGCAATCGAATAAAACCCCTCAACAAACCTTCTATAATAACTTGCCAAACCCAAGAAGCTTCGAATATCCGAAGGGGATAGAGGTCTAGGCCAACTCTTAACTACTTCGGTCTTCTTCGGATCTACCTCAATACCCTCACCAGAAACAATGTGACCCAGAAAAGACACGGACCTCAACCAAAATTCACATTTACTAAACTTTGCAAAGAGTTGTTGGTCCTTGAGGACTTGCAACATAATCCTCAAATGGTTGGCATGCTTATCCTCACTCATTGAATAATTCAAGATTTCATCAATGAACATAATCACAAACATATCCAAGTGTTGTCTAATCACCCTATTAATCAAATCCATAAATGTGGCCGAAACATTTGTCAACCCAAACGACATTACTAAAAACTCGTAGTGACCATACCTAGTCCGAAAAGCCGTCTTAGGGATGTCATCTTCCTTCACCCTCAATTGGTGATAACCTGACCAAAGGTCAATCTTGGAGAAATAACTTGCTCCTTGGAGTTGATCAAACAAATCATCTATCCTTGGAAAAGGGTACTTATTATTTATGGTGACCTTATTCAATTGTTGATAATCAATAAACATTCGAAGTGAACCATCCTTCTTTCGAACAAACAAAACTGGAGCACCCCATGGAGAGATACTCGGTCGGATAAAACCCTTATCCAACAAATCTTTCAATTGCTCCTTTAATTCCTTAAGTTCTGTCGGAGCCATTTGGTAAGAAGGAATAGAGATAGTTTGCGTATTTGGGAGAAGGTCAATACCAAAGTCTATTGTCCTTTCGGGAGGGACACTGGGTAAATCATCGAGAAACACTTCCGGGAACTCATTAACAATGGGGATCGACTCAAAGATAGGGGTTTCGGAATCCATATCCTTAACCCGAACCAGGTGATATATGCAACCCTTATAAATCATCTTTTTAGCTTTAAGGCATGAAACAAACTATTTCCTAAGCATAGAATTTCCCCCTTTCCACTCTAGGATGGGTTCATTTGGAATCTGAAACTTGACTACTCGGTTCTACAATCGATAGAAGCATAACATGAATGTAGCCAACCCATCCCAAGAATAACATCAAAGTCTAACATATCAAGCTCAATTAGATCAACATGAGTGACTCTATGGGGTAAGGAGACGGGACAATTTCTATACACCCTCTTAGCCATAATAGAATCACCAACCGGGGTAGAGATTGAAAAAGGATCTAATAACACATTCGGAAGAACATCAAACCTCATAGCCAGATATGGCGTCACAAAAAACAAGGTAGCACTGGGGTCAAGCAAAGCATAAACATCAAGATGAAACACTTTTAACATACAGGTAACCACATCGGGAGAACCCTAACCCATCTTTCAAAAGAATAGAAAGAACGTTAGGGCGTAACCCAATACAAGTCCAAAGGTAAAGAAACATACAAGAATAACAAGGCAATGTCCTCGAACATATGAGGACTCACCAAGTCTTCAAGACTATTCTACTACAAGCTCTAGCCAAAAGTGGATGGGGAGGAAGTGCCACGCCCTACATCAATAAATCTATGTAGGCAAGAGTATGTGTTAGTACAAACATGTACCAAGTATTAGAACTATGCATAAAATCATTTAATGATGCTAAAAGGGAACATTTACATTAATGCAAAGACCAAGCTAGAACATGAGATAAAAGAGGTTAGAAATATATGTCATAAGATCATGGTCAATGCAAGCTAAAAATGCTTAAAACACTTGAAGAGACACCTTGAAAGTCACTTTAATTCATTATTGTGGGAGATTACCTTTAACCGACATTTAAGATCATGTGAGCTATTAACATGGAATCCGGTGTCTACCCCACACCGAAAAGAGGTGTCATTTCTTGCCAAGGCAACAACCTTAAACTTCTAGCTTACAAGGATCCACTAGCTAATGTCTATCTAGACAACCTATGCTGCCACATAGTTTATGGGACATGGGTAATGGCCACTTTTTGACTCGGTGCTAAGCATAATTCCCACGGAATAATCATAAATCATAATTCATCTTATCTTTAGAAGACATGGGTAATCGCCTCTTGTCTATCATTAGGGAACACGGGTAATCGCCCCTTGTCCCGTTCATTATAATAGTTGCTTAACTTTGATTCAAGTTTAGTTGAGAAAACCTTTCAACCCTTTATGAATCCTTTATTTGAGAATGATCCTTTCACAAAACATGTTTTGAGTAGTATGTGAGAAATCCTTTCACAACTCAACAACAATCAACACTTATGCTTCTCTCTTAAAGAAAATCTTAAATAATCATAATTTCATAATTGAACATGCATATTTCCATAAAATCCATCTTTTGATCATTCATAACTTCATCATGAAATTCATAGCTTAGAAGACATGAATCATGCATGGGCTCATGTATCTTTGTCTCAAAATCATTCAATTTCCCCAATTCATCTTTCATAATTCAAAACTTCATATTATGATTATAGTCTAGACATCATGAAATTCATATGGGTTCATGGGGATTCAACTTAAAACATGAAATTCAACTTAATTTCATGCACAAGAAGTCATAATTAAAGAAATTTGATCATAATTGATGAGAACCCACATGATGGAAGAAAACCCTAAATTCAACTGAGAATTCTTACTTTCAAAATTGGGGAATTTGGGAACCCTATGGAGGAAAGGAATCCAAAGGTGAAAGTCATCATACCTCAATGCCAAAATCTTGAAATCAATGGAGGATTAGGGGACTTGACCTTCAAACCCTAGCTTTCTTCTTCTTCTTTACTTCTAAAGAGAGAAATATTTGGAGAGGGTTTAAAGGGAAATTGAAAAGTGATTAGGAAGGGTAAAATTTAGGCTTAAATGACTTAAATAGTGCTTAGGATTAGAGGGTAACCATCTTAAATTAGGAATTAAACGATTATAGAAAAGACCAAAAGACCCTTAAAAAATCACTGCCAACCCTCCACCAACGACTAGGCCTATGGCTTGTGGGTCCACCAACGAGTCGTGTATCATAGTCGTAGGTCCCACTGTTTGGACTTTTAAAAAGTGCTCAAATTCCATACTTATCTATGATCACACCTACTGTTCAGAGGTCAGACCACGAGCCATATGTGGCCTCGTTGGTACTGCACCTGAAAAAATTTGAAATACTGAAATTTATTTCCTTTCAAAATCCGAGGTGTTACAGCTGGAGCTCGCAAAAGCCACTCGGTGACTCACCAAGTGAGTTTCTAGCTTGCTAAAAGGTCCAGCGAGTTGGCTCCGGAACTAAGCTAACTCGGCGAATGAAAGTGCAATTCGGTGACATGCCGAATGGAACGGCGAGCTCGACCCAGATCGCCTAAATGAACAGAACAATTGAAGGCAGGAATCAAGTCCAAATGGCGAGAAGGAGTACATAGGCGGATCGTCAAGTCATTCGGCGATCACGACTAATCTCATTGAGTGGTCCCGCGTACTGAAATGTTAGGAAGTTTTTGGGAACATATAAATTGATTTTTTGAAGAGAGAAAAAAGAAGGAGATTGAGTTGGACATAAAGATTTTTGACATTGGATAATATTGAACATTCTTAGAGAGGGTTTTGAGCTTAGATATTGGGGTTTTAAGGTTTGTGTCTTTATTTTTGGCATTGAGCATCGATATTGTTGACATTCTGATGGAGAATCTTTTTGGTAACTACTTCTTATTTTTTGTTATGTTTGGCTAAAACCCTCTTTCCTTATGGGTGTGAATATTTAATTGAATACATAAATTAGCTTGTGGATATTATTAATTGCTAGATTTAATATTGTTTTGAAATGGGTTAAGTTATTTATTCATGTTGTCATTTTTGAACTGAAGTTGCAAATTCAGTTCTAGCTTTAGATCTCTTTTGCTTGCTTGTGAAAGATGCTTAGAGTGGAATATATGATTGATAGTTGTATTGACTTTTGTCTTTACAATCCATCTTGATAAAGTGGGTCAAATTTAGGATTTGGATTGCTTTGCATCGTTAAGCTTGTTGAGGTTCGAAAGAACTCACTTGAAACTTGATAGTCGATTTAAAAATGGTTGTTATAGTTACAATCCATCCTACCCATTGAGATTCAACGACTTAAAGTAATTGTTAATTATCCATTAAGCAAAATTAGTATTCGATTGCTCACAGGCTCCTAAGGTTCCCTCTCTATTTGTTCAAACCTCATGTTAATCATCTCCGTTAACAATTGGTTATTAAAATCTCTTAATATTGATAATTGAAACTTATCGATTTACATTATGTTGCATTTTGTTTATTTCCATTCTACAAGAGATTAGAACACTTACATACTTCGTACTTGAATTCTTTTCCGTACCACTCCTTACGGGATCGACCCCAACTCACCGTTGGGTTTATACTTGTTAGAGACCGCCTACACTTTGAATTATAAGAGGTGTAGTTGAGCGTTATCAAAAAAGGCACCGCTGCCGAATGAGTGGTATTTAGAATTCTTTTATTGAAGTGTTTTTGTGAACTAATTTGGTTGTAGTAGAATTTTCTTATTAGTATTTTTTATTGTTGCTCTCAACAGGTGAAGAATGAATGGAAGTAATGTTTCTAGTCAACTTGGGCACAATGACGACATCAAAAACTTGAACTATGTCAATGCGGATCAAATGGGAAGTGCCGAAGCTATTCGTTTACCCCCAACTGTGGGTAACGCTATTTTTCATGTCACTGGAACTATGCTCGAGCTGCTGCAAATGAAAGGATTATTTGGGGGACTTGCTCATGAGGACCCTCATGATGACATTCACAATTTCGTGGATGTGTGCAAACCATTCATCTTCAGGAATATTTCTCAAGAGTCAATTCGGCTTCGTTTATTTCCCTTTTCTCTGGTGGGGGAAGCAACGAAGTGGTTGGCCGAACTACCAAGGGATTCTATTACTTCTTGGGAGGAGCTCAGGGAGGTGTTCTATGAAAGATTTTTCCCTCCCTCGAGGATGTTGAAGTTGAGGAATAGCATTCAAAATTTCAAGCAGATTGATGGTGATCCCATTCATGAAACTTGGTTGAGGTTTCAAAAGCTGCTCCTCATATGTCCTACTCATGGGTTGCCGGACAGTGTTCTCTTGCAATATTTCTACCGGAGTCTTGACTCCGTAAACAAGGGTGTTGCTGATCAATTTATCAGGGGTGGAATCATGAGACAACCATTTGCCATAGCATTGGCTTTGCTTTATGAGATGACTTAAGATTAATCGAGCTTGGCATATGAGAGAGGATCAGGTATCTCCTCTAAATGTTGGGTTGACCAAAGAACAAATAGAGAAGAACCAAGAGCGTGATGAAAACATGGCCAAAATGATGACCCAAATGAATTTGTTGACAAAACATGTCATGGGAGGTGGTTACAAGGCTGTGAATGCGGTTGGTGCAAGTAGTGGAATGAGATCAGATGATGCACAATTTGAAGCCATGTATAATGAAGAGGTACAATTTTTGTCAAACCAAGTGGGGGGTTCTCGTCCAAGCTATCCAAGGTCGGGCAGGAATCAAGGTTGGAACAAATATCGCGATGGAGGTTAGAGAGATAGAGATCGAGAGTGGCGTGATAGGGGTGCGAATTGGAGAGATAGAGTTGGTAATAGAGATCGTTATGTGCCTCCCCATGACCGTAAAAAATAGAAAGAACCAAATGCCGACCCCGAGTGCTTTCGAACCGAGGATATGTTTGCCGCATCCCAAACAAGGTAGAAGGATCGGATAAAGTGCTCAAGGAGATGAAAGCCGACTTCTCCTCTTTGAATCAAACTGTGACCTGTCATTCGATTTCTATAAAGCAACTTGAGACCCAAATGGGTCAAATATCAGCTCATTTAAATCCAAGACAAAAGGAGGTCTTCCTAGCGACACCTTGGCCAATCCAAAGAATGACAACGCCTAATGCATGGCAATCTTCACCCAGAGTGGTAAGGTTGTGGGAAGTGGCGTGCTAAATGATGATAAAGCAAGCCTCAGTAAAGGAAATGTTGTTGTTTCTTAGGGTGATGGACTTGCCAAAGAATTGAACAATGAATCTTCTAATGAGGTTGATGATGCACCAAAAAATGTTGTTTTCGATGAGACTAAGAAGTCAAAAGTGGGGGGTGTTCCTCCCTTGGTAACTATAAAGCCGTTATCCAAAGTTGCTCCACCATTTCCTCAAAGATTGAAGAAGAGGGATAAATACATGAAGTTCCAAAAATTTCGTTCTGTCTTCAAAACTTTTTCTATTAATCTTCCGTTAGTGGAAGTGTTGTTAGAGATGCCGGGTTATGCAAAGTTTATGAAAGAGTTGGTCACGAAGAAGAGAAGTATGGATTTCAAGACGGTTGAAGTATCCCATTGGTGTAGTTCCATTATGTCAAACGTGGTTGTCAAGAAGGATAACCCAGGGGCATTTACTATCCCTTGCACTATAGGGATGTTTCAATTTGCTAAAGCGTTGTGTGATTTAGGGGCAAGTATAAATTTAATGCCCTATGCCATTTTTAAGCAACTTCGGCTAGGTAAGCCTAAGGCAACAACGATGTGTCTTCTCATGGCCGACCGTTCTATCAAAGGTCCTATTGGCATCCTCTATTATATTTTGGTGAAGGTAGACAAGTTTATATTTCCGGTGGATTTTGTGATCCTCGATTGCGAGATTGATGTTGAGGTTCCTATTATTCTCGGTAGGCCGTTCTTGGCTACCGAGAGAGCTTTTGTTGATGTGGAAAGTGGTGATCTAAAATTTTGGGTAAATGATGAGGAAGTTACTTTCAATGTTTGCAAGTCTATGAAGCAACCTAGTGGCCTCCATGTAATATCGGTTATTGATGTGATTGATGAAGCGGTTGCTAGTGTGAGTGAAATTTCTTGTGTTGGTGAGTCTTTGACCGCTGTCCTCTTGAATTACGATGGGGAAGAATTCAAGATTATGATGAGGTAGTGGCTGCTCTATCGGGTTTAGGGTCTTATTCTAAGAACCTCGTGAAGCTTGATATCGATTTGAAGAATAGGGAAAGTTCTCCCGCAAAGCCATCCATTGAAGAACCACCAAAGCTTGAATTGAAAGTACTTCCACCGCTCCTTTGTTATGTGTTCTTGGGAGCTAATAACACCTTACCCGTGATTATTGCCGCGAATTTGATTGAATGGAAAACACAAGCTCTTTTTAGTGTGTTGAAAAAGTTTATCAAGTCTATTGGCCGGACGATTGTCGACATTGTGGGACTTCCTCTCGGTCTTTGTACCCACAATATTCAATTGGATAGTGATTGTAAGCCAAGTGTTGAACATCAAAGGAGGTTAAATCCTCCAATGCAAGAAGTTGTCAAACAAAAATCATCAAGTGGCTTGATGCGGGAGTGGTTTACCATATTGCAGATAGCAAGTGGGTGAGCCCCCTGTTCAATGCGTTCTCAAGAAATGTGGTATGACCGTGGTCCCAAATGAAAAAGGTGGGCTTGTGCCATTGCGATTGGTTACCGGTTGGCGTGTATGTATGGATTATAGGAAGTTGAATGCATGGACTGAGAATGATCACTTTCCAATGCCCTTTATGGATCAAATGCTTGATAAACTAGCGGTTCGGGGATGGTTACTCCGGTTATAACCAAATATCCATTGCACCGAAGGATCAAGAAAAGATGCCCTTATGGGACGTTTGCTTTCAAAAGAATGTCTTTCGGATTATGTAATGCACCGGTGACGTTTCAACGGTGTATTCTCTCTATTTTTGCCGATATGGTAGAGGAATCGATGGAATTGCGGGGGATACATTTGAAGCATGCCTTGAACACCTTGGTAGAGTCTTACAAAGATATGTTGAAATGAACCTTGTGCTCAATTGGGAAAAATGTCACTTCATGGTCAAGAAAGGTATTGTGTTGGGGCACAAAATTTCGGGAGAAGGTATACAAGTTGATCAAGCTAAAATTGAAGTTATCGCCAAGTTACCTCCCTCTATTTCGGTTAAAGGTGTTAGAAGCTTCTTGGGTCATACGGGTTTCTACCGGAGCTTCATAAAAGATTTCTCTAAGATAACTTATCTTCTTTGCAAGCTACTTGAAAAAGAAAGTGTCTTCGAGTTTGATGAAGCTTGCGTCAACGCATTTTTGTGCATAAAAGAAAAGCTAGTTTCGGCTCCAATCATTGTCGCTCTGGATTGGAGCAGTCCATTTGAATTAATGTGTGATACTAGCGGTGTGGCTTTGGAGGCTGTACTTGGCCAACGCAAGAGAAATTTGTTTCATCCGGTCTATTATGCAAGCAAAACTTTGAATGTAGCTCAAAAGAACTACACTGTCACTGAGCAAGAGTTGGTAGTCGTGGTGTATGCTTTTGAGAAGTTTAGAGCCTATTTATTAGAGACCAAGGTGGTGGTACACACCGACCATGCTGCTATACTTTACTTGATGGCTAAGAAGGATGCAAAGCCAAGGTTGATCCATGGGTGTTGTTGTTGCAAGAGTATGACTTTGAAGTCAAAGATCGAAAAGGTTGTGAGAACTAAGTGGCAGACCACTTGTCGAGGCTTGAAACGAATGTGGCTTTTTTTCGGTGAAAAAGACATTGAGGAAGCCTTTCCCAATGAGTCGGTGATGGTTGTGTCGAATGGTACCACGCCTTGGTATGCTGGTTTTACCAATTATGTGGTGTGTGGGATTCTTCTTGATGGGCTGAATTTTTACCAGTGAAAGAGGTTCTTTTTTTATGTGAAGAAATATTTTTGGGATGAGCCTCACTTATTTCATGAGTGTGCGGATCATATGATTAGAAGATGTGTTCCGGAAGTTGAGGTAGATGCCATTCTTGACGCTTGCCATGCATCATCGGTTGGTGGACACCATAGTGGAGTGTGTACAGCTGCTAAGGCACTACAAAGTGGTTATTATTGGCCAGCGTTGTATCAAGATGCGAACTCCCTTGTCAAGAAGTGTGTGCAATGTCAAAATCAAGGAGAGATATCGCGAAGGCATGAATTACCTCTCACTCCTATTTTAGAGGTTTAGCTGTTTGATGTATGGGGAATCGATTTCATGGGACCTTTTGTGAGTTCTTATGGGAACAAATACATCTTGGTGGTTGTTGACTACATTTCTAAATGGGTAGAGGCTGTGGCCTTACCTAATAAGGAAGGGAGAAGTGTGGTTCAATTCCTCAAGTGGTACATTTTCACAAGGTTTGGCACTCCACGTGCAATTATTAGTGATGGGGGCTCTTAGTTCTGTAACCGAATATTTGCATCGTTATTGAGCAAGTATGGAGTCAAGCATAAGATTGCCACCCCTTATCATCCGCAAACAAGTGGGCAAGTCGACTTGTCAAATCGGGAAATTAAAGGGATTTTGGCCAAGACCGTTAATGCAAATCGAACCGATTGGTCCCGAAAGTTAGATGATGCTCTTTGGGCATATAGAATTGCATTCACGACTCTGATGGTATGTCCTTGTATCAATTGGTGTTTGGTAAATCTTGTCATCTACCGGTTTAACTTGAGCATAAGGCATTGTGGGCATTGAAGGCGATGAACTTGAATTGGGAAGATGCGTCAAAGGATCGAGTTGACCAACTCCATGCTTTGGAAGAGTTTCAGCTTCGAGCTTATGAGAGTTCAGCCCTTTATAAGGAGAAAATGAAGAAGTGGCATGATGCCAAAATCCTTTATCGAGAATTTAAAGTTGGTGATCTTGTGTTGCTCTATCATTCTCATCTGAAACTCTTTCCGGGAAAACTCAAGTCAAAATGGTCGAGTCCATTTAAAGTAAATTGTGTGTTTACTAATGGGGCTATCAAGTTGAAAATGAGGATGGGTCGATGTTCAAGGTGAATGGGCAACGACTGAAGCTTTACTTTGGAGAGCGCCTCAATGTGACTATGATTGATGTGGTGTATTTGGATGATGCTTGAAGGCATGTCCACGTCGTGCCACGACGTTAACTAAGGTGCTTCTTGTGAGGCAACCCAAGCTTTACTTTTTATTGTTTGAATAATGTTTGTTGGATGTGTAGGTTGGAGATTGTATGTTGGAAGAAATGCATATGGGTAAGGGGCTGGACCACTCAGTGAGTCGCTGAATTGCCCACATTATCGCCTAAATGCATGGCCCTTGAAGGTCAAAAGTGAGGAAAGTTCTTGAAGATTGGGCGAGCTAGTAGCCAATTGGGCGATCCCAATCGAGCTTGCCCTTTGCACCTATTGAAGGGCTGAATTTTTGTCAAGTTTGCCGAGCTGTGGCCCATTCGGTGCATGACCAAGTGGATCGGCGACGTTAGTCAGCTCGCCGACTGGGGTGCGAACTGAAGGGTCTATGACTTTTTAAATTCAAACCTTCTCTTTTAGTTAAAATTTTCGACTCCTCTACTCTTTCCCTCAAACTTTAGATTATAATTTCATATTTGGTGTCCTGTGATTTACGTCGAGAGTGTCGTTTGGATTCCTTTCCCCTCCCTCTTTGTTGCGTCTGTCTTTTCGTCTAACTAAAGGTTGGTTTTTTAAACTTCATTTATTTTCATGCCGTATTTGAAATGCTAATTGGTAGTGTAATGGGATGATGGTTGATTAGTTAAATTTTGTGCCTTGATTGTATGCACGTTGATTCATATAGTTTAAATTGACTTCGAGCATGATAAGATAAATTGTTTGGGTGATTTGGTTTGAATTTCTCATGTTAAATGATGCAATTGTAGGTGTGGCATGTTGGGTAATGTGCAGCTGAAGTCTGAGTAGCCAAAATTTGACCAAATGACTTGAAATTTCTTGATGATGGATTGGGTGATGGCATTCTTAAGGGTAAAATCATCATTTTTGTTGAATTTGCATCGATTGGGAAAGTCTGAGTACCCCAGATAGTAAATTGTTAGTGGGTAGTTGCAAATTGTTGAAAATTGTGTCTGAATTGATGTGTCATGGGCTGTTAATTGTGAATCGAAAAAAAATGGGGAGGTGATGTGTTGGGCCATTTCGGCGAGCTTTGTCGAACTCGCCAAGTTGGTTTGGCGTGTCGCCAAATGTCCTCCCCATCGCCTTTCTAACCTGTGTATTTGCTGAAATTTTCTATAACATTCGGTGAGGGTCCTTTAGCTTGCCGAGTGTGCTCGGTGACTCATCGAGTGGTCTTTAGATCGCCCTTTTTGCCTGAAGTTTCGCTAAATTTTTATGGAACTTTTGGTGATGCCTCTATTGCTCTCCGAACGGACTCGCCGACTTGTTCGGAGAGATTTTCTGCATTTTTTTTGAGAAGTCTGTTTCCCTAACCCTTTGGAATTTAATTTTATTCTCGTTTGTGTACTTTTACAGGTATGGCTAGACCAAAAGTTCCAGCACCAGGCCCACCACCTCGAAAGAGAACAAAAGGGTTGTGATTACAGAGGAAGGTGCACAACCCCGACCCACTCATTATCAAACTTAACAGGTGAGAGGGAAGGGCAAGAAGCATGTAGTGGCCAGTACAAGCTCGGAGAGCAGTATGGATGTTAATTCAATCCAATTCACTTCATCTGACACCGAGAATGAAGAAGCAGTAGAGTCCGGAGCTCTAATAGATGAGTTGATAAAGCGGAAGTGTTTAGAGCTGCGATCCACAGCAGCACATGACCCGCTACCACAGGTACCACTGGCACAACAGGCACCACAAGTGCCTCCTATTTTGGCAAATCCTCCGAGGTCTATGAATCAATTAAAGGCCAAGGGTTTGAGGACCATACTAGAGGTGAAGAGGTTATCCACAGATGGTTTGGTGGACAGATATCCTACTGTCTGGGAGACGCTGCGGTAGCACAGATTCCAGCTGTTCACGAAGCCTCGGAGCCCATACGTTCCTACATGGGTTAGAGAATTCTATGAAGGGTATGCAAAATTGATCCCGAAAGAGAAGAAGAAGGTTAGTTTGATGGCACCTATCGGGTTTGTAGAGGTACGGGGTAAGAAGGTCAAGTATAGTGACACCGACATCAATGATGAATTGGATTGCACATTGCGAACTCGGCATTTTTTGGCTGACAAAATCAAGATCCAGACATTGGAAGACTTGAAGGGGTGGCTGGCCCCATAAATGAGTGATGCGACACCCTCATGGATTGAGGTGGGGGTCATAATTAAGAAGAAGGATCTGAACATCACCACACGATACTAGTTCGGGTTCATCAGCAACACATTGATGCCGTCACAAAATGAGTCCTTTATTAGGCCTCCGAAGGCCGCACTTTTGGGTTGTATCATCGATCGGGAGAGGCTAAATCAGGGATCCATTATTGCTCAGAAGATGGCTATGAGGGCCAAACAAAATCAAACCTCATTGCCATTTCTGATATTGATCAGCTCCTTGTGTCACCGAGCCGGTGTGCCTTTTGAGGCAAAGATGGATATGGAGGTTACTCCTTCCTCATCTTGTGATATTCATCAGATCGAAGCAGAGTATCTGAAGGATGAAGTGGAGAGAAAGAAGAAAATTCGGGTGGACACTTCCCCAGTTATTGACATGGAGTCTATGGAGACTGATCCTACACCTCCCCTACCATCGTTGAGATATCAGGTATACCTGCACCTTCAACCTCTACTGCTCCTACTCCTGATCCTGCCTCCTGCCCCCTTTTGACTCAGGCAAGGATTTACAAAATGGGCAACCTTGCTCATTCAGCCGATGTGCAAGCTTCTCGAGTTGACACCGTTGTTCCTTCCATGATTGAGCGTGTCGTTGCTGCTGCACTTGCTCCAATTTGGGAAGCGTTAAAGGAACAACATAGGTTGATCACTGCCCATGGGTTAGCACTAGATGCCCTCACCGCTCGAGTTGAGGTGTGTGAGACGACAGACCATAACCCCATTGATTTGACAACCGTGAAAGCTGATATTGTTGGTCTACATCGAGATGTGGACAAATTGAAGTCCACCGACCTATCGATGCTGTGGGGCAGTGTAGATGTCCCCGAGGAGCTTATTTCTAAGATTCCTCTAGTTACTGTTATCGAAGATGTTGATGCGGCTGATGAGGAGTGGGATTCAGACACCCCTGAGATGAATGAAGAGGACTTAGCTGCTCGTGAGAGAGATGTGTACAAGGATTTAGAGGATTTAGAGGGTGACTTGGTCTGGGTGGCCACGGAGGTGTCACTATGCGACATGTCCATGATTGGCTATAGTGGGTCTAAGCCCACGATAGAGATCGCTGCACAGTCTTCCAGAGTTGGAGTAGAGCAGGGCACTGATGCCCAAGTTGAGGCCACACCACCGAGTCGGAGTTCACCTCAGGCCTAGCCTGACAGAGGGAGCTTTACTCTCCCTCCATTTTATTTCCTGTTGATACTCTTAGTTTTACTTTTGCATTGAGGACACTACTTATCTCTTTTTGGTGGGGTGAAGGTATCTAGCTACCTACCCTTTTGGTTATATTTAGCTTTTGAGATATTTTGTGTTTTCATTTGGATATTGTGTGGTTCATGTCACTTTAATATTGAATGTTGTGGTTTTTGATTCAGTGACTTCTCCCTTGAATGTGAATGTTGGTTTGTGATTGATTGGTTAATGTTCTCCTGTACATTTGAGTGTCGGTTGTGATCAATATCGATGACTTGAATAGTGCTCTTGATGAACGATATGTTTGTGTGAGTCCAACGAGGAAATTTGAGTTGCATAAGTCTTGAGTGAACTCTTAGCATCTCATTGTGACTAGTTGAATGTCGAGGTGAGTCATGCAATGACCGTTGCACGCAAGCTTAACTCGTAGAGTTGTGATCCATAATTGTGTTTGGATGCCATGTGTGGTGAGGTTTACTAGAAAAGTGTGCATGATGATACCTAGAACTTGCCCCGTTGGTCCAATTGACTAGCATTGGAGAATGAAGGAAATGATCTTAGGCATAAATTTTTGAGAGTAAAGCTAATTGCTATACCTTTGTATGAATACCTTGTGAGTGTGTGAACCTAGCTTGGCACCATTTGAGCCTACCTTTTTCTTTGAATGAAACATGAACACAAATGTTTTGACCGGTTGTTGAAGTTGCCATGTCTTTCCCACCTATAACCTTCATGAAGCATTGGTTTGTTTGAATAGCCAACTTAAGCCAAGAACCTAATTTGGGGGTGTGGTAAGAGTGAAGAGAAAAACCGAGCAAGAAGTTTGTGAACTTTGTCATTGGAAACTTGTGAAAAAGATGGAACCCCTCCATATAAAAAAAGAAGAAAAGAGAAAAAAGAAAAAGAAATGAATAAATTTTATCCATTGTGCATTATTGTGGAAACAAAAAGGGGTATACCTAAAAAAAAATTGTGTGCCATGAATAGGCCAAGGATGAGTTGTGAATATGAAAAGAATGAAAGAAAATGAAATGAAGTGAAATTTGAGCTGTGCTTCATGAAGGTAGAGTCATTAAGCCCAAAATGATCATACCCTGACCCTCAGCCCTATTACAAGCCATGAATTTTTGATCCTTCATAAGCCTAGTGATGTGTTGGTTGGAAAATACGGGCAAGCATTTGGGTAAAGTCATGCATGTTTTTCTCATTTGGGAGTGTGAGCGCTGATTTTGATTCCTTAATTATAGTCTTTGATTGGCTTTGTGAGAGCATGGAATCATTCTTGATGTGATGGCATTCAAATACTTTTTGCTGGGCATAAATTTGCATTTGAAGTGAGCATTTGTGAGCATGAACTCTAATTGATGATAGCTAGTCAGAGTTTGAAACTTTGAGTGCACATTTGAACATTGCATGTTTAAATTGAACCTTGTGTGCATTCTCATGTTGATTCTCAAGGAGCACTACTTGTAGACATCCCTGTTAACCTGATTGATCTCATGTTTTCCTTTAGGACAATCAAAAGTTTAAATTGGGGGTGTTGATGAGTCGGGAATTTTGACTCATTTAGGGCTTATTATTTGATGAATTAGTGTATTCAATGCCTATTTTGTGTTCATAACTGATGTTAAATTGCTAATGTGTAACCATGGAGGCTTAGGAACAAGGCAAGGACATTACATTGCGAAAAAAAGCGAAAAGGTTAGAAAAACTGAAGAAAAGGAAGGCTGAAGCTTGCAAAAGCCACTTGGCGACTCACCGAGTGAGTTTCTAGATCACCAAAAGGTCCAACAAGTTGGCTCAGGAACTAAACCAACTCGGTGAATGAAAGTGCAATTCAGCGACACACCGAATGGAACGGCGAGCTCAACCTAGATCACCTAAATGAACAGAACAATTGAAGGCAGGAATCAAGTCCAAATGGCGAGAAGGAGTACATCAACGGATCGCCGAGTCATTCGGTGATCCCGACTAATCTCGTCGAGTAGTCCCGCGTACTGAAATGTTGGGAAGTTTTTGGGAACATATAAATTGATATTTTGAAGAGAAAAAAAAAAGGAGACTGAGTTGGACATACAAATTTTTGACATTGGGTAATCTTGAACATTCTTAGAGAGGTTTTTGAACTTAGTATTGGGGTTTTATGGTTTCAGTCTTTATTTTTGGCATTAAGCATCGAAATTGTAGACATTCCGATGGAGAATCTTTTTGATAACTATTTCTTGTTTTTTGTTATGTTTGGCTAAAACCTTCTTTCTTTAGGGGTGTGAATATGTAATCGAATACATAAATTAGCTTGTGGGTATTATTAATTGCTAGATTTAATGTTGTTTTGAAATGGGTTCAGTTATTTATTCATGTTGTCATTTATGAACTGAAGTTGCAAATTCAGTTCTAGCTTTAGATCTCTTTGCTTGCTTGTGAAAGATGCTTAGAGTGGAATATGTGATTGATAGTTGTATTGACTTTTGTCTTTGCAACCCAGCTTGATAAAGTGGGTCAAATTATGGATTTGGGTTGCTTTGCATCGTTAAGCTTGTTGAGGTTCAAAAGAACTCACTTGAAACTTGATAGTTGATTGAAAAATGGTTGTTATAGTTACAATCCATCCTACCCATTGAGATTCAACGACTTAAAGCAATTATTAATTACCCATTAAGAGAAATTAGTATTCAATTGCTCACACGCTCCTAAGGTTCCCTCTCTATTTGTTCAAACCTCATGTTATTCATCTCCATTAACAATTGGTTACAAAAATCTCTTAATATTGATAATTGAAACTTATCGATTTACAATATGTTGTATTTTGTTTATTTCCATTCTACAAGAGATTAGAACAATTACATACTTCGTACTTAAATTCTTTTCCGTACCACTCCTTGTGGGATCGAATCCAACTCACCGTTGGATTTATACTTGTTAGCGACCGCTACACTTTGAATTATAAGAGATGTAGTTGAGCGTTATAAAAAATGGCGGTCTCATATTATAAAAGAGTTTGACATAAAAGAGGAAGTCTAAACGTAGACTTGACAAGCCATTCTAATACATCAAGAAGTGGTCGGGACGTTACCTGTACACCACGTACAACATGCAAAAACTAAAGACATACGAATGCAAAGTAAATATGACATGTTACTTGAAACATGAGGACTAACCAACTCATGAACTTCAAATGGTTAAGCCAACTAGCCACAATTGTGAGGAGGAAGATCGTCATACCCTACATTAGTGAAACAATGTAGGCACAAGTATGAATTAGTACATGGAATGTACTAAGTATGAGTCATATGCATAAAATATGAAAACATGCTCATAAGAGGACATAATAGAAAGCATGATATGCATGACCAAGCTAAAAATCATAGAAATCATTTAAAGAAGAATCATAACTCATGAACATGGTCAATGCAACTTAGAACATAAGGAAAACTTCATAAAACCTTTGGAAGTAACTTAGTTTATTTTGTGGGATATTAGCTTTAACCGACAATAGACCATGCGATCTATAACATGGAATATGATGTAACTCCCTCATCGAGAAGAGAGAGTCTACTTGCCAAGGTAGAACTCCGTATCATATCATATGCAATATGTGGATCCACTAGCTAGGCCAATTAAGGTAATCCTACGGAGGCACGTTGTTTCAAACTAGAGGTTGCCACTATAGGCTACTCTATTTGAGCCTCCACCTCAAAGTTCTCTCGGTGCTAAGTTAAATACTAACGGAATAGTCATTTTAATGAACATATCATCATATATGGAAAAGCAAAATTCAAATACTAATTCAAGCTTGAAATATCATAGAGTGGCTCATTAAATCTTGAATCAAGCACGTGTGAGAAAATCTTTCACCAAATCATGATTCCTTAATATGTGAGAAAATCCTTTCACAATTTCATTGATGCTCATCTTAAAGCAAATTAATTCATAAAATATTCATTTTCATAAATCTTGCATAACTTCATGAAAACCTCAATCATAGATTCATAGTTTCTTCATAAATTTATATCTTTTAGGGTTCATAGTCAAAATCATGCTCAATACATTGGTTCATGTGAAAACAATTGGAAAGCATTTAATTGAGTCAAAATAATCATAATTGGATCAAAATCAAACGATTTATATCAACACAATTAGAACCCATGGGGAATTAAATGAAAACCTAATCAATTTTGAAGAAATTGAACTTTGAGAGTTTGAGAAACCTTGGGGCTCAATGGGTGAATGGAACCCATTGATGAAGTCCTACATACCTTGATCTTGAAGCCCTAAACAAAGGAGGAATTGGAGGCTTGAAAACTTGAAGAACCCTAGAATCCCTTGTGAGACTTGGAGAGAAAAACTTGAGAGGAAATTTTGGGGATTTTGGGGAATGAAAGGGAATTTGGTAGTTTCTTAGGGGTAAAATCAGTTATAGGGTCTCTTTTATAGGAAAATAACGTAGTTTAGGAATTAGAAGGGTATGAAAAGACCCAAATAACCCTGACTTAAGCTTGCCGAATAGTCCTATGGTCCGTACTGGTCAACCATAGAATATTTTTCAGAAACCAAAATTTCATCTATTCCCTAAGAGACCTTCTACGGTCTAAAGATCCCATCCGTAGAACTCACCTTTTAGTCCAAAATTTCACCAAGTCTGAAACCTTTCTATGAGACCATCCTATGACTCGTCAAACTTCCAAGGGCTCATCCTGTTCATTTGTAGGTCAAACTTCAGAAACTTGAAAGTCCAACACTAATCTCCAAGTCTACAACTCCTTTCCTACGGCCCGTAGGACTTTCTACAGTCCGTAGAAAGGACTCGTAGAACCTGCTTCAGTGCCATAATCATAGTTTCCCCTTTTTTTGACTTTCCAATTTTTGAGGTGTTACAATATCTCCCCCTTGAGAACATTCATCCCTGAATGGGACTCAAGCTAGCATGAATAGAGTAGGAAAGAAACTAACAACCCAACATGAATTCAAATCTCATTAAAATGCACATAAACATGGAGAATCACTCCAAGCTAAATCATAATATCAAAACCAAGCTTTCATGAACATGCATGCATATGGAAACATGAGAATGACTAAAACGCATAAATCTGAAAGAATAAACCATGAAGAATTAATACCTCAAGCAAGAGTAGGAACGAAGGGAAAGACATTAGGATACCGGGACATCATATTGGCTCCGGCCTCCCAAGTAGAACCCTCAACTAATTGATTCCTTTAATGAATCTTCACAGAAGTAACTTCTTTATTTCTCAACTTCAGAAATTATTGGTCTAAAATCTCAATCGGAACTTCATCATAAGAATGGTTCTCGTTAACTACCAAACCTTCTAAAGGCCATATGGATGTTGGATGTCCAATACACCTCTTCAACAAAGAGACATGGAATAACGGATGTACCGACACTAAATCATTAGGCAACTCTTGTTCATAAGCAACTTTACCAACACGCCTTAAAATTTGATATGAGACCACATAACGGGGACTAAGCTTCCCTTTCTTTCCAAGTCTAATCACACCCATCATGGGTGAAATCTTCAAGTAGACCCAATCATCAACATTAAATTCAAGTTCTATTCTCCTAATATCGGAATAAGACTTTTGTCAATTTTGAGCCATTTTCAATCTTTTGCGAATAAGTCAAATCTTTTATATAGCCTCATGCACCAACTCGGGCCCTATCAAATAAACCTCACCTACTTCAAACAAACCTATAGGAGACCTACACCTCCTACCATAAAGAGCATCAAACGATGCAATCCCAATACTAGAATGATAACTTTTATTATATGCAAACTCAATCAACATCAAATGATTCTCCAAATTACCCTTGAAGTCAATCACACAAGCTCTTAACATATCCTCTAAGGTCTAAATTGTACGCTCGATTTGTCTATCAGTCTAAGGGTGGAAAGACGTGCTAAGTTTCACTTGAGTACCAAGACCTTTCTGATATGACTTCCAAAACAGAGATGTAAATTAAGTACCATGATCGGAGATAATAGACAAGGGCACTCCATGCAACCTTACCATTTCTCGAATATAAATCTTGGCATATGCTTCCACCAAGAATAAAATCCTAATGGCAAGAAAGTGAGCCGTTTTCATTATTTGGTCCATAATAACCCAAATTGAATCAAATTGTCACCGAGTGCGAGGCAAACCCGTAATGAAGTCCATATTCAAACCTTCCAACTTCTATGTAGGGATGCTAATGTTTTGAGCCAAACCACCCGATTTCTTATGCTCAACCTTCACTTGTTGATAATTCAGACATTTAGCCACAAATTTCACAATATCCCTCTTCATCTCATTCCACCAATAGACTACCCACAAGTCACGGTACATCTTGGTGGCTCCCGAGTGAATAGAATACCGAGAACTATGAGCTTCTGTCAGAATCTGATTTCTCAACTCGTCAACATTCAGAACATATAACCGATCTTGATATAGATGGACACCATATCCCTCTTGCAAGAAAGCCTCAATGGATTTTTTGGAAACCAACTTCTTCAACTCAACTAGTACCAGATCGAGATCTTGCTTAGCCTTCAAATTCGATACAAAAGATGATTCGGAACCATGGTGAAATCAACCAAGAAAACACTCAATTGAGCCAATCTATGAACATCACGAACTAACTCTTTCTTATCATCCTCAACATGAGCAACACTACCCATCGATAGTTGACTAAGAGAATCCGCCACCACTTTCGTCTTACCGGGATGATATAGGACACTTATGTCATAATCCTTCAACAACTCAAGCTATCTCCTTTGGTGAAGATTCAAATCCTTTTGAGTGAACATATATTTCAAACTCTTGTGATCGGTAAACACATCTAAATGAACACCATATAGGTAATGCCTCCAAATCTTTAGAGCAAACACTATCGCCGCTAACTCCAAATCATGGGTCAGATAATTCTTTTCATGCACTTTCAATTACCTTGAAGCATAAGCAATAACTTTCCCATGTTGCATCAAAACACATCCTACAGAAATTCATGAAGCATCACAATAAACCACAAAACCATCTGATCCTTCCGGTAATGTCAATATAGTGAGTCTATCTTTCAACTCTTGGAAACTCTTCTCACACATTTTCAACCATAGAAATTTCACTTTCTTTTGAGTTAGTGTTGTCAAAGGCAAAACAATAGAGGAAACTCCTTCCACAAATCTTCTATAGAAACCGGCAAAACCCAAGAAACTCCGTATATCCGAAGTGAACAAAGGTCTAGGCCAATTCTTAACCGCCTCAGTTTTCTTAGGATCACCTTGAATACCTTCGTCGGAGACAATATGGCCGAGGAAAGCAATGGACCTCAACCAAAACTCACACTTACTAAACATAGCATACAATTCCTAATTCTTGAGAATTTACAACACAATCCTCAAATGCTCTACATACTCATTCTCACTCCGAGAGCAAATCAAAATATCATCGATAAACACAATCACAAATATATCAACATATTGCTTGAAGACCCTATTAATCGAATCCAAAAATACTACCGGGGCATTAGTCAACCTAAAAGACATCACCAAAAACTCATAATGACCATACCAAGTTCAAAAAGCCATCTTTTGAATGTCATTCTCTTTCACCCTCAATTGGTGATAACGTGACCAAAGGTCAATTAGAGAAGTAACTCACTCCTTATAGTTGATCAAACAAATCATCAATCCTAGGAATAGAATACTTATTCCTAATGGTAACCTTATTCAATTGTTGATAATCAATGCAAATTCGAAGAGAAGCATCCTCCTTTCAAACAAATAACACCGGAGCACCTCATGGTGAGATACTCGGTCTAATAAAACCCTTATCCATTAAGTCCTTCAATTGATCCTTTAAATCCTTAAGCTCTGTGGGGGCCATATGATAAGGAGGAATAGAGAGAGGCTACATAGGAGAAAGTCAATATCGAAGTCTATTTCTCTTTTGGGAGGAATACCATGAAGATCATCAAGAAAAACTTTTGGAAACTCATTTACAATTGGAACTGACTCGAGAGTAGGGGTTTCACAATCTATCTCCCTGACCTGAATAAGATGATAAATGAAACCCTTGGAAATAATTTTCTTAGCCTTTAGGCAAGATACAAACTGACCCTTAAGAACATAATTTCTCCCTTCCCATGCCATGATAGGTTCATTCAGAACTTTGAAAGTGACCAATCAGGTCCTACAATCTATGGAAGCATAACATGCATGAAGCTAATCCATCCCAAGAATAAATCAAAATCTAACATATCAAGCTCTACAAGATTAACATGAGTGACTCTATGAGAAATGGAAATAGGACAATTTCTATAAACACTTTTAGCAACAATAGAATCACCAATGGGAGTAGAGACATGAAAGGGATTAGAAAGGATTTCGGGACCAATATCAAACCTCATGGCCACATAACAAGTAACAAATTACAAGGTAGCACCCGAATCAAGTAAAGCAAAAACATCAAGATGAAAAACTTTCAACATACTGGTCACAACATCTAGAGAATCCTCATGATCTTGTTGAATCTAAAGAGCATAGAATCTATTCTGACGAGAAGCACCCGAACCAGAACTAGTAGGCTGAGCTTTCCTACCATCCTTACCCTTGCTAGCTTGCAACATACAATCTTTCACTTTGTGGTCACTCTTTCCACAAGCAACCATCTGTACCGGCCAAACATTTGTCATCATGTTTCTTACCACACCTTGAGCAAACGGGAATAGATGATCCATTACTACCACCTCCTTGAGGTTTAGGGTTAGACACCCTATCTATGTTGAACTTATGAGTTAGAGCATGTGAAGATCCACCGGACCTAGAATGAGAAAAGTCACCATCACTGGTCCATGCCCTCTTGGACTCTTTTGCCCTTTCCTTGAGCTTTTCCTCTTCAATTTTTTAGGTATGTATCATCAAGCAAGAGATATCCATATCCTTAATCAACATGGCGGTACAACACAACTTGACAACCAAATCGGAAACACCCGACACAAACTTACTCATCCTTGCCCTAGAGTTGTCAACCATAGTTGGAGCATACTTAGCCAATTGAGTGAACTTTAAAACATACTCCTTCACACTCATATTCCCTTGTCAAAGATTAATGAACTCAAGCACTTTTGCTTCCCTCATTTTTAGAGGAAAGAAATGATCAAGAAAAGCTCCCTTAAATTTTTCCCAATCAAGAGGACCCGCATCAATTGCCCTCTCACTTTTCCATTGTTCAAACCAAACATGAGCAACACCCTTGAGTTGGTAAGCGGCCAACTCCACCTTCTCTACCATAGACAATCCCATAATTTCCACTATCTTATACACCTCATCAATGAACTCTTGAGGATCCTCATCCAACTTGGAACCATGGAATTCTGGAGGATTCATCCTAGTAAAGTATCTTATCCTTGTGACCATCGTACCCACATTCAGGGTTCACGAGAGCAATGGTCTCTCTATTAGCTTGGGCCGTAATAGCTTAAGCCAACACTTGGAAAGTGGCTCAAAATTCGGTATGAGTCACTTGCTCAGCCAAAGGGTCAGCTAGAACTTGAGGAACCTCAGGCTCCACATTCGCATCCGCATTCCTTCTCAAATAAGCTCTTCGAGGGACAAGACTTAGGAGAAGGATCTTTATAGAGATAGACTCTATGGCACAACTTTAGAGTAATGAAAGAAGTGAAGTTTCCTAAACTTTTTTTAGCCTCCTATTTATAAATGTGGCGTGCTTCACATTCATGAAAAAGACTACTGAAGTGTCTTGTCAAACATCCTACAACCTTTTCTAAAACCTTGTGCTCTGAATACCAAGTTTGTCACGACCCAAATTATACCCTAGACATGACAATGCGTATAAGACCCCGAGAGGCCCTACGTCAGCCACGTGACATACATACAACACAATATAATAGAAAATACAAGAATTTAAGAAGAACGTCTCATATTATAAAAGAGTTTGACATAAAAGTGGAAGTCTAAACATAGTCTTGACAAGCCATTCTAATACATCAAGAAGTGGACGGGACCTAACCCGTACACCAAGTATAACATCCAAAAACTAAAGACATACGAAAGCAAATTAAATGTGACATGGTCCTCAGAACATGAGGACTCACTAACTCTTGAACTTCAAATGGTCAAGACAACTAGCCACGAGTGGGAGGAGGAAGATCATCGGACCCTACATTATTGAAACAATCTAGGCAGAAGTATGCATTAGTGCATGGAATGTACTAAGTATGAGGGATATGCATAAAATATGAAAACATGATCATAAGATGACATAATCTAAAATATGATATGCATGACCAAGCTAAACATCATAAAAATCATTTAAGGAAGAATCGTAAATCATGAACTGGTCAATGCATCTTAGAACATAAGGAAAGCTTCATAGAACCTTTGAAAGTAACTTAGTTCATTTCGTGGGATATTAGCTTTAACCGACAATAGACCATGCGAGCTATAATATGGAATCTAATGTAACTCCCACATCAAGAAGGTAGAGTCTACCTGCCAAGTTAGAACTCCGTATCATATCATATGATACACATCCACTAGTTAGGCCAATTAAGGCAATCCTACGGGGACACGTAGTTTAGAACTAGGGGTTGCTACAATAGACTACCCTACTTTAGCCTCCACTCAAAATTCTCTCAATGCTAAGTTAAATCTCAACGGATTAGTCATTTTAATGAACATATCATCATACATGGAAAAGAACAATTCAAATACTAATCTAAGCTGAAAATATCATAGAGTAGCTCATTAAATCTTGAATCAAGCATGTGTGAGAAAATCTTTCACTAAATCATGATTTCTTAATATTAGAGAAAAACCTTTCACAATTTCATTGATGCTCTTCTTAAATCAACCTAATTTATAAAATATTCCTTTTCATAAATCATGCATAACTTCATAAAAACATCAATCATAGATTCATAGTTTCTTCATAAATTCATATCTTTTAGGGTTCATAGTCAAAATTATACTCAATGCATGGGTTCATGTGAAAAAATTGGAAAGCATGTAATTGATTCAAAATAATCATAATAGGATCAAAATCAAATTATTTATATCAACACAATTAGAACCCACAAGGAATTGAATGAAAATCTAATCAATTATGAAAAAATTGAACTTTGAGAATTTGAGAAACCTTGGGGCTCAATAGGTGAATGGAACCCATTGATGAATCCCTACATACCTTGATCTTGAAGCCCAAAACAATGGAGGAATTGGAGTCTTGAAAACTTGAAGAACCCTAAAATCCCTTGTGAACCTTGGAGAGAAAAACTTGAGAGGAAATTTTGGGGAATGAAAGGGAATAGGTAGTTTCTTAGGAGTAAAATCAATATAGGGTCACTTTTATAGTAAAAACAACGTATTTTAGGGATTAGAAGGGTAGGAAAAGACCCAAATAATCCTGACTTAAAACTGTCGAATAGTCCTACAGTTGTGACCTACGGTCTATAGAACTTTCTATGGTTTGTACTGGTCAACCATAGAACCAACTTCAGAAATCCAAATTTCACCTTACTTCCCACTAGATCTTTCTAAGTCTATAGACCCCATCCGTAGAACTCAACTTTTAGTCCAAAATTTTGTAAAGTCTGAACCCTTTCTACGAGACCATTCTACGACTTGTCAAACTTCATACGGCTCGTCCTGTTCATTCGTAGGTCAAACTTCAGAAACTTGAAATTCCAAAACTAATCTCCAAGTCTATGACTCTTTCCTAAGACCCGAAGGACTTCCTACGGTCCATAGAAAGGACTCGTAGAACCTACTTCAATGCCAAAATTAGAATTTCCCTTTTTTTTTACTTTCTAATTTCTGAGGTGTTACAATTTTCGTAGGGGTTTTTTGTAATGACAATTAATAATTTACTAACTATTTTGTAACTCAAGTATGAGAATTAACTAGGACTATGTTCAACATGATTTCTAATTTGGAAGTATACGCAACAAGCAATCTATCTTGGTGCTATGCATGCAAAACTAATGAGATATTGTGGTTCAGCTAAGGTCCTATCAGTCCACTTAGAAGAACTTCACTTGATCTCATGTCGGTCTCATAAGTATCGAACTACTTAACTTCATTAATCATCTCATATTGATTTCTAAAACTAAGTTCTCCAAATAATAATGCTTAACGTAATAAAAAACTTCAAAAAAGTGTTTACAGGTAATTAAAGTCCTATCTTAAGCAAAGTTGGAAATCAGGTTTGGCAGTAGGTATGACTCGTGAAGAGTCAGTAAGATCTGTGGTCTTTATTGGTGAACCTATGGTCTTCAATTCTTCATATCATTCGACAGTTCTTATCAGACATTCTACAACTCATATCCAGGACCTACGAATCCTGATACAAGTCGTGGTGACATTATCTTCGATAGAGTCTCCTTTCTACACCTCATAGGTACAACCCATATAAACCAAGTACGACTCACACCTTTCCTCGTGCCCACTGTTACTCAAAGTTCACAACCTCAACACTTTTCCATGAACACTTGGCCCATACTATCAAAGTACACATCATGACTTGTCTCCTACCTGCTGGGTCAAAGGTCACTAGCCTCACATGTTTTCCACGACTACCCTTCCAAGACCCGTAGTATGGATGTATGACTCGTACACTATCTCGTGCAAATTGAGCCTCGATGTCTTAGTCTCTGATCTTTTCTACGCTCCTGAGTATGAGTCATGGTCAATACTTACGGATCATACTCGACCTTCCCATGTCGTTCTTGACTCATTTTTCAGTAATTCTTTTCCTTTACTTCCGAAACTTTATTTCCTTTAAAATCACAACATCATATCCACATAGAAATACTCAAGAATGAACAAAGTTTATATGTTTTAAGTGTCTAAGTACTGAAAACCTCAGCACATCAACAACCTCAACTTAAAATGTTTTGATTGTCCTCAAGCAAACAAAATAACATCACTATAGACATTTAAGTATAAGAACATTAGGATAGTTTCGACAATCACTTCTATTCTAACACTTCCCCCTCGATTTAATCACAAAATCAGTTAATGCACCTCTACCAATCTCAAAGTGACTCTAAGGTATCTATGAATGACATTATGCAATTCATGAGCAACCAAGCATACAAAAATGACTCGCAACCCATCAACTAATAATCACACAATGTTTCCTTAATTCCCTCATGACAGAGATGTCCCACTCTCGATTTGCATTTAAACTGAGAAAAAAAATACATTCGCTCACAAAGAAGTTCAAACAATGTAAGTACAATACCATATACTTGCCCTTATTTTCTACACCTTTGCATTCAGACAGTCAATTCAGGATCACTATAAAACTTTGTTTAGCTTGTCATGTAGGCTTAGGGACCGGTTTGATACATTTGGAATTTAGTGACTTGACCTTTATTGACACTGCACTCTTTTAATTCCACTTATTTTGAACTTCCATTATTCTCCTCCGTTTTCTCCCTTAATTCCTTTAACTGGGAGTGCGACGTTCATTTTCATGGCTTTTTTTTTTCTCTTTTTCTTCTTTCTTTCTACATTTTTCTTTTCATTTTAGCACACCACACTCACTTTGCTTTTTTATGCAACAAACATCTTCTTTTCATACCTACTTTTAATTACCCATACAACCACCACCCTCAACTTAGGTATTTTGCTTACATTGCATATTAGCATCCAAGGAGGGACTAGGGACAAATGATTTCAAAAGAAAGTGAGAAAGTGAATACGCTATACGATAAAAATGGTAAGGTTAGGCTCAAAAGACAGGATCAAGGGATTCATTTAATTATTTGGTTTGCCATTTAGGTTTAGTGGACTCATTTCATATATGTCCTATAATTCATTCCTAACTCAACTATCCTTCATCGTTAATCAGACTAACTAGGTAAGTTCTAGATTGTACAAACAGGGTAAGAAATAAGTTGTTGTTGTTAGCCTTTGAGTAATTTTGAATAATGACAGGTCCCTTTCCATTGCAGGAAAAATAGGAACAATATCCTATGAGATTCACAACTTGCAAGGAAATCAACTATACAACTCACAAGGAAGATTGATTTACTAGAATCAATCAAAAGATCACTACAAAATTCAAAAAAGAAAAGAAGATCAATCTGGAGGCAGTCAAGTAATCAGCAATCAAGATTCAGAATCAACAAGAAAGGAAAGAATCACATATTCAGGGATAAAGAGAAAATCAAGTAAATCAGATACACAAATATACGGAGAGAAGATTACATAGATCCACTCAATCGTGCCTACAATCCTTCTGTGTCAAAGAGGTTAATAATGCTCAACTACACACTTTATAATTCAATGTGTAGACGTTCACTAACAATATATAAGCCAACGTGAGGTTGCGATCGAATCCGGTAAGGTATTCCACTCAAGAAGTGAACCCACGGAATAGGGGTGTCAAAAATGAGCCCAAATATAGGTAACCCATCCAAAATTTTAAGGGTTGGGCTCAAGATAATTTGAATTGGGTTCAATTTCAACACATTCAAGCCTTAACTCATTTTAAGAGAATTCTCAATTAAGCCCAATTTTATCTCCAATTTCAACCCGTTTTGAGACTCCTTATTTGCATTAATGTAATGTATATTTCTATATTGAAGGTATGAATTACTATATATTTATATCTTTTAGGATTTATATATACATTTGTAACTTTTTAAAAAAAATTGAGTTGAAATTTAAAATGTGGTTATAAAAGTTAAATAACAATATGTTAAAAATATTGAGATTAAGCGGGTCAAATTGGGCGGGTTATAACCCAATTCGATTTTTAGCTCATTTGAGCCCAAAGTAAACTTGGGCAGGTCAAGACCCAACCCAATTTTTATTTCAACCCATTTTAATATCTCCAATTTCAACCCAATCCGCCCATTTGACACCCATACCATGGACTATAATTTTGTATGTTTAAATAATCATTTAGACATAAACAAAAGTTTGAGATATTTTAGATTATCAACAATGAGATGATAAACAAGATGTTAACACAAGCAAAGATCAATGAGATTCAACAAGTAAGATGAGAATCTTAGGAGTGTGCGTAATTAATTACCAATTTCGTATTGTGGGCAGTTGCATTGCTCAAAATAGTTAGTTATTAACGAGTAGGCTAGATTAAAAAGCACGACATATATTTTTCAATCAACTATCATATTTCACGTGAGTTTTGTCAAACCTCGACATGTATCATATTCAAACTTAATCCAATACCTTAATTTAGCCTTCTTTGTTAAGAAAGACTAGATATGAACTTAATCAAGTTAATTATCAACTAGATCTTCCACCCTAAACATCTATATCAAGGAAGCATAGAGATCTCAAGCTAGATTAGAGTGTGAAACCTCACATCATGAATAAAAACATGAAGAAAAAGCAATCTATACCTTTCCAAAAGTTAGCAAAACTTTCACTTCAAAACACCCATTGGCGACATTAGTCAGGCTCGCCGAATACTCGGTTAGTAGCCAAATTATATGCCTTCTCGCCCAATACTACCTTTTAGTTTCACTTTAGGTCTTCATGCTTTAGACACTTTTGGCAAGTCCAATGGACTCCGCCAATCAAGATTGGAGAGTCACCCTTTCTTCTTTCTCTCGCCGAGTTGTCTTCACTTTTTGATAGAGTTCTCAGAAAATTTTGGCAATAACACTAAGGTTTGCCGATGAGGTCAGCGAGTCTCCATTCACTTCTTTACCTCGCCAATTTACTTTGAAGTTTTTAGCAAAATTCTCAGAATATTTGGTGAGTTGCGACTCGTTGATGAGTCTCCAGTGCATTTGACGAGCTTCAGCTTTGACGTTTTCTTTACTTTTCCAAGTTTTTGGATTCTTTTCACTTTCATCTGTCCTTGTCTTGTCCTTAAGCTCTCATAGCTGCAATTTAATCAATTTAACATCAGAAATGGAGATAAACAGGCATTGAGGATACTATTTGGTGAACTATAAGCCTCAAATGAGTCCAAAATCTCTGATTCATCAGAGGTCATTACACTCTATACAAGGCAGAGTCTAATCTCTAGGATCAGAAAAGGAAGAAGATCACACTAACATATCTAATATGAACGTGCATACTCAATGAAATAAACATTACAAATCTTTGATTGAATGAAACACCATTGGGTTTTCCTATTAGATCTAATGGAGATCTTTCAAATGTTGTATATAAAAAGTGTAATACCCCAAGCTTCCAAAGAATTTAATTGTAGAATTTAACTGAAGTAAGTGACCTACGGGCCGTAGATGGAATGACGGGCTGTAGGTGGGGACCGTCGGTGGTTCTGTAAACCTTCAGGATTTCTAAGTTTCTGAACTCTGACCTACGGAGTAGCAGGACGGGTTATAGATCGATTGACGGTCTGTAGCAAGGTCTCATAGGTGTCCCCCAGACTTAGTTTTAATTTTTTACTCAGAAGTCTGACCTACGACTTCAATGTACGGTCCGTCGATGGACCTATGAGTCATACATTGATGTCGTCGTTGCAGGTCCCCTAAGATATAATTTCTGAATCTTTTGACGGAAGGAAAGTATGGTCTGTCGTCTGACCTACGAACCGTAGGTCCCCTCCGTCGATTGGCCCCGACAGTTATTAATTACGGGCTTTTTGGTCTTTTCTCTAATTGATTACCTATTAAGCTAAGTCGGTTATACCCTTAATCTAAGACCTATAAATACTTTCTAAGCCTAATTCCTCTTATTCTAATTCATTCCTGAACTCTCCTCTCTCAAATAGTTCTCTCTCTAAAAGAACTCTCTCAACTCTCAAGGAAGAAGAAGAAGAAGAAGTTAGGATCCTCCATTGAAGACCATCAATCTTCTCCAATTTTCTTGTGGATTTCATTGAGGTATGATAGTGTTCACCATTGGGAGTCCTTTCCTCCAATGGGTCCTCCCTTTCTTCAAGGTTTTCAAGGTTCAATTTCCCCAAATTGAATTAGGGTTTTTGATCAATTCTTGTGGGTTCTTCAATTATGATTTCAATTGTTGATTTTATGACTCCTAGTGCACGGTCTAGCGTGATAAAGTAATTTAGTGCACGAATTAGCGTGAATTATATTATTTGATGTAAAGATTGCATGAACCCCCATGATCCCAAGCTAATTCTCCCCAATCTCCTAATATATGCTTTGATTGTTGGGTTGAGCTATGAATTGATGAAGTTTATGGAATCTCTATGAAATTATGCATGAATTATGAATGAATTGAGGATAATCTTATGAATTTAGCATGTTCAAGTCAAAAGCATGATTTTCCTCTATTAAGTGAGTTCCTTCAAATATGGGTAAATTGTCTTAATTATGGCTTTCTAAGCATGAGTTTGCATTGAATTGCATGATATGAGTTGAACTTGCATGAACCCATATGTACTCTATGAACTATGAATTATGAGCATGAGAAGCTAATTAAAGAAGAAGCTAATGAACTTATGCATGGCTCATATAAAAGATGAGTTAAGGGTGCTTTGAGAGTAAAGTACCAAAGTTATGACATGATGATGCTATGGTTGAGTTGTGAAAGTCTTTCTCACATAATACTCCCATTTATGAGTTAAAAGAACAAGAGCCAATTACCATGTCTACCTAAGATAAAATGAACTATGATTAATCCGAGGGTAGTACCGAGTGGACAAGTGGCGATTACCCACGTCCCATAACCTATGTGCCACCATAGGGTGATGGTCTATAATAGACACTATCTAGTGGATCCACATAAGCTAAGAAGTTCATGGTCTTACCTTGGCAAGTAGGACACCTCTTTTCGGTGTGGGGTAGACACCGGATTCCATGTTGATAGCTCACATGGTCTTACATGTCGGTTAAGGCTATTCCCCACTACTAATGAACAAAGTTATCTTATGAAGAAGTAAAGTAAAGAAAGATGATTTAGCTTGCTTTGGCCATAGTATATGCTTTATGCTTCATGCTTTCTCATGTTTATCATGTTTTAGTTGGCCATTGCATGTCATGATTATATCTCACTCTAGCGTGATTTATGTGTTTATGTGCATTGCTATCATACTTAGTACTTAATTGTGCTAACGCATACTCTTGCCTACATTAATTTCTTTGATTTAGGACGTGGCGATTCACCTTCCACTCGTGGCTAGAGCTTGTAGTAGAGGATTGATAGAAGACTTGGTGAGTCCTCATCCATCCGAGGACATAGCCTAGTTGTTCTTATTTTCTTGTATTTCCTTTCAGTTTTAGATTGTATTGGGTTACGTCCCAAACTTTACTTTCTATGTTAGATTGGCTTTGAGACACGAGATGTAGACTTTCGTTGTTACCCTTTTAAAGTTTTGTTATGAAAAATCTCTGTTGAACTCTTATTCTCTATTATCTTATATGTATGTATGCTAAGTGGCTTGTATGAGGCCTCTCGGGGTCTTGTACGTCATGTCACATCTAGGGGGTACCTTGGGTCGTGACAAAAAATCAGCCCTACCAACCTAGTTTAATTACGCCTTTCACTTGAACTTGTACTCTTGCTCTCTTTCACCTTGCTTAAAGTTTTGTATTCATTCTAGTTTACAATTACATAAGAAAAGAGAAAGAAAGATCTTTAGTGTAGGTTATACAGGTAGAGGTTGTGTCAAAATAGAGAATCTGATTTGCACATCAGATAGGTACAAAGTTCCAAAATATTGTACTGCCAACTTTCACAAAAGCTCTAATGGAAACCCTTGTAACCCAAGGGAACTGGACTAGGCACCTCACTGGTGATCCAAACCAGTATAAAAACTCTATCTCTCTTACTTAATCATTCATTATTTGTGGTTCTAATCTACAGGCCTATCGACTCCAATCTTCGAGCAGTTGACTCCAATCTTTGAGCAGTCGACTTGGAAGAAATTTCAATTCACCACCCTCTTGATTTTCAATTGGTATCAGAGTGGGTCTCACTTACCAAAGTGTTAAACCACACTTGAGAAAAGATTCATGGCTAACTATTAAATCTCTAGTGCTATTCTTCAAGAAGATCACTCTTCAAATCGACCTCCTTACTTTAATGGTCAGCACTATTCTCATTGGAAAGACAAGTTCAATATCTATGTTCAATCTAATGACTTTCCGGAATGGGTTGTGATCAAGAAGGGACCATTCCTGACATCACTGGAAAGGAATCTGCTGGCAACACAATCGATCTGGAATCCTTTGAAATAACAAAGGAATAACAAGAGGTAATCCAAACTAATGCTAGAGCTATAAGTTTGTTATATTATGAAGTTAGCGGAGTAGAGTACGAAAAACATTTTTCATGCGAAACTGCAAAGGAAATGTGGGACAAACTTGAAGTCACATACGAAGGAACTAGCAAAGTGAAGAAAGCTCGAATTAGCTCGCTCATGAATGAATATGAATTGTTCAAAATGGCAGATGATGAGAATGTAGAAAACATTTTTTCAAGATTCATTGTTTATGAATTCAAATCTCTAGGAATGGTTTACTCAAATAGATTGCAAGGTAGAAAACTTATCAGAAGTCTCCCAAAAGCTTGGGAAACTAAGGCAACAATCCTTGAAGATCTCCATCTATATAAAACCTGACCTATGATGAACTTCGTGGCAATATTATGGCATATGAACAAAATCATATTAACAGATACAATAAAGATGAGAAGAAGAAAAGTGTCTCTTTCAATGCTGAAATCCATGAGAATGAGGAAGAAATGGAAACCCAAAAACTTTTGGAGCATGGAGTGATGAAAAAGCATCAGAAGAAGACCCTGCAGAAGCTACAAACATATGTTTCATGGCAATAACTGAAACAAGCAAGGTAAGAATGTCTAATTGTCAAAATTGTATTGATTTACAAAACTCTTTGGATATGGTTGCCGAAGAACTTCAAAAAGTCATTGATGAATATAATAAATTGGCCAAAGAAAAGAAAGACGGTCAAATTCGCCTAGAAGCAAATAAAATTGAAGTCGACTTACTTCTGGAAGAACTTGGTGAAATCAAGATGCAATTAAACAACATCAAGAAGTCACAAAGTCACAACTGAGTTAGATCCAACAAATATTTTCAAATTTTATCTCAAAACTCTTCTTTTTATGGTGCAAAATCCTCTTTCAAACCTAGTGTTTTTACTTGAGGAAAAATTGATCCCTAATCATTTAACTGCAAGACATACTCTTCTGGTAAATGGATTTGGAGACAAAAAACACTAATCCTAACCATCAAGGGCCCAAGAAGACTTGGGTACCTAAAATAAATTTATTTATTTGTTTTGCAGGAACTTACAAAGAAGGCCTACAAAAATGGAATGTGGGTAATTGACAGTAGATGATCTAGACACGTGACTTGAAAGAAAGAAAACTTTAAAAATGTGAAAATGATTGATGAAGGATATGTAAGATTTGGAGACAACGCTAAAGGAGAAGTCACAGAAGTTGGATCCATAACCATTAATTCACACGAGTCCCTCATAACTAATTCTAGATTGTTATCCTTCGAAAATTTTGAATAATGATAGGTCCTATTCTTTTGAAGGAAAAATAATAACTGTATCTGATGTGTAACACCTAGGATTCAAAAAGGAAAGGATTTCAAGTTTTTTGGAATTTCTGGTGCCAGTACCAACGGAGCCACCTATGGTCCGTAGATCAGGCCCATGATTGGCTAGTCCGGGTTCCTTAAAAATGTTAAGCCTCAGTACTTTTGTACAGAGCAGCAGGACGGGTCGTCGTCCAATGTACGGATCATAGGTGTGTCTCATAGAGGAGCCCCATAGAGAGATTTTAGGGTCGAATGTTAGGACCTACGGTCTTAATGTACGGTCCGTAGAAGAACCCACAAGCTATAGGTGGGGTCCCGTCGTTGCGGGTCTAAAGTCGATGGTCTCTGAACCAAACGAAGATCGACCAATACGGTCCGTGGATGAACCTACGGATCGTAGGTCGGGCCGTCGGTAAGGGTCCGACAATTATTTTTTAAAGGGCTTTTTGTTATTTTCCCGAGGTGTTTAATTCATAATCTAAGTCGGTTTGGCCCATAATCTAGACCTTATATAAATCTTTTAAGCCTAATTCTACCCATTCCTAATCATTCCCAAAACTCTCCTCTCCCAAATAGGTCTATCTCGAAAAGCTTGAAGAAGAAGATGGAAGAGCTAGGGTTTTCAAGCCAAGTCCCCCAATCCTCCATTGATTTCAATATTTTGGCATCAAGGTATGATAGTTCTTCACCTATGGAGCCCTTTCCTCCATAGAGTTCCTAAATTCCTTAATTTTCAAGCTAGAATCCTTCAATTGAAATTAAAGTTTTCTTCTATCTTATGGGTTCTCTCAAATTATGGTCTAATTGATTTAATTATGTTTAATTATGCATGAATTGAGTTAAATTGCATGTTTCAAGTTGAATCCCTATGAACCCACGTGAATTTCATGATTTCTAGACTATGATCATGATATGAGGTTTTGAACTATGAAAGATGAATTGTGGAAATTGAATGATTTTAAGATAGATTTATGTGAGCTCATGCATGATTGATGATTTCTAAGCTATGATTTCACGATGAAGTTATGAATGATCAAAAGATGGTTTTTGTGAATGTATGCATGTTCAATTATGAAATTTATGATGATTTAAGACTTGCTTTAAGATTTAAGCATAATTGATGTTATTGTCGAGTTCTGAAAGGGTTTCTCACATATTACTCAAACCATGAATGTGAAAGAATTTTCTCACATAAAGGATTCATAACGTGTTGAAAGATTTTCTCAACTAAACTAAAATCAATTATTAAGGAGCTATTATAATGAAGGGACAAGCGGCGATTACCCATGTCTACTAATGATAACATGAATTATGATTTATGATTAATCTGTGGGAGCTATGCTTAGCACCGAGTGGACAAGTGGCGATTACCCATGTCCCATAAACTATGTGCCACCATAGGATTAGCTAGTGGATCCACTTAAGCTAAAAGTTATGGTTCTTACCTTGGCAAGTAAGGACACCTCTTTTCGGTGTGGGGTAGACACCGGATTCCATGCTATAGCTCACATGGTCTATGTCGGTTAAGGCTCACTTCCGACAATAATGAACTCAAGTTGCTTATGAAGGTGTTTCAAGGTTTTAAAGATGATTAGCTTGCATTGACCCTATTTTTATGACTTTTGTTTTCTAACTCTTATCTCATGCTTTAGCTTGGTCATTGCATGTAATGAAAATGTCCCCTTTCTAGCATGACTTGATGATTTTGTGCGTAGCTATCATACTTGGTACATTCCATGTACTAACGCATACTTTTGCCTACAGTGTCTCATAATGTAGGTCTTGGGATTCTTCTCATTCCGCTCGTGGCTAGTGAGTACATAGAGACTTGAAGACTTGGTGAGTCCTCATATGTTCGAGGACATTGCCTTGTTATTCTTTTATGTTTCTTTACCTTTGGACTTGTATTGGATTATGTCCAACCGTTCTTTCTATTCTTTGATAGATGACTTTGAGACTATGTTTGGACTTTCGCTATGTTTTGTAAACTCTTTGGATATAAAATTTGCCTTTTGAACCCTTATCTATTATTATCTTATATGATGTATGCTAAGTGGCTTGTATGGGGCCTTTCGGGGTCTTGTACGCCATGTCAAGTCTAGGGGGTACCTTAGGTTGTGAAAAAATTGGTATTCAGAGCACAAGATTTTAAAAAGATCCTAGGAAGTCTCATAAGCCACGTCGAGTAGAGTCTTGTTCATGAGTGTGAAGCGTGCCACACTTATGAATGAGAGGCCATAAGATGTTTAGAAAAATCCACTTCTTTCATCATTCTAAAGTCGTGCAATAGAGTTTAACTCTATATATATCTCTCTCCTAATCCCTATCCGATTTTTTTCAGGATATGGCCACCCGAAGGGCATATGCTAGGAAGTATCCGAGAGAGAATGTGGAAAAAGAAGCTCCTCAAGAAGCTCCCCAAGTTTCGATCGATCCTTTGGCCGAGCAAGTGACTAATGCGAAGTTTAGGGCTGTTTTCAAATGTTGGCCCAAGCCATGACGGCTCAAGCCAATAGGGAGGCTATGGCCCCCGTGAACCCAAATGTGGGTACGATGGCATCTAGGGTGAGGGACTTCACTAGGATGAACCCTCTAGATTTTCATGTGTCTAAGATTGAAAAAGATCCTGAAAAGTTTATTGATGAGGTATATAAGGTGTTGATGATCATGAGAATAATGCCGGTGGAAAAGGCGGAATTGGCCGATTATCAACTTAAGGGTGTGGCTCAAGTGTGGTATGAGCAATGGAAGAGTGAGAGGGTGGTCGATGCGGGTCCTCTTGATTGGGAGAAGCTTAAGGTTGTTTTCCTCGATAGGTTCTTTCCCCTTGAGATGAGGTAGGCAAAGGAACTCGAGTTCATCAACCTTCGTCAAAGAAACATGAGTGAGAAGGAGTATGCTTTTAAATTCACACAATTGTCTCGATATGCTCCCACAATGGTTGCCAATCCTAGGGCAAGAATGAGTAGGTTTGTTTTGGGTGTGTCCGAAATGGTGGTCAAGGAATGTCGTACCGCCATGATTATTAATAACATGGACATTTCTCGTCTCATGGTGCATGCTCAACAAATAGAGGAGGAGAAACTTAAAGAAAGATCTAGGGAGGCAAAGAAGGGAAGGACCGGTGATAGAAATTTCTCTCATTCAAGGTTCGATGGGTATGGTCATCCATAGTTCCGACAAAGGTTTTCCGGTCATGCTAAGTGGCTTGTATGAGGCCTTTCGAGGTCTTGTATGCCATGTCACATCTAGGGAGTACTTTAGGTTGTGACAAATTTTGTATTAGAGCGCAAGATTTTAGAAAGGTACTAGGAAGTCTTATAAACCACGTTGAGTAGAGTCTTGTTCATGAGTGCGGAGAGCGCCACCGTTATGACTGAGAGGCTACAAGATATTTAGGAAACTCCACTTCTTTCATTATTTTAAAGTCATGCGATAGAGTTTAACTCTATATCTCTGTCCTATCCACTATCCGATGCTTTTCAGGATATGGCCACTCAAAGGGCATATGCTAGAAGGAATGCGAGAGAGAATGTAGAACAAGAAGCTCCCCCTCAAGCTCCTCAAGTTTTGACCGACCCTTTGGCTGAACAAGTGACTAATGCAGAGTTTAGGCCTACTTTTCAAGTGTTGGATCATGCCATGATGACTCAAGCCAATAGGGAGGTTGTAGCTACCGTGAACCCAAATATGGGTACGACGACATCTAGAGTGAGGGACTTCACTAGAATGAATCCTCTGGAGTTTCATGGCTCTATGTTTGAGGAAGATCCTCAAGAATTCATTGATGTGGTGTACAAGGTGCTAATGATCATGGGCGTGATGCCGGAGGAAAAGGCAGAGTTGGTCGCTTATCAACTTAAGAGTGTGGCTCAAGTGTGGTTTGAGCAATGGAAGAGTGAGAGGGCGGATGATGCGGGCCCTCTTGATTGGGAAAAGTTCAAGGTTGCTTTCCTTGATAGGTTCTTTCCTCTTGAGATGAGGGAGGAAAAGGTACTTAAATTTATCAACCTTTATCAAGGAAACATGAGTATGAAGGAGTATGCTTTGAAGTTCACACGATTATCTCGATATGCTCATACTATGGTTGCCGATCCTAGGGCAAGGATGAGTAAGTTCATTTTGGGGGTGTTTGAAAGAGTGGTCAAGGAATGCCGTACCACCATGCTTATTAATGATATGACATTTGTCGTCTCATGGTGTATGCTCAACAAATAGAAGAGGAGAAACTCAGTGTAAAGTCTAGGGAGGCAAAGAGGGCTAAGACCGGTGATGGTAACTTCTCACATTCAAGGTTCGATGGACATAGCCTTTCTAGGTTCTGACAAGGTTCTGCCGGTCAAGGTTTCTCCAATGTTCCTCCTAAGTTCAACAAGGATAGGGTGTCTAGCCCTAAGCCTCAAGGAGGTAGTGGTGGTGGATTTTCGACGGCTACATGTGCTAAATGTGGGAAAAAGCATGAGGGCAAATGTCTAGCTGGTTCTAATGCATGCTTTTGTTGTGGTAAGATGGATCACAAGATAAGGGATTGTCCCTTAGTGGCTAAGAATGAAGGAGATAATCATCGACGGGCTCAACCTAAAGATTCGTCGGGTTCTAGTGGGAGTCAAAAGCAAAACCAATTCTATGCACTCCAAACTTGTAAAGAGCAAGAGGAGGTAGTTACCGGTATGTTGAAAGTTTTTCACCTTGATGTTTGCGCTTTGCTTGATCCCAGTGCTACCTTATCTTTTGTGATGCCGTATGTGGCTAGGAGGTTTGATGTTCTTCCATATGTATTGCTAGATCCTTTTTGTGTCTCTACTCCTATTGGTGAATCCATTGTGGCTAAGAAAGTCTATAGAAATTGCCCCATTTCCTTATCCCATAGAGTCATTCATGTTGATCTTGTAGAGCTTGATATGTTAGATTTTGAGGTTATCCTTGGGATGGATTGGTTCCATTCTTGTTATGCTTCTACTGATTGTAGGACCCGAGTGGTTAAGTTTCAATTTCCAAATGAGCCTATCCTAGAGTGGAAAGGGGCAAACTCTGTGCCTAAGGGTTAGTTTGTTTCTTGTCTTAAAGCTAGAAGGATGATTTCTAAGGGTTGCATATACCATCTTGTTAGGGTGAGGGATGTGGATTCCAAAACCCCTACTCTTGAGTTGGTCCCCGTTGTTAATGAGTTTCGGAAGTGTTTCTCGATGATCTACCCGGTGTTCCTCCTGAAAGGGAAATAGACTTTGGTATTGACCTTCTCCCTGATACACAACCTATCTCTATTCCTCCTTATCGAATGTCTCCGATAGAACTTAATGAGTTAAAGGAGCAATTGAAAGATTTGTTGGATAAGGGTTTCATCCTATCGAGTATCGCTCCATGGGGTGCTCTAGTTTTGTTTGTTCGAAAGAAGGATGGTTCACTTCGAATGTGCATTGATTATCGACAATTGAATAAAGTCACCATTAAGAATAGGTATCCTCTTCCAAGGATAGGTGGTTTGTTTGATCAACTTCAAGGAGCGAGCTATTTCTCCAAGATTGACCTTCGGTCAGGCTACCACCAATTGAGGATGAAGGAAGATAACATCCCTAAGACGGCTTTTCGGACTAGGTATGGTCACTACGAGTTCTTGGTAATGTCGTTTGGGTTGATAAATGCTCCGGCCGCATTTATGGGTTTGATGAATAGGGTGTTTAGACAATACCTTGATATGTTTGTGATTGTGTTCATTGATGATATTTTGATTCACTTAAGAAGTGAGGATGAGCATACTGATTATTTGAGGATGGTGTTGCAAGTCCTCAAGGACCAACAAC
Source organism: Solanum appendiculatum (assembly GCA_018342035.1). Taxonomy (NCBI): domain Eukaryota; kingdom Viridiplantae; phylum Streptophyta; class Magnoliopsida; order Solanales; family Solanaceae; genus Solanum; species Solanum appendiculatum. Next base: position 288,262 of record JAGDQO010000648.1, read on the forward strand.
TCGTTGCAAAGTTTGATAAGTGTGAGTTTTGGCTAAGATCCGTGGCTTTTCTTTGTCACATTGTTTTCTGTAAAGGTATTGAGGTAGATCCTAAGAAGACGGATGCGGTTAAGAATTGGCCTAGACCTCTATCACCTTCGGATATTCGAAGCTTCTTGGGTTTGACTTGTTATTATAGGAGGTTTGTTGAAGGGTTTTCTTCGATTGCTTCCCCATTGAGGCCTTTGACACAAAAGAGGGTTAAGTTCACATGATCCAAAGCGTGTGAGAAGAGTTTTCAAGAATTGAAAAATAGACTTACCTCGGCTCCGGTGTTGACCTTATAGGAAGGGTGTAGTTTATTGTGACGCTTCAAGGATCGGACTAGGGTGTGTCCTTATGCAAAATGGGAAGGTCATTGCTTACGCTGCAAGGCAACTTAAGATTCATGAAAAGAACTATCCCACTCATGACTTAGAATTAACGGCGGTTGTGTTTGCTCTAAAGATTTTGTGGCATTGCTTGTATGGTGTCCATGTGGATGTCTTCACCGACTATAAGAGTTTGCAATACGTGTTCAAGCAAAAAGATCTAAATCTTTGCCAAAGGAGGTGTCTTGAGTTGTTAAAAGACTATGACGTGAGTGTCCTCTATCACCTCGGCAAGGTGAATGTGGTGGCGGATGCTCTTAGTCGAGTGTCAATGGGTAGTGTTGCTCACATTGAGGATGGTAAGAAGGAATTGGTTTGAGATGTTCATAGATTGGCTCGATTGGGTGTTCAGCTGATTGACTCCACTAAAGGAGGGGTGGTTGTTCGTAATGGATCTAAATTGTCCTTCGTGTCGGATGTGAACGCAAAGCAAGGTCTGGATCCAATCTTGATGGAGTTGAAAGAAGCGGTGCTTAAGAAGTCCGTTGAGGCGTTCTCCCAAGGGGGAGATGGTGTGCTTCGATATCAAGGTCATTTGTGTGTTCCCGATGTTGATAGTTTGAGGGAGCAGATTCTATCGATAGCCCGTAGTTCTCGTTATAACATTCACCCGGGAGCAACCAAGATGTACCGTGATTTGCGGGAGGTCTATTGGTGGAATGGGATGAAGAGGGATATTGCGGAATTTGTGGCTAAGTGTCCTAATTGTCAACAAGTGAAAGTTGAGCATCAAAAGTCGGGAGGTTTGTCCCAAGATATTAGTATTCCTACTTGGAAGTGGGAAGATTTGAACATGGACTTTATTGTTGGTTTACCACGCACCCGGCGACAGCATAATTCGATTTGGGTTATTGTGGATCATATGGCGAAATCAGCCCATTTCATTCCCGTCAAGGTTTCCTACTCGGCGGAGGACCCTGCTAAGTTGTATTTGAGAGAAATGGTTGGGTTGCATGGAGTGCCTTTATCCATTATCCCCGATCGTGGCACTCAATTCACTTCTCAATTTTGGAAATCTTTCCAAAAGGTCCTTGGTACTCGTGTTAAGCTTAGTATGACCTTTCATCCTCAAACCGATGGGCAAGCGGAACGTACTATCCAAACTTTGGAAGATATGTTGAGAGCTTGTGTGTTTGATTTCAAAGGTAATTGGGATGATCATTTGCCTTTGATTGAGTTTTCCTATAATAATAGCTATCATTCGAGTATTGGTATGGCTCTATTTGAAGCTCTCTATGGTAGGAGTTGTAGATCTCCAATAGGTTTGTTTGAAGTTGGTGAAGTTGCTTTGATAGGTCCCGAATTGGTACATGAGGCTATGGCGAAAATTTGGGTTATTATAAAAAGGTTGAAAACGGCTCAAAGTCGACAAAAGTCCTATGCCGATGTTAGAAGGAGAGATTTAGAATTTGATGTTGATGATTGGGTCTACTTGAAAATTTCACCCATGAAGGATGTAATGAGGTTTGGGAAGAAAAGGAAGCTTAGTCCCCGTTATGTGGGCCCATATCAAATTTTGAGGCGTATTGGTAAGGTTGCTTATGAACTTGACTTACCTAATGACTTAGCATTCGTGCATCCGGTTTTCCACGTCTCCTTGTTGAAGAAATGCGTTGGAGATCCGACAACCATAGTACCGTTAGAGGATCTTGGTATAAAAGATAGCCTTTCGTATGAGGAAGTCCCGATTGAGATTTTGGATCGGCAAATTTGGAGGTTAAGAAATAAAGAAGTTGCTTCCGTAAAGGTTCTTTGGGAGGCCGAGGCCGATGTGATGTCCTGATATCCTTATCTCTTTCCCTCCGATCCTACTCTAGCTAGAGGTATCTAGTTCCCCATGGTTCATTTTTTTGGTCTCATGTGTCCTAGTTATTTCCATGATTCCTTAATTATGCATGTTCATGAAGAGTCTAAATTTTGAGAAAATGAGTTGACTTGATTGATTTCTCTATGATTATGAGCATTTGAGTATGAGTTGCATATGGCCTTCATGAAATGATGTTTTGAACATGCTTTAGATTGGAGTTGATGTTTCCTCCTCGGGTATGTGTATTTATGTGATTAACTTCATGTTGGGCTGCTAGATTAAGTTCCTATCCTTCTTATGATGTCTTGATTCTCATTCGAGGAAGAATGTTCCCAAGGGGAGAATAATGTAACACCTCGGATTTTGAAAGGAAAGAAATTTCAGCATTTCAAAGTTTTTCAGGTGCAGTACCAACGAGGCCACCTATGGCTCGTGGTATGACCTACGAACCGTAGGTTTGATCGTAGATGAGTCTGGAATTTGAGCAATTTTTAAAGGTCCAAACAGTGGGACCTACGACCATGATACACTGCTCTTTAGTGGATCCACGAGCCGTAGGTCTGGTCGTTGGTGGAGGGTCGGCAATGATTTTTTTAGGGTCTTTTGGTCTTTTCCCTAATCATTTAATACCTAATTTAAGACGGTTACCCTCTAATCCTAAGCACTATATAAGTCATTTAAGCCTAAATTCTACCCTTCCAAATATTTCTCTCTCTAGAAGTAAAGAAGAAGAAGAAGAAAGCTAGGGTTTCAAGGCCAGGTTCCCTAATCCTCCATTGATTTTAAGCTTTCGGCATTGAGGTATCTTTCACCTATTGAGTCCTTTCCTCCATAGGGTTCCTAAATTCCCAAATTTTCAAAGTAAGAATTCTCAATTGAATTTAGGGTTTTCTTCCATCATGTGGGTTCTCATCAATTATGATCAAGTTTCTTTAATTATGACTTCTTGTGCATGAAATTGAGTTGAATTGCATGTTTTAAGTTGAATCCCCATGAACCCATATGAATTTCATGATTTCTAGACTATAATCATAATATGAGGTTTTGAACTATGAAAGATGAATTGGGGAAATTGAATGATTTTGAGACAAAAATACATGAGCCCATGCATGATTCATGTCTTCTAAGCTATGAGTTTCATGATGAAGTTATGAATGATCAAAAGATGGATTTTATGGAAATATGCATGTTCAATTATGAAATTATGATTATTTAAGATTTTCTTTGAGAGTGAAGCATAAGTGTTGATTGTTGTTGAGTTGTGAAAGGATTTCTCACATACTACTCAAAACATGTTTTGTGAAAGGATTATTCTCACATAAAGGATTCATAAATGGTTGAAATGTTTTCTCAACTAAACTTGAATAAAAGTTAAGGAGCTATTTTAATGAATGGGACAAGAGGCGATTACCCACGTTCCATAATGATAGACAAGAGGCGATTACCCATGTCTTCTAAAGATAAGATGAATTATGATTTATGACCATTCCGTGGGAATTATGCTTAGCACCGAGTGGACAAGTGGCGATTACCCATGTCCCATAAGCTATGTGCCACCATAGATTATCTAGATAGACATTAGCTAGTGGTTCCACGTAAGCTAGAAGTTTAAGGTTGTTGCCTTGGCAAGCAATGTCACCTCTTTTCGGTGTGGGGTAGACACCGGATTCCATGTTGATTGCTCACATGGTCTTAAATGTCGGTTAAAGGTAATCTCCCACAATAATGAACTAAAGTGACTTTAAGGTGTCTCTTCAAGTGTTTTAAGCATGTTTAGCTTGCATTGACCGTGATCTTATGACTTATATTTCTAACCTCTTTTATCTCATGTTCTAGCTTGGTCTGGTCTTTGCATGTCATGTAAATATTCCCTTTTATCATGATTATATGATTTTATGCATAGTTATCATACTTGGTACATGTTTGTACTAATGCATACTCTTGCCTACATTGATTTATTGATGTAGGGCGTGGCGACTCCTCCCCATCCACTCGTGGCTGGAGCTTGTAGTAGAAGAGCCTTGAAGACTTGGTGAGTCCTCATATGTTCGAGGACATTGCCTTGTTATTATTTTATGTTTCTTTAACTTTGGATTTGTATTGGGTTACGCCCCAACGTTCTTTCTATTCTTTTGAAAGATGGCTTTGAGACTATATGTAGACTTTCGCTATGCTTTGTAAGCTCTTGTGATAATGAATTGTCTTTTGAACTTTTAAGTTGTTATTATCTTTTATGATGCATGCTAAGTGTCTTGTATGAGGCCTTTCGGGGTCTTGTACGCCATGTAACGTCTAGGGGGTACTTTAGGTTGTGACACCAGCCTTCCTTTTCTTTAGCTTTTACAACGTTTTAGCTTCTTTTCGCAATGTAATGTCCTTGCCTTGTTCCTAAGCCTCCATGGCTGTACATAAACATTTTAACATCAGTTATGAACACAAAATAGGCATTGAGGACACTAATTCATTAAATAATAAGCCCTAAATGAGTCAAAATTCACGACTCATCAACGTTCTTCTTAAATTCTTGTATTTTCTATTTTGTTGTGTTGTATGCATGTCAAGTGGCTTATTTAGGGCCTCTTGGAGTCTTATACGCCATTTCATGTCTAGGGCGTACTTTGGGTCATGACAGAAATAATCAGACTAAAAGCTTAAATAACTACATTGACATGGTTTCTGGCCATAGTCCATGTGGGATCGATCCCAACCTAGTTGGATTCTATATTTTACCAATGATCACTTTATACTTCATTACAAGATGTAATTTGGGTGTATTAGTTTGCAACCATTAGTTTTTAGATTAAAACATGAGGACATCAATAGATCATTATAATCAAATCTAAGAATAATTATTCACTATCCAATCAAATCTAAACACCTATCATGCACAAATACTCCTAGAAGAGAATTTAGCTACTCATAATGGAAGAAATAGGAATTATACCAAGATTGAATTCTTCAATTGCATTCATTATAAGCAAATATAATCAATTACAAGCTTAAGTTTCAGCAATAATGGTGTTTTCTTCTTCGAAAAAAACTAAGGATATACTATAAAGTGTACTCTATTCACTACTCAATTCTCTACGATGCACAATACCCAAATGGGGAAGAATAATTATATTCTATCCTTTCGCATATCCCAAGAATGACCTTGGAAGCTTCTAAATACGTCATTTCCCATGGATGATTTTGCCCTTCAAATTCTTGTTGGCTCACTTGCGCTTGTGTTATGCATGTGCTATACTGCGACACAACATGCTCTTTGCCGATCTTCAACAAATTATTTTCAATTCCATCCTTCATTATCTTCATTTCAAGAAATGTCTGCTTATGAAAGAACAAATGCATAAAATCCATATAATTGGCACAAAAAATGAGGCAATAACTAATGCTTAAGAGTTAAATATGCTGGTAAAATACCCAATTATCATAACCCTATGATATATTATTGTACATAGGTGTGAACTAATTATGGGAAGTGTATTTGATGTGAATTAGGGTCATAAGGAACCTCTAGCACTCTGTCAAGTTCAAAGCATCCCTACCGATTAAGTTTTTGTGTATGATAATGCAAGGGTCAACTTCAGACAAGCATATCTCTTAGAATATAATATTTATGTGTCTCATCACCTAGAAAATTTAGAGTCTTTGAGTCTTCTTTACAATGACACCAATCATTTGTAAATTCGAGTATGAAGTAGGATGTTATGATTATTTTACCAGAGATGCTCCAGTCTGAAATTTTTAGTAGTACGACTCGTGGTAAAATCAATATGGCTCGTAATTTGATAGTAAGACCCATAATATGACCAGAGAAAAGATTTATAGAGTCTCAAATCATCCTAGAAAACCACAAGCCAGACTACGGCTCGTTGTACTAATAACGCACGAATGTCCTCCTTAAAATAAATTAAAAGGGACAGCGATCGTAGTCAATAAAAACACAAAGAAGATTCGGGGTCAAATCCCACAGAGAATGGTATATCGTAGAGAATTCCTATCAAGAAATTTAAATTTTAAGATCACTCATTTGAAATAGTAAGAACAAGTGGATAGATAATTCCACCAATTTAATATAAAGCTTTGGTTTTCAAATATTTCAATTAAACTAAAGTATCGAAGAATTCAAGAGTAACAAGCAATCTAGGGATGCGAGGATTGAAAATTGGTATCACATAGGGGTAGTTGTACTTCTCTATTATGATGAACACACACGAATAGGCTAGGTCATCTTCATTGACGCTAATCATCTTTCGAGATCAAAGCATCTATGCATAAAATCTCCTTTTAGTCTCATCTAAATGTCAATCTAAACCACCCAATACCTTACTCTATTCTCTCTTTCAAGAACAGGACAAATAGATCATACCCATAACCTGTATTTCAAAGCAAGTTACAGATATCAAACCTAAATTTCTAGTATCAGACTAACTACCCACTCCAATTAATCTCTTTCGAGCATCAACTGGAGATTGGAAGTAGGAATTAAGTTTGCAACCTTAACCCATAAATTAACCCCATGCTAATTAGACCAAATTCATGTATGAACAACAACAAAACATAGCATAGCACAATACCCACTACATTAAATCAACATCCAACCACAAAAATGCACCCCTAGATCTTAGGATTTTAGCCACCCATCATAAAAAGTAAAGAGATTATACCTTTCATGAAAGCAGCCATGGGTAACATGAAATTAAGCAATTACAAGAAAACCCACTTTGGATTCAACTTCAATTTGTCCAAATCAAGCACAAAGTTGTAAAACCCCCAAAACTAGAAAAGTGTTCTTCAAAGATAAAAATGCTTTTCTCCTCTGATGTCTCACTCTTTTTTTCTCTCCTTTGGGCTATTTATAATTTTCCAAAATTTGGGCCAAAAATCCAACACACAACTAAATCGGCGGCATTAGTCGGGCTCACCGAGCTTGTTCGGTGAGTCACCTTTTGCTCCTCATCTCGCCTTTTAATGCTCTAGACTTTTAGTGTTTGAACCTCAGTTGACTAACTCGATTAAGTCAGCCTTTCAGGTTCGATGAATCACCGAGTACCACCTTTGTTAGCCTTTCGAGCATTCAATCTTTTCTTTTGACACTGTCATTTTGGGTGATGTTCATCAAGGCCGACTTTCTCATTCCACGTATCACCTTATGTACTAGAGTTCACCGACCTGATTTGTTAGACACAGGTGCTATGCAATGTCCTTTTGGGAGAGTTCGTGCTCATTTGGCGATCCACCCTTTTTGTTAAGCAATCAATAATGTATAATTTGCTTTTCTTTTTGCATTTTTGGTCATTCTTTCAAACATCAATCCTTGCCTTGTCCAATTGCCTTCATAATTGCAAATCATCAACATTTTATCAGAATAGGACAAAATTAGGCATTGAGGACACTAATTATCAACCTAAATAGACCTTAAATGAGTGCAAATCTACCATTCATCAACTCCCCCAACATAAACTTTTGCTTGTCCTCAAGTAAATCAAGAACACAATTAGCTCAATAAGGGTGTCTACAACAATACTCAATGGGAGCTAGCATGCAAGTGTCATAGCAAGACTACTATCAATAACATGCTACACTCAATCATGATAAAAAATCTTCAAATGATGACTAGCCGGTTTCAACACAAGCTCAAGCTCACTTTAGCTTCTTGTCTAATGCAAGAGCATGTTTCAATGCAACTCTCACTCTCTCAAAAGAGAAACCATGCAAGCCTTGTCCCATAGGTTTGCCAATATTTTCCAATCATCACATAATCTAGTTCATGCAAGATCTCAAGGGTCTTTTAGGCTTGTAATGGGGCTGAGGGTTAAAGTATGGTCAATTTGGCTTGGTGAATTTACATTCTCAAAGCATTGTTGCAATCATCATCACCTCTTCTCAAATTCTTTTCATTCTTTTTCATTTGAGAACTCAAACTTTGACTTTTCATTCAATTTATTTGAAATCCCCTTTACTTCATTCACTTCTCTTTTTAATTTCCATTTTTCAAGAGCATTTTCATCACAATGACCCTTTCTCCTTATTCATTTGTTTAAGGAGGGGTTCCTTTATTTTGCAACAAACTGCAAAGTTGAGTATCATTTGATCTTTCTTTTCCCTTCACTTGGTTTTCATTCTTCCTTCCTTTCCACACCCAACTTAGGTTTTTTGCTTAAGTTGGGTATCCAAACATAACAATGCTTCGAAAAGGATTTTTGGTGAGAAGGTAGGGACAATTTGGTTCAAGAGGCTTTCTTTTGGTTTTGCCAACAAATAGGTTAGGCTCAAATGGTGCCAAAATGGATGCACACCTTCACAAGGTAGAGTCACAAAGGATTATGGACAATTTGGGTTAATTGTTGTCTAAGATCCTGTCTCACTTTTACCAAGATTCAAACAATTGAAGTAACAAGGCAAATCCTCGACTCCACATACATGCTTACAAGTAAGACCTCACCACACATCACACTTCGAAATACACTCATTTAGTACATCCCAAAAAATTAAAAGTGTACATGCAATGTTCAATGCATGGCTCACATCATTACGCAACTAGTCAATAAAAGATTCAAATAGATCGCTCAAAAGTGCAACCACATCAATTTCATTCTCACAACATCAGCATCATGCTCATCATGAGCACTATTCAAGACAATGATATTGAACACAATCAATTCTCAAATCATTATCAATGAAAACTTCAGGCATTTCACGATTCTCAAAACTCATGGGGAGGTTGCAAAAATAAAAAAGAGAGAGTGAAATAGAAACAAGAGACACACTTCAACCAAAAGAGAACTATAACATAAACAAAGTAAAGTAATACAATTGTCTAGAACTCAAAATAACAAAATACAATCAAAAATGGGAATATTGGCATGAAGGCCCTCACCCACAAAAAAAATAAAATGCAGTGTCCTCAATGCAATGAAAACAAAAGTATGGGAGGCTGAGATAAAAGGGTCCCCCTAACAGGCTATGACTGTGAAGCACTCTCATCTGGAATCTCAAGTGGGGAAACCTCAAAATGGGCATTGATGCCCCGTAACAGGATCACTGGAGGTGGTAGGGAAGACTCATCTGAGGCATCAGTTCCCATCTCAACTCTTGGAGGTATGGTGGAATATGAAGAGACTCCACTAGGACCAACCTCGGAAGTCTCTCGAAGAGATATCCCCAGGTGCCACCTGAAGAATGACCTCTTCAGACTCTTTCAGCTCAGTCAATGTCTCCGCAATCCCATGTTTCTCACTCCTCAGCTCTTCCTCATTAGTATCCTCAGCCAACTCATCCTCAACCCTCTCACTATCAACTCATCAACATCAACATGCACAGCTATCTCAGGCTGCTCCCTAGAAGAGGTGCAATACTAGGCATGTCGGGCATGGAGGCAAGTGCATCTTGTAGGGAAAAATCACCCCAAAGCACGGATACTCCCATAAATTGCAACTAAACCACCTCCGTTCGCTAGATAGCAAGCTCGGCCCTTATGGTATCTGGTGCACCAATGCTACCCTTAGCCTTCTCTAGGGCCTCAAATCTAGCGGTGAAGTCATCCAACCTCACACTATGGTTCTCAAATAATCCCTCCCACTTGACCTATCTCTCTATCAACGGGGCTAAAGCCTTCTCAATAGCTCGGTCAATGATCTTGGGCATGTCCGTCTCAATTCGAGCGGCTCTAACATCTGCCGACTGGGCAAGGCTGCCCATATGGTAAATCATTTCCTGGGTCAAAGAGGGATGAGAGATAGGAGAAAGGGAAGGTCTCACAACAACAACATCAGTATCAGGTATAAAAGCAGTAGAGGCAACAATAGAGAAAGGTGCATCAGAAGGTAAAGAAATACCTGCCTGCTCCACAAAAGGAGTAGGTGTGCTAGCCTTAGCTGCTGCTAGTGTGGTGGGATCAATCACAGGCATCAATCTGGTGGTGGTTACTTCCTCCAAGCCGCATCATCTCACAAACACTCAGCCTCAATCCGCCTGATATCATTGGATGAAGCTGTTCTGATCCTCACATCTATAGATACTTTGAAAGAGACTCCTGCCCTCTCACACAGCTGTGTAATCAATACTAAAAATGGGAGAACAGTCTGCTCCTGCCTAGCTCTCATCAAAATCTCATCAGCTATAATTGCACCCACATATATGTGCTCTCTATCAATGATTGCGCCTACCAAGACTGCCTTGTCATGGCGGAGGATGGACTCGTTCTGTGACGACATTATGTTACTGCTATGAATCCAAACCAATATCTTTCCACCACCTTCATCTGGTATTTGGCGCATTCGCTGAGGATAATGAGTCACTTGATCCAGACTCTACCTCCATATCTATTGGGCCACTACAGAGTTGACCTCCAACGTTACTTCACATATCTGGATAGTGCATGGTATGAATACACAGATTTGACAGCTTGTAGAGCGCCTTCCAACCAATCTTGGAGAGAGCTCCTCTACTACCTCAGGTACTGTTTCATTGACCTGATCTACCATAGCTCAGGAGTAGGAGTAAATTAAGGACATGTTGGCCAAGACTGAAAGGAGGCAGAAAAAGCTGAAGGAGCATGAGATGGAAAAGAGCAAGTTATTGACCAAGATGATGGACACGCTCCAAAAGTTCTGCGAATCAGGAGATGATGAGGATGAGGAAAACATGGTCCTCCAGGGCCCTAGTAGCTCGATTATTGATTGAGGCATCTTGGGGATTCCCTCAAACTTTGTCTATGCTTTCATGTTTTCAATGTGAGGAAACAATGACATTGTTAGTTGGGGGTGCTTTTCTTAGGGTCCTTTGTTTTGTATGTTTATGTTGGGATTGCTAATTTGGAGTATTTTTGTTTATTTTAGATTTGTGTTTTTTGTTAATTATTCCCTTGTCGGGGTTTTAATGTTATGGATTTGTGTGCCCTTGTCGAGCCTTGATGATTATAGATATGGTATACCCTTGTCGGGCTTTTGTTGAATTGTGTTGGATTAGTATTTTTCTTATTTTCTTTTCTTGTTAGTTTTTCATTTCTTTTGATAGCTTCTTTATTTTTATTTCATGATGGTGTTGTTGAGTGGTGATGCCCAATGATAGGTAGAGTGACGACTTTCATAAGGAAAAATCATTGTTTGGCTGTGAGTGTTTTTGTGGGATGTTTGTGTGGTGAAGTTTAAGTAGCCATACATGGTGAATTTTGAGTAGCCATATATGGTGAAGTCTGAGTAGCCATACCTCAAGAAGATGCATGAACTTGCCCGATGATGAATTGGTTGATCCCTTTCTTAAGGCAAAATCATCTTCTCTTTGGGAGGATGTGAATCTTTTGGTACTAATGAGGTAGTCTTGCATTATGAAAAGTTGAGCATACCCTCCCACCCCACAAATTCATGATGTGAATGATCTTGTGATAACTTTTGTGACTCATTTTGTGAGTTTGGACTTGTTGGTGATTGTTAAGTGTGATTCCATTTGTGCTTGTGAAGGAAGTAAAAATTATGCCATCTAGATTAATTTGCATGCCATGTGTGGTGAGTTTGTTTAATAACTTCCTGTGTTCACTTGTTCTAGCTAGAACTTACCGGATAGTCTTTCAATGTTGGTCTTGATTGATTTAGGTTGGAGGAATGACCTTAGGCCGTCTTTGTGAATTTTGGAAATCCACTTGACCTGAAAAGTCTACCATTGCACTAAATATATTTCTAGTTGACCCCTTTGAGCTTAATACCATTTCTTTTGCAACCCCATTACTAACCTTACAAATTTTGAAAAACTAATCCCCTTTTGAAGTTGTCACTCCTTGAACTCTAAAATTGTGAAAGTTAAGGCTAAAATCTTAAATTTGGGGGTGTTGTTGGAAACCCACAGGGGAGATGCTAATCGCATGAGTTCTTGAAACTAAACAATGAGAAAATAAATTAAAGAAAGGAGGAAAAAGTGATAAATAAAGAAAAGCCTTGAAAATGAAAGAAAGAAGGGAATAAAAGAAAATGAATTCCTCCCAAGTGTGAGATTGTTGCATGTGGGGCATCTTGTATGAAATGACACAAAGTGTGCATTGAGTTCAAAATGAAAAAAAAATGATGATGAAGCAATTGGAAGAATTTTGTGTAGTGTTTAACGAGGGTGTTAGTAACTTTTACCCAAATGTCATCCTATCCTTCCATAAGCCTACATTACAAGCTTGATCAATGTCCTTTATGATATCTGACCGATTGCTTTTTAGTCAATGATGATTGAAAATAAAGGTAAGCCTATGGTGTGGTACTTGTGTCCATGTGATGTTCTTTGTGACTGTGAGTGTTTGTACTTTTGTCCCTTGTGTTGTTGATATATGAGTGAGTAATCATGGGAAATCTTTTCTTGTGAGGGCATGTAAATTAGAAAAGTGGTAATGTTGAAAAATTCTTGAGTGAGTCAAATAAGCATGTGAAGGAACTAGTGGTTTTGAGTCATTTATTGAGAATGAGTTGTTGTCACTTGATTTTTTATGATTCTTGAAGGTGTGTTATGATAATGAGGGGAGTTTTTAATGAAATTTTGCATGTAGTGACTATTTGTTAGTACCAACAGAAGTCATATTCTTTGTGCTTAAATGTTTGATTTGAATTGGAACCAATTGGGCTAATGTGTGTGCTTGAAAGGAACATGTTCTTTGTGCTTTGATTCTAACTTGCTTGAGGACAAACAATGATTTAAGTTTGAGAATGTTGATAAGTGGGTAGTTTTACAACCTTATCTTGTCTTTAAGCTTACGTTTTTAGCTTGTTTAGTTCATAATGGGTGCAATTGATGTGTTTTTATTCATGTTTTACAAGATAATAAGAATAGTGTTGATTGGAAGGATAAAAGAAGAAACCAAGTGAAATCAATGCAAAAAGGGGACTAAAACTGACAATCAAACCTTGTAGAAAATTACTCATCGCAATCGTGTGGTCAAAGGGCGCGATCACAGATAACACTCAAATTATACTTAAAAACTATTAAAAGAGTAAGCGGTCGTCATTAATAAAAATATCCAATAAGAGAGTCGGGGACGACTCCCACAAGGAGTGATATAATGCAAGGAATTCAGTTAGGAAATTAAGAATGCAAACCAATTCATTGTAGTAATTAAAGCAGATGGGTGGATGATTCCACCGAATTTACTAAAAGAGTTTTAGTATCAATTATCACAATTAAACTAAATCAGGGATTCAAACAAGTAAGAGACGATCTAGGGGTGCAGGGATTGGTATCGATATCAAATAGGGGTACATGTGCTTGCTTAATAATGCTAAACAATCGATAGGCTGGTAATCTTTAATGACACTAATATACTTTCGATCTCGAAGCATCATATCATAAAATCTCATTCCGGTCTCATCTATGTGAATCACAAATCAACCCAACACCTTATTAGAATCTCTCTTTCGAGCAAATTTGGCAACTAGAATTGAACTACAATTTCTCTTTCGAGCAAAATAGAACAATCAAATCTAAATTGCAAGCATTAAACTAACCACCCACTTCAACTAATCTTTTTCAAGCATCAATCGAAGATCTAGACTAGGATTAAGTTTGCAACTTTAACCCATGAAATAACCCCATGCTAAATAGTTCAAATCCATGGATGCTCAACAGAAAAACAGAGCAAGACACAAGACCCACTAAATTAAATCAACACCTAACTCTATAATCACACCCCTAGAATTGGGATTTTAGCCAAGCATCATAAAAGGAAAAGAAAGTATACAAATTATGTTTTCAGCCATTGGAGAGTTAAAATTAAAAAATAATCTTCAACACCCACTTCAATTTGAAACCTCAAATGTCAATTACAAGATTGTTCAAAAACCCCAAAAACTAAGAATATTTCTCAAAGGATAAAAGTTCTCAAGCTAAATTTCAATGACAAAAGACTAATTAAAAATCTCATTCAAAATTTGATACATTTTCTCTCTCCTTCAGACTATTTATAGTTTCCCAAAAATTTGTCCAAAATTCCATGCGCGACCAATTCGACAACATTAGTTGGGCTTGCCTAGCACGTTCAATGGATTGTCGTTTGTTCTTTACCTCACCGTTCCTTTGCTTTACGCTTCAGGTTTTTGAACCTCACTTGGTGAATTCAATCGAGCCAGCCTTTCACATTCGGCAGATCACTGATTACCACCTTGTTAGCCCATTTAGCTTTTCTTAACTCTGAAATCTATCACCTTCGGTGATGGACTTTCTAGCTCGCCCAGTGATTTCGATGAATCGCCATTTCCACTTTTGTTCGCCAACCTACCTTTAATATTTTCCATCGTGAATACTGTCACTTTGCATGAGGAGCGACGTATTGGGTGATCCACCCTTTTGGTTAGGTGACTCTCAGCTGGGAGCTTACACTCTTTTCAATATTTTTGGCCTCTTTTTTAATAGATTCATCTTTGCCTTGTCCCTTAGCCTTCATAGCAGCAAAACATCAAAATATCATAAGAATAGGACATAAATAGGCATTGAGGACACTAATTGTTGAATTAAAAAGGCCTCAAATGATTGAAAATCTACCACTCATCAACGCCCCAACTTAAACTTTTGCTTGTCCTCAAGTGAATTAACAATACAATTAGTTCGACAAGGGTATCTACAACAATTCTCAAATGGGAGTTAATACGCAAGTGTCATGAAAAGACTACTAGCAAGCATATGCAATACTCAATCATGCTCAAAAAGCTTCCAATGATGACTAGCTGGTATCAATGAAAGCTTAATGTAATGACCCTCGGGGTCATTTTTGTGTTTTTGCATGTTTTTACTATTTTCCCCTTTCTTATAGCTTTTGTGTTGTACTGGGATGGGTGGCATTCTTTCCGAGGTAATCGATTGAGTTTAGTGTGAGTTTTTTAGTTTTTGGTGGCCTTAAGCTTTAAGATTTGACTTTAGTCAACATCTGGAGATTTTGATGTCGGATTGGAAATTCATAAATTCCATCAAATCTGGAAAACTCGTTTTGGTCTAGTGCAATGATCAGTTAATTAGGCATTTTAGCCTCTGAGTTTTCCTTAAGGTTTGACTTCGGTGAACTTTCTTGGTAGATGCACTCAAAATCAAATTCCAGCAGTGCAGTTAGCTTTGAAATGCTGATCAACTTTGAAATGCTGAGTTTGATCTAGAACGACCTTTGGCTTGGGTTTTGAGGTTTTCAAGATGATTTTGTGGCTCTTACCATTTTGTTGATAATTCTTTGAAAGTGTTGACCTTGGTCAAAATTTTGGTGACACGACTTTCGTTGGTTGTTTCGTCGATTTCATTGAGTTTGAAATGTCATTTCCAACCTAGTAGCATTTTGTTTGCGCCGACAAGATTCTAAACGAGTTTCGAACCCCCAATGGAAGTTTTTGTGCCTAAGTGTTTTTGCTGATCCAGTGATGCTGGTGCATCACTGATTCTTTCATCACAATCGCATATCCTTTGTTGCATTCATGATGACCGACTTCCCTTACCCTTCGCGTTAGTGGGCCTCTGGCCACGATCGCGAAGGGATGGCTTCCCAGACCTTCGCATTCTGGAGCCTCCCATCGCGTTCGCGAAGGGTCAGCTTTGCTGATCTTTGCGTTCGCGGGGAGGCCTTTGCGATTAGGAATGGGAATTTAATGCCTAGAAGTGTCTTTTAAAAAATGGGACAGCAACCAAAACCCCCCATTTCCAACTTGGTTTTGGGGGGATTTTTTGGAGCATTTCTTGTCGGTTTTGGGTGATTCTTGTTGTAGCGCATCGGGAAAGTTCGTGGGCTCATTCCGAGGCGGTTGAATATTCTGTTTCTCTTGGTAATTTCTTTAAATTTCTCTTTATTTACCTATTTTAAACCCTTGAGCTAAATTAAATGGTGGGTTTAATTTGGCTTGATCAGAACTCTGTTGGTGCCCATTTTGGGGGCACAAGTTCGTTGAGTAGGTTGAGACCTTGTAACGGAGTCGCTTTTGTGACTCCGTGAATGGTCCCCACTTTTGCTTTTTTGGGTTTTCTTATTCTTTTTGCTTTCCTTTGTTGAATATTACTTTGTAGTGATTGTTTTTGTATTCCCTTGGTATTTATGATAGCTTGGCACCGCTCCGAGGCTCTTCAGAAGGGCAAGACACCCGAGTAGTTGTTAGTGTGTAGTTTTTCGGCCTTGAGGCAGGTTATGGTCTTCTTTTTCTAGGCTTGGCTCTTTAGATTGATTATAAATGAGTAGTATCGTATGATTTGGCTGAACTTTGGATTAGTTTAGGTTTTTATCCTTAGTCGATTTATGGTAGTTGTTGGGTAGTTTAGGTAGGTTTAGCCCGAAACCATTAATTTAGGTTTGTCCTTATGCTTGTTGACTAGTATCTTTAGAAATGCTCCTAGGTGGCGTGAAACTTAGGATTGTTGAATGTTTTGGTTATTTTGGATTGTTTGTATGCCTTGGTAAATCCTTGATTTGCGATTGCTTTCTCGATGATTGAATTGTTGGGCCTGAGGTCGTGAGTTTGAAGCCGGAGTTCCATGTTAGTACTCTTATGGTGTGATGGGTATTCTTCCCGGTGTTGTGTGAATAAATTGTGATGATGCCTGAGAGGGGTGGTAATCTTTGGATGTTCTTTGATGGAAATAACTTTGTTTTAAAAAGGAAAGATTTGATTCTAATGAATTGAAAGCCTTTGAGACCCGTTTTGGCTTAAGAGTGATAAAAGCCCTTTTTACTTGATTAATTGCCAATTTTTGGTTACTTTTACTCTGATGAGCTCGATGTATCATTACTGGCGGTCCATTAGTTTAGGCCGGGTTACAGACTGTCTTTTGGATTTGTATTATTGATAAGCTTGACGTTCCATCCTGAGCGGCTCGTGGATATATCTATCTGAGTTAGTGGCTTCGATTAAGCTTGAGGTATCATTCCAGGCGGCTCGATGTTTCTTCTAGGCTTATGAGTTTTCTTACTTGGTGTTGTACTGTATCATTGTGTGAGTTGACCTTTGGGTATTTTAAGTGTATTGTGATTAGTGCATAACTTGTTAATGTATCCTTGGTATTATTTGTTTGTCCTCTATCTTATGTTTGCTTGTTTAGATTTTCCTTGCCGTATTAGTTTCATCATGCCATTTATTATATTTGATCATTCTGAGCTCGGTTGGCCTATGATGCCTATTGAGTACCCCGTGTTTTGGTACTCATATTGCACTTCTACATCTTTTTTTGATGCAGCTTTCGAGCCACCCTCAGTGAGTGTTGGATTTTCCTCGGCTATCACAGACTTGGATTGTGGTGAGATCCTAGCATTCAAAGACTTGCCACTTTCCCTCCTTTGTACTGAATTATATTTTATCTTTTGGATCAGTCAACTCTTTTGTAATTATGAGTTTCTGTACTTAGTAGCTCCTGTATAGGTGATACCAAGTCCAAGGATTGATTCTTGTGTTAGTTTTTCTTCTCTGTCTCTTTTGGGCCCCTTTTGTATATTTTATATTGCAGTATAGATTTATGGTATGGTCCACTCCTCTATTTCTACTTTTCTTTCCCGCTATTTAATTTATTATTATTAAATTGTTGTCTTTCGAGTTTTATTTTGGGTTTAGGCTTGTCCACTCAAAGGATTATTGTCACGACCCGACTCCCCGAGTCATGATGGCACCTACTAAATCCCACCAATAGGTAAGACAACCCGTACCCAGAACGACAAGTAGTGAGTACAAGGGTAGAACTAAACGTCAAACAATGCTAATAATAAGGAACTTCCCAGAACCTAGAAGTCACGAGTATAGAGTTGTCTAACGAGATAAATACAAGTCCCAAAAGTGGACCACAACAAGGCATCCCAAAGGTAAAAGACAAGCTAATATAGGTATAGAAGAAGACAGGTTGGTCTAGGACGCCAAGTGCTCACCTTCGTCTCCGATATCCACAAGCAGCAAAAGACAGCACGAACGATCACCAGTGGTAGCTGGTACTATGACCTGTATCACAAAAAGATGCAGAGTGTAGCATAAGTACCAAAATAAAGGTACTTAGTAGTCATCATAGGCCGACCAGCAAGAAAGGTAAAAACAATCTGAAAAGATAGAATCTAGACAAGAATAGAAGTCAAAGCCAATAAGAAAAGAAGCACACGAATGAACTGAAAGTAAATCTAAGTACAGTTAAACTAAACCTAATTAGACCCCATAAGCCCAGAAAGTACACTCGTACACAAATTTAAATAAAACCCGAAAGGGCCCATAAGCTCGACAGGTACACAGAAAAGCTAAGCCTACAAGACCGAAGAGTAATCCAGAATTGAATAAAAAAACCAGTCAACTCCCAGCCCAGCTAGAAAGAGTGACAATCAATTAAACTAGTCAACTCCTAGCCCAGCTAGCAAGAGTGACAATCAACTCAACCAGTCAACTCCTAGCCCAGCTAGAAAGAGTGACTATTAACCTAGGCCACCCAGCCATACCATCCACTCAGAGGGGCATCAACCGCCCAGCTAGCAAGAGAGCCTCGGGGGCGTGTCAACTCCGTAGAGGATCTCGGATATCCAGCCAGCCAGCCATCCCACTCCTAGGGGTGTCAGCCGCCCACCTAGCAAGAGTGCCCGAGGGCGTATCGACTCCGAAGAGGATCTCAAGTATGCTCCAAGCCATCATGGATCGACGTCCACTCCCGATGATATCACAAAAGGCTCCAAGCCAGAAACACTCCAATCTCGAGGAAGCACACCATCTCGGTAACGCATCGGAGCCGCATAATAGGGAGAGGAGACAGAAAGGCTAACAAGCAGCGCAAAAGACTAAGCTAAGGCTCATACCATCAGACCCAAGTCTGCTATTCATCCATCCGAAATGACGTCAGAGACATACCATAGTCACCATGTGCATGGGTCTAAGGCAACACTAGTCTATCCTAGACTAAGGCAAAAACTTGCTTTAAAAACAAGTAATAAACTAAGTAAATCACATAGCATGCTACAAAACACATACAACCCTCTGCCAGCATGGTACTACCCTCGAAACAGTGGTAATCAACCCTAAATCACGGTTTCTAAGAAGAAAGTAGAAATAACTAGGTCCCCCCTCCCCAATTCATACTAATCATCATGAATTTACACATTCTTGCTCAATCTAATTAGAAAGGAACCCGTAGCCTACCTATAGGCCGATTGCGCGCCCTCCAAATCACAAGGCTGGAGCTTTTCCCTTCCGAACGGCCTCTGAATGCTACCACACTATCAAAAATAGGATCACAACGTTAACACAGTCGTTTAGACACCAAAATCTTCCAAAACGGAGGCAGACCAATTTTTAGAGTCTAACGGGAATCGTGGAACCTGCGTTGGAAATTCTAAAATTGACTCTGTCAAAAGGTCCTAAACTATGCCTCAAACTTTTGTTCCAAAATTAAACACCATCCGAGGCCTGAAAGCAGCAAACACAACACATGCAAAGAATTCACAAATTAATCACCAAAAAGAGGAGGGGCAGCAGCTTCGAGCTGAAATTCACCTCAAAAGAGGGTTTAGTAATACAACCCATCACTCTACCATGTAGCCACAATCTCCACGATCATCTAGGACTTTGAATCACTCAAATTAGAGCTCGGATTAGGGAGAAATCACCTTTTGAAAATAAGGACTGAAAGCTGAAAATTCTGGTTTATAAAACCTGAAACGGGTTGCTAAAAACTAAATTTCTAGTCTTTAAAAGTGTGATATCTAGTCGCTAAAAAGCTGTACCAGATATCAGCACTTCAGCTGATTTGATCAAACTCCGAATTCTCCGACGGGGTGTCCGGGATTCATTCAGAACCCCGTGCGCGTAAATGAAATTTGCTACCCCATCGGAAATGGCATTTCGGACTCAACGGAACCATCGAAATTCCCAACCGAGGTTGTTTTGATAAAAAGTGAGGTCGACCCCTACCCCTAGCCATCGTGCGGCGCATAAAAGCCATCCTGCAAAAAGAGTGAAACAAGTGAGACTCCAAGAAACCAATAACACACACGTTGCACGAAAGTATACAAAAGAGAGGGATTCCTAAAAACACCCTATAGCCTCCCAAAGATAGGACAGAGACGTCTCCGCACCGATCCATATGACTCTACTATGTATTAGCTCTGTACAAGTGAGATCGATGATCCTGGGGCTCTGATACCAAATTGTCACGATCCGACTCCCTGAGTCATGATGGCACCTACTAAAACCCACCAATAGGTAAGCCAACCCATACTTAGAACGATAAGTAGTGAGTACAAGGGTAGAACTAAATAGCAAACAATGCTAATAATAAGAAAAGACAGAAATAGAAAGCAAACAAAAACTACATACAAAGGAACCTCCTAGAACCTGGAAGTCACGAGTACAGAGCTGTCTAACGAGATAAATACAAGTCCAAAAAGTGGACAACAACAAGCCGTCTCAAAGGAAAAAGACAAGCTAACATAGGTATAGAAGGAGACAAATTAGTCTAGGATGCCAAGTGCTCACCCTTGTCTCCGATATCCACAAGCTACAAAAGACTGCACGAACGATCACCACTGGTAGCTAGTACTAGGACCTGCATCATGGAAAGATTCAGAGTGTAGTATAAGTACAAAACAAAGGTACTCAGTAGGCATCATAGACCGACCAAGCAAGAAAGGTAAAAACAATCTGAAAAGATAGAATCTAGACAAGGATAGAGGTCAAATGGGATAAGAAAATAAGCACACAAGCGCACCAAAAGTAAATCTAAGTACAGATTAACTAAACCTAATTGGATCCCCATAAGCCTAGAAGGTACTCTCATGCACAAATTTAAATAAAACCCAAACGGACCCCCATAAGCCCGACAGTACACAGAATAGCTAAGCCTACAAGACCGAAGAGTAATCCAGATCCAAATAAAAAAACCAATCAACTCCCAGTCCTGCTAGAAAGAGTGAAAATCAATTAAACAGATCAACTCCCAACCCAGCTAGCAAGAGTGACAATCAACTCAACCAGTCAACTCCCAGCCCAGCTAGCAAGAGTGACTATCAACCCATGCCGCCTAGCCATACCATCCACTCCAGGGGCATCAATCGCCTAGCTAGCAAGAGTGCCTCGGGGGCGTGTCAACTCCGTGGAGGATCTCAGATATCCAGGCCACCCAGCCCACTCCCAGGGGCATATTCCACCCAGCTAGCAAGAGTGCCGGGGGGCGTATCGACTTCGAAGAGGATCTCAAGTAGGCTCCAAGCCATCGTGGATCAACATCCACTCCCGACGATACCACAAATGGCTCCAAGCTAGAAACACTCCAACCCGAGGAAACACACAATCTCCGGTAACGCATCGAAGCCGCAGAAATAGGGTGAGGAGATAGAAAGGCTAACAAGCAGCATAAAAGCCTAAGCAAATGCTCATACCATCAGACCCAAGTCTCCTATTCCAGTCTACAAGGACCTAGTCCATTCGAAACGACGTCGGAGACATACCATTGTCACAAGGTGCATGGGTCTAAGGCAACACTAGTCTATCCTAGACTAAGGCCAAAATATGCTCCAAAAATAAGTAATCAACCAAGTAGATCACATAGCATGCTACAACACACATACAACCATCTTCCAGTATGGTGTTACCCTCAAAACAGTGGTAATCAATCCTAAATCATGGTTTCTAAGAAGAAAAGTAGAAATAACTAGGTATTACCCCAATTCACACTAATCATCATGAATTTACACATTCTTGCTCAATCTAATTAGAAAGGAAGCTGTAGCCTACCTATAGGCCGATCGCGTGCGCACCAAATCACAAGCCCAGAGCTTTTCCCTTCCGAATGGCCTATGAATGCTGCCATACTATCAAAAATAGGATCACAGCGTTAATATGGTCGCTTAGACACCAAAATCACTCAAAATAGAGACAGACCAATTTTAAGAGTCAAACAGGAATTGTGGGACCCACACTAGAAATTCTAAAATTGACTCCGTCAAAAGGTCCTAAACTATGCCTTGAACTTGTGTTCCAAAATTAAACACATTTTGAGGCTCGAAAGCAGCAAACACAGCACATGCAAAGAATTCACAAATTAATCACGAAAAAGAGGAGGGGCAGCAGCTTCAAGCTGAAATTCACCTCAAATGAGGGTTCACCAACACAATCCAATATCTCCACCACGTAGCCACAACCTCCACGATCATCCAGGACTTTGAATCACTCAAATCAGAGCTCAGATGAGGGAGAAATCGCCTTTTGAAAATAAGGACTTAAAGCTGAAATTTCTGGTTTATAAAACCCAAAATTGGTCGCTAAAAACTAAATTTCTAGTCATTAAAAGTGTGATATCATCACAACTTCAGCGGATTTCTCAAACTCTAAATTCTTCGATGGGGAGTCTGAGATTCATTCGGAACCCCGTGCACGTAAACAGAATATGCTACCCCATCAGAAACGACATTCCGAACTCAACGAAACCATCAAAATTCCCATCCGAGGTCATTTCGATAAAAAGTGTGTGCCACACTCAATTTCCATTTTAAGCCAAATTCCACAAAGGGCCTCGATACTAGCCCGGAAGCCTCAGGACCTAAATGAAGGGTCATTCTAGACCAAACTTGACATTTCGGAGCTAACCACACTGTCGAAATTCTCATTCGAGCATGTTTACGAAGAATGTTGACCAAAGTCAATCGTTGGCTTAAGCTTCAAAGTTAAAACTCCTAACGAAACAACTCACCCCAGAAGTCTCAGGGCTCGAACTAACAATGCCCGTAGCATAAAATGGCCCTTTCAGAGCTGATGGAATCGTCAGAATTTGATTTTGTGGTCATCTTCCTGAACTTTGATAAAAATGACCGTTCAAGGTTCAAAAGCTCCTAAAACACTAGAACTCGCATAAAAACCAAACGAACGACCAGATGACCAAACTGTCATTTCGAGCAAGTCATAAATAAATTGGAGTCACTATAGGAAAGCTCTAAATGATTAACAGGAGGAAGAAACACAGAAATAACCTAGAGGTCATTACAATTATAGTGGACGCCATCATGGCTTGATTTTTGGATCGTGACAATGTGGTATCAGAGCTCTAGGTTCAGCGATTTCATCTGTACAAGAGCAAGTGCCTAGTAGAGCCTCGCGCATCGGTACGATGACGTCTGTATCCAATATTCAAGAGGCTATAGGGCATTCGTAGGAATACTTCATTGTTTCTTGTTTCTTATCATGCGTTGATGGTTGTACCAATTTCTAAACTCTGTTTTACTCCTTCTTAGATGGCTAGGATAAGGTTCACTGTGGGTGGGTTAGAGCCTCCAACACCTCCAGATGGAGCCCCAGCTAGGGGTAGGGGTCGAGGCCGACCTAGAGGTTGAGAGAGAGCACAGGCTTTAGCACCAGCTCGAGACCAGAAGTAGGCGCCAGCACCAGAACCTAAGAAAGAGTTTGAGTATGTCTAGCACTAGTCGGATAGCTTGGGGTTAGCCCAACCTCTACCAGCGTTCGTGGCCAAACTAGCACTTTAAGATGCCTTGGCCAAGATTCTCAGCTTCATGGTGGGCATGTCACAGGTGGGTATTATGCCTTGTACTTTAGCTTGACTCCAGATTAGATATGAGGCACATACTTCAGCCCTAGCAGGGACACAGGGTATGCAGACCCCATCGACACAAGATGTTTCTACTGCCCCTCCTTTTGTGGTTCAGCAAGTTCTGACTTTTGCTCCACATATGTACTTTAGGCTAGCTGTGTCTTCTGAGGAGCAAAAGATGTTGGGACAGTTTATCAGAGTGGGTCCTCCCAGGTTCTTTTGTGCTACGGGCGAGGATGCCCGTGATTTTCTTGTTAGTTGTCAGTAGAGGTTGCATAACCTCGGGTTAGTTGAGTCTCACGGTGTCAATTATACCACCTTCAAGCTTGATGGGTCGGTGATGCAGTGGTGGAGATCTTATCTTGAGCGTAGACCAGCCGGGTCACCTTTGATGACATGGACTTAGTTCTCCAAGGCTTTCTTGGAAAAGTATGTACCTCTTGGCCTAAGGGAACGACTGCAGGATGAGTTCAACACTTGACTCAGGGATCACTGGCAGTTGCAGAGTATGAGGCACAGTTCCATGAGTTGGCTATACATGTGGCTATGTTGATGCTGATAGAGCACAAGGAGGTGCAAAGGTTTGTTTGAGGATTCTCATTTCCACTGCGGATGGCTACAGAGCAGATGGTGGCATCAGGTTTCTCTTTTCTTCTAATAGTTGACCATGCACGCACCATTGAGGGAATTCACCGTGAGGCCTATGGAGGTAGCGATAAGAGGCCCCATCGTTAGGGTGGTTTCAATGGGTATCAGTCCCATGGTAGAGGGTTTCCAAGCAGAGGTTACCCACATCAACTTTAGCCTACTAGGCCGATTTAAGAAGCCCTTCAAATTATAGGTGGTAGCTTTGCAGGTGCTAGTGGTCAGATGATTTAGGCATCGATTCAGACTTCTCGGGGTGTACATTCAAGGTATTCAGGCCGTGGTGGCCAATTAGGTTCAGCCGAGTCATCTTAGAGGGACAGTAATGGTAGAGGTTGCTATGAGTGTGGTGTAGTGGGTCACTTTGCCTGAGAGAGTCCTACGATTAGTCATCACATGAGGTAGGGTCAGTCGGGTCCTCGGGTTCAAGAAGGTTTAGGCCCTCAGGGCTCTAGCTTAGGGTTTTAGAGGTGGTCCCCAGGGTGTTAGATGTTGTCCTCAGGCAGGCAAATCAGGTGGTTGAGGTGGATGCTGCCATATGTATACTTTTCTAGGGAGGCCAGAGGAGGAGACATCGGATGCTGTTATCATAGGTACGATCTCCATCTCCCATTAGCCTGCTTATGCTTTGAATGCTCATGGATCTAAATTTTCATATGTGTTTGGCTATTATGCTACAGAGTTGGAGTTATCTTGTGAGAAGATGTTTGTGCCTATGCGTGTAGCTACCTATGTAGGTGATTCTTTAGTAGTGGATCGAATTTATAGAACTTGTGTGGTGACCATCTTGGGGTATGATACTTGGGTAAACCTTATGGTGTTGGACATGGTAGATTTTGAAGTGATTCTAGGCATGGATAAGTTATCTCCCTACCATGCAGTCTTGGATTGCTTCTCCAAGAATGTTACTTTGTGCATGCCCGGTATTCCTCCTCTTGTGTGGGCTGCTTCTGATGGTCATTTGCCGAGAGGTGTCATCTCTTTTCTAACAGTGCGGCGGCTTATAGGGAAGGGGTGTTTGTCTTATCTGTCCTATATCTGTGATTCTAGTACCGACACTCTTCCTCCTGAGTCAGCTCCTATGGTTAGAGAGTTTGGTGATGTGTTTCCTACCGATCCACCTGGTCTTCTTTTTGACCGTGATATTGATTTTGGGGTTGATATTGAGTTGGGTATGCAGCCAATTTCTATTTTTCCATACTAGATGGCTCCAACCGAGTTGAAGGAGCTTATGGAGCAGCTCCAAGATCTCTTGGGTAAGGGGTTTATTAGACCGAGTGTATCTTCTAGGGGTGCTCCTGTCTTGTTTATAAACAATAAGAATGGTACATTGTGTATATGTACTGACTACATACAGCTGAATAAGGTGACCATCAAGAACAGGTATCATATGCCTCAGATTGATGAATTATTTGACCAGCTTCAGGATGCAACAGTGTTCTCTAAGATAAACTAGAGATCGTGCTACCACCAGTTGAGGATTAAGCCTGCGGATATCCCTAAGGCTGCCTTTAGGACTCGATATGGCAACTACGAGTTCATAGACATGTCTTTTGGGTTGACTAATGCCCCAACAACATTCATAGATTTGATGAACCATGTGTTAAAGCCGTATTTAGACTCCTTTATGGTTGTGTTCATCAATGACATCTTGGTCTACTTTGGGAGTAGGGAGCAACATTTGAGGATTGTGCTCCAGACATTGAGGGATCAGTGGTTATATGCCAAATTCTCTAAGTATGAATTTTGGCTTGAGTT
Source organism: Solanum appendiculatum (assembly GCA_018342035.1). NCBI lineage: Eukaryota > Viridiplantae > Streptophyta > Magnoliopsida > Solanales > Solanaceae > Solanum > Solanum appendiculatum. The sequence goes on from JAGDQO010000648.1 coordinate 314,374, forward strand.
TGTAGCATTTTTGCGGCAAGTGATGTCCATGGATAAGATTAGGGTAGATCTAGCAAAGATTTAGGAAGTCTGTGGTTGGGCCCTACCTTTTTCTCCTGTTGAGGTTCACAGTTTCATCGGGTTACCAGGTTACTACAGATGGTTCATAGAGGGGTTTTATTTTATTGCGGCTCCTTTGATTAGATTGACTCAGAAGAATGTCCCCTTCCAGTGGTCTGATGAGTCTGTGGTGAGCTTCTTGAAGCTCAAGGTTTTATTGACTTTAGCACTAATTCTGGTTCTTCCTGTTGATGGCCATGGGTTTATGATCTACTGTGATTCTTTCAATGTTAGCCTAGGTTGTGTTTTGATGCAGTAGGGTAGAGTTATTGCTTATGCTTCCGGATAGCTAAAGCTTCACGAGAAGAACTATCCCACTCATGACTTGGAGTTGGCAGCGGTAGTCTTCATGTTGAAGATTTTGAGGCACTACTTGTATGGAGTTCACTATGAGCTATTCACCACTCACCGTAGTCTTCAGTGCATATTCAGCCAGAGAGATCTTAATTTAAGGCAGCGCAGTTGGTTGGAGTTACTGAAGAACTATGATATTTCCATTCTTTATCACATGGGCAAGGCTAATGTGGTAGAAGACGCCTTGAGCCAGAGAGCAGTAAGCACGGGGAGTTTAACTTTCGTAGTTGTGGAGGAGCGGCCTATGGATTCAAACATTCATTCGTTTAGCCAATCAGATGGTTTGACTGGATATTTCTAAGCCGACAGGGTACTTGCTTGTGTAAAGGCTAGATCTTTCTTGATAGAGTAGATTCGGGTATAATAATTTAAGGATTTGAGGTTTAGGGTGATTTGAGACAAGGTTCTTAATGGCGAGGCTAGGAAGGCAACCTTAGATCAGGAGGGCATTTTGAGTATTGAGGGTCGTATATGTGTTCCTAGAGTTGGTGAGTTGGTTGAGCTGATTCTTTGGAAGTCCCATTGTTCTAGATATTCCATTCATCCCGGTGCAATGAAGATGTATCGTGATCTGAGGCAGCATTATTGGTGGTGTGGGATGAAGAGGGACATTACAGCATTCATAGCTAAGTACTTAAACTATCACTAGGTGGAGTACAAGCACTAGAGGCCAGATGGTTTGACCTTGGGGCTACCCATTTCGGAGTGAAAATGGGAGTGCATAGCCATGGACTTTGTGGTAAGCTTACCATGTACTCTTCGGGGTTTTGATTCTGACTGGGTCATCGTGGATCAATTGACCAAGTCGGCACACTTCCTACCAGTTCAGACAACCTACAACTCAGAGAGATTGGCACAGATTTACCTTAGAGAGATTGTCTATTTGCATGGGGTGCCGGTTTTTATCATCTCAGATTGTTGTACTCAATTTACTTCACTTTTTTGGAGGTCTATTTAAAGGGAAATTGGTACCCGAGTTGACCTTAGTACAAATTTTCACCCTCACACTGATGATTAATAAGAGATGACTATTCAGGTTTTGGAGGATATGTTGCGGGCCTATGTTATAGACTTCAGTGGTCAATGGGATCAACCTTTGGCTTTGGTGGAGTTTGCATATAATAATAGCTACCATTCGAGTATTCATATGGTCCCATTTGAGGCATTATATGGTATAAGATGTCGTTTTCTGGTGGGCTAGTTTGATGTGTTCGAGGTTAAGCCATGGAGCACTGACTTGTTGAGAGATTCTATGGATAGTGTCTGTGTGATCCAGGAATGCCTCTGTACTTCCCAGAATATGCAGAAGAGATATCCTGACCGGAGGATTCGACCTTTAGAGTTCATAGTTGGTGATCGGGTATTTCTGCGGGTGTCACTCATGAAGGGCATGATGAGATTCGGAAGAAGGGGCAAGCTTAGCCACAGGTTCATCAACCTTTTGACATTCTGAGGAGGGTAGGAGAGGTAGCTTATGAGATAACCTTACCCTTAGCCCTTTTGAGTGTTCATCCTGTGTTCCATGTCTCTATGTTGAGATGGTATGTTCCTGATTAGTCTTACATGCTTCAGTGGGAGTCGGTTCAGCTTGATAAGTCTTTGAGTTTCGAGGAGAAACTTGTGGCCATTTTAGAAAGGCATGTGAGGAAGTTGAGGTCTAAGGAGATCCCATCAGTGAAGGTTCAGTGAGGCATCATCCAGTTGAGGAGGCCACTTGGTAGTTTGAGCTTGACTTGCGGGCCCATTATCATCATCTTTTTTAGCCTTCAGGTATTCTCTTTGTTTTTCTTTCAAGGATAAAAGTCCTTTTAGTAGTGGATGTTGTAATGATCCTCAAGTCATTTTTGTGTTTTTGCATGCTTTTACTATTTTATCCCTTCCCGTAGCTTCATTATAGCTTTTGTGTGGTGCCGGGATCGGTAGCATGCTTTTCGAGGTAATCAGTAGAGTTTAGTGTGAATTTTTAAGTTTTTGGTGGCCTTAAGCTTTAAGAGTTTTACTTTAGTGAACATTTGGAAATTTTGATATCGGATTGAAATTTTGTTAGTCCCGTCAGCTTCAGAAAGTTCATTTAGGTCTAGTTTGATGATTGACTTGGGTTTTGAGGCTTTTGTTTAGAGTTGGAGCAATTAGGAGTTTTAGCCTTTGAGTTTTCCTTAAGGTTTGACTTTGGTCAACTTTCTTGGTAGATGCGCTCAAAATCATATTCTATCAGCATGGTTAGCTCTGGAATGCTGAGTTTGGTCTAGAACGACCTTTGGTTTGGGTTTTGAAGTTTTCGAGATGATTTTGTGGCTCTTAGGATTTTGTTGGTAATTCTTTGAAAGTGTTGACCTAATCAACATTTTGGCAAGACGACCTCTGCTGGTTGTTTCGTTGATTCCGTTGAGTCCGAAAAACCGTTTTTAGTCTAGCAGCGTACTTGGTTTGCGCCGACGGGATTCTAAACGAGTTCTGGACCCCAATTGAACTTTTTGTGCCTTAATATTTTTGTTGATGCAGTGCTGCTATTGCAGCACATTGCAGCACTAATTCCTTCATCGCAATCACAGACCCTTGGTCGCATTCGCGATAATCGAATTCCCTTTGCCTTCGCATTCGCAGGCCTCTGCTTGCAATCGCGAAGGGATGGCTTCTCAAGCCTTCGCGTTCGTGAGCCTTGTACAACGTTCGTTAAGGGTCAGCTTTGCTGATCTTCGCATTCACGGGAAGGCCTCTGCGATTGCGAAAGCCAATTTAATGCCATGCAGTGTCTTTTAAAAGACGAGACATCAACAAAAACCCCATTTCCAACTTGGTTTTTGGGAATTTTGGGAGCATTTCTTGTCGATTTTTGGTGATTCTTGTTGGAGCACATCGGGAAAGTTCGTCGGCTCGTTCCGGGGTTGTTGAATCTTCTGTTTCTCTTGGTAATTTGCACAAATTTCTCTTTATTTACCCATTTTGGACCCTTGAGCTAAATTTAATGGTGGCCTTGATTTGGCTTGATCAAAACTCGGTTTGTGCCCATTTTTGGGGCACAAGTTCCTTGAATGGGTTGGGACCTTGTGACGGAGTCAATTTTGTGACTCCGTGCGCAGGTCCCACTATCTTTTTGGGGTTTTCTTGTTCTTTTTGCTTTCCCTTTTAGATTATTGCTTTGTAGTGATTGTTTTTGTGTTCCCTTGGTATTGTTATAGCTGGGCACCGCTCCGAGGCTCTTCGGAATGGCAAGGCACCTGAGTAGTTGTTTGTGTGCGGTTTTCGGCCTTGAGGTAGGTTATGGTCTCTTTTTTCTAGACTTGACTGTTTTAGATTGATTATAAATGAGTAGTATCATATGATTTGGCTGAACTTTAGGATTAGTTTAGGTTTCGATCTTTAGGCGATTTATGGCCATTGATGGGTTATTTAGGTAGTTTTAGCTGGAAAGCCTTAGTTTAGGTTTGTCCTTATGCTTGTTGACTAGTATTCTTAGAAATGCTCGTAGGTGGCGTGAAAATTAATATTGTTGAATGTTTTTGGTTATTTTGGATTGGTTGTATGCCTTGGGGTAAATTCTTGATTTTGGATTGCTTTCTCAATGATTGAGTTGTTGAGCCTAAGGCCATGAGCTGGAAGCCGGAGTTCCAAGTTAGTACTCTTGTGGTGTGACTGGTATTCTTCTCAGTTTTGTGTGCATGAATTGACTTAATTGTGATGATGCCCGAGAGAGGTGGTACTTTTGGGATGTTCTTTGATGGAAATGACTTGGTTTTAAAAAGGGAAGATTCGATCATAATGAATTGAAAGCATTTGAGACCCGATTTGGCTTAAGAGTAATAAAAAGCCCCTTTCTACTCGAGTAATTGCCAATTTTCAGCTACTTTTACTCTGATGAGCTCGATGTATCATTCCAGGCTGCCCACTGGTTTAGATCGGGTTACATACTTTCTTATAGATTTGTATTATTGATAAACTCGACGTGCCATCCAAGGCGGCCCATAGATATATCTATCCAGGTTAGTGGCTTCGGTTAAGCTTGAGGTATCATTCCAGGTGGCTAGATGTTTCTTTCGGGCTGATGGGTTTTCTTACTTGGTGTTGTACTATATCATTGTGTGAGTTAACCTTTGGGTGTATTGAATGTATTGTGATTTGTGCATAACTTGTGGTTGTATCCTTGGTATTATTTGTCTATCCTCTATCTTATGTTAGCTTGTTTAGATTTTCCTTGCTTTGTTAGTTTCACCATGTTGTTTATTATATTTGATCTTTATGAGCTCGGTCGACCTATGATGCCTATTGAGCACCTCATGTTTTGGTACTCATAATCTACTTCTGCATCTTTTTCTGATGTAGCTCCTAGTTCGAGCCACCCTCAGTGAGTGTTGGATCTTCCTCGACTATCACAGACTTGGATCGTGGTGAGCTCCTAGTGTTCAGAGACTTGCCGCTATCCCTCTTTTGTTTTGACTTATATTTTGTCTTTTGGATCAGACAACTCTTTTGTATTTATGACTTTCTGTACTTAGTAGTTCCTGTATAGGTGATACCAGATCCGAGGATTGATTCTTGTGTTAGTTTGTCTTCTCTGTCTCTTTTGGGCCTCTTTTGTATATTTACATGGCAATACAAATTTACGATATGGTCCATTCCTCTATTTTTGCTTCTCTTTTCCGCTATTTAATTTATTATTATTAGGTTGCTGTCTTTCAAGTTTTATTTTGGGTTTAGGCTAGTCTATTCAAAGGGCTATAGTGGACGCCATCATGGCTCGATTTTTGGGTCGTGACACTCAAGCTACTAGTTCTCCCTTCTAATGAAAAACCATGTTTCAAAAAAACATTCAAGTGCCCTCACAATAAAAACGATTTCATGCTCTCACGAAGCACATCAACAAAGAAGTTAGGAATCAATACAACTCTCACTCTCCGAAAAAGAAATACATGCAAGTTTCATCCCATAGGTTTGCCCATATTTTCCAATCATCACACAACCTAGTTTACGCAACATCTCAAGGGTCTTTTTAAGCTTGTAATGGGGCTGAGGGTAAAGGTATAGTCAATTTATCTCAATGACTTTACCTTTTCAAAGAATTGTTGTGCTCATCTCCACTTCTTCTCAAGTTTTTTTCATTCTTTTCACTTGGAGACTCAAACCTCAATTTTTCACTCAACAAATTGGAAACCCATTTTATTTCATCAAGACTTTCTTTTTCATTTCATTTTCAAACTTTTGTGCTCACTCTTTTTCTTATAAGGAGGGATTCCTTCTTTTTGTTACAAGCCTCAAGGTTGAGTCTCACTCTTCTTTCTTCTTTTTCACTTGGCTTTCTTTCCTCCTTCCTTTCCACACTCCCAACTTAGTATTTTGGCCTAACTTGGCTATTCAAACAAACCAATACTTAGAAAAGGATTTATGAGTACGAAGTTAGGGACATATTTGGCTCAAGAGGTTTCAACAAAGTTGACAACAAGCAGTTTAGGCTCAAATGGTGCTAAGATAGTTGCAAACCTTCACAAGGTACTCACAAAAGGTATGAATATTTGGGTTCTCTCTCAAAATTTGTAGCCAAGATCATTTCTTGCATTCACAAAGGCTAGACAATTAGACTATCAAGGCAAATTCTAGGATTCAACAAGCATGCTTTCAAGTAGGACCTCACCACACATGGAAGTTCAAACACAATCATTTAGCACAGCTCTAAAAAATCAATAAGCTTACGAACGATGTTCATTGAAAAGCTCACATCAATACCTAGCTAGTCAACACAAGAATCAAAAAGATCATTCAAAAGTAAAGTCACACCGATTTCTTCTTGCAACATTAACACAAAAAAATATTTCTCATCATGAGTAATATCTAAGCCATCGATATTGGAAAAAATTGATGCTCGGACATCAACTATGAAAACACAAGAAATCTTAATAATTTCAAAACTCAAAAATCATAGGGCAATGGATAGAGAGATAAAATAAAATCAAAACCAACCAAATACCATAAAGAAAACCAAAATACTAAAATATCTCAAAATAAAAATAAAATAAAAATACAATCCAAAAGGGGAATATAGGCACAGGTGCCCTTACCCCACAAAAAAATAACTAGCATTGTCCGTTATGCTATCAAAATATAAGTACGGGAGGAGAATGAGTGAAGAGTCCCTCTGACAGGCTATGCCTATGAAGAAATCTGATCCTGAGGCTCGGAAAGGATGGTATCATCTCAAGCATCAGTACACCCGACACAATTGAGACAGGAGACAACAATATAGAATCAACCGGGGCATCAGTACCCGACATATTGGGAAGAGGAATAGTAGAGTCAGAAAAACAGACACCACTAACGCCAACTACGGAAGTCTCAGACGATATCTCTCCAAAGTCACCTGCACCATCGACTCCTCTATATCCTGCATCTCCACTAAGGTCTCAACAATCACCTCTTCATCATCTCTCTGGAACTCCTCATCAGTCTCCTCTGTTGCATCATCCTCAACCTTATCATCAACTCTCTCATCATCATCAATGACTGATTGCTCAGCTACCCTAACAGGTTCATCAGCTCTCAACTCAGTAAGAGGAACAACCTTTGGCATCACGGGCAAAGGAACATCCACAACATGGAAATATTTGTGGACTTCAGTTAGTCCACATCAGCCTTAAGGGTAGCTATGTTGCCCCTCAACTCAATCAAATCAGTAGAGTTGCCCTCACACCTCTCTATCTTCCCAACTCTAGCGGTGAGGTTGTCCAACCTCTCCCTATACAAGCTAGAGTGGATGGGTGTAGCACAACCTCATCCCTAGCAGGGAACCTAGCAGCCTCAATAGCCCTCTCAATAATCTTGGGCATCTCCCTCTAAAGTCTAGATGACCTAGCATCTGCAGAATGAGCAAGGTTGTGCATTTGATAAATCAAGGCCTGAGTCAAGAGAGGTCGGGATGCAAGGGTAGGTGCAGTCGAGGTGGATGGTGCAGAAGAACTAGAAGGCACAACCAAGGGTGGAGTGATACCTAAAGGCTCCATAGATTAGTGGAATCCACTACTAGAGTGGTTTCAGGTGGTGGCAGCTTCCTTCTGTCCGTATCGTCCCTCAGAAAATCAGCCCCTATCCTCTGAATGTCATTGGATGAGATGGGGGTAACTCAGAAATCACTCCTCTCTCTGAATGGCACTCCGGCTACCTCACACAACTGTGTGATCAAGACTAGGAAGGAAATAGAAGTCTTCTTATGTCATGCTCTCATAAGCATCTCCTCTTCTATAATAGCCCCAATATGGATCTCCTCTCAGTCAATAATAGTACCCACCAAGACGGCCTTTGGGTGCCAGAGGATAGATTCGTTCTGGGACGGCATGAGATTACTGAGTATGTACCTAAACCAAAATAGAGCGGCGATGTTGATATCCTGTCTCTCAATTCTCGCCCCATCTGCTATCTATGGGGAAGTAATGTAGGAGACTAAGAGTGCAAGCTACCCCTTAAGTGCGTCCAAACTCTGCTTCATACGAAGCTTGTACATATCAGCCTTGTTGCCTTACGTGCCCAGAATATCATTAATGGCACCCGCATGACATTATATCTTTTTCCCTCAGACTTCAACTTCTTCGTGGGGTTTCCAAACAATGCCCTTCCTTTTCTTGGGCAACGCCTTTGTATAGGCCTCATAAAACTCACAAACCCACGCCGACACATATGGGGGTTGAGCTCTTGTAAATAGCTCAAACCCATGGAACTTGATTGTCTCCCACATGGATTGTTAGCCACTCAACACTCCATCCATAGAATATGCCTCTCCTCAGGAATAGTCTACTCCCCTGCTACTTGGATCCTATTAAGGGCTCTTTGAGCTATCACTGGGATCACTCTAAGGGAACTCACATTAGTGGCTGGGTTTTGGGCAACTTGCATCGGATGTCAATCCTTTTCTTTGCTACCACTTTCTTGGGTTGTTGACTCACACGCATAGAAGCGCATAAAGTGACTTGTTGTTGTGCGGAGGAATCATTTATCACTATCCCCTTTTGCTTCTTTTGAAGGGGTGGAGGATATTCATGTTAAAAATCATATGATACTACTCTTTTTCCTTTGGGTTTTTCCATTTCTTGTAAGTCACAACATTTCAAAACAAAGATCGGGTGAAGGTTAGTTTAAAAGAATTCCACAAAAATCACAGTTGAAACAATGTCTTGAGACTCAACGAATGGAAAGGTGATTCATCTAGAGCTCGCCGAAGTTGACAAGAAAAAATTAGTTTTCACTCAGGCATGATTGTCCCAAACTACTTGCCCCCGTAGGATTTTGTCTTAAATGACCTTAGCTAATGGATCCACTTAAGCTAGAAGATAATGGTCCTAACCTTGGCAAGTAGGACACCTCTTTTCAGTGTGAGGAAACTAGATTCCATATTATAGCTTACATGGTCTTTGTCGATTAGTGTAAACACCCCACAAAGAACTATGATTTTCTTTAAAGCTTTTATAACTTCTTCAATGATTTTGACTTAAGATTTTCTCTTATGATTATCAAATGATGCATTGACTGTTTCAACTCCAACTCGGCGATCCACTGAGTTGGTTTCGGCGAGGTAAGACCAGCCCACCGAATGTGACAGTGCACAATAAAAACAAATTATGGCCAGGTCTAAGGGCGAAGCCAGCTCTAACTCGGTGATCCGTCGAGTTGGTTTAGGTGAGCTAAGACAAGCCCGCCGAATAGATAATTTCAGCCCAAGGTCAATTTTTTAAAAGTCGAACACTAACATGCAACACTGCCTAGCACCCAAGCAATTTCACAAGTTACCCACATGCTAATTTACCCATGGGTAATCACACTTCCCCCAAAATTCACAAAGCATTACCAAATTGATGATTTTCCCTTAAGAAAGATGTTACCCTATCTATCATTGGGCAAATAAAAGTTGAAAGGACAACATTGGGCTAATTAAACTTTACCCAATTCAAATTCAATCAAAACCCATTCAATTTAACAAACCAATTTCAACTTTTAACCTCATGATCTATTTTAGAAAGTTCAGGCACAAAATTCACTTTCCTAGTTCATGGGCATCATTCAATCGACTGAAATTAAGCTACCCACAAGATTCTAATAAGAAATAAATCAGCAGTAACACTTAACCCAGTCAATATACATCAATGTAGAGCAAGGACAACAAAAATAATCTCTAGAACCAGCCTTAGACAAGCACAAACAGTGACAACAAGGGAGGAAGGGTTTGGGGTCAAAAATCACAGTGACTCACTCACTCCAATCAAGCAATTTGATGCACAAAGAAAGCACACTAGTATTTAGGCAAAGGATCAAGAGTTTTGGAAGTGAAAATGCACAAAAAGATCAAAAGGCTCCTTTTAAAATTTGAAAAGAATCTTGGCCTTTTTATGTCAGGCGCATTTAGCTGTCTGCGACTAACGTCACCGAATAAGTTTGGCAAATCATTGTAGGAGCTTAAGCTCGCCGATGATGCTTGTACAAATACAAAACCTAAACTTCAATTTGGCGGACCCGATGTAGTTCGCCTAGTGTAATTCGGTGAATCATTGAATAGGTACTTGTACGCCAAAGTTGACAGTACCATTTTTTCAAAATTCTTGGCTCAGAAGGCAAATATGAAGATGTCTACCCAACCATTTCAGCGCCTCACCGACTTTGTACTTGCATCACCCAATGCATCCTTTTCAGATTTTTGACTTTATTTTACCCTACACTCATAACACACGTTATTGAAAGTAATAAAATAAACTTGGGTTGCCTCCCAAGAAGCACCTTATTTAATGTCGTGGCACGACATAGTTCTTATTCATCAAGCATCATTCTAGGGGTTAGGGATGGTGTCACTAGGCAATGTGCCTTTTTCCCTTTGATTTAAATGGGTAGACATTTGACACATTTGAGTTTCCAGCTACTTGATTGACAAAGAGTGAGAACTAACCATTTGAGTCAAAATGGAGAAGTCATTTTGTATGTCTTTCAACTTGTTGAAGATCCTTGTTAACATATCATCAGTTCAGTTTACCACCGGTCCAACTTGCTCTTTTGGTTTGGGACGATCATGAGGTGGAATATATCTTTTTTTTTTAGCTTCGTGATCTCTCCAATTGCAACCTTGATCTCTCCAATCTCTCCAGCCAATATCTCTTTCCTTGTTCCAAACTTGATTCTCACCCTGACTAGGATAGTTCGGATGAGAATCCCCCATTTGGTTCCCCAAGTATTGCACTTCCTCATTGTATAATGCCTCAAAGTTGGCATCATCCGGGCATTGCTCACTGCTTGTACTAACCGTGTGTACCGATTTGAGTCCACCTCCTATGACATGTTTGGATAACAGGTCAAGTTGGGTCATCATCTTAGCCATGTTTTCACCACGCTCATGATTCTTCTCCATTTGTTCCTTGCTCATACCCAAGTGTAGAGAAGATACTTGATCCTCCCTAGTATGCCATGCTCAGTTTATCTTAATCATATTATCAAGCAACATCGGTTCCACATCATACGATTGTCTCATCATCCCACCTTGAATGAGTGGGTCAGCCAACCCTTTGTTGACTAAATCAAGGCTACCGTTAAAAAAATTGCAGCAGCAAATTGTCTGGAATACCATGTGTTGGACATTGTAACACCAACTTCTAAAATCTCAACCAAATCTCATGGAGAGGTTTACGTACCACAATTTTGAAGTTCTGGATGCTATCTCTAATCTTTACCATTTTCAAAGAAGGGAAATATCTTTCCCAGAATGCTTCAGTTAGCTCCTCCCAAAAAGTTATGGAGTCATTTGGTAGTTCAGCCAACCACCTAGTTGCTTCTCCCGTTAAGGAGAAAGGGAATAGCCTCAACCGGATAGACTCTTGTATAGTGTTCTTAAAGGTGAAAGGTCAACAAATGTCTACAAAATTTCAGAGATGTTCATGGGGGTCTTCATGAGCAATACCTCCAAACATTCCTCTCATTTGGAGTAGTTGGAGCATAGTTCCGATCACATGGAACATGGCTCTCCTTGTGGTAGGAGGCAACCATATTACTCCCATACTTGCAATGACGTTAACATGCTTGTCGTTCATATCTCTCATGTTATCATTTTGCCCATAGTGACTAGAATTGTCACTTCCATCTTCGCTCATAATTTCACCTTCGAATAGAGCACAACAAAAACACTAAACGACAATCTACCACAAATAAAAAAGTTCACAAACTAACTTCACAAACCGAATTCTTAGCCATCACTCCCCGGCAATGATGTCATTTTTTATAATTCTCAAATTACTCATTAAAACTACTAAAAGAGAAGCAATCGTAAGTAATAAAAATACCCAACAAGTAATGATATAATTCAAGGAATTCATTTAGGAAATTAAAAATGCAATCTAATTCATTGTAGTAATTAAAATAGATGGGTAGATGATTCCACCAAATTTACTAAAAGAGTTTTGGTATCAATTATCACAATTAAACTAAAATTGAGGATTCAAACAAGTAAGAGACGATCTAGGGGTGTGGGGATTGGTATCGATGTCAAATAGGGGTACATGTGCTTGATCAATAATGCTAAAAATCATAGATAGGTGGGGTAATCTTTAATGACACTAGTCTTCTTTTGATCTCAAAGCATCATATCATTGAATCTCCTTTGGTATCATATATCTGAATCACAAATCAACCTAATACCTTACTAGAATCTCTTTTTCGAGCAGATTTGACAACTAGAATTGCACCACAATTTCTCGATCAAGTAGACTACACCAATAAAATCTAAATTGCAGGCGTTAAACTAATTACCCACGTCAACTAATCTTTTCCAAGCATTAATCGAAGATCTCGACTAGGATTAAGTTTGCAACCTTAACCCATGAATTAACCCCATGCTAAATAGTTCAAATCCATGAATGTACAATAGTATAGCAGAGTAAGACAAAAGACCCACTAAATTAAATCAATACCCAACCCCATAATCACACCCCTAGAATTGAGGTTTTAGCCGAGCATCATAAAAGGAAAAGAAAGTATACCAACTATGTTTTTCGCCATTGGAGAGTTGAAATTAATCAATAATCTTTAACACACACTTCGATTAGAACTCTCAAATGTCAATTACATGGTTGTTAAAAAATCCCTAAAACTAAGAATATTTCTCAAAGGTAAAAGTTCTCAAGCTAAATTTCAAAGACAAAACACTAATTAAAAATCTCATTCAAAATCTGATACATTTTTTTTCTTTTTTGGACTATTTATAGTTTTGCAAAAATTGGTCCAAAATTTCATCCGCGGCTAGTTCGGTGACATTAGTAGAGCTTGCCTAGCATGTTCAGCGGATCGTCATTTGCTCTTTACCTCTCCCTTCTTTTGCTTTAGACTTCAGGTGTGTCACGACCCAAAGTATACTCTGGGTGTTTTACATGGCGTATAAGACTTCGAGAGGCCCCACACAATCCACTTATCATGCATCATACAAAATAATAGAATTTAAAGAGTTCAAAGAAAGCATTTCATATAAACGAGTTTGATAAAAGCCAAAGCCTAACATAAGTCTCAAAGCCATCTAATACATCATAAGGAAAGTGATTGGGACGTAACCCATACATCACATACAAAGTTCAAAATGAAAAGACATAAAGCTATAAAAGGTCTCTCGGTCCTCGGAACATGAGGACTCACCGATCAACTGCAGCACCCGATAGATGTCTAACCACGAGTGTGCGAGGTAGGAACGTCGGGCCCTACATTCATGAGATAATGTACGCACAAGTATGTTTTAGTACATGGAATGTACTAAGTATGAGGCAGTATGTATAAACATGAACATGATAGTAAAAAAGACTTAAATCGAATAGGCATGATCATAATGAGACATTTAAAAGCTTTATATAGAAGGAAATGACATGAAATTTGTAAGGCATAGTCAAATGCGTTAGTATAAAGGATATAAGAAAATTTTGAATAAAACATAATCATTTTGTGGGATATTAGATTTAACCGACAATAAAACCGTGAGGGCTATATCATGGAATCTGGTATATCCCTCATACCGAAAGAAGGGGAAACTACTTGCCAAGGTAGGATTCATACATATCATCATTTGCTAAAGTGGATCCACTAGCTAGGTCATTTAAAACAATCCTACAGTGGCATGTAGCTTGGGACTAGAGGTTGTTACTAGAGACTACCCTATTTGAGCCTCCACCTCAAGCCCTCTCGATGCTAAGTCTAAATCCAATGGAATAGATAAAAGTCAAATAGCTATTTAATATAGGGAAAGGTAATGGTCAATGCCAATCCACATATTTCAAGATCAAAACATAGAATAACTCAAACACTGCATTTTCCTTCTTTTCCAAGTCCGAGGTGTTACAATATCTCCCCCTTGGAAACATTTATCCTCGAATGGGACTCAAGGCACATAAGGAGGGTAGAAACAAGATCTAACAGCCCAACAAGAATACAACTTCAACAACAACATATAACCAAAGAGAAACATCAACTCCTAGCTTAAACATGTTTATAACATCATTTCATAAGGTATACATGCAAGTCATACTCAATGCACATAATCATGAAGAAATAAATCATAGCTAAATCAAAATCTTAAAAACAAGCATTCATGAGCGTGTATGCATGAGGAAACATGAAAATGACTACTACATGAGGATTAACCATGAGGAACTAAATACCTCTAGCAAGAGTAGGATCGGAGGGAAAGAGATGGGGGTAACGGGACATTATATCAACCTCAGCTTCCCATGTAGCACCCTTAACTCTTTGATTCCTCCATAAGACATTCACAGATGCAACTTCCTTATTCCTTAACTTCTTAACTTGCTGGTCCAAAATCTCAATTGGAAGCTCTTAAAAAAAAACTCTCTTTTATTCCAAGACTCTCTAATGGTATAATAGATGTCGGATCACCAACACACTTCTTCAACAAATAGACATGGAAAACCAAATGCACCGATGCTAAGTCATTAGGCAAATAAAGCTCATAAGCAGCCTTACCAATTCGCCTTAAAATCTAATATGGGCCCACATAATGGGGACTAAGATTCCCTTTCTTTCCAAACCTCATTACACCATTCATGGGTGAAATTTTCAAGCAAATTCTAGATCTCTTCTTCTAACATCGGCATAGGACTTTTGTCGACTTTGAGCCATTTTCAAGATTTCTCTAGTAAGCCAAACTTTCTCCATAGCCTCATGTACTAACTCGGGACCTATCAAAGCAACCTTATCAACTTCAAACGAACCTATATGAGATCTACACCTCCTACCATAAAGAGTCTCAAATGGAGCCATACCAATACTTGAATGATAGTTATTATTATAAGCAAACTCAATCAAAGGCAAATGATCATCCCAATTACCCTTGAAGTCAATAGCATAAGCTCTTAACATATCTTCGAAAGTCTGGATAGTATTCTCCACTTGCCCATCGATTTGAGGATGAAAGGCTGTACTAAGCTTGACATGAGTACCAAGGTCCTTTTAGAAAGACTTCCAAAGCTGAGAAGTGAATTGGGTACCACGATTGGAGATAATTGATAGGGGCACTCCATACAACCTAACCATCTCCCTGAGGTACAACTTAGCATAGTCCTCCACTGAATAAGATACCTTGACGGGAATGAAATGAGCCAATTTCGTCATATGATCCACAATAACTCAAATAGAGTCATGTTGCCGCCGAGTGCGGGGTAACCCAACAATAAAGTCCATATTCTAATCCTCCCACTTCCAAGTAGGAATGCTAATGTCTTGGGACAAACCCCTCGGCTTTTGATGCCCAACTTTCACTTGTTGACAATTAGAACACTTAGCCACAAATTCGCAATATCCTTCTTCATCCTATTCCATCAATAGACCTCCTGCAAGTCACGGTACATCTTGGTGGATCTTGGGTGAATGGAATATCGAGACCTATGGGCTTTCGATAAAATCTTCTCCCTCAAATTATCAACATTGGGAACACACAAACGACCTTGATACCCTAGCACACTATCTCCCTCTTCGGGGAAAGCCTCAATGGACTTTTTAAGCACTGCTTCCTTCAACTCAACAAAAATTTGATCAAGACCTTGCTTGGTTTTCACATCCAACACAAATGACGATTTAGAACCATTATGAATCATAACAACACCTTTAGTAGAATCAACCAACCGAACACCCAATCGGGCCAATCGATGAACATCTCGAACCAACTCCTTCTTATCATTCTCAACATGAGCAACACTACCCGTAGATAACCAACTAAGAGCATCCACCACCACATTCACCTTACCGGGGGTGATAGAGGAAACTCATATCGTAATCTTTTAGCAACTCAAGCCACCTCCTTTGGTGAAGATTTAGATCATTTTGCTTGAACACATATTGCAAACTTTTGTAGTCGGTAAAGACATCAACATGGACACCGTATAAGTAATGCCTCCAAATCTGCAAAGCAAATACAACTGTTGCTAGTTCCAAATCATGGGTAGGATAGTTCTTTTCATGGATTTTAAGTTGCTGTGAAGAATAAGCAATAACCTTCCTTTTTTTCATAAGAACACATCCTAGTCCTACCTTTGAAGCATCACAATAAATCACAAACCCATCGGACCCTTCTGATAAAGTCAATAATAGAGCAGAGGTAAGTCTATCTTTCAGTTCTCAGAAACTCTTTTCACACGCTTCAGACTATACGAACTTAGCTTTCTTTTGGGTCGATGTCGTCAATGGAGAGGCAATCGAAGAAAACCCTTCCATAAAACTTCTATAATAACCAGCCAAACCCAAGAAACTTCAAATATTCAAAGGGGATAGAGGTCTAGGACAACTCTTAACCACATCCATCTTCTTCGGATCTAGATTAATACCTTTACCGGAAACAATGTGACCAAGAAAAGCCACGGATCTCAACCAAAACTCATATTTACAAAACTTTGCAAAGAGTTGTTGGTCCTTGAGGACTTGCAACAAAATCCTCAAATGATTGGTGTGCTCACCCTCACTCCTTCAATAAATCAAGATATCATTGGTAAATAAATCACAAACATGTCAAGGTATTGTCTAAACACTCTATTCATCAGGTCCATAAATGCGGCCGGAGCATTAGTCAAGCCAAACGACATTATCAAGAATTCATAATGACCATACCGAGTTTGAAAAGTCGTCTTTGTAATGTCATCTTTCTTCACGCTCAATTGGTGATAACCCGACCGAAGGTCAATCTTAGAGAAGTAACTCGCTCCTTGGAGTTGATCAAACAAATCATCTATCCTTGGAAGAGGATACTTATTCATAATGGTAACCTTGCTTAATTGACGGTAGTCAATACACATACGAAGTGAACCATCTTTCTTCCGAACAAACAAAACTGAGGCACCTCATGGAGAGATACTCAATCGAATGAAACCCTTATCCAACAAATCTTTCAATTGCTCTTTTAATTCCTTAAGTTCTACCAAAGCCATTTGGTAAGGAGGAATAGAAATAAATTGCGTATCAGGGAGAAGGTCAATGCCGAAGTCTATTTCCCTTTCGGGAGGAACACCGGGTAAATCATCGGAAAACACTTCCAGAAACTCATTAACAACGGAGACCAACTCAAAGCTAGGGGTTTCGAAATCCATATCCCTAACCCGGACAAAATGGTATATGCAACCCTTAGAAATCATATTTCTAGCTTTAAGACAAGAAATAATTTGACCTTTAGGCATATAATTTCCCCCTTTCCACTCTAGGACGGGCTCATTTGGAAATTGAAACTTGACCACTCAGGTTCTACAATCAATAGAAGCATAACAAGAATGGAGCCAATCCATACCAAGAATAACATCAAAGTCTATCATATCAAGCTCTACAAGATCAACATGAGCGACTCTATGGGATAAAGAGACGGGACAACTTCTATAAACTCTCTTAGCCATAATAAACTCACCAATAGGTGTAGAGACAGAAAAAGGGTCTATCAACACATTCAGAAGAACATTAAATCTCATAGCCACATATGGTGTTACAAAAGACAAGGTAGCACCGGGATCAAGCAAAGCATAAACATCAAGATGAAAAACTTTCAACATACTAGTAACAACATCGGGAGAACCCTCTTGATCATGTCAAGTTTGGAGTGCATACAACCGGTTTTGCTTAGGAGCACTGGAACCTAACCACTAGGCGAAGCTTGCCTACCATCTTTTCCCTTTTCAAGTCTAGATGGACAATCCCTCAAGCGGTGACCACTCTTACCACAACCAAAGCAATCATCCGTAGCTATCAAGCATTTTCCTGGGTGATTCTTGCCTCACCTTTGGCATGTGGGAACCGAAGATCCATTTCCACCACCATTTCCTCCTTGAGGCTTAGGGTTAGACACCCTTTCCTTGTTGAACTTAGGAGCTGGAGCATTGGAGGAACCTTGACCAGAAAACCTTTGTCAGAACTTAGAACGACCATGTCCATCGGATTATGAGTGTGAAAAGTCACCAACATCAGTCTTATCCCTCTTTGCCTCCCTAGACTTCTCCTTAAGTTTCTCCTCTTCCATTTGTTGAGCATGTGTCATTAGGCCAGAAATATCCATTTCCTTAATGAGCATTGCGGTATGTCATTGTTTAACCACCATTTCGGACACACCCGAAACAAACTTGCTCATCTTTGCCCTACGATTGGCAACCATAGTAGGAGCATATATAGACAATTGTGTGAATTTCAAAGCATAACCTTCACACTCATATTTCCTTGATAAAGTTTAATGAATTCAAGCATATTTCCCTCCCTCATCTCAAGGGAAAGAACCTATCAAGGAAAGCAACCTTAAACTTTTCCCAATCAAGAGGACCCACATTGAATGCCCTCTATTCCTTCCATTGGTTGAACTAAACTTGAAGAACACCCTTAAGTTGATAAGTGGCCAATTCTGCCTTTTCCATCGGCATCACATGCATGATCATCAAAACCTTATATACCTCATCGACGAACTTTGAGGATCTTCCTCAACCTTGGAACTATGAAACTCTGGAGGATTCATCCTAGTGAAGTCCCTCACTCTAGTTTCTGCCATATCCACATTTGGGTACATGGGGACCACAGCCTCCCATTGGCTTGAGCTGTCATGACTTGGGCTAACACTTAAAAAGCAACCCTAAACTCCACATTAGTAACTTGACTGGCCAAAGGGTCGATCGGAACTTGGGGAGCTTTTTGAGAAGCTTCTCGTTCCACATTGTCACCCGTATTCCTTCTAACATATGCTCTTCGAGCTTCGAGGGGCCATATTCTGAATAGCATCGGATAAGGATTAGGAGAGAGACATATAGAGTTACACTCTATCGCATAAATATAGAATGATGAAAGAAGTGGAATCTCCTAAACATCTTATAGCCTCTCATTCATAAGTGTGGCGTGCTTCACACTCATGAACAAGACTCTACTCGACGTGTCTTATGAGACATCCTAGGACCTTTCTAAATCTTGAGCTCTGAATACCATGTTTGTCACGATCCAAAGTATACCCTAGTCGTAACACGGCGTGTAGGGCTCCGAGGATCCACACAAACCACTTAGCATGCATCATACAAGATAATAGAATTTAAAGAGTTCGAAGAAAGCATATCATATAAACGAGTTTGATAAAAGTGAAAGCCTAACATAACTTTCAAAGCCATCTAATACATCATAAGGAAAGTGATAGGGATGTATCCCATACATCACATACAAAGTTTGAAACGAAAAGACATAAAGCTATAAAAAGTCTCTCGGTCCTCAGAACATGAGGACTCACCGATCTACTGAAGCACCCGATAGATGTCTAGCCACGAGTGTGCGAGGTAGGAAACCACAAAAAGTATCACCCCCTAAAGCTCAGCTCTGCGAAGGCCTTTCGGAGATTGACCCTACATTCATGAGATAATGTAGGCAAAAGTATGCATTAGTACATAGAATGTACTAAGTATGAGGCAATATGCATAAAAATGAACATGATACTAAAAATGACTTAAATTGAATAGGCATGATCATAATGAGACATTTAAAAGCTTTATAGAGAAGGAAATGAAATGAAATTCATAAGTCATAGTCAAATACATTAGTATAAAGGATATAAGAAAACTTTGAAGAATTCATAATAATTTTGTGGGATATTAGCTTTAGCCGATAATAAGACCATGAGAGGTATATCATAGAATATGGTATATCCCTCATACCGAAAGAAAGGGAAACTACTTGCCAAGGTAGCATCTGTACATATCATCATTTACTAAAGCGGATCCACTAGCTAGGTCATTTAAGACAATCCTACGGGGGCACGTAGTTTGGGACTAGAGGTTGCTAGTAGAGACTATCCTATTTGAGCCTCCACCTCAAGCCCTCTCGATGCTAAGTCTAAATCCCAACGGAATAGATAAAAGTCAAATAGCAATTTAACATAGGAAAAGACATTATCAATACCAATCCACATATTTCAAGATCAAAAAATATAATAGGTCCTTAATATAATTCAACATAGATGAGAAAACCTTTCACCAATGTGAATTCATTTGTGAGAAATACCTTTCATAATCATGATCATCATAGTAAGTGAGAAATCCTTTCACAATAGCATTGATACTTTCCTTTCAAAGCATCTCTAAATCATTTATAATCACTTCATAAAACATGCATATTTTCATAATTTCATAATTTATGGGTTCATCATAGGATCATGGTTGAAAAATATAATTTAGGCATGGGTAATTGCAATTTCAACTAAATATCATGGATTAATATCAATTTATACATTACAAAACTTAATTAACCATAATCAATCATAATTGGTAGAAACCCACATTCGTTGGATTGAAATCCTAATTTGATCAATTGAAAATTGAATTGGGAGATTGAAATCTTTGGGGGTCCCATGGAGGAAAGGACTACATGGGTGAATACACACATACCTTGATGCTAGATACCCAAAACGAATGGAGGATTGGAGACTTGAATGGAACCCTAGTTCTTCTTCTTCTTCATTAGACTTCAGAGGATTTGGGGAGGATGAATTTTGTCAAGTTTTGGGAAATTAGGAGAATGAGTTGAGAATGGGTAATTTGGGGGTTAAATTCCTTTATATAGGGCTTAGGGTAGAAGACAAAATGACATAGAATTGCGTTAAAATATTTAGGAAAAGACCAAAAAGCCTCTCTTAAAAGTAACTACTGAGCCTATCTACGGTCTGTAGGTCCTACTATGGACCGTCTTGGTCAGCCGTAGGTAAGGTTCAGAAACCTAATTTTTGGACCATCAAATGATGGGACTCATGTACGGTTGGTAGGTCTAACTACAGACTGTATATGGCCACTGTAGGTTCCAACTTTACCCTTAAAAATTTAACTTCATTCCCTTCTACCTACGGATGCCATCTACGGTCCGTAGATGCTTCTACCAACCATAGGTGGGAGCCGTAGGTCATGCCTGCAACCTAAACACTGTATTTTCCTTCTTTTCTAAGCCCGCGGTGTTAAAAGGTGTTTGAACCTCAGTTGGTGAACTCGATTATTTCAGCCTTTCACATTTTGTAGATCACCGACTACCACCTTGTTCACCCATTTAGCCTTCATTTTTACTCAGAAATCTATCACCTTCGGTGATGGACTTTCTAGCTCGCCCAATGATTTCGATGAATTGTTGTTTGTACTTTTGTTTGCCGACCTGTTTTGAATATTTTTCATCATGAACACTGTAACTTTGGGAGAGGTGTGACCTATTGGGCAATCCACCCTTTCAGTTTGGTGACACTCAGTTGGGAGTTTATACTCTTTTACATGTTTTTGACCTCTTTTTTCATAAATTCATCTTCGCCTTGTTTCTTAGCCTTCATAGCTGCAAAACATCAAAATATCATTAGAATAGTATAAAAATAGGCATTGAGGATACTAATTATTGAACTAAAAGGGCCTCAAATGAGTGGAAATCTATAACTCATCAATCGCGGTAAAAAGAACATAATGCATCACGATCGCATGAAAGGAGGTCATGATCGTGGAAGCTTGGTCAATGTTTACCTCATGACTATGGTGAACCTGTCGTGAACACAGTCAACCTGTCATGAACACGAAGAAGAAAGTGCCACACATTTTTGCGTAGAACTGAAAATTCATTATATATATACTCATGCACATCCATTTTGGGAGATCATATTCCATACTACTGAATTTTGACATAGCTTTGAGAGCAAGTTTCCAAAACCAACACCATTAGAGTGAAGATTGAATGCTTTGATTGTAATTATTTTTCATCCTTTCTTCAACAATTGATAGATTGATAATTTTTATCTCGTAATTTTGTAGTTAATTGAATATTTTCTCTTATATGACATGGATCTTTATTTATCTTATTAATCTCATGCTTTAATTGCTTTACAAAGGATTTGGTCACTCCTAGGACTTGCCCATTTACTTTGATTGAGCTTGAAAGAGTTAATTGAGGTTGGGAAATATTCATTGGTGCTAATTTGAGGTGTAATTACTAAATTATTGGATTAGAGCTAGAAATAGATTCATTGGTGCTAATTTGAGGTGTAATTACTAAATTATTGGATTAGAGCTAGAAATAGTAAAATCCTTGCAATGCCTATAATTGGATTGTCTTTGTTGCCACTTAGCTAGGTTCGAAAGAGCTAGTTCAGAAATATTTGCCTATGATCGAAAGATATAGGTGGATAACTTAGACTCCGAGGCATTATTGATTTGACCCATGATTAGTTAAAATTGTATGCAACTGATATGCAATGGATCGTACGGATGTTGATTGACTTCCCATCCCCAAATCTGCTTCGATTCCTTGCTTGAAGAGGCCTTTGTCAATGCTATCTTCTATCACCTATCCGTAATTGTTACCAAAAAAAACCCCCAAAAAGTACTTGTATCATTTGTTCAGATTCAAATTTGAAGCTTGTAATTCTTTATTTCTTCCATTGCCAATACATTATTCATTGTGGGATTCAACCTCGACCTCATACGTAGGGTTATATATAGCTAGCGACCGCTTACACATTGATTCATATGGTGTGTAGTTGAGCATTATCAATAGAAAGTTAGGATATTTGTCAACTCGGCCCCAATGGTTCATTGCATCCTTTCTTGCCTAGCACGACACATAAAACTCAGTCACCAACTCCTAGATGTATCCCCCAGAACATCAGCAAGAAACAACTAATCCCTATTAGTGAACTACTGGATAATATTTTGGAATTCCCTTCAAAGACCAGATAGTTGAACCTTTTTTCTGATGTTATCGATTGAGTTCACTTGAATAGGGTGTAGTAATCCTTCATACCCTTGATACAAAACTTTAATGTGTTTCATCTACAGGAATAAAGGTTCCTTATTTTTGGCCCTGCTCTGTGAAGATGACATAATATTCTTGCTTGACCTATTTAAGTGGCTCTTCTCATAGATATAATCTACCGCAAAGATTGTGAGGCAACAGACACAAACATATATATTTTTGTAATTTCATCTTTGAAAAGAAACAGAAGACTAAAAGAAGTTAATTAAAATAAAAAGATTATGAAAATTAAACACTTCAGTGCACAAAGTTGTGTTTGGCAGACGGTTCATAAATGTAAATTGTACACCACCAATATAAACGTTGGCTGCAAAGATAGATTTTTGGGCCAACTGGCATTACATCAACGTTTTGCCAATGGAGGCCTCTAATTTGCATGTGGAATGCTAGTCGAAGTCAGTGAATTTAAGTTACTAAATCGACCGGTGTTTCACCTATGAAACGCAGAGCAACCATTGTAAAGCACCTATGGTTCATAGATGTTACTACGACCAAAAATGGTCCAATTTCAATTCAATCACTTCACAAGAAAGTCCAATGGGTACTTAATCTTTCCCAAATGACTCACATCTCAATTCCAAAAAAACCTTAATGATTTTCTTTAAGAAGGGCATCACCCCATATATCATTGGAAATCATCAAGCATACAAGAAAGGCATATATCAAGTTCACACCTCTAATTCACAATTTTATCCTCACCACATGATTATTTTCAATTAAAGCACTTAAATAATGCTCATGGATGCTACTCAAGCACAATTTTAATCCAAAAATTCTATGATTCACCTAATGACAAATTTACCTTTAGTAATAACATCATCCAATCAATCATAGGAGAATTTCATGAACTTAGAAAGTGCATAAGGTTTACTCAGACTTCATCCCTAACGTGATAGGGGTGTGCATTGGAGAGAGCGTAATGGTGAAGTTATTTTGATTGGGTGATGTCATTACTAAAGGTAATGGTTGGAGTCAAAATGACTTCTCAAATACATTGAAGCAAAGATTGTGATAATGGTTGGGGTCAAAATGATTTCTCAAATACATTAACTACTCATGGATAGGCTGGATCAATCTCAAGCACAAAAATGCATTTATCAATCACAAATTGTTTATGATAAGAGCTTTTCTCAAAGCCTCTCATGTAGATCATGCGGAACAATCCACTACCCTAACATAGATTTTCTTTCTCAAGCAAATCTAGCATTTAGCAATGAAAGTCCAAATTCCTTGACTCAAGCAAACTTCGAATTCAATGCTAATATGCGAGTATCGAATTAATCATCCACTTGATACAACCTTTTTCAAGCATCCCATGAAGATCTAAGCTAGAACTAAGTTTTCAATCTTAAATCATAAATTGATACATTATGATTAATTCAAATCCCTAGAAATAAATGTAAAACAGAGCAATTCACAAAGACCCACTACATTAATCCATACCTAACTCCAATTACACACCAATAGAATCAGAGTTTTAGAAAATCATAATGAAATTAATAGAGATTATACAAAAATATTGTCTGACAAATCAATTGATGAATTAAAAAATAGAACTAAAGAAACTCAGTTCCAAATTATACTCCAAAATAAAGTACAAAGCTCAAGCACACACAATATTGGAAGGTTCTTCAGTAATATTAGTTCAGAGTGTAGAAGATGAATTTTCTGTTTCCTCTCAGCTATTTATACATTCTCCAAAATCAGCTAAAATTTTCATTTCGAGACTCAATTGGCGAGATTAGTAGGGCTCGCCGACTCACTAGGCGAATCTTCGAATAGTACTTCTTCTCACATGTCTTTCTTAACTTCAGGCATCAGGTGTTAAAACCATAGTTAGCGAGCCTAATGGACATCACCGTTCACGTTCGGTGAGTCACCGAGTATCACCTAAGCTTGCCCTTTTTTATCTTTATTTCAGCTCAACTCTTCTATCAATTTTCGCAAGGGTTTTTCATCTCGCCGACAGAGTTTGGCGAGTTGCCAATGGTCTTTCTTCTCATCGACTAGCCTTTAGCTTTTCACTAGAAGACTCTATCATTTTCAGCGAGGTCTGGCACATTCGGTGAGTCACCGAGTGCCTTCAGTGAGCATCAACTTCACACTTTATTTGTTTGTATTTTTTATTTTTTGCTTCTTTTTGCATGTATTTGTCCGTGCCTTTTCCTTAAGCCTTCATAACTACAAAGCAATAGTTACACATCAGAAATGGACATAAAATGGCATTGAGGATGCTAATTATTAAACTTAAAAGCCTTAAATGAGTCCAAATTCTCTAACTTATCAATGGCCCAGTAGAGAAAGTTTCTAATTTGCCTTCAGTTCTTGTACAGGGTGTGGAGGTAGATATCACACCGAAGGTGATCACCTCTCTCTTTTGGGCCGAAAAGATCAAGAAAGGGTTCGAGTTTGCAGAAAAGGTTTTGACCAAGGGAAACAAACTCTAATGTGTTGCAAGTACTATTGTTATGGACCAGACAACCTTGGCAATTATGGGCAATGACATCTCACATCCTGATATAAAGCTTGAATCAAAACTGTGGCTTGAGTTTGTGTGTTCTTGGTTAATGCCTTCCAAGAATGATCAAAGATTACATAATGAAGTTATTATTCTCATTTCTTGTCTGATGATGGGAGTCCATTTAACTACAGGGAAATTGTGCCTATGCAAATATGCTAAAAGGCTCGCCAAAAGCCAAAAGTCTCTCTCTATGCCTTTCCTGGTCCTTATTAACAAATTGTATATTTGTGTACATGTGAGGTACTTTCCTTTTGATATTGCTTCACATGCTATCAAGAAAGCCGTAGATTACAAAGTTTGTGGGAACCACCATCCGTTCATGCTAATCTGGATATACTTACTCCTATGGAGTCAAGAAATGCTTCGATGATAGACGAATCTACTCCGGGGGGTCATCATTACAACCTCCTCCCAACCAAAGGGCATGCATACCATATACTAATGGCAGTAATCTACTCTAAGGACTGTTTATAAAAAACCTTGAAAGATCCTTGCCTAACATGCTTGTAGTTGTGGCTAAAACTGTGATGAGGGGTATGGTGAATAGTGTGGACAACCTATGGAAATGGGTTGTTGTGGTAGAAGGAGAAATTAAAACTCTTTCGACCGATATGAATGATCATAAAGGGAAGGCCCCACTGGGAAAGGTGACATGTCTATGTTTGTGGAACTAATGAGGGCTTTGAAGAGCATGTTTGGGCATATAGATGCCTTAATTTAGAGCATGGGGATCTCAGAGGAGAAAGTTGATAACGAAGCAGAAGACGTTTATCGACAAATAGAGGGATCGATGAGGTTAGCTCACTCAAAAGGAGGTGGAGCAAATTCAAATGCGCCGTCCGAGTAGTGCGATGATGACATCAATGATTAAGGCGATGTGAATGATGAACATGAAGAGGAAGAGTGATTCATGTATTGTTTCCTTCACTTCTGACCTTTTTATGCTAGCATTGAGGTCAATTCTAAATTTTATGTGGGGGTGCTTATTTGATCATTATTGAGTTATTTTTGTTTATATGGCTTTGATGCCGAAGTTGTTGATAATATTATTATGTCCCACTGATTTTGTGGCGGTTGGTTGTTGATTTTGAAAAAAATGGTTAATTATGCCTTGTCGGGTAAGCTCTGTTAGTTGTATGGTATTTGTGTTTTTGGTTTCGTGGGGTTAGTCTTATATTTCTCTATTGTTTCGCTATCCGTGCTTTGTAATTGCGCTTGTTGCCTTCAATGAGTCTCATTCTCTCAATGAACTTATGAGCGCATGATTCAATATATCTTTGTGGATAATAGTTAGTTTTAATAAACTCCAAGGATTTTCTTTATGCCATGATTCTTTTTAAAAGAACAAAGGTTTTTTTATTTTTATTTTCTTTGAAACTTTTTGTGTCGAACCGGGTTGGTGTTTTCCTATGATAGATTGAAAAGCAAATTTATTAAGGTAAAATTCCAAGTTTTAGTTTTAAATTGATTATTTTATCACACCTCTCGCAAGAGGGACCACCAAAAAAATTATTTGGCAACGGAAGGATGAAATGATTACTAAAGGAGAAAAAGTGAAATGAAAGCCAATCTCTTCTCATGAGTCTTACATTCTTTGTTTGGCTTTGTCATTTACAAGTGGGGATGAACTCTACCTGTTGTAGTTTGTCAAAAGCCATTCAGTTTAATTGATTTTGAAAATCACTTGAGATTTTGTTGGGTTGTGATGCCTTGTGTGGTAAGGTTTTGAGTCTTTCTTTTATGTGCATATTGTCTAGGTCTTGCCCAAAAATGTAATTCAAGGTGAAATTTTACATATGACTTGGCTTGAAAGATGAACCTAGGTCCCTTTTTACTAGCCACTTTACCCAATTTTTTCCATCTATTGTTGTAATCTTTATATGCCCCCATTGAGCCTTAACCAAATTTTTTTTCCACCGTGATTCAAACCTTAAACTTTTGTAATCATCTGTTTTGGCACCTCAGGTCTACCTACTTTCTAATGAGAAAATTATAGGATGAAAAATAGAGCTTGGGGGAAAACGTTGAATGAATTGTGATGTGAGATAAAGCCTATGTTTGGAGGTTTGTGCATTAAGAGAACAAAGAAGAATAAGCTGAAAAACATATAGCACCATAAGCTACATAATGAAAGGTGATTAAATGAATTAATAGATGAAAGAATGAAAAGAAGTATATAAATTTTTTTGTTCTAGCTCATAGTCCACAAATGCTTAAAGTGAGAAGAAAATGGGTGTTTGAAATGAGTGAACACTATGAGAAGAAGAAATAAGGTGATAAGTAAATGAAAAATATTAACGGTGTGATCGAAATGAGATGTAAGAGCATTAGAGAGGTTTCTTATTCACTTGACAAAATCATACCCTATCCTTTTGCCCAACCTTAAGTTAAAACTGCAAGTTCTTGGTGATTTGGGTCTTGTCAATCTATAGTAGTGGCGATATACATTGAGGGAAGGCCTATGATTAAATGTGTATATGCTTGAATGAATTTGTGAGATTGAGCAAATTTGTTTGATCTATAATCCCTTTAATTTATATTCATGATTGTGATGAGTGGAATTCTGTCTTGTGTGAGTGGCATTGCATCCTTAATTTGAATGGTAAAGTCTTTATTACAATTGTACTGCACGAATGCGATAAATTATTACAAATCTATAGGAAAACCTTGAAGGTTGATGTCATTGACTTGAGATGTTTTGAAATTGCTCTTAAATGAAACTTTGTCCTAGATATGTGCTTCTAAAGGGTTGTGAATGAAAGGGATTTTTTTTGTTTAAAAAAACCTTTCCCTAGTAATTGATGGTGGAATAAATTTTGAGTTTTGTTTGTGTGTGTGTGTGTATTTATATATATATATAGAGAGAGAGAGAGAGAGAGAGGTTTTTCATTTTGAGTCTTTTGTTTTTGTTATTAAGTCTTAGTATGTAATTATTCACATCCTATCTTAGGTGTGGCTAAATGCAAATTGAGTGCTTAGTGAATGCTTTGCTTGAGGACAAGCAATAGTTCAAGTTTGGGGATTTGATGTGTTATTTTATCAACTCGTTAGACTAAAATTCATGAATTATTATTACATTTTAATGTTGATTAAGGGGATTTAAGGCCCTATTTATTTTATGTGCACACATTTCTTGGAAAAATCAAATTTGAAGGATTTCAAGCATAAAATCACTGTAGAATACTGGTGAAGGAACACGCATCTCGCAGGAGCTTGTTGGCATCTTGTCGACTAGATGTCTGCTTGAATGAAAAAAATGGCCTAAGCACTAGAAAATCATTGGTGTTGTATAATTGTTGATCATCCTTCCCTTGACCCCATCACATCTGCTTCTGAGAAACTGATGGATGAAGCAGCGAGACGATTGGCACTGAACAATCTTTGATT
This sequence comes from Solanum appendiculatum, assembly GCA_018342035.1. Classification (NCBI taxonomy): domain Eukaryota; kingdom Viridiplantae; phylum Streptophyta; class Magnoliopsida; order Solanales; family Solanaceae; genus Solanum; species Solanum appendiculatum. The sequence continues at coordinate 343,007 of JAGDQO010000648.1, forward strand.
GGCGTTCCACCAGTCTAGTGCATGTTTAAGAGTGGAAGCTTAAGGGAAAAACATACTTGGAGGTTAAAGTTCTTCCCCTGGAAGGTTACAAGGATAGAATAGGGATTTGTGTCATTATGTAGCTTTATCTTCTTCCCAATTGGGAATAGTCTTGAGAGAAGAAGTTTTTTGATAATTTAATAGTGATAGAAAGTAATTAAGAATTTTCTTTGCTTGGTAAGGAAGAAAACATAGATTTGCATCTTTCTAAACTTTGGATCTCAGATTTATTAATCATTTTTTTTTTAAATGGAGTTCTCCCATATGGGTATTGCCTCTATTTCTTTCGTTATGAGTAGTTAAATTTGTGGCTAGGGGTGTGTGTGCAACATGTGGTTGTAAAACCCAATGGATATTGATTAATTAGTTCTAAAATTGGTTTTTATACATGGATATATAGTTGTCTTGAATTTTAAATCTTAAATCAATTGTTGCAAATATTGATTGAGCTCTCTAACACTGTTTTGACTTGAGAACGAAAATTGGTGTTGGGTAGGTTATCAATGGTGAAGACTTCATGAATTAGTCTATGGATATGAGCTAGAGATAGGATAATCTGATTAATTTCTTATTTAATGATATGATCTAGGGATCATGTATCTACTCAAGTAATGTTTGGTGTTTTATTGGCAAGGGTCTTGAAGTTCGAGAGAATCCAAGCGACATACGATTGATAGTTTGAGAGAATATTGAATGTAGAAAAGATCAAATTCTCTTCATGTATTAACTAATTTGGTTTTGATTAATCTTTGATTATTGTGTCGAAACCCCATTAAGTCGTTTCCAATCTTTATAGAACTTACTTGTGTTGATTCCTTGCTTTCGATACTTAATATTGATAATTTCTAGCAGTTCACTAATTCCCCCATTATATATGCTTGTTTAGAGTATAATTTGCGAGTTTATCTTTGGTTGAGAAATCAATTTGAGAGTGATCCCAACTACAAATCTTTATGGTTCCACCCCGACCTTTGAAGTTGTGTATTGTTTTACAAACGACCGCCAATGCCCTGAAAAATGAGACATACAAGAATGTTCATAAAAAATTCTTTTATAAGCCTAACTTATCCATTGGCTTCCATTGCTCTTCATCAATTGGTGGAAACCAACATGGCTTGGCATAATAGGGACAATGAAAGGTCTTTGGGTGTAGCGGTTTTGACCATGAAAAATGAGATGAGAAGGAAAGAAGAGCAATAGGATGAACATGTGGTGAAAATGATGACCAATGTAGTGCTTTCAGCTAAACATATGATAGGCACCGAACAAAAAGTGTAAATTCGATTGTATCACATGGTGCATCGTCAATTGAAGAGGAGGTTTTTTATGCCTCATTTGATGAAGATATCAGATACTTGGTGATCCAAGGGTTGGGTTCTTGAATGGGGTACCAAAGGACCAATCAAGGTCCTTGGAATCCTCGAGAAAAGAATAAATTTTGGAGATATCGAGATGGTCTATTGAGAGAGCGAGATAGGCAATGGCGTGAGCAAGATCAAGCAAGAGTAGATGAGAGGTACAATCATCGAAGTTCAAACCCGTAACTATCTCCACAAAAATATGATTCTCCCCACAACCAAGAAAATGCGAGTGACCCAACGAGTTCAAAGATCGAGGTTATGCTGAACTGAGTTCTTAAGAGGGTTTAGTCTACGGATAATGAAGTTAAAGAGCTTAAGAGCGATGTATCAAACATAACCAAAAATTTGAGCTCTCACTCCGCGTCAATTAAACACTTAAAGACCAAAATTAATCATCTCTCGGCTTAAATAAATCCAAGAGCCAAAGGTAAGCTTCCTAGTGATACACTTCCAAACCAGAAAAAATGATAGTCATTGTATTGTGATAGTTAATAGGAGTGGAAAGATGCTTGATGATGCTAAGGTTGTGCCTAAGAAAGTGGCAAGTGAGAAAGTTGAAGATGGAGTGAAGCCTAATGTACCCCTCCATATTGTTATTAATGAGGACCTAATGAATGAAGAGGATGGGATTGATGACGAAGAAAAGGAGGATGAAACTCTTGACGTGGTGATTGAGGCTAAGGGAACAAAAGGGGATAAATCTGATAAAGGTGATATGCCTATGTATCCCCCTCCATATCCTCAAATAATTCTAAAAAAACAAGGAGAATAAAAAATTTAAAAACTTTGTTGATCTTTTCAGCAAGTTTTCCTTCAATATACTGCTGGTTGATTCTCTCTTGAAACTGTCGGGGTATTTTTATGGAGGAGTTGTTGATGAAGAAACAAGTGGTTGATGTGAGTACAATCGAAGTAACCCATTGTAGTGCAATAATGTCCAAGAAGTTGGCTACAAAAGAGAGGATCCAGGAGCGTTAACAATCCCATGTATTATTGGAGTATATAATTTTGATAATGTCTTGTGAGATCCAGGGGAAAATATAAAGACTACTCCAATAACATTGCTTATGGCAGACCGCTCAATAAAAAAAACCTGTGGGTATACTATTTGACGTTCTTGTCAAAGTAGATAAATTTATTTTCCTAACCGATTTTGTTGTGCTTAATTGTCACGTGGATATAAAGGTATCTATCATATTAGGCTGACCACTCCTTGCCACTTGCTGGGCAGTAGTTTATCTTGAGCTTGCAAAGCTCAAGTTTTCCAGTTGGATATAATAAGGTTAAGTTCATACTGCGCACTCCCGCAAAGCAATACGATGATTGTAGGGTGGTGTCCATGCAAAAACCTATGGAAAGATGATTGATTATATATGGGAAAAAGAGGTGGCAGCCGATATTGGTTGATCTTGAGCTACTTGCATCATATCGCGATGGTAAATCAAGCGCTTCTTGGGAAGCAACCCAAGTGTTTTAAGATTCATTTTACTTCACAATTTGTTGTTTTTAGTTTGTTTCAGGGGTGAGGAAAGATGTCAAGTAAAAGTAATGAAAGAATTGGGCATCATCGCTATCGGCGCCAGACAGGAGAAATGCTGGTTAGAAATTGTACAACGCCACTCAAATGTGGGTTCCCAATAGAGAAATAAGAAGAATTTCAGGAACCTGCACTTGACCAAAGTACCATCGGTCAAACATTGTACATCATCAGTCAAAGCACTGGTGCTATATATACAGTGCATTTACAATAAATTTCAGCGTCTGTGCTCAATTGGCATATCACTGGAAGGTGATTGGAGTACCGTCGGTAGGACGCAAGTCAGGTAGTATTGAATAGTTTTTCAATTTTGATTCATGAAAGACCAAAATCAGATTTTGACGGTGATAACACTCAACTACACACCTTACAAATTGATGTGTAGGCAGTCATATGCAACATAATATCCAACGTATGAGGTCGGGGTAAAATCCCACAAGGAACAATGTCTAGGCGATTGAAGAAATAAAGAATTACAAGCTACTGATTTGAATCCAAACATTTGATACAATTTTTTTTGGGGTGGGGGGAGTTTGGTAATAACACAAATATGATAATTAAAGATATGAGATCAAGGATAGCAAGATCAAAAGCCTTCTAAAGCAACAATACCAAGGAGATTATGGAATGGAAAGCCAATCAACATCTATATGATCGATTGCATATTAATTGCATACAATCTCAATTTATCATGAGTCAAATAAAACAAGTCTTGGAATCTCAATTATCCACCTATATCATTCGATCATAGGAAAATATTTCTCAACTAACTCTTTCGAACCTAGCTAAGTGTCAACAAATATAATCAATTATAGGAATTGCAAGGATTCTACTATTACTAGCTCAAATTCAATAAATGAGAGATTAATCCTCAAATTAGAACCAAACAATCTTTCCTAACCTCTATTAACCCTTTCAATCTAAATCAAAGTAAATGGTCAAGTCCTAGGAGTGATCAATGTTTTTGGAAAGGAACTAAAGTATGAGATTAACTAGACAATCAAAGACCCATTTCATAGATAAGAAGTATTCAACTAAATACCAAAGCACAAGATAGAAATCAACAACCCAAACATTGTTTATGACTAACACAAGAGAAAAGAACCAAAATTGTCCTTTATCTTTGAGTTAAGAATCAAAGTAGTCCTTATCTTTTAACATAGAGCACTAATAGTCCTCCGTGTTTCAAGAATTGGTACACCTTTAGTCCGTTTTCAAACAACCGTCTATTTTTTAACGTTTTCTTTGCCCGTGAGAAAGTTTTCCTTCAAAACTTCCTCTGTTTCCAGCACGGCTAGATAACAAATTTTAAATCGATCGATATTGCCAGAGATTTGTTGGTGTTACGGAGTAATTGATATTGTTAGCACGTTGAAGAATAAGAATATTGCAGGTGTAATGCTTGAACATATGATAATAGGATTGGATTAATATAAGCAAGCATGGAAATATATTAGATTTCTGGTGAATCCGTTCATTATATTTGAATGTTTCTCCTCATTGATCGAACAAGCTGGAGAATGAAATATATGACTTCCATTGATTGTTTGTCTAGTTTTGACTTGACACATAATTTAAGAAGATTTTAAAAAAATACCATGTAAGCCAAATTCGAAATGTTTTTACATTTAGATAGAGAAGTTCTTCATTCTCTCAAGAGCAATCGGAGAAATCAAACTGCTCCGCAATTGGTTATCCTAGATAAAGAAGTTCTTCCTTCTGTGAAAATGGGAGGAAATCAAATTACTTCGCACCGCAACAAATCTTTGACCATAATGATCGGTCCAGAATTGGTTATCAGCAGTGATGGAAGCAGAGAAAGTTTTGGAGGAAAATTTTCTCACGTGCAAAGAAAACCCCGGTTAAAAAATAGATGGGTGTTTGGAAGAAGACTAAAGGTGTGCCAATTCTTGAAACATGGAGGACTAAAAGTGCTCCATGCTAAAAGACAAGGACTACTTTGATTCTTAACTCAAAGATAAAGGACAATTTTGATCCTTTATACACTAACACAACATTAAAAATTAACAACTACACCTAAAAATATGCATTACAAATCATAGAGTTGAATAAAGGATTAATGATCATCACAACTGAAACTCTAAATATTCACCCTAATGGCGTTGGTTATTGAAACTTGCTCTCAAAGTTATGACAAAGTTGTAAGCTATCCAGAATTCTCCAAGAACATTCAAAATAAGGTTGTGCATGAGTGTATTATGGAATTTGGGGTAAAAATGTGAAGTTACAAAATGGCCTTGAGATGCTTGGCACATTCTCTTCGTGTTTGTGACATGTTGACCACGGTCGTGAGGTCAGCATTGACCAGACTTCCCTGGTCACAACCGTCTTTCACATGTTAACAATGCCTTATTTACTTATTGACCACAATCACGACTTATGACCAAGAGGTCGTGATGAATAGTTTGCTGTCAGTTCTGAATTTAAATTTGTCTCCATTTTGCCTTGTTTTTCTTTTGGTTTCTTCTATTATCTCCCCGATCACCTCTAAATCTAATTACCTACAAAATACGAAGAAAACCATATCAAATGCACCCATTCTCACATAAACAAGGCAAAAACATAAGCTTAAAGATAAGATAAGTTGGTGAAAATACCCACATAAGCCTCTCTCAAAACCCCAAAAGCCTAAAATCCTTCACCTTCTTCCATATATATTCTCCATGCCTCCATTTCCTATATTCATCACCCTTACTGACCATTAAACCTTCAACCTACCAAATCCATCTTTTCCTTCTATTTAAACACCCATTTATCCTCTTCTCTTGTCACTCTAACTCCTATTCTCTCTCAAAAATATGAAAATTTCACTTGTGAAAGTCCTTGAGTTGAAGTGAAATATATATTGAACCTCTCTAGTTTTTCTCATCACTCTCTTCAGTTTTTGATTTGTTACTATACTTTACTAATTTTAAGATTTCATAATGTGAAAGTGTGGTACTGATCTCATGCTATAGCTTAAGTTTCTTCAAAACCATTTGTTGTGCTTTAATTTTTTATTTGAAAAAGGGTTTGTGTGCATTAAAAGTTATTGATCTGACTTAAAAGTGCTCGAATGTGCGAAATAGTATGTGAAATCTTGTGTAGATAGCTTAATATTTGAGTTGGGGTGAAGTCTGAGTAACCTATTTGTGTTTACGTACTGCATGAAATTGCCTTATGATAGATTGGGTGATATCATATCTAAGGATAAACTCATCATTATGTGAATCTTTGAATTTCTGATTGAAAATTATGATTGAGTAGCACCCATGATTATTTTTTAAGTGCTTAGAGTGAGAATAATCTTGTGGTGAGGATGAATTTCTGAATGACAGGTGTGAACTTGATATATGTCTTGCTTTTATGTTTAATAATTTGCAATAACAGACAAGGTGGCATCATTCTTGAGGGAAATCGTTATGGTGTGCTTAGAATTAAAATGATACGCATTGGACATGCTTGTAAGCTTTTGAACTGTGATTGGACCATTTTGGTCAAAGAGGAATCTGAGAAACATTGGCACTTCATAACTGTAACACTATGTTTCGTAGGTAAAACGCTTGTCGAGTTAGAAATTTCAAAATTTCACTGACTTCTCCTGGTGTTTTACTTGCGAGCTGCAGGTCTTCATTAGCATAACACCAATGTAAAGCTAGATGGCCTAGAAATCTGTCACGCCACTCTTTGTAGCTGGCATTAGTACTGGCAGTGTACAATTTCACACTGTTTAATTCTTTTGCACTCCTATTTTTTTTTTGTTAACTTCTTGTAGCTTTGCTTATCTTTTCATAAAATGAAATACCAAAAATGTGTGTTTGTTCATATGTGGATCACTGTTTCAATGCAGAATATACGGAGACCAAAGTATATGGCCCTAAAGTCCTATTGGTAATCCTCCACTTCCAGAAAAATGGGAGTACCCAACAACCCCCAAGAAGAGGCATGATTAAGTTCTGAACAGGGGTCATGAAAGAGTATTACTAGTTGTTTAAGGAAAACATTTACTTCACATCAGAGAGGGCGTTGAGTTTTAATGGTCTAGCTAGAAGAGGCTGTCCCAGGTTTAATGTTGCAATTAAATGAGCAAAAGTGACTCACATAAAAGAAGCAGTCGGAGACTACTATCCGGAGGTGATTTTAGAATTATGTTCCTCTTACCCGGCTGGACAACACTCCCAAGTGCATTGAGGGAGTGTAGATAGATTTCCATGCTTGACAGCTCTGAAAGAGCATGGAGTAGAGGTGGAAATTACACCTACAACCATTAATTCATTGTTTTGAGATGAACTAGTCGGAACTCCGAGTATGTATGCGCAAAAGGTTGCCTAAAAAGTAGCCAGTTCCAGTTGGTGCCTAGTGTGATATATGGAAGCCCCAGCTTTGGGACCTTGAGGGAAGGGATATCTCCCCATAGGACTTGTCTTCTGAAGTTAAAGTTTGGCTTTATTTCATATGTGCCCAATTCATGAAATCAAAAAATGACCAGAGGTAGTTATTCTAATTGCCAGTTTGATGACATTTATTCACATCAATTATGGGGAGATTGTGGTAGCGTAGATACAAAGGAAAGCTCACCAACAAAATCGTTCAATACCATTACCGATACTTATAAGCCAGTTGTGTGACCAAGTTGGTATTTAATATTTCAACTCTTACGAATCTGTCCCTACAGGGAGTGTGAGGCACTTCATGGGAGGCAACCCATCTTGAAACTTGATGAAGTCTGAGTAGTCAAGTGACCTACACTGTGCTGTGAAGTTAAAGCAAGCGCTTAGTGGGAGGCAATCCAATTTGTAGTGTAGCTTCTTATTGTTTTTAAAAACTTTTAGTGTCACTTTTTTTTTCTGTTTCTGCAGATTTAGGAGAATTCTGAGTACCCTTATTTAAAGCTAAGGAACACGTTTTGAGCTTAAGTGTGGGATGCATGCGATCCTTGATGAAAGTAGAGAAAGCATGTTGTTAGCTTGGCCATAGAGGGCCAGAGGGAGCATTTCTCATCTTTCTTCTTATTCTTATTCGCTTTTATATAAATTGCTTTGGGAGTGTGGGGTGAAATATTTTTTGATAGTTGTGAGCTTAGGGGTGAATATGCCATAGGATTTTACTTTATTTGAAAAAAATACAAAAAAAATTTCTTTATTATTCTTTTTTATTGTAGTTTTTAGTGGTATACCTCATCCACCCCTTGGTTTTTCTTATGACCCAGTTCTTTTCCGAGGGGGTGCCCTTTGAATCGGGTATTTTTTTTAGAGTAACTTTTTTTATTATTATTTTGAAGAGAAAAGAAAAGATTTTTTTTACTTGTTTGATACTAGCAATTTAGACCTGAGTGGAGTAGTACTTTTCTGCAGGTGCTTGAGAATAAAATTTAAAATATATTTTTTGACACCTAGGCTCATGGTTCTGACTATATATATAACTTATTTTTATTTTATACGTTGTAATGACCCAGTGTATCTTAGAAGTAGAATTGATCCATCTTGATTGAGACTTGTGCAATGTGTGGTGAGGTGTATTTCATGTTTTGCATCTTAATATAGAACTTGCCTTGCATGTTATTGAAGTGAAATAAGAAAATATTGCTTTGTTTAGAAGATGATAATAGACTTTCTTTTATTTGTCTTGTAAATTTTAGCCTTTTTCAGATATTATATCACTAGTAACCCTTTTGAGCTTGTAGCCTTTCGTTTGGTAGCCTTATATTTATCTTGATCCATTTTTTTTGAATCCCTAATTTTTGCACCCTGTTTTCTTGAGCACTTTAGCATAAACTGTGATAAAATTATTAAATATGAAGAAAAGGGATGGTTGAGTAAAAAAGGTAACCAATGATAGTTACTTGTGATGAGAAGACCCTCTGAGAAAGAGTGTGACATGAAAAATAAAATTGCTTGAAAAAAAATGATTGAAGAATTACTTGTGAAAATAATTGAAGAGAGGGATGGAAAAAAATAAATGAAAGTAATGGGTGAAAATAATGCAAAGTTCTTAGGGAAGTTTTAAGTCACTATTATATAGTTTCCTACCTATGCCGTAGCAAACATTACAACCTGTTAAAGTCCTTTTTGATTCTATTCAAGCATACTTAATTATTTGAGATGTACATAATGGGCAAGCTTATGGTTTCTTGTGCATATATGTGAATTCTTTTGTGAGCGTGAGAGTTGTTCTATGATGCTTAGTCCTTAATTTATATTTGATTCTTTAAATTGAGTGTGTGGATTATTTATCTTTTAGGGCACTTGATTCATGATGGATAGTTGATTTTATTAGCTTTCTTTGAAGGAGTAGGTGAAAAAACTTAATTTGATGAGTAGAGTCTATCTTTTTGGTTAGGATGTTAGAAGTTTGTGGTTTTATTCTATATCTTGATATTATAATATGTTACATGGCTTATTTATTTGTATCAATCAAAGTGGTGGTATTCCTTGTTCGATTTTTTGAGATGAGCTTTAATGCTTGCTCGAGGATGAGCAAAAGTTTATAAAGTGTGGGGTATTAATGTAAGGCTATATATATACGTATATACATATATATATATATATTATATATATATATATATATATATATACATATATTATATATATATATATATACATATATATACATATATATATTATATATATATATATATACATATATATATTATATATATATATATAAAATCATTATTTACCTTATATTTAGCTTTTTCGTTATTATTTTTTAGCATGAATTTTATGGATTAGTCTTATGTTGTGTATTTTATTTGTAGAATTAAATTGGTGTGAAAATGAAGAAATATAGAGCACAAATAAATTAAAAATAATAAATCAGATAAGAAAATCAAGAAGGTATCTTAATTGATTAAATTAAATATTATATTCATATTTGTATTTATGCTGCAAAATAGAACAAAGAAAAGAGAATGAAGACTGACTTGTGACACATAGCACCCAACGAAGACCCAAGAAAATTAGTTGAGGTGGCGGCAAATTATTGAAGGTGGTGCACAGTCTGCAAATCTTATTCTTTGGGTTTTAGACGATTTCCAATTTCTTTTGGACTCAATTATTTTTTTAGAATCTTCTACATCTATTAATAGTTCATAAAAATAGTTCTTACACAACAAACAATAGACAACACACAACATAGAGCTTAGAACATTCAAGCTTTGGAACATTGTAAGAGTCGTCGTGGAGGCCGGAGAACTTTGGTTTACTCTATTCTTCTTCATTATTATTTATCTTTATTCATGATTTTTCGAAAGATATTTTAACTATTGCTCTTAAATTTTCATGATTAACATAAGCAAATTCATTTTTATAAATTTTGATTGTATTTTTTAGATAATGTGTAGCTAAATTTCATAACTAGGGAATGAATTATCAAAGTAAGTTAATGTAAAAAGTGATTCTTGAATCGTTTTTATGCATGTATTGTTTTTCTTTTCTCTTTGATTGCTTTTTAATGCTGGGTAACGTCACAAGTCACCTTATTACTTGCGGACTAGGACCAAGGGGGTAATGAATCAGAAAAAAGGATTATACAATGAAAATTTGAGGCTATCAAACCTCATCTAATAGCTTGAACAAACCAAGGGATATCTAATTTGAGATCAAATGCAAGAGTTAGTAAAACATACATCCATAGATGGACCAATTTACATGGTGAAATTCATTTATTTAGGTGACCATCCACTTAGGTGATAAATAACTTACTGGTCTTGCATGTTGAGAACTGAAATAGATCACTAATACAATATTCTTGCTAAGTTATGAAATCACGGGGGACACATTCCTAGTTACATCTAATAATCTAAATACAAATAAATATTTAGTTCCAAGACATTGTTATTCCTTTTATTTTTTACTCAATTGAAATCCCCCCCCCCCCCTTTTAAAATAACAACTACAGAGTAAAAGTATTGCTATTGACCACATTCTTCCATATTCCTTGTGGGATCTACCCCAACTCTTAGTTGGGTGAATATATTGCAAATGACCATTTATATTTCTTTTTGAGAAGTATATTTGGACATTATCATAGAGCCCCGCAGTTGATTAAATCTATCACCACTCAAATATTTAGTTAGACAATCAATTGTGATAGGTAACTTGAGGTCGGAAGATCATAATTATATATTATTTAATCTTGTAAATCAGTGATTTGATAATCATTGAAAGTCCATTAATGAGATACTAAGCATGAATTCCTAGTTAAGTTGCAATCCTGAAATTTCCCAAGTCATTGTTATAAGTCCAAGAGAAATTGTACCATCTCTAGTTACTTTAATTCTTTAATTCTTGCAAATTTTAGTATAAAAATACCAATCAAACTCTTGTGGCTCACTTGCATTAAATTGTGGGAATTAGTGAAATTGGAAATAAACTGATCATAGGTCCACTGGGTTTGATCATCCGACTCTTAAAGAGTCACTATATTACTTGCACAACCACATACATTTGCGTGTGCATTTGGAAGAAACAAGATGACTATTCATGTTCTGGAGGACATGCTTCGAGCCCGTGTTATTGATTTCGGGGGTAAGTGGGACCCATTCTAGTCTTTGGCAGAGTTCACGTACAATAATAGCTACCATTTCAGGATTCAGTAGGATCCATTCGAGGTGTTATATTGTAGGAGGTGTAGATCTCCTATGGGCTAGTTTGAAGCTTTCGAGGTTAGGCCATGGGGCACTGACGTGTTGCAGGATTCTCGTGATAGTGTTCATGTTATCTAGGAGCAACTCTGTATTGCCTAGAGTAGGTAGAAGAGCTATGTGGATCGGAGAGTTCGGGCCTTGGAGATATGGTTGGCAATCAGGTGTTTCTGTGAGTTTTATCCATGAGGGGAGTGATGAGGTTTGTATAAATAATGTACAATTAAATGGTGGAATTCAAAGTTTTCCACCAAAGAAATTTCAATTCAATGTGTTCCACCAAATCAAATTTTCTGCTTTCAATTTCGTCTTTGGAGGTTCCAGAGTCTCGAATGCGTACAACGAAATTTTGAGAAATGTAACAGGTCATGCATGAAATTTAAAATTGTAAGCTTAAGTGATTTTTGAACCACCTCTGTCAGTACACAAGAATCCTCTCTTTTGTCAAAGGGATTCAACAATATATATGTAAGCGAAAAAGATCATCTTTTTCCCTTCGACGAAGGAGATTCACCTGACCCCCCTTGCGTCCATCTAACGCTGCCCCTGGATATAGGGAGATTACAAAGGCTATAGACTAGAGACAATGGAACTATCGGGGAGAAGTTTGTTCAAGAGAAAAGCTTAACTAGCCAACAGCTCCCTCTGGAAAAAAGCCCCAAATCTTATGTAAGCAGATCCAGACTGCACAAACATATCTGTAATCCGTTTGAGTGATAACTTGGCAAACACGTTCAGTAACAACAATCAGGGAGTTCAGTATCACATTTCCATTGCTGCACACTATTAATAAATCAATATTCAGACTAGAGCTATTCAGACACCAAAAAGAAAAATGGAAACATCTGAACAAAACTCACAAGTACATCCAGAATTATCTGGTAATAAAGAAATACCGAGGAATCATACTAATTGCTTTGAATAATTTCCTGGACAAGGCAACAAGAGAATCTACAAAATTGAAACAAGCTCACTATTTCAGAGAACGGATCATCTCAACTAATTAACTGGACTCGGAAGAAGATGTTTTATTAACGGGATAGCTGAACTTATCAATTTGATCATCGTTGTGAACTACCTTTATTGAAAATTTAATGAAGACTATGTCTCTAAGGGCATCATACCATGCTTTTATTCTTCTAACTTCTGGTGAATCTTCTCTGAAATTGTCTCTAATATGTCATAGTGACCATAACCATGAAACAATATGTTAATTGGACTCTCTCCCTCCTTCCTATATGCTTCTCCATAATTTGATATGTTTATTAAACTTCTGGAGCTTCTATCAACATATAGACAGAAATTGAGGACCTGCAACAAAAAATTAGGAAACATATCAACAAAATCGGACAACAGATTCTAGAATCGAAGCCTTAACCAGCGTCATCCAGAGATCACGTGTAGCTACTGAGTTATTTTCTAATGTACACTTATTATTGACAGACCCATGGACTTTAGTACAATAAAGAACCAAATGGAGGCCACGATGGCACCTGGTATAAGCATGTCAGAGAGATTAGTGTTGATGTTAGGCTGGTGTTCAAGAATGCAATGAAGTACAATGATGACAAGAGTGATGCTCATCTGATGGCAAAAACATTACTGGAAAAATTTGAGGAGAAATGGTTACAACTTCTGGCAAAAGTTAATGAGGAGGTAACTATTACTTTGGACAATTCTATTCTTTGGTATGGCTTCGGTAATTTCTTAATATAATGATGCTTGTGTTTCAGTACTCCATATTTTTTTCTGTAAATATTGTATGATCACCTATTAATTCTTTCCATTTATTCCAGGAAAAAAGATGATAAGAGGAGGAAGTAGAAGCCCAACTGAATATGCAGCTTGGTCATGCCAAAATAGCCAGGGATCTGTGTAATGAGGTAAAAGTCAACCTACTTTTGAAGATTAGCTTTTCTCAAAATGATGGCTTAGTAATTCCCTCAAACAAGCTTTGATAATTCTAAATGATATCCTGTACCTCTCATTTGTTGCTTGATCTGGCCTATGGTGAGTCTGAAATTATGTAATTATTCTCAGCTTTATGAAGTTGATACACACATGGAGGAACTTAGAGAGATGATGGTCAGAAGACGCAGGTTTAGCTGAATGACTGATATTCAAATCTATAATTGCTACCTTTTATCTGCTCTATTTGTTTTCTCGTTTTTGAGATTGATCTGCTCAGTTGTAATATACTTGTGTTATGTGTTTAAGAACACATCGGCACTTGATTAAAAGCTTGCAGGATTCACATTGCACACGATTTGAGCAATCTTAGTATAAAAATTTCTACAACACCACTACGTTATTTTCTTGACTGTGAGAGAAATGACAATGAAAGGAAATCAGGTATCTTATAGGTTTCCTGGATGATGTGCTCCAATTCCTCTGTCCTTTAGTCCAGTGGGCAGTTCTTCCAATGTGCTCTGAGATAGGGAACGGACATTGAATGAAGAATCACTGCATAATCAATTAGCAAATATGCCCTTTGCTCAATATCCACAATCTGGTTTTCTCCCTTTTCAATATCCAGGTGCTAACAACCATGGTATTCCAAAGGCTCAACTTGAGGCCCATAAGATACTTTTACAGCAACAAATTGAGGTATTAAAGTTTCTCTGCTTGAATGATATCTTTATCTATTATGCCTCTGTTATACATTTGGTATTATTCTGCAAAAAAGTTGGTAAGTTCCAATGCACAGATCAATTATACATGCATGACACTTGAAATGGTCTTTTTTTCAATTCCACTCACCTATGTTTGTGTAAATTTTTCCAGCTTATATTTTGGAAATACTAATGTTAATCTCAGTGAACTGCAATTTAAGTTCAGGATTAAGGTGCATCTGATAACCTATTTGATCTTCTCAGATGATTTGTACTCTATTTGTCCTAGAGTATTTTCTCAAGTAATTTAGAGCTCTTGTGGCTCCTGATTGATATTTATGATTCATTACTTTGTTTTGTGGACATTGATATGTAGGTAGAGTTCAATAACAAAGGGAGTACTACTTTTAGACAATTCTTTTATTTTTTCTTTTTCCTCTCTTAAAAAGAGAAAAGAACTAGACGCAACAACTTCTCTTCACCATCGACTATCCCTACTGCTCCCTCTCCTGTGCAATTGAGTACTTTCTTGCCACTTCTCCAACAATCGCTGCAATGAAAGACTTTCTTGCCTCTTCTCCAACAATCGCTGCAATGGCAGACTTTTGCCTCTTCTCCATCAATTGCAATTGGTACTGTTACTAAATTTTAAACTCCTATATCCAAAATTTGGCTTTATTGTTGAAAATTATCATATTTGACAGTCATTTGCTTTCCCTCTTAATAAAGAAAATAATTGGCTATTGAATTATCGAGAACATTTCTTAACTTAAGATATCCTGGATAATAATGGATATATTTTACTATTTTTGTATCCATCCTATAATTAATTTCTTTTATAGTCAAAACTTATAAAATAACTGTAGTTGAAATTCTTTTGTTTTTCTAACAAAATTTAGTTCAACATTTGGAGTTGGTGATTGTAATGTGTTTGTTAGTTGACTGGTTGTTAGTCTAGTGGTATCAGAAGTGGTGTTAATTCTAGAAATCGATTAGTGTTGCATCCTACAGGAAAATTGCATCAGGACATGTATATACCAATAGTTACTGGTACACCAGAAATAGTGTACAAATTTGTGAATTGAAAAATGATTTTAAGGGGCCAAAATAGGACTATGTTTATTAGAATAAAAAAGAGTGGATTTGTCCTCTGTCAATTCAGGTAATAGATGGGGGAAAAGGGGTAGGAACGACTATTTTAATAAGAGTTACACTATATGATCCTTTTTCAAAATACCTATATATGAGATAGAAACGACTTATCTAATAAAATTAGCAATATGATTCCTTTTCAAATACTCATATGTAAAGCGTTTCAATTACTTACAAAAATTAAACTATAATGTTTATGCCACTATTTTATTTTTTTCCAAACATGCAACTTCTTTCATCAAAGATAGGTGTAAGTTAATTTTTCAAGTTAAACCCGATTATGATATTCTCTATTGTTCTGGCTGTTTTCTTGTGTGTAAGATCCCTAATGTTCTTTTAATACACCTTTGGTACTCTAATTAGGATATAAAAGAAGCAGTTTGAAATCCGTTTAGTTAGCTATATGGTATTAAAGAAGAATTGCCTGATTGTAAAGGGAGGTTTACAGTTGGAAGTGCCGAGAACAACATCAGACAAAGAAAGAATGAGCAGAAGGATATCATGAACATTTGGGAGAAAGGGATCCCATTCAGAGTCTCTTTCCTTCTATGGAGAATTTGGTTTCAGAGATTACCTATAGGGGAAGTTTTGGTTAGGAGCAGAATTGCAGACTCTGTTGAATGTTGTTGTTGTTCTGATAATGTACAAGAAACATTTGATCATTTATTTGTTTCCTGTGCTGATTCTAATTGCCTATGGAATATGTTTGCAGGAGCAGCAAGGATTTAGGGTCCATTTATGCATTTGAAACAAACAGTGATTAAATGGTGGGATTTTGATTGTGTTGCTAAGCTTAAACCATATACAAAGCACTACCAGTGTTTATTATTTGGTAGATCTGGAAACGAAGGAATGTGATCAAGCATGGAGGGAAATGACCAGAAATGGGATGATTAGAGAAATTAATAGGAATATCTACATGTTATCTACTTGTATATATCCTTGGTTGTCTGATATCCCTAGCAATTGGCCATGGATTGTAAAGTTTTTTGAGGCTTATACACCATTGATTATTAGTAAAGTGGTGAGATGGAATTGTCTAATTGTAGGGGGTTTTCAAGTGTAACTCTGATGGTTCTAGTAGAGACAATTTGGGTTTAAGTTCTAGTGCTTTTTGTGTTAGAAATTCTAATGGAGATCTACTGTTTACTGAAACCATAAGTTTTGAGATTTGTTCTGCTCTGGAGGCAGAGAAGTTAAGGCATTTAGAGAAGGATTATCATACTGCATCCATCATAATTTTCTTCCATTAATTATTGAGACGGATTCCATCTAGAGTATCCTTCCCTCATCATCAAGAATATTCTAGATGGAATCTGGGAAGTCCTATGGGTAATTTCTGTAGACAAGGTGGGTTAGAGATGTTATGAAGGACAAGGTGGTGGAAATCAAGCACACCTACAGAGAAGGGAATGCACTGCTGATTTTTTAACTAACCGTATTTTCAGCTTTGCAGGTACAAAACTAATTCAATTTAATTCTACGCAGGAGCTACCATCACATGCAAGAACAATATTACAATTAGACAAACAAAACTTGCTGAAATTAAGGGTAAAAAAGTGTCAAAATGTCAGGTTCAACATTCCAATAAAAAATTAGAAGCACAAAAAGGAGCAGTCACAATAGTTCATAAAAAAAGAGCAGTCACAATAGAACAACATTTCTGATGTTGCGGGTTACAAAAAGGAACAAGGAATGGAAAATCACAAGGATTATTAGATTGAAAATGAGGATCTTACTTGGTAGTTTTATGGGTTTGTTGCAGTGGTATCAACTCATTGGGGTTCAATCTGCACAGGTCATGAAATTACTTAGTGAAATAAATAATTTTTGGTCAGTTCAAGGGTTGTAAGTTTTGGATCTAGGCCTTACCTTGAGATACATTTGAGATCATTGGTGTCGAGTTGAAGAAGTCCTCATTGAGTTGAATCTATGGTGTTTGTGAGAGTTTGAACGCCCACGTGGATATCATTCAAACTTGGTACTATCTCATCTCAGCTGTCATCGAGAGGTAAGGCTCTCCTCGGATAGCTGGTGTTGTCAAAGTCGTTATGCTGATCGAAGAGAAACAACCATCAGGAGTTTTAGTCCTTCTTCCTTGCCTTTTTATTTTTGTTTCATTTGTTTCTTTTTTTGACTTGGTATTTGGTCACTTTTGGACCAAAGCTGTCTTTATTTGACTTTTTGTTATATAATAAATGGGCTTTGCCAGTATTTTAAAAAAAGAGATTAGGTTGTTTAAAAAAATGACAACCCAAGATTCCATCTTTGTACAAGAACTCGGAGGCAAGGAAGTACATATTAGATGAACTCAACGGCAATATCAGGAAGCACCAAGCATGTATGTTACCAATTTCATTTTCTTCCATACTATGCCTCATGTTTTTTTTAATATGAAAAATACTTGCATATCTTCAAGGTCAGAAAATGTGACACACATCTCATATGGAGTCGAATTCTTTTGACACTGCAATAGCTTTAGTTGTGCTAACACTCAAATTGAAAAGGTTACCACTGCTTGATCATTATAAGGTGAATAATTTTGTTTTCTCAGGCTGAAATTTTATCCACTCTTGTGAATATGATGGTTATATAACTATATTTTCTGTCTCATTACTTACTTAATAGTGGCTATTACGTTGAAATTTTTGAAGTTAAAAAGGCAACTAAAAAAAATTTAGAAGAAAACTTTTAAAAACTAACTCTTTGTATTTCAGATCTTTGAGATTTATAAAGAGAACTTTGGATCTTTTGAAAATTAGTGATTAGAGTTGTAATTGAGAGAAGGAAAGGGAGCGGGGGAGGTAAGGCAGAAAAAGGGAAAAGGGATCGGGACCTTAACTTTGAAAATTCAAAGGAAAGGCAAGGTAAGCAAAAGCTAACTAATGGCAAGGGTCGAAGATAGAGAGTATGAAGGGCGGAGAGAAACTCAGTAGCTTCTTCCAATTACGTTTCAGAATTCAGATATGCAGAAGCCAAAGGCAACTCTTAGTTAATTTGAGTGCACACAAATAGTTTGTTATTATCTCCTGCTCGCTTTACTACTCCTTGAAACATTTATGCTAATGACCCTTAAACTATAGCAAGAACAACCTCAGCCCCCTTCCCTCGAGGCTATTTCACAAAATTTACGCGTGGCTTTAACAAAAGGATTTTGGTGAACTTGTAAACTGATGGTATTTTATATTTGTACATGGAATAAAAACTTTTCTTACTATTTCATTGGAGTAATGATAATGTATAGCAGTATTTACTATTAATCTATGTATCCAATGAATTAGGCTGATACTTTCCATTACCCGTTTCTTTAACATGTTAACCACATGTATCATATAGTTTAAACGTCTGGTAAATAAATGAAAGTATTCCATCCAATTGCCTTACTAAATCTCTTTTGATTTAATAAAAGATGGCCCATCTGCTAAGTCTCTCTTGTTAAAGAATAATAAACCTTGACCAAATATTCATCTAGCTTATAGCTCCACTCAATTGTTGCATCAAGAATTTGGATTGTATTTTAATCATATTTACATGTGTTTTGCAGGTTCACCATAGAAATCAAGTTCAAGCTCTCTTTCTCCTATATAAAATATCTACAAGGAATCATATTGTTACAATATATTTTGTTGTGCATTCTATGCTAAGCTCCTTCCAGCTGCTATGAATTCTTCCAAAGTAAGCAGAGTTACTGTCATTTCCTTATCTTTGTTATATATAATAACATACAACAAGGTATTTCTAAAATAGATTTAAACAAATAACATAAATGGCAACTGGTCGCACTATGAACTGACCATCAGCTCCAGTGTTAGGCAGAAATGACTGAACCACTACACGATTGCCCACTTTCTTTTTGAGTAATGAGACATGGAATACAGGGTGGACCTTGGATTCAGGTGGTAATGCTAGTTTGTAAGCCACATTACAAATTCTAGTAATATCCAGATAGGGACCATAGTGTTTAGAGTTGAGCTTAAGGTTCCTCCGTAGTGCTAATGATGTTTTTCTGTATGGCTGCAACTTCAAATATACTGAATCGCCAACAACAAACTCTCTATCAGTCCTTTTATTATCAACAAAGAACTTCATCCTTGCTTGAGCTGCATGTAGGTTATCCTTAAGTAATTGTAAAAATTGTTGCCTCTGCATGATCACATCTCCAGCAGCTTGCACTACATTTTCTAATAAAGGTTCGATACATAGCTGATGGGGTGTATAACCATAAAGAGCTTCAAAAGGGGTACACTTCAACCCTGTATGAAAATTAGTATTATACCACCATTCAGCTGCTGATAGCCAATGTTTCCACCGGTTAGGCCTGCTTGCGACCATGCATCTTAAGTAGTTTTCCAAGCACATGTTAACCCTTTCTGTTTGGCCATCACTTTAAGGGTGATAGGTAGAGCTATAATTGAGTTGAGTGCCTAGTAAGTTGAATAAAGCTCGCCGAAAGTTGCTTAGAAACACCTTGTCCCTATTAGTCACAATTGACTCCGGAGTCCCATGTAGGCTATGTATCCTCTTCCAAAAGATGGAAGCAACAGTAGCGACAATATAGGGGTGTGATAGTGCTATGAAGTGGGCATAATTAGTAAATCTGTCAACCACCACTAATATGACATCTTTAGACTTAGACTTGGGAAGACCTTCCATAAAGTTCATGCTGATATGGCACCATGCTTGATTTGGAATAGGTAAGGGTTGCAACAATCCCGAATAAGCCACATTATCATCTTTATTCCTATGGCATACATCACAACTGGACACATAATCATTAACCATAAGCTTCATCTTTGGCCAATAGAAGAGTTGTGATAGCCTTTTCAATGTAGCTAATTGACCAGAATGACCACCAAGGGGAGTGTCATGGAAAAATGAAATGAGTTGTTGTCGGAGAGTTCCATGAGATCCTACATATACCTTGCCCTTTTTCCTTAGTATCCCAGCTGAGTAGTGCCATAAGTTGGGTCCATGATAATGTACTGCGAGTAGTGTAAGAATGTCTTAGACATGAGCATCCTCTGCATAGCTCCCAATAATCTCTTGTATCCAAGTTGGAGTGCAACTGCTTATGGCCATTAAATTCCTAGTAGCCTGATCATCCAAATGATTTAGCCCTTCGTGTTTCCTAGACAAGGCATCAACAACTTTATTTTTTGCACCTCTCTTATATTAAACTCGTAATCAAGTCCCAATAACTTGGTTAGTCCCTTCTACTGAATAGCTGAGGTTACCTTTTGTTCTAGCAGATACATTAAGCTATGATGGTCAGTCCGCACCACGAAGTGCTTGAATTGGAGATGGTGTCTCCATTTATCCACAACACTTAACAAAGCCATGTACTTCTTCTCATAAATAGACTTGTTTCGGTGCTTGGGTGCCAAGACCTTACTAAAATAAGCAATTGTTCTTCCCTTCTGCAAAAGTACTGCACCAATACCTCCATGACTGGCATTAGTCTCAATGAAAAACTCCTATGATTAGTTAGGAAGTGCGAGCACAGGTGTGGTGCTCATAGCTGTCTTAAGGGCTTCAAATGTTGGTCCTGCCTCTTGATTCCATTTGAAGGCATCCTTCTTTAACAAATCAATAAGGGGCCTACTAATAGTACCACAATTAACAACATACTTCCTGTAGTACCCAGTAACACCAAGGAATCCTCTGAGTGCTTTGAGTGTTTTTGGTCTAGGCCACTCGACCATGGCTCTAATTTTGAGAGGATCAATAGATACACCTTCCCTGGTAATAAAATGCCATAAGTACTCCACTTGTGCTTGACCAAATGAACACTTTGTTCTCTTAGCATAGAGTGAATGTCTCTTGAGGATCTCAAACACAACTTTCAAGTGTTGTACATGATCATTTACTATTAGACTATACACAAGTATATCATCAAAGAACACTAAGACAAATTTTAGCAAGAAAGGTTGGAAAACCTGGTTCATAAGGGCTTGGAAGGTAGCTGGTGCATTGGTGAGGCCAAAAGGCATCACCCTAAACTCATAATGTCCTACATGAGTCCTAAAAGCAGTCTTGAACACATCCTCCCTTTTCATCCTTACTTGATGGTAGCCGGCCTTGAGATCAACCTTGGAGAATTCTTTAGTGGAATGGCATGATCTGATGATCTCATAGGTGGTAGGGATTTAGGTTAAGCAAACACCTCAGCATACTGATCTATCACCTCTTGTACTGCAACATCAGGAGGGTCTTCACTCGCATTCGACATCATGCTCATCATGAACAGATGAGCAATAAGAGCATGTCCTTTCTTAAGCATTCGACTCATAGAACCACTACTGAGCATCTTCAAATTGCTTTCTACTAGAGCGGGCAAAACTAGTTTGTTAGGCGTCCTTCCAATAATGACACATCTTCTTTCATGATCAAACGTGGTGGGGTTGTTCTTTTTCATCCAGTCATCACCAAGTACCAAATCACAACCTCCTAAAGGAATGATTAGTGGGTCTTCCATAAATGTTCTCCCTTGCATTTCCCACAAAAAAGCCTTTGTAATGGGATATACACATCACATAGTTGCCATCAGCAACGGTCACTCTCATAGGAGAGCAATGGCTAGATTGATGCCCCGTAGCTTGGACAGTGTGCTCATCTATGAAACTATGAGTACTACCAGAATCAATTAGTATAGATAGTTGCATGTTCTTCACAGTACAATCCAATAGAATAGTGATTTCACCTTGTTTTATGACCAGTCAAAGCATTCAGGCATATAGCTTGTTGAATCTCCTGTTCTATTACTCCTTCTATCATCACATCAGTTGGTTCATCTTCTTCCTGGGGAGGGGTAATTTCATTCATGTCAATTTCAACCTCTATTTCCCCTATCAAACAATTTAATTGCCTCTTTTTGCAGACATGACCAAACCCATACTTTTCTCCACACCTGAAGCAAAAATGATTGGTTTTCCTATACTCATACACCTCCGAACTGAGTCGAAATGTAGTGTTCTTAATAGCAGCGTTAGCAGGCCCTTTGTTAAAAATCGTATTAGTCACATGTTGAGAAGATCTGGCACTTGTCTTATTCCTCTTTTGAGCAGCTTCAATAGCTAGCTCCTTCATCCTAGCCTTTTCAATGGCTATCTTCAATGCAGTAGGTTTAAACAGCCTGACAACAAACCTGATTTCCTCTTTCAATGCTCCTATGAAGCTAGATAGGAAGTGAGCTTCATTTAGTGCAGGATTTTGAATGAGCATATGAGGCTTGAGGTCCTCAAATATCCGAAGGAATTCATGAACAGAACCTACTTGGCTCAATTTATTGAATTCCTCAACCACATCTTCCACCAGTATATCACCAAAACGACTGATCAGTTCCTCCTTGAACTCGATCCAAGTCACTAGCCCTCTGCTCAACACCAACGATTGGTACCATACCTCAGCCAATGCATTCAAATAAAAAAATAGCATATTCCACCATTTGTTCATCAAGTATTCTATATTGAACAAAATATTTCTTGCATTTTCGAATCCATAGCTTAGGTTCCTCACCTTCAAAAGAGGGAAATTCCCATTTCAGTGGAAGGATAGGAGGTTGTTGGGGCCGATTTCTGTTATCTTGAGCTGGAATTGGAAGTAACCCTCCTCCAATGTTTGGACCAGCATGAGCTTTTTCTAATGCACCCAGCCTGTCTAGAATAAGCTCCAACGTGCCTTAAATTCTGATTTGTGTATTGCGTGCCTCTTGTTAAGAACTTAGCAGATCAGTCAAAATTTCTTCATGACGAGTGAGCTTGTCCTCAGTTACCTTCCAATGAGTCCCTTCTGCCATTTCTTACCCACAGGCCGCACAACCTAGCTCTGATACCAATTGTTATGATCTCAATTGAGATCAAAATTCAAATGCAAAAATTAAACAATCAACCCCACACCTTTTTTGGGAATTTTATGTGATTTATCAAAAACAGAGAAATGCTACTCAATTGAACAAGGAAATTCTAGCTAGAAAAAGAAACTATATCTATAATGAGCTCCATATTCAAGATATGATCTGCAGAAGAAGAAAAGAAAGAAGAGGATCAGATTTAGATGAGAAGAGAAGAGAACTTGAGAGGAAGAAGAGAGCAAGAGGAGAGAATTGAAAATTACCAGATTTCAGTTGCCCTCTCTCTCCTCTGTGATGTGTATATATAACCGTCTGTCCATGTGGCACAATCTCGTCCCTTGAGCTTTATTTAAATGAAATAAATCTCGGCCCTTCAATCTTTTAATTTCCTTGTTAATGGCTTATACTTTTTTCCCTAGTTCGAATCCTTATAGCAAAATTTTATAATCTAGGATTAAGATCATAACAAGATCATAGTAAAGCTCAACTGAATAAATTAGCAACTCTTGAAAACCTTTCTATTTTGGCTAATATTGGTAGCTATACATCTGCACCAATCATGTATCTACTATGTAACTACGTCGTATGCATAATAATATGTTCTTTTAAAAAAAATCATCGCTTGGTCATGAAAATTTCAAATTTACAAAACACTCAAAACCTTATTTGCATTTTCATTATATTTTTCTTTTTCAAATCTATACTATGTTGAGGAAATTTCGCAAATAGCCACTATAATTAATTAGGCTCCTTAGCTATAGTTTTCATATTTACGGGTTGTAGTTATAGTTTAAGCTTCTATGGACGACCCCGTTTGTATAATTCAAGTGTATTTGTATAATTGAGCTATTTTCGTTCATATTTATATAAACTAGTTAGTATCAATTGATTTGTATTTATTTTTGTATAAACTCGAAATAACGAATTTATACAAACACAAACATCTGAACTTTAAAAAGTTATACAAATTACATTATAAAAAGTTATACAAATTATATTATACAAATTCTGAAAATTACACGTTTATACAACTGAAACTCGGCCGCACAATTTTGCGTAGACATTATTGGCGAATGGTAATTAATTCAAACTGTAGCTATGTTAACTAATTAACTGGTATATGTTTGCTTATCTGCATAATTTCTCCAATTTGTTTTATTTTTAAATCATATTTCATGTTTTTTTATGAAAAGTATATTTATACAAACAACTAAGTATTATTTATAAAAACAATAACCAAAAACAACTCCATCTTCAATTTCAACTTCGAATGTTTCAAATAAAGTGGAAAAAATATTTATAATAATATATAATAACTCGTATATGAGATCTAATCTATGATATCATGTGACTATCTATTTTGAGATATTACTTTTGTAGAGCAAATTTGATTGTATGTCATGCTTTGAGGTAAATAAGTTGAATTGGGTGATTTTGCTAGTTTTAAGAAATTGGGAGGTATAAATCATATTTTTACAAAGTATATTTAAATTTTTAAAAATATTCTTTAGCATAAAATCTGGTCAAACAAAACTTCAATTTTGAAAATTTCAAAAATAAATATATTTTTTTTGAATTTTTACGATCAAACGACTACTTAATTACTATTTAAATTTGAAAATCAATTTTGATTTATAAATTTTTTGGAGTATTTAATTCCATCACAACCCAACAACACTGTAGATTTAGAGGCTTTAATTAATTTGGAGTCCAAGAAAAATTCAAACTTTTATTTTGATTTGAAAGAGGGTTCATTTTAAGTCAATTCACAATTTAATTTAACTTATAAATGTAACATATTTCATCAATGTATGTAAAACTTATGCTAACGGTAAAAACATGTCTTTCTTTTTTAAATATTTTGTTTAGTCAAACATCCATTAAATAAAATGAATATTTAACATATGATATCATATTACATATATATTTATTTTACAACAAACCTTCTTTAAATCATAAATTTCAAACAACAAACTCTATCATGACATTTATTGCTCTCCACACCAATACAAAATCAGGAAAATTACATTAATTATTCACAACCCAACCATCTAACTCCAACAACTATATAAAGAGAAATGGTCACATTATGTTTTTCACCATTCAAACTTCAATACTCCCCCCCCCCCTTATTTTTTCTTTACAAAAAAATGAAGCTCTCTTCTCTCTTCAAAAGCCCAAAAAAATCCTCTTATTCTCGTTTGCTACGTCGATTGCCACATTGTGGAAACCCTAAAACTCCCTCTTTTAGAGTTTAATATAATGACAATATTTTAAACAATGTTGATGATGACATGGTAGATAGAGTGATTGAAGGCCTAACTGGTTATTATTGGAGGTTTGTTGAAGGGTTTTCTTCGATTGCTTCCCCATTGACGGCTTTAACTCTAAGGAAGGTTAAGTTCACTTGGTCCGAAGCATGTGAGAAGAGTTTTCAAGAACTGAAAGATAGACTTACTTCGGCTTCGATATTGACTTTACCGAAAGGGACCGATGGTTTTATGGTTTATTGTGATGCCTCGAAAATTGGGCTAGGATGTGTTTTTAGGCAAAACGTAAAAGTCATTGCTTATGCTTCACGACAACTCAAGGTACATGAAAAGAACTATCCTACTCATGATTTAGAATTAGCGGCTCTTGTGTTTGCTTTGAAGATTTGGAGGCATTATTTGTATGGGGTGCATGTTGACATCTTCACCGACCATAAGAGTTTGCAATATGTGTTTAAACAAAAAGATCTAAATCTTCGCCAAAGGAGGTGGCTTGAGTTTTTAAAAGACTATGACATGAGTGTCCTCTATCACGTCGGCAAGGCTAATGTGGTGGCGGATGCTCTTAGTTGGTAATCTATGGGTAGTGTTACTCACGTTGAGGATGGTAAGAAAGAGTTGGTTTGCGATGTACATAGGTTGGCACGATTGGGTGTTCGGTTGGTTGATTCCACTAAAGGTGGTGTTATGGTCCATAATGGATCTGAATCATCCTATGTGCATGATGTGAAGGCTAAACAAGATCTTGATCCTAATTTGGTCGAGTTGAAGGAAGCGGTGCTCAAAAAGTCCGTTGAGGCTTTCTTGGGAGATTGTGTGCTTCGATATGAAGGTCATTTGTGTATTCCCGATGTAGATGACTTAAGAGGACAAATTTTATCGAAATCCCATAGTTCTCGATAATCCATTCACCCGGGAGCTACCAAGATGTACCATGATTTGCGGGAGGTCTATTTGTTGAATGGGATGAAGAAGGATATTGCGGAGTTTGTGGCTATATGTCCTAATTGTAAACAAGTGAAAGTTGAGCACCAAAAGCCCAGAGGTTTGACCCAAGATATTAGTATTCCTACTTGGAAGTGGGAAGATGTGAATATGGACTTTATTGTTGGTTTACCATGCACCCGGCCGGCGACAATATGATTCGATTTGGGTTATTGTGGATCGTATGACGAAATCCACACACTTCATTCCCATCAAGGTTTCTTATACAGCGGAGGATTATGCTAAGTTGAACTTGAGATAGATGGTTAGGTTGCATGGAGTGCCTTTATCTATTATCTCCGATCGTGGTGCCCAATTCACTTCTCAATTATGGAAATATTTCCAAAAGGTCTTGGTAGTCGTGTTAAGCTTAGTACAGCCTTTCATCCTCAAACCGATGGGCAAGCAGAGCGTACTATCCAAACTTTGGAAGATATGTTAAGAGCCCGTGTAATTGATTTCAAGGGTAATTGGGATGACCATTTGCCTTTGATTGAGTTTGCTTATAATATTAGCTACAATCCTAGTATTGGCATGGCTCCGTTTGAGGCTCTCTATGGTAGGAGGTGTAGATCTCCTATAGGTTGGTTCGAAATTGGTGAAGTTGCTTTGATAGGACCCGAGTTGGTGCATGAGGCTATGGAGAAAGGTCGGCTTATTAGAGAGAGGCGAAAAATGGCTCAAATCGACAAAAGTCGTATGTCGATGTTAAAAGGAGAGATTTAGAATGTAATGTTGGTGATTGGGTTTACTTGAAAATTTCACCCATGAAGGGTGTAATGAGATTCGGGAAGAAAGGGAAGCTTACTCCCCGTTATGTAGGCCCATATCAAATTTTGAGACGTGTTGGTAAGGTTGCCTATGAACTTGATTTACCTAACGATTTGGCATCGGTGCATCCGATTTTCCATGTCTCATTATTGAAGAAATGTGTTGGTGATCCGACGTCTATAGTGCCATTGGAGTATCTTGGCATAGAGGATAGTCTTTCCTATGAAGAAGTCTCGATTGAGATTTTAGACCGGCAAGTCCGAAAGTTGAGAAATAAAGAAGTTGCTTTGGTGAAAGTTCTTTGGAGGAATCAATTAGTTGAGGCTGCTACTTGGGAGGCCAAGGCCGATATGATGTCCCAATATCTTCATATCTTTCCCTCCGATCCTAGTCTAGCTTGAGGTACCTAGTTCCTCATAGTTCATTCTTTTGGTCTCATGTGTCTTACATATTCTCATGATTCCTCACTTATGCATGTTCATGAAGAGTCCAATGTTGAGAAAATGAATTGACTTGATTGATTTCTCTATGATTATATGCATTGAATATGAGTTGCATAAAGTCTTCATGAAATGATGTGTTGAACATGCTTTATCTTGGAGTTGATGTTTTCCTCCTCAGATATGTGCATTTATGTGATTGCATTTTAGGTTGGGTTGTTAGTTCTTGTTTCTTACCCTCCTTATGATATCTTGATTCTCATTTGAGGACGAGTGTTCCCAAGGGGGTGATAATGTAATACCCCAAATTTGGAAGGGTGGAAATTTTTTGACTTTTCTGGGTTCTGGTGCCAGTGGCGAAGGCCACCTACGAACCGTAGAAGTACCAACGAACCGTAGGTGGCAAGCCCAAGTTTTTCAAAATGTCAATGTTTCTGAACCCCAGTGACGGTCTGCTAGGACGGCCCGTCGACCTTTGTGAACGAATTGTAAATAGGTCTCGTAGGTCTCCTCCAGACTTAGTCAAATTCTTAAGCCATAAGTTCTGACTTACGGTTCCAGTATACGGTCCATCAATTGACCCACGAGCTGTATATTGGACCCATCGTTGCAGGGTCCAATTTGAAAGTCTCTCAATCCACCTACAGAATGAAAGGACGAGTCGTAGGTCTGACCTACAGACCGTAGATAGGGGCCCGACAGTTATTTTAAAGGGATCTTTTTGACTTTTCACCCAATGACTTATTTACTACTCTTAAGTTGGTTTCCCTCATTCCCTAACACTATATAAGTCCATTCAATCCTAAAATCTACCCTTTCCAACCACTTTACAAAATTTCCCAAACCCTCGTCTCTCATATATTTCTCTCTCTTGAAGATAGAAGAAGAAGAAGGAGAAGGCAAGCTAGGGTTCAAGAAATCAAGCTTTCTTCATCAAAATGCTTAAGGAATTGAAACCCTAAGGTATGATAGTGTTCATCCATGGAGCCCTTTCCTCAATGGAGTCCCTAAATTCTCCAATTTTCAAGTTAGAAATTCCCAATTGAAGTAAAGGATTTCTTCTTTGTCATGGTTTCTTTTCAATGTTGATTTAATTGATTATTTTATGAACTATGAAGCATGAATTGAGATGAATCCCCATGAACCCATGCTATTTCCCCCAATTTCGAAATCTATGCTTTGATTGGTGGGTAGAATTATGAAGTGATGAATTATATGAAAGCTCTATGAATCCATACATGAATTATGATTGCTAATTATGCTTTTCATGATGAGATTGTGAATGACCTAATGATGGTTTTATGAATATAAGCATGTTCAATCAAAACCTATGATTTTGATCTATTATGTGGGTTCCTTCAATTATGGTCAAATTGACTCGTTTATGGCTTTCTAAGCATGATGGGTTTGCATTGAATTGCATGATTTAGGAGGAATTCTCATGAATCTATGTGAACCCTATGATTTGCAAATTATGAGCATGATGAACTATGTAAAGATGAAGTTTATTAAATTATGCATGTCTCATATAAAGTTAATGATGAATTAAGGGTGCTTTCAGATTGAAGTACCAAAGTTTATGATATCTTGATGTTGTTGTTAAGTTCTGAAAGGAATTCTCATATGTTACTCAACCCATGAATTTGAAAGGTCTTCTCACATGTAATAATTCATAACTTGTTGAAAGGATTGTTCAACTAACCTTGAATTGATGATTAAGGAGCTATTCTAATGAAGGGACAATAGGCGATCACCCATGTCTACTAATAATGAATTTATGACTAATGATAGAGAAGAGGCGACTACCCATGTCTACTTATGATACTTGAACTATGTCTAATCTATGGGAATTATGCTTAGCACGGAGTGGACAAGTGGCGATTACTCATGTCCCATAAACTATGTGCAACCATGGGATGATGGTCTATGATAGACACTAGCTAGTGGATCCACGTAAGCTAAATGTTAAGTAAAGGGTCCTACCTTGGCAAGTAGGATGGCCCTATCGGTGTGGGGTTATACACTGGATTCCATGTTGATAGCTCACATGGTCTTATATGTCGGTTACGGCTACTTCCCACAACCAATGAACTAAAAGTATTGTAATGATGTTTCTCAAGTAAAGTAAAGATGCTTAACTTGCTTTAACCTTGGTTTATGCTTATTGCTTTCTATACCTTATCATATTTAACTTGGTCATTGCATATTATGAAAATGTCCCATTTTAGCATGTTTAAAAATGATTTCATGCATTGCTATCATACTTGGTACTTGACTGTACTAACACATACTCTTGCCTTAATTGACTTGTTAATGTAGGGCGTATCAATTCTCCATCCACTCGTGGCTAGAGCTTAGTAGAATAAGTGTGAAGACTTGGTGAGTCCTCATCCATTCCAGAACGTAGCCTAGTTGTTCTTATTTCATGTTTTGTTTCATTTTGGCATTGAATTGGGTTACGTCCAAAACTTTATTTCTCTTTCCTATGTTAGATTGGCTTTGAGACATGAGATGTAGACTTTCGCTATTTTTCTTAAAAGCTTTGATATGCCATTGTCTTTTGAACTCTTAATCTCTATGATCTTGTATGTATGTATGCTAAATGGCTTGTATGAGGCCTTTCGGGGTCTTGTATGCTGTGTCATGTCTAGGGGGTACCTTGGGTCGTGACACCACCCTCAACTAATTTATTCCTCCACAATACCTTAACGGAAGCAACTTCTTTGTTTCTCAACTTCCGGACTTGTCGGTCTAGAATCTAAACCGGAACCTCCTCATAAGATAAACTCTCTTTGATGCCAAGACTTTCTGAAGGCAGTATGGATGTCGGATCTCCAACACACTTCTTCAAAAGAGACACATGGAAAACCAGATGAACTGATGCTAACTCATTAGGCAACTCAAGCTAATAAGCAACCTTGCCAATGCATGTAAAAATCTTATACGGGCCTACATACCGGAGACTAAGCTTCCCCTTCATACCAAATCTCATGACACCCTTCATGGGTAAAATTTTCAAATAGACCGAATCATCAACTTCAAACTCAAGACCCCTTCTTCAAAAATCGACATATGACTTTTGTCGACTTTGAGCTGTTTTCAACCTTTCTCTACTAAGCACAACTTTCTCCATAGCCTCATGCACTAATTCGGGACCCATCAAAGCAACTTCACCCACCTCAAACAATCCTATAGGAGACCTACATCTCCTACCGTAAAGAGCCTCAAATGGAGCCATACCAATACATTCATGGTAACTATTATTGTAGGCAAACTCAATCAAAGGCAAATGACCATCCCAATTACCCTTGAAATAAATCACACAAGCTCTTAGCATATCCTCTAAGGTTTGGATAGTACACTCCGCTTGCCCATTGGTTTGGGGATGAAAAATCATGCTAAGCTTAACCTTGGTACCAAGCTCCTTTTGGAAAGACTTCCAAAATTGAGAAGTGAATTGGGTACCTCTATCAGAGATAATGGATAGGGGCACTCCATGCAACCTAACAATCTCCCTAATGTACAACTTAGCATAATCTTCCACCAAAAAGGACACCTTGACGGGAATGAAGTGAACCGACTTCGTCATATGGTCTACTATAACCCATATAGAGTCATGTTGCCAGCGAGTACGGGGTAAACCAACTATGAAGTCCATATTAACATCATCCCACTTCCAAGTAGGAATAGCTATATCTTGGGATGAGCCTCCTGGCCTTTGATGTTCAACCATAACTTGTTTATAATTTGGGCACATTGCCACAAATTTTGCAATATCTTTCTTCATTCCATTCCACCAATAGACTTCCCACAAATCGTGGTACATCCTATGAGCTTCTTCTAGAATTTGTTCTCTTAGGCCATCAACATTAGGCACACACAAATGGCCTTGATAGCTAAGGACACCATCTCCCCCTTGGGAAAAAGCTGTATTGCCCTTCTTTAGAACCACCTCTTTCAACTCAACTAGTATTGGATCAAGTGCTTGCTTAACCTTAACATCCACCACAAAGGATGATTCCGACCCATTTTGGACAATCACACCTCCCTCATCAGAGTCAACTAACCGAACACCTAGCCAAGCTAGTGTATGAACATCCCGAACCAATTCTTTCTTATCATCTTCTATATGTGCAACACTATTCATCGACAACCGACTCAAGGCATCGGCCACTACATTAGCTTTGCCCGGGTGATAAAGGACACTCATGTCATAGTCCTTTAAAAGCTCTAGCCATCTACGTTGTCGAAGAGTAAGATCCTTCTGCTTGAACACGTATTGCAAACTTTTGTGGTTGGTAAATACATCCACATGGACACCATACAAATAGTGCCTCCAAATATTTAGGGAAAAGACAACCGCCGCAAGTTCTAAATCATCGATAGGGTAATTCTTTTCATGAACCTTAAGTTTCCTTGAAGCATAAGCAATCATCTTCCTATTTTGCATAAGAACACACCGTAAGCCAACCCTTGAAGCATCATAATAAACCACAAATCCATCGGAACCATCTGACAATGTCAATATTGGAGCGGAAGTAAGCCTATCTTTCAATTCTTGAAGATCTTTTCACAAGCCTCTGACCATACAAACTTAGTCTTCTTTTGAGTTAACGAGGTCAATGGAGTGGCAATAGAAGAAAGCCCTTCCACAAATCTCCTATAGTACCCGGCCAAGCCCAAGAAACTATGAATATCCGAAGTAGATAGAGGTCTAGGCCAATTTCTAAACACATCCGTCTTCTTAGGATCTACCTCAATACCCTTGGTAGACACAATGTGACCAAGGAAAGCCATGGATCTCAACAAAAACTCACATTTATTGAACTTAGCATATAACTCACGATCCCTAAAAATTTACAATATAATCCTCAAATGATCGACATGCTCTTCCTTACTTCAGGAGTAAATCAAATTATCATCAATAAATACAATCACGAACATATCAAGGTATTGTCTAAAGACCCTATTCATCAAATCCATAAAAGCCGCCGGAGCATTAGTCAATCCAAACAACATAACCACAAACTCATAATGGCCATATCTAGTTCGAAAAGTCATCTTTGGAATATCACAATCTCTCACCCTCAATTAGTGATAACCCGACAGGAGATCAATCTTAGAGAAGAAACTAGCACCTTGAAGTTAGTTAAACAAATTATCTATCCTCGGAATCGGGTACTTATTCTTAATGGTAACCTTATTCAATTGCCGGTAATCAATACACATACGGAGAGAGCCATCTTTCTTACGAACAAACAACACCAGAGCACCCCATGGAGAAATACTTGGTAGGATGAAACCCTTATCCAACAAATCCTTCAATTGCTCTTTCAATTCCTTAAGTTCCGCCGGAGCCATATGGTAAAAGGAATAGAGATAGGTTGCGTATCAGGAAGAAGGTCAATACCAAAGTCTATTTCATCTTTCTTACGAACAAACAACACTAGAGCACCCCATGGAGAAATACTTGGTAGGATGAAACCCTTATCCAACAAATCCTTCAATTGCTCTTTCAATTCCTTAAGTTCCGCCGGAACCATATGGTAAAAGGAATAGAGATAGGTTGCGTATCAGGAAGAAGGTCAATACCAAAGTCTATTTCCCTGTCGTGAGGAACACCGGGTAGATCATTGGGAGACACATCTAGAAACTCATTTACCACGGGAATCGACTAAAGACTAGGGGTTTCAGAATCTATATCCCTAACTAGTATAAGATGATAAATGCAACCGTTGGAGATCATCCTTCTAGATTTAAGACAAGAAACAAACCGACCTCTAGGCATAGAATTTCCCCCTTTCCACTCTAGGGCGGGGTCATTAGGAAATTGAAACTTAACCACTCGGGTTCTATAGTCAACCGAGGCATAACAAGAATGAAGACAATCCATCCCAAGAATGACATCAAAGTCTATCATATCTAGCTCTAAAAGATCAACATAGGTGACTCTATGGAACAAGGAAACGGAACACTTCCTATAGACTCTTTTATCCACAATAGAATCACCAATAGGAGTACAGACATAAAAGGGGTCTATCATCACATCCGGGGCAATATCAAATCTCATAGCTAGATATGGTGTCACAAAAGATAAAGTAGCACCGGGATCAAGTAAAGCATATACATCAAGATGGAAGACTTTCAACATACCGGTAACCACATCAGGAGAACCTTCTTGCTCTTGGCGAGTTTGGAGTGCCTAAAATCGGTTTTGCTTGGGAGCACTAGAACCCAAACCACTAGGAGCACATTGTTTACCATCTTTCCCTTTTGTAACATTCATTGGACAATCCCTCATTTTGTGATAACTTTTGCCACAAGTGAAGCAACCATCCCATCAAGCTAAGCATCTCCCCTTTTACTTTTTCCCACACTTTTGGCATGGGGAAATTGGAGTTCTATCACCACCACCATTTCCTCCTTGAGGTTTAGGGTTAGACACCCTATTCTTTTCAAACTTAGGCATTGGAGCATTTGAAGATCCTTGGTTCGAAAAACTTTGTTGAAACTTAGAACGGTGATGTCCTCTGGTCCTTTGGTTTGAGAAGTCACCATAACCGGTCCTAGCCCTCTTTGCCTCTTTGGACCTCTCCTTTAGCTTCTCTTCTTGAATTTGTTGTGCATGTCCCATCAACTGTGAAATATCCATTTATTTAATAAGCATGGCAGTCCTACACTCCTTGACCACCAAGTCGGACACCCCCGACACAAACTTACTCATTTTTGCCCTTGAATCGGCCACCAAGGAAGGCGCATATTTTGACAATTGAGTGAACTTCAATGCATATTCTTTGACACTCATACCACCTTGCTTCAAGTTAATGAGCTTCAGGACCTTAGCCTCTCTCATCTCAAGAGGAAAGAATCAATCAAGAAAAACATCCTTAAATTTCTCCCATTCAAGAGGACCCGCATCTCTAGCCCTCTCACTTTTCCATTGGTTAAACCACAATTGGGCCACACCCTTCAATTGGTAAGCGGCCAACTCCACTTTCTCTTTCGGCATCACTCCCATGATCATCAGAATCTTGTAAACCTCTTCAATGAACTTTCGTGGATCCTCCTCCACCTTGGGGCCATGGGATTCCGAAGGGTTCATCCTTGTGAAATCTCTCACCCTTGCCGCCGCCGTACCCATATATGGGTTCACGGGGACAACAAATTCTCTATTGGCTTGGGCCATCACAGCTTGGGCCAATGCGTGGAAAGCAGCTCGGAACTCCGCATTAGTAATCTCTTCAGTCAAAAGAGCGGCCGGAACTTGGGTAGCCTCTTGCTCCACATTCTCATTTGCGTTCCTCCTTACAAAAGCTCTTCTAGGTGCCATATCCTGAAAAACGTAGGACATGAATTAGGAGAGGAACGAATAGAGTTAAACCCTAAAGCACGATTCTAGATGATGAAAGAAGTGGAATTTCCTAACATCTTGTAGCCTCTTATTCATAAATGTGGCGCGCTTCAGACTTATGAACAAGATTCTACTCGATGTGGCTTTGAGACATCCTAGGACCTTTCTAAACCTTGTGCTCTGAATACCACGTTTGTCACGACCCAAAGTACCCCCTAGGCATGAAATGGCTCATAGGACCCCGAGAGGCCCCACAAATGCCACTTAGCATACATATACATAAGGTAAAGAGAAAAATGAGGAAAGAAATAGACTATCTCATAAAAGTAGAGAGTTTACAAGCGAAAGTCTTGACTATGTCTCAAAAGCCATCTAATACAATAGAATAATCGGGACGTAACACGTACATTATATACAAGTCTGAAACTGAAAGTAAAGAAAAGCAATAAAGTCTCTTAGTCCCCAAAGAATGAGGACTTACCAAGGCTGATAGCTCGAACTCTGAAAACAACTAACCACGAAAGTGCAAAGGATGACTGTCGGACCCTACATTATAAGAGAATGTAGGCACAAGTATGCATTAGTGTGTGGAATGTACTAAGTATGAAGCAAATGCATATAATCACATAAATCATGCCTATGAGATGCTTTCATATAGGAAATCATGCTAATGAGATATCATCATGAACATGCAATGACTAAACTAAATCATGTGACAATAGGGTTAGAAACTCAATGCATAAACATGGTATATGCAAGCTAGTCATATCATAAGCCTTATCTCGTGAGATACTTCTAGTACCCTAGTTTATTATTATGGGATTTTTATGTTTAACCGACATAGACCGTGTGAGCTATAACATGGAATCCAGTGTCTGCCCCACACCGATAAGGGGAGTGATGTCTACCCGACACCACTAGAAGGGGTGTCCTACTTGCCAAGGTAAGGACCATAAATCTATAGCGTACGTGGATCCACTAGCTATGTGTCTATCTGAGACAAAACATACAAGGAATGTAGTTATGGGACTTAGGGATTGCTACTAAAGGTCCATAGACGCTAAATAGAAACCTTCATCCCAAAAGCCCGCTCGGTGCTAAGTAAAATCCCATGCAATAGTCAATTAAGCTTATTCATATTTTAACCAAGGAAAAGTTACATATAGGGTTACCAAATTCATGCTAAGATCATATCAAGACGTTTCAAATACAATGGACTTGCCCCAAGTTTACATCATTAGAATAGCTCCTAATTGATTCATAGGTGAGGAAGCCTTTCAACCATGTGAACCCAAAATTATGTGAGAAAACCTTTCATATTTATATTCTTAGCTTATTGTAAACAAAACCTTTTCACAGCTCATGGATGCCATCAACTATATGCACCCTAGCAATTATAATCATAATTCTCATGAAACATGAATATCTTATGCAACATATTAACATGTTCATAAATCATGATCTAGTATGGGTATATATGTCAATTAATCTTAGAATCATGCAATAAACTAGAATCAAGCATATTTTCATCAATTTCATAAGTTCATAAATGCATGGATCATACTTCATCATGAATTCATAACTAGGAATCATGTCTCATGCATTGGTTCTTTTAATTTCTACTCAAATCATATAAATCACGCTAGATCGTGCACTAGATTACTTTATCACGCTAGATAGTGCACTAAGAATCATAAAATCAACAATTGAAATCATAATTGAAGAACCCATGAGAATTGATCAAAACCCTAACTCAATTTGGGGAATTAAACCTTGAAAATTGAAGAAAACTAGGGACCCAATGGAGGAAAGGACTCCAATGGTGAATGCTAGCATACCTCAACAATGCCCACAAGAAATTGCTAAAAATCAATGACCTTCATTGGAGGATCCTAGCCCTTCTTCTTCCTTGAGAATTGAGAGAACTTTCTAGAGAGAGAATTACTTGGTAAATTTGGAATTTTGAGAAAGAAATTAATGAAGGAAAATTTTGAAAGAAAGACTTATATAGTGGGTCAATTTAGGGGAAAAGTCGTAATTAAAAGAACTTAAAAGAATTTGAGAAAAGACATAAAAACCCCTGAAAAATAACTGCCGGATGAAGTCTACGGTTCCAACCTACGATTCGTAAGAATTCTTACTGACTATCCTGTTGGACCGTAGAAAACTTCAAAAACCCAAAATTCAGGATACTTTCTACGACTTCAATCTACGGCCCCGTAGGCCATTCTACGATCCGTAGGTCCAACCCATAGAAACCAACTTGACCCTCATAATTTTAAATTAGCCTCGAACACTTTGACGGGACCTTTCTACGGTCTATGGAAAGACCTACGGTCTGTCCTGTTAGCCCGTAGACTCGACTTCAGAGACTTGATTTTCAAAACATTTTACCCTATTTCTACCGATGCATTCTACGATCCGAAACTGGTCTACGACCCGTAGATTGCGTCCGTAGAAAGTGACTCTGGGCCAAAAGCTTTAAAAATTTCTCTTTCAAAAATTGAGGTGTTACACTCAGTCTGATCCGCGTCCTTCTTGGCTGATCTGTTACGGACTAACTACATCCGGTAGTCAAACTCAACTGTATTCATTCGCCGCTCATAAGATGGGCAGTAAATAAAATGGCGAACAGTGGTCTCTGATAAATCTACGGGAATGTCCCCCACTAATGTTGTAATGAGCAGGGGCTGATCCAACTCTTTGGCCCTTGGCGAAAGGGAACTTTTCACCGTGGCTGCATAGGAGGCATAGAACTCTCGTACCATGATGACACTATATTTGCCTAGAGATTTAACTATCCACTCACACATGTGCCTCCTGAATAACTCATGTATGGTTGGTACAGTGTGAAGGCTATCGATGATCACTTATCGTTCCTCCGTGATAGGTTGGGCAAGCTTATTTTGAGCATTTAACGGTCCATGCTT
Source organism: Solanum appendiculatum (assembly GCA_018342035.1). Taxonomy (NCBI): domain Eukaryota; kingdom Viridiplantae; phylum Streptophyta; class Magnoliopsida; order Solanales; family Solanaceae; genus Solanum; species Solanum appendiculatum. Next base: position 380,947 of record JAGDQO010000648.1, read on the forward strand.
TGAAGTCATAGACCTAAAGCTGCAGCTGTAATTGGACTTAAATTCTATGGGTGCCATCTATGGTTCGTTGAGTGAACGATAACTTGTAGATGGGAACCGTAAAGCTAGCCCTTAATGCTTTATGTCACCTAGGTTCGAAGAAAAGGGCCTACGGTTTGTAGAAATTTTACGACCCGTAGGACCCATCCGTAGCACCCACTGCAGTAAATTTGTTTCCAGATTTTCCTTTCTGTCCTGCACATGTAGCAAAAGTTAGTCCTTCCTTTTTAATTTCATTGACACATTTTTGACACGGACCCTAAATTAACCTATTTTAGCAAAAAAAAATCTAAAATTTAAAACTAGAAAAAAATATAGCAACATAACTAAATTGCATCTTGGATTGCCTCCCAAGTAGTGCTTGATTTAACGTCGCGACACAACACACACTGCTTGATTATTTAGACTTCATCAAGACCCCATTCTTCAATCACCTCTTTGACATCCTCAAGTTGCGCTAAGTAGATTTTTATCCTATGGCCATTCACCTTGAACCTTTTTTCTTCCTCATTCTTAAGTTCAACCACTCCATATGGAAACACTTGCACAACTCTATATGGTCCCATCCCCTTTGATTTGAGCTTGCAAGAAAACAAGTGCAGCTTAGAATTCAAGAGAAGGACCAAATCACTGAGAGAAAATTCACGCTTTTCAATCTTTTGATCATAATACTTCTTCATCTTTTCTTTGTACAAGGCTGAACTTTCATATGCCTTTTGGCGAAACTCATCGTGTCCATTCAACGCATTCAACCTTTGATATGATGCAACACCCAATCTAGATTCAACTTTTTGAGTGCCCACATCGCTTTATGCTCTTGCTCTACAAGCAAGTGACCAGACTTCCCAAAAACAAGTTGGTACAGAGACATACCTATGGGAGTCTTGAATACAGTTCGATATACCAATAGAGCATCATCAAGCTTTCTTTACCAATTAGTTTTGTTCTCATTTAGAGCTTTTGCAAGGATTTCCTTTATCTCTCTATTCAACACTTCAAGTTGCCCATTAGACTCCTAATGATAAAGAGTTGATACTTTATGTCGAACACCATACTTCTCAAATAACACCTTGAACAGTTTATTACAAAAGTGAGAACCTCCATAATTGAGAATCACTCTTGGTGTACCAAATCTGGACAAGATAATCGTTTTTAGGATTACGGTGACCCTCTTTCCCTCATTGTTCTAAATTACTATAGCTTCTACCCATTTAGATACATATTCAACCGCTACAAGTATGTTCTTCATCCCATTCGAACTCACAAATGGACCCATTAAGTCAAGGCCCCAAACGTCGAATGGTTCAACCACCAAAATAGGATTAAGTGGGAGTTCTTGCTTCCTTTAAATACCTTCTTCTCTCTGACATCAATCACAATATTGGGCGAAATCATGAGCATCTTTGTGAATAGTAGGCAAATAATACCCACACTACAAGATCTTATGAGAAGTCCAGATACTACTATGATGGCCACCAACATGAGACGAATGGCAAGCATCCAATATACTCATCATTTCAACCTCAAGAACACGACGATGAATAATCTCATTGGTGCAAACACGAAACAGATAAGGTTCATAGAAAAACTTCTTCACGTTAGACATGAATTTTTTTCTTTTGTGGAACGACAAATCGGAAGGCACCACATCACTCACTAAATAATTAGCAAGATGTGCGAACCAAGGGGTAAGATAAAAAGATGCAGCCAAAACCTATTTGTCTGGAAATGTATCATCAATCTCAACTCCATCTGCTAACTTCAACACGTCTTCTTCCTCTATTCTGGACAAGTGATCAGTAACTTGATTTTATTTCCCTTTTATATCTTTCACCTCAAAATTTAGTTCTTGCGACGACAACACCCATCGAATTAGTCATGGTTTTGCATCATTATTTTACATAAGATATCTCAATGCTGCATGGTCAGTACGCACAATGACTTTAGTGCCAAGATAACAGTATCTAAATTTCTTGAACGTGAAGACTACAACAAGCAATTCTTGTCTAGTGACAGTGTAGTTCTTTTGAGCAACATTTAAGGCTTTGCTCGGATAATATATGGGATCAAGAATATTCTCACGCAATTTCCCTAATACTACGCCATGCGCCACCCCACTCGCATCATACACAGCTTCAAACGATTGTCCCCAATCTGGTGAAGTAATGATCGCTGTAGAAATCAACTTCTCTTTAAACCCTTCAAATGCTTTTTGACAAGAATCATTGAACTCAAACATTTTCTCCTTTTAAATCAACTTACACAATATGTGTGCTATTTTGGAAAAATCTTTGATAAATCTCCAATAAAAACTAGCAGGTCCCAGATAGCTTCTAACACCTTTCATAAAGATAGGTGGTGGCAGTTTTTCAATCACCTCAATCTTTGTTTTATCAACCTCAATTCCTTTGTGAGAGATCCGATGGCCCAGAGTTATGCCCTCTTCCACCATAAAGATTCACTTCTCCTAATTTAGCGCAAGATTACATTCTTCACGGCGTTTCAGAACATCACTTAAATGAACCAATCAATTCACCAACCACAAAAAAATTATCTATAAATACCTCAATAGTGTCTTCCACCATATCTGAGAAGATAGACATCATGCAATGTTGAAAAGTTGTTGGTGCATTACAAAACCCAAACGACATCCTCTTGAAAGAAAATATCCCATAAGGGCAAGTGAAAGTTGTCTTCTCTTGTTCTTCCAGTGCTATAGATATCTTATTGTAGCCACCCATCTAGAAAATAGTACCAACCCTTTCTAGCAAGGCAATCTAACATTTGCTCCATGAACGGCATGGGGAAGTGATCTTTCTCTGTCCATGCATTCAATTTGTGATAATCCATGCAGCTCTCCAACCAGTAACCGGCCTCATTGGAATAAGCTCATTCTTGGCATTAGGAACCACAAAGATCCCTCCCTTCTTCGGTACACATTGAACCGGACTCACCCAATTACTTTCTGCAATCGGATAAACTGCCCCAGCATATAACCATTTGATAATTTCTTTTTTAACAACTTCTTGCATTAGTGGATTTAGTCTCCTCTAGTGCTCAATACTTGGTTTACAATCTGGCATGAGTTGGAACTAATGAGAACATATCCCGGATAGAATACCTACAATGTCTGCAATAGTCCATACAATCCCTCTTTTAAAACCCTTCAACACTGATTTAAAAACCTCTACTTGCCTGTCGTTCAAATCAGCAACAATAATGTCTGGTTAAGTATTTTTTGGGCCAAAGAACACCTACCGCAAATGGGATGGCATAGCCTTTAGTTCAAAGTTTGGAGGCTCATCAATAGATGGTTTTGCACGTAGAGTTTCTCTATTTTTTGTAGGTCTAAGTGCAGCTCTTTGGAGGATGACGAGTGTGATCATTCCCATCAAGTGCAGTAACTAACTCATCATACTCCTCAATGTACTCTCCATCAAAATACAAGATCAGAACCGCTAATGCTTCAATACCTGATCTCTCTTCAATTGACACCTCTAATTGCTCCTTAATAGTCAAATTCACAATGGACACCACTTTAAGATCACTTTGATTTTTCATTGATTTGCAGATATTGAATGTTACTTCTTCATTATTTAATCAAAATTTCATCTGCCCTTTCTCTATATCAACTAATGCACGTCAGTAGCAAGGAATGGTCTCCCGAAGATGATAGACACTTCAAAGTCAACCTCGCAATCAAAGACCACAAAATCCAACGGAAATAAAAATGCCTCAACTTTAACTAAAACATCTTATAGTACCCCAATTAGTTTGTTCACAATATGAGCAGCCATAACTAGCCGCATTGCAATTGGTTTGGGAGCTCGCAAGCACAACTCATTGAACACAAACAACGACATCAAACTAATGCTAGCACCCAAGTTGCATAGGGCCTTAGCAAAGTGTAAAAAAACAATAGTACGTGGAATAGTGAATGCTACAGGATCTTATTTCTTTTGTACTAATGATCTAGTAGCAATGACACTACAATGCTACAACTTATCATCCCCTTCAAAACTGACTGCTCTCTTTTTTGTCACTTGATCTTCATAAACTTAGCATAGCCTGGCATATATGTTCGGGTGCTTCAATTAAAGGAACATTTATCGATAATTGATTCAACATGGATATGTACTTGTAATATTTTCCTTCTTATGTTTTCTTGACGAATCTCTATGGGAAAGGAGGTGGAGGTCTTGGTATTGGAATAATCTTTTGAGTAACTTTTCTTTCTAATTCTGATCTTTCGGTTGTTCCACGATTTCAACTTCATCCTCTTCTAGTTCCTTCACACTTTCCACCTAAGTTGGCATAGAAGGGCCAATAGTTTGTTTTCCACATCAAGTAGTAACTTCCATACAGTGTCCATCATTCTTCAAATTTTGGATAGTATTGCTAGAAAGTGTTCCTTGTTTGCATGGATTCACACTTGAAAATAGTTGACTCAGTTGTTGCTCAATCAATTTAATAGACACTGCATGTGAATCTACCTTTTGCCCAATGCTCGATATATCAGTGCCCATCTCTTTCACATTATTATCAATTAAGTCACACCTTTTCATCATCTTTGACATCATATCCTCAATGCTATTCAAACTTGATCCCCCATCTCAATTTTCTGGTGGAACATATGAACCACTCTTATTGTTTATATTATTATACCTATTTCTTCTATAGTTAATATCATGATTATAGTTCCCTTCATGATTATAGCTCCCTTTCTGATTGTAATTACTGAAGTTTCAACCTTGATTTCTTTGACCTTAGCGCCAATTATCCTAATTGGATGCTTGGAAGTTAGTCTGAAAACCACTCGTCTGCTCATTCACAAAATTCACATCTTCATATATGAACTCATCAGCTGGTGGTGCTGTATTATGATAATTTACTGCATTAACTTTTTGAGCACTCCCACTCACATGTCTCAACACTAAGCCAACCTTTGTTCTCAACTGTGCAATCTCTACATGAATATCGCCATTTGATTGATTCTGTGTTGCTTATATCGAAAAAGTGCTCTTTGCGGCAGCTGAAGTTCTAGTGCTCCATGCTTTATTATTCTTGGATATCCTTTCAAGTTTCTCTAGATTCTCTTGAAATGTGTTTGCCCTTAAGATCCTCTAACAATGCTTTTCCATTTTCATCCTGCCCTTCGTAAAAGTACTCCTTGATTGATTCATCATCAATATGGCTGCTTGGCACAATTCTCATGAAATCGATGAATCTGTCCCAAAAATCACTTATCGACTCCCCTGATAGAGCCACAAAGTTGTTGAGTTTATCCTTAAGCTTACACTTCTTGGGCACCGAGAAGTGCTTCTCCAAGGACACTCTGTGCAGCTCCGTCTATGTGGTTGTTGAGTTATATGGGTGATCAGATAGCCACACAGTTGCATCACCAATTAATCATAATGGAAACACACATAACCCAATCGCATTCATGTCTGAGTCTCGCCTTCCCACACTACTTTTACACACACTGATGACTTTATTATGATGATCATACATGAAATAACCCTTTGGATGTAAATATTTGCATCAGACTGCTAGTAACCACAAACGTATGTCCGGGTGGTAGTAGAGGAACAACTATGGCACCCACTGATCCCAAAACATTATGATCAACCCTGTAATTGTCACGCATATGAGGTGCTAGTTGTTCTTGCACCACATAGGGTTGTTCTTGTTGTTTCCCGGTACCACCGAAACTCTTGGAAGTTGAACTCCAGCAATATCCTTATGACCCGCTCCGGTTGGATCATCATTCAGTCCCAGATTCCTACCATGTCCGGCCATGCTTCGTAGTGTTTTGCTTAGTTCTGGATTATAAGGGGTCAAGGGATTTCCTTGACTTTGTGCACTTTGCATACACTTCGAACTTAACCTGTAGAAAACAAAAACAAAAGAAAAACATAAATTAGGAAATAATTGACTAACAGTGCAATAAAAAAATTAGTCTAATATAAAAGCCTTATTCCCCGACAGTGGTGCCAAAATATGATATGCCCAAATTACACCTTTCTAAAAAAGTATAAGCAGGCATTGTTCAAATAAAGAACCTAACAGAGGTTAGGGTCTATCACACAAGGAATAAGGTATACACTTAGGCCAATTAACTTGTTGATTGTACTTTTAGCCAGATTATCTTGATAAAAAAGGGGTTTTGTAACACAAAATATTAATTGATTAATTTCGGTAACAAGTAACCAAGTAAACATGATTCAACGTTTTGTAAAATAATGTAAGATGAAACTAGGGCACATATATTTCCCACAAGTTCTTAATGCAGTAAACCTTATAATAGTAACTCTCATATAGAGTTTAACATGCAAAGTCAGTAAGTTATGTATATCCTAAGTGATTGGTCTTTCATGTAGGGAATTTTACCACGCACCTTGGTCAGTCTACGAGTGTATGCTTTACTAACCCTTACCCTTGACCCCAAATTATCCCTCACACTCTGTGTTTATGTTATTAGATGGCGGATTACACTCCAAATCTATGTTGTTTAATCTCTTTTCCCATTTATTACTTCCTTGGTCAGGCAAGTAGGAATAATGCGGGATCTAGCGTAGGCCTCCATTTAAAAGCAATCAAAGCGAAGAGATCAACAATACATGCATAAATACTATTAACAAATTACTAATTATTAGGTCTACTTTGTTATTTATCATGGTTCGCACAACCCTAGTTGTGGATTTAGCTACTGATGCTTGGGTTATCACAATTCATAATAAATTTATTAAAATAAATCATGATCTTACAATTAGAGTAGATGAAATCTGGAATCTTAAACTGATGAACAAAAGCTATATTAAAAACCAATACTTCAAGAATTAAATGGAAAAATTGTTCAAAAATTAATTCTCATAGACAAAATAAAAATATCAAATTGTCTAACTCCAAAAAATGTAAATTACAACTAATATTTATAGACATCTAAATCCTACATAAAGTCAAAAAAGGAAATATAGGAAATTTGCTCGGCAGTCAATCTTATGAATCGTAGGAGTAGCAGCTTCACTTCTTTACCTCTGGACTTTTCTTTGGGTATTTTCTATGACCCGCAGAACTTTGCACGACCCATCCTGGCTTTCCTTCATTCAAGTACTAGAGCTCAAAATCTCTAAACTTTTCCATGACTGGTTTCTATGGCTCGTCATTTGGACCCGTCATTTTACACTGAGCCCCAATTTACACTGCTGCAGTCCACGACTCATTCCTACGGCTCAAAGAAAAGTCTACGACTCTTAGGTTGAGTAGTCAAACACAAAAAATGCTGCTACTTTTAACTCTTTTAATCCTGACTGATCCAAAACATATTTTCTTGTAAAATACAAGCAAAATACCATCAGATGTACAAACAAATGCCTAAGACACACGCAAAACTCTAAGTGTAAAGCATTGTAAGTACCGTAAATCCACGGTACATCACATATGCACAATATGAAATGAAAGAATGAAAGTTTCCTAAACTCCCATAGCCTTTCAAAGATAAGTAACAGATGTCGTCATACGGATCCACAAGACTATACTAGACTCAGCTCTTGTACTTGTGAGATTGATGAACCTAAGGCTCCAATAACAAATTGTCAGAATCCAAAAATATAGGTCGTGATGGCACCTTTGTTCCAACTGATAAGTAAACCAACCCAATTAGTTTACCAATTAAACTTAATAAATATAGTGGAAAGGTAAGTAACAAGCAAAAATATCCCAAATATTAAGTCTTTCACAAGTATGAAATTAGAAAAAGCTTAAATACCACCCAAAATTTAACGTCATAAGTACAACAGCTTCCAAAACATAATGCAAGTCTGAAACTACAATGATAAGTCTAGACGTAAAAAATATCCTATCTAAATATTGGAATAACAAAACAAATAATAAGATAGAGGGAGGTTTGGACCACGAACTAGCCAAGCAGCTCACAACAACTCTAAGATAACTCAAGCTTAAACTCGGAAAGCTCTATGAGATGCACTTGTTTTAAAAATTCAATTTACATCACAAAAAAGTGCAACAAGTGTAGTATGAGTAGTAGTAGTGACATGAGTATATAAGAAAATCAATCATTAATTCTTCAAGTCTACACTATACTTATAAATCAAGTTTCATCAAATAAGGATAATCAAATGTCACGTAATGTCCAACCATCAATGAAGCACATAAGAAAACAAGATTGAACGATGTAATGATATGTAATGCAATGCAATACCAAGAAATGATATGCCCAAATGACAAGTACTCTCTAAACCATATATACACGATACTTCTCAGAAATACATCGAGAGTTCGTGACCCATGGGGACTCGCGAGGTCATATACTGACATAGAAGATCCTCATGTGTCTGTGCACACGATTTCAATGCACTGTCATAAAATCAAACAATCTCCATCATACACGATCTCCACGTGCCCAACTTATAATGATAAATCAATCACAACATGGATGATCTCCACATGTAAGAACTTTACTCATACTCATACTCATACTCATTCTCATGTCAATACATGCACAATAGAATATCACAAAATAGGGGATGATGATGCATCTCAATTAATCAATTAAATATCGGTATGACATATGATCAACTCAATCATCACAATTATACGGGTTCAATGAAGAAGCACAACCACACAAAAGAATCAAAGTCAACAATACATCAACTAATACCCATATGATTTGACAGTCTCAAATTTCAATACGTCATTTTATAGTAATAAACTTTATATTTTATAACCCAAGTACTTGTACCAATACCTGTCACACCAGTAGTACGAGGCCTCATCTTTCGACCTTACCCATTTTCTATTCTATTTTTAATCTTTAATTAGAAAAACGTCCCTTAATAAAGTTTAGAAAGTCATAACATACCTCTAATGCCAAATATGTACCATGAATCCTAAAGATTTCGCATTTCCCTTTCGTAAAGCTTTGGAATATTAAATCTAATCAAATGCAATATTCATAATCAAACAAGTCAGTAGACACCCTTATTACTATATATCTAGCCTAGACCCAAAAACTCACCCAAATCTATAATTAATTTTCTAATCTTGATGTCAAAATACACTATATTTTCTAATCATTCATCAATAATTTCTCATAATTACCTATTATTGGCCAGAATTATTTGGCCATCATTATAATACAATTTCTTACTAAACTTGGGGAAAAAGTCAACAGAAATCACATGGCACTTGAGATTTTTTTCTTTTTAAAATATGAACATGACTGGTAGAAAAATATTGAGAATGAGCAACTTAAACATTAAGAGCACTACATATTAGATTCTACCTCACAGTAATGCAACCAACATGAGTGTTTTGACCAACAGTTTTCCTCAAGAATTTCACGTCTTTGCTTCACAGTTTGCCGCAAATAAATTTAGTGTTATCACTAAAAAAAATTAAAGCCAATTTAAATTTAATTCATTATTTTATATAAATTATGGTTTTGGACTATTAACTACTAACTAAATTAATTATTTAAAATTTACCCATCAGTAAAATAACCATAGTTAAACAAATAATCTAAAATTTCTACTTAAAATTTGTGAAAAGAGCAAAAATATTTCTAGTGCTCAAAATGACCTAACGGATTGTTACACATTATCCCAGTAATTTCCTATTTTATGATATTAGCTAGGGATAGTCTATCTACCCAAGCAATGTTGGGTGTTTTATTGGTAAGAGTCTTGGAGTTCGAGATAATCTAAGAAATATACGTTTGAATATTCGGGAGAATATCAAATGTGGCCTAGACTAAACTCTATTCATGTATAAATCGATTTGGTTAGGATTAATCTTCGCCTATTTGAGTTGAAATCCCAATCATAAATCATACATGCCTAGTCTTTTTCAAAATTTGTAGCTCATATTTGTGTTGATTCCCTATTATGTTACTTGATAATTGTGAATTTTTAGTTTCCTACCCCCCCTGCCCATTTTATATAAATATGTTTGTTGAGAATGCATTGTGTTCGTTTGCATTGAACTGTGTAATCAATTGGGAATGATCACATCTTCAAATCCTTGTGGTCTGATCCTGACCTATAAAGTTGGGTATTATTTTACAAATGACCCCCTATGCTCTGAAAAATAAGACATAGTTGAGCATTCATCAATATCCAATTTTTATTCAAAAAGGATAGAAACTTTCAATCCTATCCTTATAATACAAACTCATTGTCATGAAAAATACCAGAAAGATGAAGGAACTATACTATTAACTTTACACATACACATTTGCTAAACTTAAAGATATTCGAGTTGATATATTGTTGGGATATTAATTACTAAGATCGCAACTTTGTTGATATTTTATGTTAACAAGATTAATGACACGTGCATTGCATGGGTATGCATGGTAATATAATACACAAAAAAGGCGCCGGCTCAAAGGTTATGCCAGTGAGGCTATTGCCTTAGGCCCCCAAAATTTGAAGGGCTCCAATTTACTTTGAATTCTTCTTCTTATTATTATATACAATATAATTTATATAAATAATAGTGTTACACTATATTTTTTGTTATTTGATTGAGGATATTTTATACCATTAATTTCATAAAATATTTTAATTGTTGTCCCGTGGACCACTGAGACACACTACGGAACCCGCCTCAACTTATTAATAGATGCAACAAAAGTAAAATTCAGAATTCAATCAGCAGGCTGCCAGAGCTTATCAACATATCCCTTAAAAGGTGAATATGGTACTTTTTCTTACAACCAAGTTTCTATCAGTAAAACTAGTGAAAATCAGTAATCCCGCTCCCTTGGAGCTAGAAATCAATAGTTATCTCCAAAAACCTCTTTTCTTTCAAAAATCTAATGCAATAATGCCATCAATATGCATTTGAACATAATTTCACACCAACACAATCCATTCATCATCACAAGAAAATTCATATCCCACACAATTGGGTAGGACCCATCATAGCATAGATGTACTAACCTTGAACTCCCGCAAGTCCAAGCTCACGGCCTCATGCCCAATGATTCAATCATATAAGGCGATAAATTCAAAACATAACCAAAAGGGCGTACAAACACTAAAACAACCAAAGTGTATAAAATTTAAGTCAAACGCTACCTAAGATTACTCTAAGGATCAATAATGAAAACCAAGCCAAGAAACAGTCTAAAATACTCAAAAACTCACTCAACAACCTAAGGAACTTTTCTACCTAAACAAATACGACACAGAAGCTACAAGGAAGCAACGGGAAGGGGGAAAATAGAAAAAGCATGCAAAAACATAAGAATTATATCGAGGGTGACTACAACATCAACTACTAAATAGATTTTTATCCTCAAAGTAAAACAAAGGAAGTACCTGAAGGCTCAAAAGGGTGAGGATATCGGTTCTGCATGTCAAGCTCAGCCTCCCAAGTAGCCTCTTCAACTGGATGGTGCATCCACTAAACCTTCACTCATGGGATCCTTTAGACCGCAACCTTCTCACCTGCCTATCTAGAATAGTTACATGCTCTTCCTCCAAAGTCAAGGACTCATCAAACTGAAACTGAATTCCACTAAAGCATGTGAGACTCATCGGAAATATACCATCTCACCATAGAAATATGAAACATAGAATGAACACTAGAAAGAGCTGGAGGTAAGGCTATCTCATAAGCCACCTCTTTTACCCGCCTCATAATCTCAAATGGGCCGATGTACCTAGAGCTCAAGTTGCCTCTCCTTCTGAATCTCATCACACCCATCATGGGAGACACCCACAGAAATATCCAATCACATACCATAAACTCTAAAGGCCACAACCTCTAATCAGCATAGCTCTTCTGCCTACTCTTGGCAGTACAGAGTCGCTTTGGGATCACACAAAGACTATCCACAAAATCTCTCAACAAGTTGGTGCTCCACGAACTAACCTCAAAATCATCAAACCAGCCCACCAGAGAATGACACCTCCTCCCATATAATGCCCCGAGTTGAGCAATCTGAATACTCAAATGAAACCTATTATTATACGCAAACTCTACCAATGCCAAGAATTGATTCTACTGACCATCAAAATCAATAACACAGACCTGTAGAATATCCTCCATGACCTACATAGTCCTCTTCGATAGACAATCAGTCTGAGGATGAAACATTATACTGAGCTCAACCTCAGTACTAAACTCTCTTTCAATAGACCTCCAGAAGTGCGATGTGAACTGAGTGCCATGATCTAAAATAATAAATACAGACACCCCAGGTGAATGGATGATTTTTCGAATGTAGATCTGGGCCAATCTCTCCGAACCGTATGTAGTCTAAACTTGTAGAAAGTGAGATGACTTGGTCAATCGATCTAAGATGACCCAAATAACATCAAAACTCTAAACAGTTTGTGGAAAGCCTAGCACGAAGTCCATAGCTACGCGCTCCCAATTTCACTCTAGAATGGGTAGCAGCTAGGTGAAACCAACTGGTATTTAGTGCTCATACTTCACCTACTGATAGTTTAAGCACCTGTCAACGAACACCGCAATGTCTCTCTTCAACCTACACCACCCGTAGCTCTACCTCAGATCATGGTACATCTTTTCAGCACCAGGATAAATAGAATATTTAGAACAATGGGAGTCCTGCACAATCAGTCCAACCAACTCAACAACTCTAGGAACACATATACGACCCTCAATCTTGAAAATATCCTTAGGATCTAAGGTCGCCTTCCTAGCCTCCCCACTAAGCACCTTGTATTGAACCACCCTCAATCTCAGATCCTCACATTGTTATGCCCGAATCTGCTCCATCTAAATAAGATGTAGCCTCCAAAAAAGAAAGTACCGTGTCCGGCTCAAAAACATCAAGTATAACAATCAGGTTGACCGAATATCCAAAGCCATGACCTCTCCTCCACAACTAAGGAAGCCAAACTCCCTGATGAGTGGGTGATTTTCACTCATTTGGAGTCCTTTTCTTATGATTTTGTGTCACATAAGTAGAGAAAGAGGCTAATTTTCCTTTGATTATAGTTGTTTCAGGTACATGTTGGTTAAAAAGGAGTTTTGAAGAAAAAGAATGGAAATTGGGGCAAAATGGGGCTAAAAAAAAGAAATTGGAGCTAGCAGTTAAGTACTCTGCGTTATGGAAATTGGGGCAAAATGGGGCTAAAAAAAAGAAATTGGAGCTAGCAGTTAAGTACTCTCCGTGAACGCAGAGAGTTGGGTGCAGACGCGGAGATCAAGTCACCTGGGAGGTGCGAAAGTGGGAAGCCTCCGTTACCGCGGAGTGTGAAGCCACTGGCCAGTGCAAATGCGGATAAGCATTCGCGAACGCTGAGTTCACCCAAGCTGAGCACCGTGAACGTGGGACATCCTCCGCAAACACGGAGTACAATTTTTCTAAGCTCCAGGAACGTGGAGCTACCTCCGTGAACGCAGAGAAGAAATGTGAATGGTGTCTGGGCAGATTTGGAATTTCACATTTTGACCCTAATTCACCATATATACACATTCACAACCATCACTGAAATTATTAATCAGAATGTACACTAAAAATTGAGAGAAGAACCTAAGAGATTGAGGCTTGGGCATAGCTTTCAGAGCAAGATTCCTCAACAAACACCATTAGAGTGAAGATTCTTGTCACGCCCCAAGTCACATTGAGACGGACAGGCACCCGACGCCCTATAGACCCGAGAAAACCAACTCATAACTTGTGGTTAACGTACATGAAACTATGATAATATAAATCTTTGATGAGTATAGTAAGATACTCTCATAAAAGACCCACATAGATAGACCCAAATAAATGTACATGGCATGGCTGATGAGGCCTTCATTTCTAGAAAACAAGACATAACATGTGCTTTACTTTGACATTAGTCCACAAAGCCTCTAAAAGATAGACACTTAGCTTATGACGGGACAAGACCCCGCCATACCCCTTAACTATAATATAATTTCAAATAGATGCTAGAGACTAGGCAAAGCCCCGAAGCAACCTGGAGCTCACCAAAGGTTGTTGAGTATGCTATGCATATGTTGAGAGATTTTATTAGCTTCAGTACATGTACCTGCGGCATGAAACACAACATCCCCATGAGGGATGTCAATACGAAAGAATGTACTGATTATGTAAGGCATAAAGTAACCATATGTAAAATAAGAGCTCAAGTAAAATAAGGTACAAATGTACAAATATTCTGTAAAGATAAGGATAACATATCACCTTTGCTTATACTTGTGAAATAATGTACATTCCATTAACCTTTGCTTATAATTGTGGAATTATGTACATTACATTCACCTCTGCTCATACTTGTGGAATAACGTACATTACATTCTTTGCTTTAGTTTACTCATCTTTGCTTAATAGACTTTGTAGCATGTGACACAATGACCAGCTGATCAGTGGTAGAAGAGGATGACCCATGCTAGGCATTTTAACCCCTGGGATGCGGTCTTCATAAATATACAAATTGGGATCGACCCATGCTAGGCCTTTAGACCTTGGGCTGCCACCCATAATAATATATATTGGGATTGGCCCGTGCTAGGTATTACCACCCCTGAGCTGCCACCCTTAAGTACAAGAACATGGATCGGCCCATGCTAGGTATTTTAACCCCTGAGCTGCCACCCATAATTATAGGTTCACTTGACCTTGTCCCTTTAATCTTTGATATTGTTCTTTTGATGTTCATAACTCTTTTGAGATTTAGGACTATATACCTGTGATGTAGACATGTGAATAAATTATTTTTGGCAGAAACAATGATATAGGAAGCAAATGTAAGTTTATTGTGATACTTAGGAACTTAGATGACTCATGAAATTCATTGGGCACAAACAATATATACAGATGATCCATGATGGTGTGTGGCAAGTAAGTACATGTAGCACATGAGTCATTAAGGTGTATAAAAACTAAGCAAGTGATTAGTCTTAGAAGATGCTTCATTTAAACCATTTGGACATTTCACATGGGGGCATTACATGCATTTGTAATAGAGACTGTAACTCCTCAAATGGATAGGCAAGAACTGTATAAGAGGATACGATAGCTAAACACTTAGTAGACAATGTGAAATGAAAGAGTGAATTAACATCTGAACTAATAAGCACATGATAGAACCCAAATAAGGGTTGTACATTCCATGTAAAGGACATATAAAATGAATAACAAACATAGTGTGTATCTGACATATCAATACTAGTAATATGTATAATGTAGGATCTTATCGACTCAATGAACCTCATTTGAGTTTGTGGATAACTCATGAAACTTACTTATTTAAGTA
The DNA here is from genome assembly GCA_018342035.1 of Solanum appendiculatum. Lineage (NCBI taxonomy): Eukaryota > Viridiplantae > Streptophyta > Magnoliopsida > Solanales > Solanaceae > Solanum > Solanum appendiculatum. Next base: position 396,252 of record JAGDQO010000648.1, read on the forward strand.
CCTTTGTCAAAATAGTACTTTGAAAGTATAAATACACCAATATTAGATAATGAACAGATATAAAAGTAGTTTGACAGACCTTTGAAAACTTGGACAGTATAAGGAAGATCATTAGCTACATTGGAAATTGTACACCCTCACATTATGTCTTTTACCATGAGAATCACTTAGAGATCTCAATTTATTGGTACACAGAATATAGGACTTCATGCCAAAAGATATGGAATCAAATAGCATTACATACCTTTCTATACAATTCAAAAAGTATGACTTAAGCTCCTTCTCTTCATATTATTAATCTTGCTGGACATAACTACCACTTGCTAAGGCTTGGATTCTTCAAGGTAAAGGTTGTCCTCTTCTACTTGTCTTAATTTATACCCTCCAACAGCTTGAACTCCCTAATATTCAAGAACATTAATGTTATTTAATGACTGCTATATGAAGCTAAGAGAGGGAAGAGAGAAAACTCTAGAAATCAGATTTTTGTTAAATTTAAAAATGGTTGGAAAAAGCTTATATCAATCCCTTTAAAAAGGACCTGCTTTGGCTGACCTTCTCACTCAGTTTGGGCCATAATTTATCAAGTAGGTGGTCCACCTACTTGGACTTTTCACTTGGGCCTTTTTGGACTTAAGAATATTAGGCCTTGGCTGTCCATTTTCCCCTTATTATTCTACTCAATTTGGGCCAGATTAATGCAAGTAGGTGGTAGTGTACTTGGCCCAATAATATGGTCAAAAGTCTCTTAGTCGGTGATGCACCTTCTTGGTTCTTTAGGTTGGACAATAAGTTAATGTATGTAGCACCTACTTGTCACCTACTAGTTTAGTTAAGTCAAGCAAGCAGCTCACTTATTTTATTTTATTTTCTAAATCTTAATTCCTTTTGCTTTAACTTAACATTTCATTTTAAACTTTAAGCTCGAATACCACCCTACTATCTCGAGTTTAAATACTTTCGTCAAGGTTAACTTGGTGTATACATGTTAAAATGTGCAAGGCATTACAATACATTTCAATCTACTTTAAACCAACACTACTCATCTAAGAAACATGGTCCCTCACCTATACCATAAGTCTATGTCAAGTGTGATATAAATAAAAGTAGCATATGGAGAACACAAGGCATCACATACTATGTCGAGCTCGAATTTTTTTGAGTTCCCTTAGTCGTATATTTGTTGGAAGGTACGGGGTATTACATTATCCTTCTCTTTGGATCATTCGCCCTCGAATGAGTTGTGTTTCTCAAAAAAAGGTCAACTGTGAGTTTTTTTTTAAAAAAAATGCAAAAGTTGTTTTTTTTGTTTTGCCAATAGAGCTACCCAAAACACATGTCAGCTGATCAAAAGCGCGTATAGGCAATTCTCATTGGGCGTTTCAGCAGATGTAGCGCATGTAATAATCAAATAACAAGTAAATGTCCTCTTAACCACATATAATCAAGTAGTAATACTGTGCAACAAAATTTATCGTTCTCTCTTTTTTATAAACCAGCCTAACAAACACTTGGAATATGAGAATTGGAAATATTAGAACAAGTTAACTAATGTGAAACAAACCCATGAACAAGTTAATAGATGCATATGTTATAATAGTGTAGGAAAGACACATAATATAGGAACATGGAAACTTTCCTTAGTCATTTTCTACATATAAGGGTTATACTAAAATTTACTAGGTTCCCATCCGTTTCTCGCAAAATCCTTACTTCATCCTTATATGGGGAAACATTATTCCCATGTGTTTAATATTTAAGTCAATAAGAACAGAGGGGTATAACATATTAATGCATAAGCCACATGAAGCCTATTACACATAAGCCAGTAGACATGTGTGAACAATGAGCCATGAAGAAGTGCTCTCAGCATACTAACAAGTGTACATAAGAGACATACGATATATAGACATTTGAGTTATAGGGACATATATTGTAAAAGGCAGTCATATATAAGCAAGTGAGCTAGATAGCATGTGAGAAAATGAACTATAAGAGATTTAGCACATAGGAAGATGAATTACAAAAAGTTAGTACATAAGCATGTGGACTACAATATATGCGGTTATAAATCACGTAAGCACGTGGACCATCACATAAATAAATATACTTCATGAAATATGAGCAAGTACAACACAAGGACAAATAAACTTTCGGGCCTATAATGTTTAAACAAGTAGGCTATGAGTCATGTAACATATAGGTAGATGGTCTATGAAGCATATGATATATAGACAAGTGACTTATGGTACAGATAACCCATGAGAAAGTAATTTTTAATGTGTATAGCTTATGAGCCATTAATCTATAATGAATATAAAATATGGACAAGTTATTTGTGGCAAGTTATTGGCGAAATAAGGTAACTTCCTATAAAACATATAGCAATAAGCGAGCTTTTTTTTAAGCAGATAACACCCACATGCAAGTGTTTTATGACATACGTAACATGTGTGAAAATGATCCATAAAGGGTATATGAGTACAAATAGTTGAGCTATAGGATATATATCATGTATAATTATATTGGCAACCAGAGCCTTTGAAACCAGGAGACTTCCTATATAAACACTCCACCATATCTTAAGTACAAAAACACTACCACTAGTTCTAATTCATGGGGGCAGTTTCACTTGTTTTTATTTACTCACCTCAAAATATATGCAATTGATTTTCCATGTTGTCTTTTAACTAATGAAAAGTTTTCTCACGTGTTCCAACCATTAGAATCGAGCATCTTTCGGAGTAAATCAAACATTAGGACAAGAGTTGAAGAAGTCTCCTATAATCTTCTGTAATAATTGGGGTCTTAGACTAACTATGCCTTTTTTACTAGCCGACAATATATAGTCACACTTAATGTTTGATACCTTATTAAGGTGTACATAAGCAAATAAACACATAAATCTAGAGGGCATCATAATCAATGATCTTTTACACATTACCCCACACAATATCAAGTATGTGCAAACTCATATCCTGATTTTATAACACATAAGGGTTAGCCACTTTGGCTCAACAAATTAAATATGACCATTCCAATGGATTTTCCATTACGGTATAACAAGTGAGTGTGCTCCAACCCTTTTCCACGCAAAGGAATACAAATAAGAACAATTGGCATATGATCAACTGTCCTATTCTTTTGTCGATCTCTGATTGCAACTTTATTTAGTTGGCTCAATATATATGCATAATGACCAATCTTTATTTTGTATGAGTGATGTAGGTGCACCCCAGGGTACAACACTGGTCAATGTATCTCTTATCAATGCAATATTTTGATCTCCCTCTTTATTCTTGTAGCTATTAAGATTGGGTCCAAAAATTCACATCAATATTAAAATGATTTTTCTGTCTAACCAAAGAAAAAAAAATTGTTTTGGGAGTTCTTCTGGTATCCTTATCTCTCTATATATCTCTCTCTCTTTCACTTCACATGCTTAATAAGCATCCTCTATAATAAGGACACAGCCTATGTCACCTATTCTTCTAACACTCATATACGTCTTTTTCTTGTAATATTAGGGAACTTCACTCGACACATCCCTCAATTCTATGGATATTCAAATGTCGTTCTCCTTCATTTCCAATGTAACCAAATACTCTTCTGCTAGTACTTAATTTATATTACTCCTTCCTCTATTGTTAATATTCTAATAGACCACAACTTTTATCTAACCCTTCAACATTTTCAACCTTAATCTTTAGTTGCATTCTATTCTTTAACCAAAACATAGACCACAATACAGAAAGAAAATACATATAGCTTTATATGAAACAATTGAAGTACTTATCCTGCTAGTTTTATAACCACAAAAAGGATCACACATTTAACATAATTAGGGTGGTCTTATGCACCTATCTTATAACACAAGCTACTAACATACTTGAGATGATGAGTAAGCATTCGGGTCCCATTAGTCAACTAAGGATATCTCTAGCCAATATCATTGTTGTTTACATTCACATACCAGACTAAGATTCTGCCACATCTTTTAACTAATACAAATCTAAATCAACAACTTTTATTTCCAATACATACATAATCCAAAAGATTTTATTTCTATTATTGACAAGGTACTAACTACCCTCTATAGGATTAGATCCTAAAACCAATGAAGGAGCCATGTGGAGGAAATCTCGAACTCAAGAACAAGTCACATTCTCCTAAGAAGCTATATACTGTTGCAGCCTATCTCAGTGACTAGGTTACCTTTTATTGTGCAACATATGAATAACCCTATTATATCTCGCTTAGATAAATAAAGATGATACAAGTGGTACAAATGCATCTGTAGATGCAAGTAACACAGAAACCTTTACAAGCCTTTCACTGAATTCTTATAATGGAAGACCTTTCTCTGGAAATTTCCTCTTGGATTATGCTGGTGTTGGACTTTTGGCCACCTTTGACCCTAGTTGTGGTAGGCACAATCTGGATGAAATAGATCATAATATGAGTGGAATAGACTTCTTAACATAGCTCTATTGCACGATCTAGATTACGAAAAGTCACATTTCCTAAATGTGGCGCTCAACACATTTATATGTAAAGATCTACTAGACACGGCTTTGTAGACACCCTAGGATGACCTGCTCTGATACCACTTTTGTTACGCCCCAAGTCCCATTGAGACGGACAGGCATCCGATGCCCTATAGACCCGAGAAAACCAACTCATAACTTGTGCTTAGCGTACATGCAACTATGATAATATAAATCTTTGATGAGTATAGTAAGATACTCTCATAAAAGACCAATATAGATAGGCCCAAAATAAATGTACATGACTTGGCTGTTGAGGCCTTCATTTCTAGAAAACAAGACATAACATGTGCTTTACTTTGACATTAGTCCACAAAGCCTCTAAAAGATAGACACTTAGCTTATGACGAGACAAGATCCCGCCATACCCCTTAACTATAATTTAATTTCAAATATATGCTAGAGACTCGGCAAAGCCCTGAAATAACCTGGAGCTCACCAATGGTTGTTGAGTATGCTATGCTTATGTTGAGAGATTTTATTAGCTTCAGTACCTGTACCTGCGGCATGAAACACAACATCCCCCATAAGGGATGTCAGTATGAAAGAATGTACTGAATATGTTAGGCACAAAGTAACCATATGTAAAATAAGAGCTCAAGTAAAATCAGGTACAAATGAACAAATATTCTGTATAGATAAGGATAAGAGATCACCTTTGCTTATACTTTTTGAATCATGTACATTGCATTCACCTTTGCTTATACTTGTGGAATCATGTACATTACATTCACCTTTACTTATACTTGTGGAATCATGTACATTACATTCTTTGCTTTAGTTTACTTATCTTTGCATAATAGACTTTGTAGCACGTGACACAATGACCACCACCTGATCAGTGGTAGAAGTGGATGACCCATGCAACGAATTTTAACCCCTGTGATGCAGTCCTCATAAATATATAAATCGGGATCGACCCATGCTAGGGTTTTAGCCCCTGGGCTGCCACCCATAATAATATATAATGGGATCGGCCCATGCTAGGTATTACCACCCTTGAGCTGCCACCCTTAAGTACATAAATTTGGATCGGCCCATGCTAGGTATTTTAACCCCTAAGCTGCCACCCATAATTATAGATTCACTTTACCTTGTCTCTTTAATCTTTGAGATTGTTCTTTTGAGGTTCATAACTCTTTTGAGATTTAGGACTATATACCAGTGATGTAGACATGTGAATAAATTAATTGAGGCAAAAACAATGATATAGGAAGAAAATGTAAGTTTATTGTGATACTTAGGAACTTATATGACTCATGAAATTCATTGGGCACAAAGAATATATACAGATGATCCATGAAGGTGTGTGGAAAGTAAGTACATGTAGCACATGAGTCATTAAGGTGTATAAAAACTGAGCAAGTGATTAGTCTTAGAAGATTCTTCATTTAAACCATTTGGACATTTCACATGGGGGCATTACATACATTTGTAATATAGACTAACTCCTAAAATGGAGAGGCAAGAACTGTATAAGAGGATACGATAGCTAAACACTTAGTAGACAATGTCAAATGAAAGAGTGCATAAACATTTGAAGTAATAAGCACATGACAGAACCCAAATAAGGGTTGTACATTCCACGTAAAGGACATATAAAATGAATAACAAACATAATGTGTATCTGACATATCAATACTAGTAAATGTATAATGTAGGATCTTATCGACTCAATGAACCTCATTTGACTTGGTGGATAACTCATGAAACTTACTTATTTAAGTACCTTTGTCAAAAGAGTACTTTGAAAGTATAAATACACCAATATTAGATAATGAACAGATATAAAAATAGTTTGACAGATTTTTGAAAACTTGGACAGTAGATCATTAGCTACATTGGAGATTGTACACCCTCACATTGTATCTTTTACCATGAGGATCACTTAGAGATCTCAATTTATTGGTACACAGAATATAGGACTTCATACCAAAAGATATGGAATCAAATAGCCTTACATACCTTTCTATACAATTCAAAAAGTATGACTTAAGCTCCTTCTCTTCAGATTATTAATCTTGCGAGACAGAACTACCACTTGCTAAGGCTTGGATTCATCAAGGTAAAGGTTGTCCTCTTCTACTTGTCTTAATTTATACCCTCCAACAGCTGGAACTCCCTAATATTCAAGAACCTTAATGGTATTTAATGACTGCTATATGAAGCTAAGAGAGGGAAGAGAGAAAACTCTAGAAGTCGGATTTTTGTGAAAGTTAAAAATGGTTGGAAAAAGCTGATATCAACCCCTTTAAAAGGGACCTGCTTTGGCCGACCTTCTCACTTAATTTGGGCCATAATTTATCACGCAGGTGAATCACCTACTTGGACTTTTCACTTGGGCCATTTTGGACTTAAGAATATTGGGCCTTGGCTGTCCAGTTTCCCCTTATTCTTCCACTCAATTTGGGCTAGATTAATGCAAGTAGGTGGTAGTGTACTTGGCCCTATAATATGGTCAAAAGAGTCTTAGTAGGTGATGCACCAACTTGGTTCTTTAGGTTGGTCAATAAGTCAAAGTAGGTGATGGACCTACTTGTCACCAACTAGCTTAGTTAAGTCAAGCAAGCAGCTCACTTATTTTATTTCATTTTCTAAATCTTAATTCCTTTTGCTTTAACTTAACACTTCATTTTAAACTTTAAGCTCGAATACCACCCTACCATCTCGAGTTTAAATACTTTCATCAAGGTTCACTTGGAGTATACATGTTGAAACGTGGAAGGCATTACAACACCTTTCAATCTATTTAAAACCAACACTACTCATCTAAGAAACATGGTCCCTCACCTATACCATAAGTCTAAGTCAAGTGTGATATAAATAAAAGTAGCATATGGAGAACACAAGTTGTCACATACTATCTCAAATTTGAATTTTTTTGAGTTCACTTAGTCGTATATGTGTTGGAAGGTACAGGGTATTAGAATTGTGAGCTTGATTTGTAATTATTTTTCATTCCTTCTTCAACTCTTTGCTTTGTATTATTGAATTTTAGGTGATAATTGTTGATTAGTGATTTGGATATTGTGTTAGACATAATCAATATTTGGGTTTTTGATTTATATCTTGTGCTTTCGTAATTAGTTGAATGCTTTTTCATTTATGAAATGGGTTTTTGATTATCCAAAGATCTCATTCTTTAATTTCTTTTCCAAAGGAATTGATCACTCCTAGGACTTGCCCATCTACTTTTATTTAGCTTGTGAGAGTTAATTGAGGTTGGGTAAGATTAATTGGTTCCTTAATTGACGTTTAACAACTCATTTGTTGGATTGTTGCTAGAAATAGTGAATCCTTGCATTGCCTTTAATCGGATTGCTTGTGTTGCCACTTGATTGGGTTCGATAGAGCTAATTGAGAAATATTTGCCTATATTCGATAGAATTAGGTAGATAATTTAGATTCCTAGGCATATATGATTTTACCCATGATTAATTGAGATTGTATGATGCTAATTTGCAATGGATCGTATGGCTGTTGATTGATTTCTCCATCCCAAATTCCTTTGGTAATCTTGTTCGAAAAGGCTTTGTCCCTTGTTCTCCTGTATCCCTTATCCTAAATTCGTTACTTGAAATCTTCTCATTTTATATTTGTATCTTATATTTCGGATTCAAACAAGTAGCTAGTAATTCTTTGTCTCTTCAATTGCCTTGCACTTTGTTTCTCGTGGGATAGACCCCAACTCCTCATTGGGTTTATACTTCTTAGCGACCGCCCGCACTTTGAATCGTAAGAGGTTTGGTTAAGCAATATAAAAAATGGCATCATTGCCGGTGAACAATTTGGCGTATTGAATTGATTTAGAGTTTATAGTTTATTAATTTCTATTCAAATTGTGAATATTTATTTTTGTTTTATTTTTGTTTGGTTTTTATGGCTTCTTGTGAAGGATCAAGGTTTGGCGATTGCATACCCTATTTTGATGACCCATGGCCTTGTTGTGGAAGACTTCATATTGGAAAGAGTTGTGAGGATGCCTCCTTCGATGAAGAGATGGGTGTTGTGAGTCAAGCTTGGCTCTTGTACTTGTCTCAATGAATTGAGAAGTGTACAAGGCTTAGAGATCTAATGTTCCAAATGAGCGATGAATTCCATAACTTGCACCTAACTTGGTGCCATGAGATGATCCAACTTGAGTTTGAGATTGCTACTTTGAAGGCCAATGCGAGATCAACAATTGGAGTACAAAATGCTCCTCGTCAAATGGTCAAAAGTAAAGTGTGGGAGTTGGAGTGCCAAGAAAAAAGGGTTGTGTTACATATTGATGAAATCTTGGGTATTTGCAACCAAGCCAACCCAATAAAATTCAAAGATGCAAATATCAAGGCGATGGTATTAAAGTTGCAAGAAAAAGCCAAAATGATCATATATGGCAAGTTTAATTCATTGGAAAGTGATAGTGTCATGCACTCGAGGGCCAAGAGTTATGAAGTTGATGTTCGAATGGCCTAGTGACTCTATCACTATTGCCCAATGTCCCTCCACGAAAAAATGATGTGAAGTTGGGCAAGAAATTCAAGTCTTCGAAGTGGAGAGATCGAGTGAAATGTGTGATGCTCTTTGGCTATCCCCATATGCTTCGAAGAGAAAATGATTCAAAGTTGGGGAGACGGTACATTGCCTCGAAGTGGAAACATAAAGCGTGATGTAACCAGCGTCGCACCGTGACGTTAAATTGAGCACTTGATGGGATGCAAACCATCGGTAACCAAAATTTTAATTTTTAGTTAATTTTGAGTTTTCTTTAATTTTTAGGTTAGATTAGAGTTTTAGTTTTGATTAATCCTCATAATTGCATAGTGTTCGACAATGTTTTGAGCAAGATAAGAAGTAAAAGTTTACTTGGGATTGAAGTTTGGGGTGAACTTTCATCAATATGGAGGTTTGGAGCACATTTTGGAAGCTGTAGACCGCCTAAATGAAATGGGCGAGTCACCTAATGCCTACGACCATCGCCAAAAGTTCCAGTAACCTGCCGAGGGTGCAGACCTAAATTGCTCTCTGCGAACGCGGAAGCCAATCTGCTGGACACTCCGCGAATGTGCCATACTGGCCGAGAACGCGGAGGTTACATTCTCACAGAGGCGCGAACACGCCATGATGTCCATGATCGCGCCATGATGTCCGCGAACGCGCCAAGTCCTTCGCGAACGCGGAGGTATCGGGTAGATTAAAAAGCAGAAATGAAAAGAGGCAGTTCATTTCCAATAAACATACCCCTTTCCTTTTTCTTTTCTTTTCAGTTCCTAAAACCCAAGAAAAAAAATTATATTTCCCCAAATTTCTTCCCCCTCATCGGCTTAGCTTCATAATTTCTCACTTGGTAGTTAAGACCAACACTTCAGGTATTTGCTTCACCCCTATTTTTAATTAGTTTTTGGTTAGTTGAAATTTTAAAAAAATGGTGATTTAATGATTATGAATTTGAACTTGAGTGTATGTGTTTAGTGGTTGGTTAATGGGTAGAATTCATGTTGATTTTGTTGGGATTATTGATACATGATGTTTGGGGTCGAATTCTGATAATTATGCCTTGTTGTGTTCTTGCTCTAAAACTTGATTCATGTTTCGATTTGCTGGCTTTTGGGGTGGAATTTGATGTTTGTTGTGTTGAGTATTGATTAATTCTAATTTGGGGCGAATTAGTGTAGATATTTGTTAAAAATTTGTTTCCCATGAGGTGTTTATCGAAATGCTCTAATAGATTATGTTATTCTGGGGAAGAGGACTTCTCTGCGAACGTGGACCTCTGTCCGCGAACGCGGAGGTCTACGTCCCATTGTACTCCACGAACGCAGCCAGCTGGTCCACAAACATGGAATTCCATCTGCTTCTGAGCTGCGAACACGGCTGCCTCTCTGCAAACGCGGAGGTAAGGCTGCTCACTCTCCATGAACACAGAGAAGGATTTTGTTCTGTCCCAAAATAGTAACATTGCAATGCATTGGTCGGGACCCTTTTTAATTATTTTATTTAACCTAAATACTTCCTAATACATTGTTTTAAGTGTCTACAAGAACTTTTAACATGTTGACTTCTTTTGTAGGTAATGTGAGATAAATAGGTCGACCGACAACATCCCTCAATCATCCAGAATTGTACATGAGGAAGATTACTTTGATGCTACAAGATTCCTCTCATCTAAATGTGCTCGGAAGTACAATGAATACCTGGGCCGGGCTGTTGTTTAAGAGAAGGGGATTCTTGGAAAAGATTGAAAATGGGATGCCAGACTTCTTTCACCGGCTTGAGTCTAGTGGATGGATGGTGTTTACTTCTGACCCTATCAAGGCTAATCACACCTTAGTAGCGGAGTTTTATGCAAATGCCTCAGAGACTGATTTTAATAAGGCAGTTGTTACTACAGTCTGATGGGTACATGTGCAATTCAGCCCAGCAGTGATTAATGCTTATTATGGTCTCCCAAACGCTGATAATAGGGTATATCTGGATCGCTACAAAGAGTTGGGTGGCCAGTGGCTTGTGGATAAGTTTCATAATGGTGAGCCTCCGGAGTGGTTCGAGAATAAGAGAGGGGTGGAGTCCTATGAGTTCATGGCGGAGGCCAAGACTTGGCTCTCCATTATATGTTTTAGGGTCATTCATTCCACCTATGACACCAAGGTTACACTAGACAGGGCTTTGGTGATCGCTGCTATTATTGATGGGCTGCATGTGAATGTGGGGCAGGTGATTATGGGTCACATAGTTGAGGTGGCTCAGAGGAGAGCCAGGAGTATTATCTGTCCTTACTTGATCAATCAGTTGTGCTATAGTGCCAGAGTTACCAGACTGTCCACGGATGAGGAGAAGAAGCCAGGCACAGAGATTCACCCTCTGAAGAAGAGGGGTGCACAGGGAGGTAGGCACAAGAAGAGGAAGATTGACATGCTAAGCCCACAGTTTGGACAGTTCACAGAGCCCACTTCTGAGGTCGGTGCTTCATCTTCTGCAGGACCCCTCTAGTTTTGACCTTCCACGATGTGGTACATATATTCTCAGATACATGGAGTTGATGCTCAGATCTGAGAGCTAGTTGTTGGCCTCCTTACCGGACTATCTGGAGCTACCATATTTGAGGGTGCTTCTACACCTACTATTGCTTCTGTAATTGCTGCACAGAAGGCCATGTCCAATAGACTTGAGCACCTGAGTCAGAGGCAGGGGAAGATTGAGCAGCGACAGAGGACCTTCCAAGAGCACGAGAAGAGGAAGAGTAAGTTCTTGAACAAGATGATGGGAAAGCTCCGGAGCTTATGCGGTAGTAGTTCGTCAGATGATGAGGACTTGTCCTTCCCCTCCGATGAGAGCTCAGAGTGATTGCATTTCAAGGAGCCCCTCGTATTCTCTTTTGATATTTGTACTGTGAGGACACAGTGTGATTTTCAGTTGGGGGTGCCTCCCTTATGACTCTTGTTTTATATTGACTGTTTTGGATGTTTGGGATTGTTTTGTTGATTTTTTTACTATGTTGTGGATGTCATTTTTATTTTGTTGATGATGTGCCTTTGTCGGGCTTTTGGATCTTAATCGTGTATCGTGTTGGATTAGTTGTTTTTGATTTATTATTTTTTATTGCTTTTGGTAGCTTCTTTATTTTGTTGCTTTTATTTTCTGATGGAGTTGTTGATTGGAGATGTTGTTGATTGGTGATGCCCTATGATAGATAGAGTGACAACTTTCTTAAAGGTAAAGCGTCGGTTTGTTGTGTGGTTAAGTCTGAGTAGCCATTGGTGTTGTGTGGTGACGTCTGAGTAGCCATTGTTATTGTGTGGTGTAGTCTGAGTAGCCGGTCCCGATTAGATGTATGAAGTTTCCCAATGATGAATTGGTTGACGACTTTCTTAAGGAAAAATTCATCATTGCCTTTTTGGGAGGTTGTGGCTTGTTTGGCACTAAGAATATTTTCTTGCATTTGAAAATTGTGTTTTGGAACATACCCCTCCATTTTGAAAATTGAGCATATGTTTGAATGATTTTGTGACAACTCTTGTGACTCTTTTTGCGACTTTTGATTCGTTGGCGGTGTAATTGTTCATTGCCACTTGTTTGTTGAAAAGGAAATAATATTTTGATCCATCTTGAGTGATTTGCATGCCATGCGTGGTGAGTTGTTGAATAATGCCTTGTGTTAGCTTATGTTACCTAGAACTTGCTTGGTTGGTCTTGAAATATTGGTCTTAATTGAGTTGGGTTGGAAAAATGATCTTAGGCTTTCTTTCATTGTTCTTGAAGTCCACTTGGCCTAAAAATCCTACCTTTGCACTAAATGTACCCTTAGTTGTCCCCTTTGAGCCTAAATCTTTTTTATTGGCAACCTCATTACAAGCCTTATCCAATTTGAAAATATATATCTCTCTTGAACCCTTTCCCTCCCTAAACTTGAAGTTGTAAGAATTGAGGCTAAAAGCCTAAGTTGGGGGTGTTTTGTGAAAGTCATAGAAGGGATGCCTATTGCATAACAGTGTGTTATAAAAAAAAGAGAATAGAATGATGAATGGAGGAAAAACATCAAAAAGTAAGAAAAAGTTGTGAAAAATAAAGTGAATAAAAGAATCTTAAATCCTCCAAAAATTTGAAAATGGTTGCATGTGGGGCATCTAGAGTGAAAATAAGAAAAAGAGAATGTGAAATGTGCATTGGTTTGGAAAGTGAAGCAAATGTGGAAAAGTTTGAAAATGTTGAGTTGTTGAGTAGAGTTCAAGGAGGGTGTAGTCGGTTGTACCTAAATGATATCCTTACCTTCCCTAAGCCTTCATTACAAGCTTAACAAAGTCCTTTGTGATTCCTAAACAAATGAAGTTGAGGTAATGTTGATTGAAAATATGGGCAAGCCTATGGTGTGGCATTTGTGTTCATGAGATGTTCTATTCTGAGTGTGAGTGTTTGTGCTTTTGTCCCTTGTTTGTAAATACTTTGTGAGTGTTTTGGGACATTTCTTTTCTTTTGAGGGCATGTATTTGTCTTGAGTGGTGATCTTGAAAATTCCTAATTGCGTCAAGTGAGCATGTAGAAGTGCTACAGAGTTGAGTCATTTCTTGAGTTTGAGTTGTTGTCACTTAATGATTCTTGGGTTTTGAAAAATGCACCAAGAAAATGAGGGATTGTTTTTGTGAAAAGTTTTGCTTGAGGACTATTTGTTAGTACCAACCAAAGTCATGAACATGATCTCTACTTGGAATGAAAGTGTGTTGTTCTTATTGTGATTGCCTCTTGTGCTTTTGATTTTATTTTGCTTGAGGACAAGCAAAGTTTCTAAGTTGGAGGTGTTGATGCGTGGGTGATTTTCACTCATTTGGAGTCCTTTTCTTATGATTTTGTGGCACTTAAGTAGAGAAAGAGGCTAATATTCCTTTGAATATGATTGTTTCAGGTACATATTGTTTAAAAATGAGTTTTGATGAAAAAGAATGGAAATTAGGGCAAAATGGAGCTAAAAACAAGAAATTGGAGCTGGCAGTGAAGTACTCTCCGTGAACGCGGAGATCAAGTCACTTGGGAGGCGCGAACACAGGAAGCCTCCGGGAAAGTGGAGTGTGAGGCCACTGGCCAGCGCGAATGCGGGTGAGCATCTGCAAACGTGGAGTTCAATAAATTTGAGTACCACGAACGAGGGACATCCTCCGCGAACGCGGAGTACAATTATGCTAAGCTTCGCGAACGCGGAGAAGAAATATGACTGACATCTGGGCAGATTTGAAATATCACATTTTGACCTTAATTCACCATATACACTCATTCACAGCCATCAATAAATTATTAATTAGATTTGACACTGAAAATAGAGAGAAAAACCTTGGGGAATGAGGCTTGGGCATAGCTTTGAGAGCAAGATTCCTCAACAAACACCATTAGAGTGAAGATTGTGAGCTTAATTTGAAATTATTTTTCATTCATTCTTTAACTCTTTGCTTTGTATTGTTGAATTCTAGGTGTTAATTGTTGAATAGTGATTTGGATATTGTGTTAGACATAATCAATATTTGGGTTTTTTATTTCTATCTTGTGCTTTTATAATTAGTTGAATGCTTTATCATTTATGAAATGGGTTTTTGATTATCCAATTGATCTAATGCTTTGATTGCTCTTCCAAAGGAATTGAACACTTCTAGGACTTGCCCATCTACTTTGATTTAGCTTGTGAGAGTTATTTGAGGTTGGGAAAGTTTAATTGGTGCATTAATTTAGGTTTAACAACTCATTTGTTGGATTGTTGCTAGAAATAGTAAATCCTTACATTGGTTTTAATCGGATTGCTTATGTTTCTACTTGATTGGGTTCGATATAGCTAATTGAGAAATATTTGCCTATGTTCGATAGAATTAGGTAGATAATTTAGATTCAGAGGAATATATGATTTTACCCATGATTAGTTGAGATTGTATGATGCTAATTTGCAATGGATCGTATGGGTGTTGACTGATTTCCTATTCCCAAATCCCTTTGGTAATCTTATTCGAAAAGGCTTTGTCCCTTGTTCTCCTCTATCCCCTATCGGAAATTCGTTACTTGAAATCTTCTCATTTTATATTTGTATCTTATATTTCGGATTCAAAAAAGTAGCTAGTAATTCTTTGTCTCTTCAATTGCCTTGCACATTGTTCCTCGTGGGATCGACCCCAACTCCTCGTTGGGTTTATACTTTTTAGCGACCGCCCACACTTCGAATAGTATAAGGTGTGGTTGAGCGTTATCACTCCCCATACTCACTACCTTCCAGCTCAAGGCATCTGCTACCCTACTGCATGAATCCTCATATGACTAGAAGCATAAGCAATAATTCTACCCTACTGCATCAAAATACAACCAAGGCTAACATCGGAAGCATCCCAGTAGACGATAAACTCATGGCCTTCCATAGGAAGAGTCTGAATCGGCGCTTAAGTCAACAAGGTCTTGAGAATCAAAAAGCTCACCTCACACTAATCAGACCACTGGAAAGGAATAAGCATCTGAGACAATCTAGTCAAAGGTGCTGCATTCAAAGAAAATCCATCCATGAACCGTCTGTAGTAAACTGCTAATCCGATGAAACTATGAACCTCAGTATCAAAAGTAGGTTTGGCCCTTCCACGAACAAACTCAACCTTTGCCGGATAGACCATAATCACATACTTGGACTTCACGTTCCCCAATAATGCTAGAAACACAAGACAAAACTTACACTTAGTGAATTTGGCATACAATCACTGATCTCTCAAGGTATGAAAGAAAATCCTTAGATGTTGCTCATGCTGCTACCTACTCCTAGAGTAGACAAAGATGTCATCGATAAGCGCTATCACAAAAGAGTCCAAATAGGGTCTGAACACATGGTTATCAACTCCATGAATGTTGTTGGGGCATTAGTCAACCCAAAAGACATGACTAAAAACTCAGAGAGTTGTCAAAGTGAGTCCTAAAGGCAGTATTAGGGATGTTTGATGCCTTAACTATTAACTGGTGGTAGCCCGATCTCAACTCTATCTTAGAGTGCATTGTTGCACCCTAAAGCTTGTCAAATAAGTCATCAATCCATTGCATATGATACCTTTTCTTCATGATCACCTTGTTCCGCTACCTAAAGTCAATACATATATGCAAAGTACCACCCTTCTTCATCACGAACAAGACATGGGAACCCTAAGGAGATACACTCATTCTTATGAACCCTTTGCGCATGAGGTCCTAGAGCTGTTTCTTAAGCTACCTAAACTCAACTAGAGCCATCCGGTATGGTGAAATAGAAACTGGTTGCGTGCCCGACTTAACATTGATAACAAAATTAGTTTCACGCTCAGGAGAAAGACCGGGTAGACCAATAGGATACACATCAACAAACTCTCAAACCATAGGAACTAATTCGATAGGAGGAGTGTCGGCACTTGTATCATGGACATAAGAAAGATCAGATAGAAAGCTTTTCTTACCAACCGTCACACCATCAAAAAAGAGATCACGCTTTTTGGCATATAACTATCATAACCGGCCCACACAAGAGGAGGAATACTAGGCATTCACAAGGTAATAGTCTTTAAGAATCTATCCAAGATTTCATGATAGGGAGACAACCAATCCATTTCTAGAATCATGTCAAAATCCACCATATGTAACACAATCAATTCTACCCAAGTATCATACCCCAAGATGGTCATCACACAAGATCTATAAACTCGGTCCACTACTAAAAAACCTATAGGGGTAGCTACAATGTAGGAACATAAATTGGCTCACAAGATAACTCTAAACGCGTAGATAAATAATGAGACATATATAAAAATGTAGATCCTACATCAAATAAAGCATATGCATGCTAATGAGAGAAAGAGATTGTACCTCTGATGACAGCATCCAAACACTTTGCCTTTGGCCTCCCCAAAAAAGCATACATATGGCTGCATCCACCTCTATCGCCCGACCTTCCTGACTGAGACCCACCTAGAGTACCATGGGGACCACCCTTGCTACCCTGAGCACCACCTTTAGTTGATGGTATTGGAGCTCTGGGGGCCTGGACTTGCTGCCCCTACTGCCCTAAAGGTCGAACCATAGGGCACTCTCTAGCAAAGTGGCAAAACTCGCAACACTCATAACAACCCTTATGACAAGCGACACACTAAAATAACTCGACTGGAACTATATGGCCACCACAACTCGTATACCTTGAATGAGACACCTGAGAAGTCTGACCCAACTGACCATTAGCACTTGTAGTAGGGCCACCTTCTGTAAGCTGAAGAGTTGCCTCAACCGGCCTAGCAGGCTGAAATTTATGTGGGTAACCTATGCCTCTACCCATTACCATGTGTGAGACCTACTAAAATCACCCTGACAATAGGGCCTCTTCTGGCTGTTTCCATAGGCCTCATGATGGATCCCCTCGATGGTGCGTGCAAGATAAACTACCCAGAGAAATGAACAATCCAACACTACCACATACTTTGTAGCGAAACAAAGCAGAAATGACAGTCCTCTAACGAATATGTGCACCCTCTTCTGCTCTGTTGAGATTAGCATAGTTGCATGTCTAGCTAACTCATGGAACTGTGTCATAGTATACAAATGGCAGTGATCCCTGAGAAAAGTCTATGAGCTCATCCCGCAACCGCTCCCTTAGACTGCGAGGTACATACTTCTCAAACAAAGCCACAAAGAAATGAGCTCAAGTCATCAAAGGTGACCCAACTAGCCCGCGCTAAAGGTAGGACCTCCATTACTGATTCACTGACCCATATAGCTAGAAAGAAGTATAATTAACCCCGTGAGAATCCACTCAACTAAGGTTATGAAACTTCTCCTGAAAACTGAATAGAAACTCATGAGTATCCCATGCCCACAGCACTGGAGAACCTGGGATGACCCAATCTGATGAACTGTTCCAACATCTTCTGCTCCTCAAAAGACATAGCTGGCCTAGCTGCCATAGGTGGATAAAAAGCCTGAACTGGCTGAACCACTCAACGAGGAAGAGTAGCAGCATGATGTTCCTGTGATTCTTAACACCCTATGCCCCTGCCTCGGCTGAAGTCTGAGCCACACCTCAAACCTAGGGTCCAACTGAAGTACTAGACAAAGTCCCTTCCTGTGACATACCCTCCATGAAGCTGAGGATCCTGGCTAATGTATCTTGAAGCACTGTTGTGGCCACGAATCCTGATACAGGTTGGGTTGGCCCAACACCATCCAGATGATGCTAAACATGCTCAACCTCTATCTCAGGCTCTTATGACGGTGCCCGCTCCTGATCTCGAGCTGGTGTTGCAGCCAAAGCTCTGCCTCAACCTCTTGGTTGGCCTTGATTTCCAACCCTAGCAGGGGCTCAATTCAGAGGTGCGGGTGGCTTTCATCAACCTGAAGACGATATCGTCCTAGCCATTTGAAAAGGAATGGAACATACAAAGTGTAAATATTTCAAATAACACCAACGCACAACAAGAAATAAGAAACAGTGATGTATTCCTAAGGATGTCCTATATCCTCTAAAAGATAAGATACGGACATTATCGTACCGATCCACGAGACTCTACTAGTGTTTTTCTCCTGTGTTGGTAAGATCGGTGAACCTAAAAAATTGATACCAGGCTGTCATGACCTAAAATAAGGCCATGATGGCATCTACTATAACCCTAAGAGTAGGAAATCCTAAATCCAAAAGATAGGTTGCGGCAGATAACAATTTAAATAACAATAATAAGAATAAGTGGAAGATAAGAATAATATATAGAAAACAGGCCATACCATAAAACTACAGTATGATACGAAATATACAATAGAGGACAAAAAGCGATTGAGAAAAACTAACACAAGACCTAACTTCGAACTAAGCGTCACCTATATAGGAGCTGATAAGTACAGAAAGGCATATGCACAAGAGAACTGACTAAGTATAACACCTCAGATTCAAAAAGAAGGAAAATAAATTATTTGGGAGTTGTAGGTTGTACCTACGGCTTCCACCTACGATTGGTAGGAGGACCTATGGACCGTAGGTGGCAATCGTAGATGGTAGGGAAAATGTTTTCTAAAAGTCGAGTCGCAATATTCTTTTGACGCCTCAACAAGACGGTCCATCGTTTCTTCTATGGACTGTAGATAGTAATCGTAGGTCATCCCCTGACTTAGTGAAATTTTCAGGGTTCAAGGTTGGACTGACGGTCGGTATGTACGATCCATCAATGGACCTACGAACCGTACATGGGGTCTCGTCGTTTGAAGGTCCAAAATAATAGTATCTGAATTTTTCTACGATTGACCGAGACGGTCCATAGTTGGACCTACGGACTGTAGGTCTGAACTATAGGTCAAGATCCGGTAGTTATTCTTAAGGGCTTTTTGGCCCTTTTCCTAATTGATCAATTCCTAATCTAAGTTGGTTAAGACCTAATCCTAGACCCGATATAAGGCTTCTAAGCCTAATTCTACCCTTTTCTAATCACTTCCAAACTCCCTCAAAAATATTTCCCCAAATAATTCTCTCTCTAGAAGCATGAAGAAGAAGAAGGAGAATCTAGGATTTCAAGATCAAGCCTCCTAATCCTCCATTGATTTCAAGCTTTTGGCATCAAGGTATGATAACTTTCACCTATGGAGTCCTTTCCTCCTTAGGGTTCCTAAATTCTCCAAATTTGCAAAGTTAGATTCTTCAATTGAAATTAGGGTTTTTCTTATATCTTATAGGTTCTTTCCAATTTTATCAAATTGATTGATTTAAGTCTTTCTATGAATGAATTGAAGTTGAATTTCCATGAGCAAGAGGGTTCTCCCAATGTGGTTATCTGTATGTTGAAACTCTTTAATCTTGATGTTTATGCTTTGCTTGACCTCAGTGCTACCTTGTCTTTTGTGACGTCATATGTGCCTATGAGGTTTGATATTCTTCCAGATGTGTTGTTAGATCCTTTTTCTGTCTCTACTCCTATTGGTTAATCTATTGTGGCGAAGAGAGTCTATAGAGATTGTCTCATCTCCTTATCCCATATATTCACTCATGTTGATCTTGTAGAGCTTGATATATTAGATTTTGATGTTATTCTTGGGCTGGATTGGCTGCATACATGTTATGCTACTATTGATTGTAGAACCCGAGTAGTCAAGTTTCAATTTCCAAATGAACCCATTCTAGAGAGGAAAGGGGGAAATTTTATGCTTGAGAGTCGATTTATTTCTTGTCTTAAAGCTAGAAAGATGATTTATAAGGGTTGCATATACCATCTTGTTTGAATTAGGGATATGGATTCTAAAACCCCTATCTTTGAGTCGGTCCCTGTTGTGAATGAGTTTCTGAAAGTGTTTCTTAATGATCTACCCGATATTCCTCCCGAAAGAGAAATAAACTTCGGTATTGACCTTCTCCCAGATATGCAACCTATCTATATTCCTCCTTACCGATTGGCTTTGGCAGAACTTAAGGAATCGAAGGAGCAGTTGAAAGATTTGTTGGATAAGGGCTTCATCCGACCGAGTATCTCTCCATGGGGTGCTCCAATTTTGTTTGTTCGGAAGAAAGATGGTTCACTTCGCATGTGCATTGACTACCGCCAACTGAATAAAGTTACTATTAAGAACAAGTATTCTCTTCCAAGAATAGATGATTTGCTTGATAAACTTAAAGGGGCGAGTTACTTCTCTAAGATTGACCTTTGGTTGGGTTATCACCAATTGAGGGTGAAGGAAGATGACATTCCGAAGACGGCCTTTAAGACTAGATATAGTCATTTTGAATTTTTAGTAATGTCATTTGTTTTGATAAATGCTCTAGCCCCATTTATGAAATTGATGAATAGCGTGTTTAGACAATACATAGATATGCTTTTGGGTATTCTTTGATTGCCTCTCCATTGGCGTCTTTGACCCAAAAGAAAGTTAAGTTTGTATAGTCTGAAGCGTGTGAGAAGAGTTTCCAAGAATTGAAAGATAGGCTTAACTCCGCTTCGATATTGACCTCACCGGAAGGGTCTGATGGATTTGTAGTTTCTTGTGATGCCTCAAGAATTGGGTTGGGTTGTGTCCTTATGCAAAATGGGAAGGTAATTGCTTATGCTTAGAGGCTACTTAAGATTCATGAAAAGAACTATCCTACCCATGACTTAGAACTAGCGGAGTTTGTGTTCGCTCTAAAGATTTTGAGGCATTACTTGTATGGTGTCCATGTGGATGTCTTCACTGACCATAAGAGTTTACAATATGTGTTCAAGCAAAAGGATCTGAATCTTCGCCAATGAAGGTGGCTTGATTTGCTAAAGGACTATGATATGAGTGTCCTCTATCACCCCGGCAAGAAAAATATGGTGGCGGATGCCCTTAGTCGGCTATCCATGGGTAGTGTTGCTTATGTTGAAGATAGTAAGAAGGAAATGGTTAGCGATGTTCATAGATTGGCCCGATTGGGTGTCCGGTTAATTGATTCTAATGATGAAGGTGTTGTTGTTCATAATGGTTCAAAATCCTCCTTTGTTTCGGATGTGAAAGCAAAGCAAGGTCTTGATCCAATTATGATGGAATTGAAAGAAGCGGTGCTACCAAAGTACGTTGAGGATTTCTCCCAAGGGGGAGATTGTGTACTATGATATCAGTCACCTGGGAGCCACCAAGATGTACCATGACTTCCGGGAGTTCTATTAGTGGAATGGGATGAAGAAGGACATTGAAGAATTTGTGGCCAAGTATCCTAATTGTCACCAAATGAAAGTCGAGCATCAATGTAATGACCGTGTCATTTATGTGTTAATGCCTCTTTTCTGTCATTTAGAGCGTTCCTGTAGCAACCCCAAGTCATTTATGACTTGCACGCACTGACTGTTCGGTCGCCTGGTCATTCGTTTTGTTTTTATGCTTGTTTTCCTGTTTTGGAGGTTTTGGACCTTGAAAAATTGATTTCGGTCATAACTTTAGGTAAACGACCTCAGATGGGAATTCTGACGGTTCCATCAGCTCTGGAGCGAGCAAATTACTCTACAAGCATGGTTTTCCCTAGTCCCGAGGCTTCCGGTGTGATTTTGGGGTCAGTTAGCTCTTTATCCTTCGAAATTTATCTCAAAATTGACTTTGGTCAACATTCTTGGTAAACATGCTCGGATAAAAATTCCGTCAGCGCGGTTAGTTCCAGAAGGCCATGTTTTGCCTAGAATTACCCTTCGAGAACTTTCGAGAGCTTTCGATCAAAATCCGAGGCCTCCGATAGAAATTGGCTAAAATGACCCATTGGGTGTGGGACCCACTTTTTAACAAAACGACCTCGTATTGAAATTTCAACTGCTCCATTGAGTTCGGAACGTCGAATTTGAGGGGGTGGCATATATCGTTTGCATGCACGGGGTTCCAAATGAATTCCGAGCACCCCGTCGGAGTTTTAGAGTTGACCAAAACTCAGCTTTTACAGCTGTCAAAAATGCAGACACATTTACCCTCCGCGTTCGAGGGATAGGCTCCATGTTCACAAAAATGTGAGAGTGTCTACTCCGTATTCGCGGGCTAGAGGCTGCGTTCGCGGAGGTCAGTGTCGTTGGGCTCCGCATTCACAAAGGTCTGTGGTGTGGGGGTGTTCTTGTTTTCCATGTTCGCGGGTTGGGGGCCGCATTGGCGGAGCTGTTGTCGGTATGCCTCCGTGTTCACGGGCTAGGGGCCGCGTTCACGGAGTAGTTGTTAGTTTCCCTCCGCGTTTGAGGGGCCTTGGGGCCGCATTCTCATAGAAGAGCGGGTGGCAGTGGTTTATATAAGGAGGTCGAGCTCATTTGGATGTTTCATTTAAAAATTCATATCTCCCTCCTCGGTTATAGGTTTTTGGTGATTCAAAGTCCCAGGTGTTTAGATTGTCGTCAGCTTCGTGGCTTCATGGTTTGATTGCGTTGGGTGTACCTCGTTTTCTATGAATTCGAGGCTTAAGTTGCTATCTTAGGCCAATTAGTTGTAAGGTTTTGTGTTTATTATTTGTGTTACTTGGAGCTGATTCAAGCCCCGATGAGTGTTCCATTTTTTAATACAAGTTCGGGGGAGGATTTAGGACCTCTTCACAGAGTCAATTCTGGAAAATCTAGAGCGGGTCCCTCGTTCCCGATTTTGACTTCGAAATTAGTCTTTCTCCGAATTTGATGATTTTAGTGTCTAAATGACCGTATTGACACTGTGATTCTATTTTTAATAGCGTGGCAGCAGTCTAAGGCCGTACGGAAGGGAAAAGCTCAGGCAGAGTGACTTGGAGCGCGTGTGATTGGCTTCTGGTAGATTACGACTTCCCTTCTTTCTAGATTGAGCTTGAATGCGTAAATGCTGGTTGATGTGTGTGAATCTGGGGTGAGTAGCTAGTATTTCAAGTCTTCTTCTACGATTTTCTTCGTTTAGATTTAATTTATGGGCTGTTCGAGATTAGTATCAGGCTTAGGCTGAGTAGATGACTTGTGTTGCTGTTGATTTGCTCTGGGTTATTTGTTGGGTGGCTATCTATTGATGCATGCGTGGGTACGAGATATTTGCTTGGTTTCAATTGATTTCTATGATTGCTTCCCCCTTAAAATAGGTTAGGATAGTATTGCCTTACTCCTATGCACCTATTTACTTGAGTATGTATTCGACGTCATTTCAGATGGACTAGGTCTTAGTAGACTGGTATAGCTGACTTGAGTCTTATAGTATGAGCCTTAGTTTAGGCTTTTTCGTGGCTTTCGTTTCTTTCTCGCCTATTTCTGCGATTCTGGGGTACTATCGAAAGATGTTGCTGTTGCGCCGATTAACGGATGGATCTGGCTAGGCTGGGAGCCTGCGGTTGATATTCTTATGGGGGAGGCGGCCCGTGATGCGTAGCCTTGTATTGTATTGTTTTATGTGGCTTTATCCGGTTTGAGGTTGTTAGCTCCAGTACGCAGCTGACGTTACCCGGTTAGCATTCGGTATTTCTAGCGCTAGACTGTCGGGGGTAGGCTACTAGTATTCGGTCTGCAGCTAACGTTAAACGATTACAGCCAGGTATTTCCAGCTAGATGTCGTTGCTCGTAGGCTACTAGTCCCAGCTGCGTAGCTAACGTTACCCGGTTGGAGTCGGTATTTCCAGTGCTAGGCTGTTGAGCGAGAGGTGTGATTTTCGGTCTGAGGCTGACGTTACACGATTAGAGTCTGATATTTCCAGCTCGTGACTGATGATTGGGCTGGGCCTGGGTATTGTTCTAGCACGAGGTTGACGTTTCACGGTTAAAGTCTGGGATTTCCACCTCCTAACTGATGATAGGACGGGGCCCAGGTGTAATCTTTTTTGGTCTGGGACCCATGGCTGTTTATAGTTCTGGAGTTGTGTTTTCCTTCGTTTATGTAGAATAGCTCTTCTGTTTACCTGTTGGGCTTATGGGAGTTCATTCGGCTTTTATTTAAACTTGCGCACAAGTGTGTCCAGTGGGTCTTATGGGCGGCTCAGCTGGGTTTAGCCTAGTTGTTCTTTGTTTACTTTCCGCTTTCTCTGCTTCCGTTCTGTTGACCTCTGTTTGTGCTGATTCTATCTTGTCTGCCTGTTTTTACCTTTCTTGCTCAGTTAGCCTTTGATGCCTAACTGTGTACCTATTGTGTTGGTACTCATGTTACACTCTGCATCTATTTTTGTTATCCAGGTCTGAGCACCAGTTCTCAACGTTGAGTTCGAGCCTGCAACTGTCTATTCAGGAGACGAGAGTGAGCACACGGTGTTCTTGGATTACATGTCTTCTTCTATATTTATATTTTGACTTGTCTTTTGTTTTCGAGACAATTTGTTTCTGTGGTCCACTTTTGGGACTTGTACTCTTGTTAGTAGTTCTGTACTTGTGACTTCCAGGTTCTGGGAGGTGTCTTGTATATATAGATTGGTTTTTCTTCCGCCTTCTTTTGTGTTGTATTTGTTGCTTCCGCTTAGTTGAGTATTAGTTTCCACCCTTAGTCGCATTACTGCTAAGTTTCGAGAGGGTGTTTTCTAGCCTACTGGTAGGTTGGTAGGTGACATCATGATTCAAGAAATCGGGTCGTGATAATTTTTTATCAGAGCCGTAGGTTCATTTGTTTCACTTGTACAGAACTAGAATCTAGTAGAGTCGTGAGGATCGGCGCGGAGACGTCCGTGACTTATCTTCGGGAGGGTACAGGGCGTCCGTAGTAGGTTTTCTTGTTTTGATTCCTTTTCGTGTGTTGTATGTGATTGGTTTCATGAAATCTCATTTGCTTTACTCTGTTGCAGGATGGCTCGTACACACAGTGGAGGTCGAACCCGAGGTCGAGGTGGTGCTGCGGTACCAAGCCGCGATAGAGCGAGGACTCTGGAGTCGGAGCCTTGGGTAGATCAGATTCCTCCTCAGCTGGTGGAGCCGGGACCGCCCAGCCACCGCCCGTACCAACTGCCCCCCCGAATCTTCAGGGCATGCTTGCTCATATCCTAGCTGCTATCGAGGGTCTGCAGCAATCGGCCCCAGTACTTATCCTAGAGTCGATTCCAGCACAGTAGGGCCAGCATGCGGTAGCGGTTCCAGAGGTTCTAAGCTGCCAAAACTAGCCGTGGTTCAGCCAGACCCTTTGGACGGGGCTATGTCACTGGGAAAGCAGAAGATGCTCTGGGTGATTGTTAGACTATCATCGCCGAGGTTTTCTGGGGCTGTTGAGAAGGATGCCCAAGAGTTCATGACTACTTGCCGAGAAAGATTGCACACTTTGGGGTTAGTGGAATCTAGGGGATCTGACTTGACAGCTTATCAGTTTGACGGGCTGGCCAGACAGTGGTGGCAGTCTTTTATCGAGACCAGGCGAGCTGGGTCACTACCGGTATCGTGGATTGAGGTTTCTGAGGCCTTTCTGTCTAGGTATATTCCACAGAGTGTTAGGGATCGACTCTGTGATAAGTTCATGAGGTTGGAGCAGGGCTCCATGATGGTATCAGAGTATGGGGCAAGATTTCTTGAGTTGTCTCGTCATTCAGCCATGATTCTGCCTAGAGAGAAGGAGCGGGATTGATGCTTTGTCAGAGGCTTGAGGCTACAGTTGAGGATTGAGTCGCAATCAATGCTATCAGCAGGCCGTTCATTTCTGGATGTGGTGGACCATGCCTGCACTATTGAGCAGCTCCATCACGAGGCCCGTGGGGGCAGCGGCAAGAGGTCTAGTCTAGATGATAGCTTCGGTGGGGCCCGTCATAGGTCGAGGGATACCCGAGATGGAGTTCATCAGGGGTTCAGTCGGGCTAGTCTAGTCGCCCATATCAAGCAGTATTACAAATCACAAAGGGTGACCATCACCGTCAGAGTAGGCATAGTGCCGGCAAGAGTCAGGGCCGAGGTGGTTTCCAGTCAGGTACATCAGGTCGAGGTGGCCGGCCTTCAGCGGTGAGAAGATCTTCGCAAGGTTGCATCACTTTTGGGGAGCTTGGTCATTGGGCTAGGGAGTGCCCTGTTTATAGGTCAGCTTTACTAGCTCCTCAGGCGGCGAGATCGGTTTTAGTGGTAGCACCTCAAGCTAGAGGAGGAGGTCAGCAGCAGGGTGCTCGGGGAGGTTCCTGAGGAGGCAGGACAGGCGGTAGAGTTGATGCTCTAGGTAGAGGTACCCAGGGCAATTTATATGCATCTCCAGCTAGAGTAAAGGCCGAGGCATCCAATGATGTGATCACACATACGGTTTTTTTATGCCATCAGTCCGCTTAAGCCTTCTTTGTCCCTGGTTCTACTTATTCTTATGTGTCGGCTTATTGTGTGCCTCGATTGGGAGTGAGTCCTGAGCCCTTATCTGTGCCTTTGCGTGTTTCGACCCCAGTAAGGGATTCTTTAGTAGTGGATCGAGTGTGTAGATCTTGTGTGGTAACTATTTAGGGAAAGGACACTCTGGCCGATCTTATTGTGCTTTGTATGGGGGATTTTGATGTGATTCTGGGCATGGATTGGCTATCCCCACACCGGGCCATCTTGGATTGCTATGCCAAGATCGTTACTTTAGCCATGCCTGGTATTCCGCTGGTGGTGTGGCAGGGCTCTCACAGTTGCACACAAGTCGGGGTGATTTCTTGTATTCAGGCCCAGAGGTTGGTAGACAGCAGATGTTTGGCTTATTTGGCATATGTTATAGATGTTAGTAGGGTGGGCCCTACAGTTGATTCTGTGCCTATAGTCCAGAGTTCACTGATGTGTTTCCCGCCAACCTTCCTGACCTACCGAGAGCGGGATATGGACTTCGCCATAGACTTGGAATTGGGCACTCGTCCTATTTCTATTCCACCTTATCGTATGGCCCCTGCAGAGCTCAAGGAGCTCAGTGTTCAACTTCAGAACCTCTTGGGTAAGGGGTTCATTCGACCTAGTGTTTCACCTTGGGGTGCCAAGTCCTATTTGTGAAAAAGAAGGATGGCACCATGCGGATATGTATTGATTACAAGCAGCTAAATAAGGTGACGGTGACGAACCATTACCCCATGCCTCGCATTGATGATATATTTGACCAGCTTCAGGGTGCCGCCGTGTTTTCGAAGATTGACATGAGGTTTTTCTACCATCAGTTGAGGGTGAGAGCAGCAGACATCCCTAAGACAACATATAGGACTCGTTACGAC
Source organism: Solanum appendiculatum (assembly GCA_018342035.1). Taxonomy (NCBI): domain Eukaryota; kingdom Viridiplantae; phylum Streptophyta; class Magnoliopsida; order Solanales; family Solanaceae; genus Solanum; species Solanum appendiculatum. The sequence continues at coordinate 423,822 of JAGDQO010000648.1, forward strand.
CATTATGAGTTCCTAGTGATGTCTTTTGGGTTGATTAATGCCCCTGCCGCTTTCATGGACTTGATGACTCGTGTATTTCGGCCGTATCTGGACTCCTTCGTCATAGTCTTTTTTGATGACATCTTGGTATACTCGCGGAGCCATAGTGAGCATGAGCATCATCTGAGGATAGTGCTCCAGACTTCGAGAGATCATCGACTTTATGCCAAATTCTCTAAGTGCAAGTTTTAGCTTGAGTCCGTCACATTCTTGGGACACGTGGTGTCCAAGGATGGTATTATGGTGGATCCGATGAAGATTGAGGATATTCGTGATTGGGCTAGGCCCACTTCTGTGACTGAGGTTCGTAGCTTCGTCGGATTGGCAGGTAACTACATGCTCTTTTTCGAGGCTTTCTCCACTATAGCAGCACCTCTGACTCAGTTGACTCGCCAGGATGTTCCCTTTGTGTGGTCGGAGGAGTGTCAGAGGAGCTTTCTGAGGCTTAAAGAGTTGCTGACCACACCGCTCATATACTGACTCTTCTAGTTGAGGGCGAGTGCTTCACAAATTATTGTGACACATCAGGCGTTGGTTTTGGTTGTGTTATGATGCAGCAGTGCTAGGTTATTGCTTATGCGTCGAGGCAACTTAAGCTGCATGAGCGCAACTACCCCACTCATGATCTGGAGTTGGCAGCGGTAGTTTTCGCGCTTAAGATCTTGGAGCATTATTTAATGAAGTTCGTTGTGAAATCTATACCGATCACCGGAGCCTTCAGTACATTATGAACGAGAGGTATCTTAATTCGAGGCAGCGTCGTTGGATTGAGCTTCGGAAGGACTATGATCTCTCTACTCTCTACCACCCGGGCAAGGCGAATGTAGTAGTAGACGCCTTGAGTCGAAGGCCAGGGAGTATGGGTAGTCTAACATTCCTTTCTGTTTTGGAGCTACCCTTGGCTTTGGACATCCAGTCCTTAGCCAATCGGATGGTCAGACTTGATGTTTCAGATTCCAGCCGAGTGTTAGCTTATGTGGGGGTTCAGTCATCGCTTCTTGATCAGATCTGTAGTCGTCAGTTCGAGTATGAGTCTTTGGTGGCACTCAAAGATAGAGTCTTGGTGGGTGATGTAGGGCAGGCTTCCTTAGATTCAGATGTGGTTTTGAGGTTTGCTGGTTGTTTGTGTGTTCTGAGAGTTGGTGATTTGATCCAGCTGATCCTTAGCGAGGCCCATGACTCCAGGAATTCCAACCATCCGGGCACGGCTAAGATGTATCGTGATTTGAGGCAACACTACTGGTGGGGCGGTATGAGGAGGGACATCTCAGACTACGTGTCCCGTTGCTTGTGTTGCCAGCAGGTGAAGGCTGAGCATTTGATGCCTAGTGGACAGTTGCAGAGATTACCCATTCCTGAGTGGAAGTGGGAGCGTATTGCCATGGACTTCGTTGTGGGGCTGCCACAGACTTCTAGAGGTGTTGACAACTTTTGGGTAATCGTGGATCGATTGACCAAGTCAGCACACTTCATACCTGTTCATACATCCTTCCACGCTGAGAGGTTAGCTCGTATCTACATCCGGGAGGTGTTCCATCTTAATGGTGTCCATGTTTCCATAATTTTAGACCGGGGTCCGCAGTTCACTTCTAGCTTCTAAATGATGTTTCAGGAAGAGTTGGGCACCCGGGTGGATCTTAGCAAAACTTTTCACCCGCAGACTGATGGCCAGTCAGAGCGCACTATCCAGGTCCTTAAGGATATGTTGCGGGCGTGTGTTATAGATTTTAGAGGTCAGTGGGACCATTTCTTGCCCTTGGCAGAGTTTGCGCACAACAACAGCTACCATTCCAGCATTCAGATGGCCCCATCTGAGGCCTTATATGGTAGGCGTTGTTGCACTTCAGTTGATTGGTTTGAGTCTACGGAGCCTAGGCCGCGGGGGACAAATCTGTTTCAGGAGACCATTGTGCATGTGAGATTGATTCAGGATGGCTCAGAGTAGACAGCGGAGTTATGCAGACCGCAGGAGCCGACCGTTGAGATTTCTCATGGGTGATAGAGTATTCCTCCGAGTGTCGCCCATGAAGGGCGTGATGAGATTTGGGAGGCAGGGCAAGCTTAGCACCACCTATATTGGGCCTTTTGAGATTTTGAGGGCAATTGGTGAGGTAGCTTATGAGTTAGCTTTACCTCCAGCATTCTCTGCTATTCATCAAGTTTTCCATATTTCGATGTTGCGCCGGTATGTTCCAGATTAAGGAGCCAGTTGCTATTTTGGTAAGAGATGTGAGGTAGCCGAGGTCAAGAGCCATTCCTGTAGTTAAGGTCCGTTTGAGGCACCGTCCAGTTGAGGAGGCTACCTGGGAGATGGAGCGGGAGATGCAGGAGCAATTCCCCAGCTTATTAGAGCCCTCAAGTACTTCTTAACTCTTACTTTCGATGATGAAAGTCCGTTTAGTAGTGGATGTTGTAATGACCCTCTAGGTCATTTTTGTGTTAATGCCTCCTTTCTGTAGTATAGAGCATTCTAGTAGCGACCCCACTGGCACTGACTATTCGGTCGCCTGGTCATTCGTTTGGGTTTTATGCCTGTTTTCCTGTTTTGGAGCTTTTGGACCTTGAAAAATTGTTTTAGATCATAACTTCAGGTAAACGGCCTCAAATGGGAATTCTGACGGTTCCATCAGCTATGGAGCGGCCAAATTAGGCTAGAAGCATGGTTTGCCCGAGTCCCAGGGCTTCCGGTGTGATTTTGTGGCCAGTTAGCTCTTTAGCCTTCAAAATTTAGCTTAAAGTTGACTTCGGTCAACATTCTTGATAAACGTGCTCAGATGAAAATTTTGTCAGCACGGTTAGTGCCTAAATACCGAGTTTGGTCTAGAATGACCCTTCGAGAACTTTCAGAAGCTTCCGATCAAAATTCGAGGCCTCTAGTAAAAATTGGCTAAAATGACCCATTGGGTGTGGGACCCACTTTTTATCGAAACGACCTCGTTTGGAAATTTTGACTGCTTGATTGAGTCTGGAATGTCAAATTTGAGGGGTTAGCATATCTCCTTTGCGTGCACGGAGTTCCGAACGAATTTCGAGCACCCCGTCGGAGTTTTGGAGTTGACCAAAACTCAGTTGTTGCAGCTATCAAAATTGGAGACACATTTACTTTCTGCATTCGCGGAGGTGTGAGAGTGTCTACTCCACGTTCACGAGCCAAAGGTCGCTTTCACGGGGGTCTGTGTCCTTGTGCTCCGCATTCGCGAAAGGTTATCCGTGTTCGCAGAGGTCTGTGGTGTGGTGGTGCTCTTGTTCTCCGCATTGGCGGAGCTGTGTGGGTTTGCCTCCTCATTCGCGGGCCAGGGGCCGCGTTCGCGGAGTAGTTGTTAGTTTCCCAGTACGTACGTGGGGCCTTGGGGCTGCGTTCGCGGAGAAGAGTGGGTGGTAGTGGTTTATATAAGGAGGTCGATGCTCATTTGGATGTTTCATTCAAAAATTCATATCTTCCTCCTCGGTTATCGGTTTTTGGTTATTCAAAGTCCCAGGCGTTCAGATTCTCGTCGGCTTCGAGGGTTCATGGTTGGATTGCATTGGGGGTCGTTATCCATGAATTCAAGGCGTAAGTTGTTATCATAGGCCTATTAGTTGTAAAGTTTTGCATTTCCTGTTTGTGTTACTTGGAGCTAATCCGATCCCCGATGAGTGTTCCATTTTTGAATAGGAGTTCGGGGAAGGATTTGGGACCTCTTCACGAAGTCAATTCAAGAAAATCTAGAGCGGGTCCCATGTTCCTGACTTTGACTCCGATATTGGTATGTCTCCGAATTTGATAATTTTAGTGTCTAAATGACTGTATTGACGCTGTGATTCTATTTTTGATAGTGTGGCAGCAGTCTGAGGCCATATGGAAGGTAAAAGCTCCGATAGAGTGACTTGGAGCACGTGTGATCGGCGTTCTGGTAGGTTACGGCTTCCCTTCTTTGTAGATAGAGCTTGAATGCGTAAATGCTGGTTGATGTGTGTGAATCTGGAGTGGGTAGCTAGTGATTCTGTTCTTCTTCTCCGATTTTCTTCGTTAAGAGTTGATTTTTGGGCTTTTCGGGATTAGTATCATGCTTAGGCTGAGTTTATGACTTGGGTTGCTATTGATTTACTGTGGGTTATCTGTTGGGTGGCTATCTGTTGATGCATGCGTGGGTGGGGGATATTTGCAGTGTTTCTATTGATTTCTCTGATTTCTTCGGCCTTAGAATAGGTTAGGATAGTATTGCGTTAGTCCTATGCACCTGTTGACTTGTGTATGTATCCGACGTCCTTTCAGATGGACTAGGTCTTTGTAGACTAGTATAGCAGCCTTGGGTCTGATAGTATGAGTTTTAGTTTAGGCATTTTTGTGGTTTTCGGATCTTCCGTTTCTTTCTCTCTTATTTCTGCGATTATAGGGTACTGTCGAAAGATGTTGTTGTTGCACCGATTGACAGATGGATTGTGCTAGGCTGGGAGCCTGCGGTTGATATCCCTGTGGGGGGGGGGGCGTGGTGTTTAGCCTTGTGTTGTATTTTTTGTTGTGGCTGTATCTGGTTCGAGGTTTTTTGCTCCAGTGCGCAGTTAACATTACCCACTGAGCATCCGGTATTTCCAGCGCTAGGCTGTAATGGTTGGCTTCTAGCATCCGGTCCGCAACTGACATTACACGATTCCAGCTAGGTATTTCCAGTGAGAGGCCATTGTTTGTAGACTACTAGTCCCAGCTTCGCAGCTAACGTTACCCGATTGGAGCCGGTATTTCTGGCTCAAGGTTGTTGAGCGAGAGGTGTGATTTTTGGTCTGAGGCTGACATTACACGGTTAGAGTCTAATATTTCCATCTCGTGACTGATGATTGGGCTGGACCCAGGTATTGTTCCAGCTCGAGGCTGATGTTACACAGTTAGAGTCTGGTATTTCCCGCTCGTGACTTCTGATTGAGCGGGGCCCAAGTGTTATCTTTTTTGGTCCAGGACCCATGGATGTTGAGGCTTCTGGAGTTGTGTTTTCCTTCGTTTCTATAGGATAGCTCTTCTGTGTACTTGTCAGGCTTATAGGGATCCGTTCGGGTTTTACTTAAACATGCGCACAAGTGTACCCAGCGGGTCTTATGGGGAGCTCAAATGGGTTTAGCCTAGTTGTTTTTTGTTTACTTTCCGCTTTCTCTGCTTCTGTTCTATTGACCTCTATTTGTGCTAATTCTATCTTGTCTGTCTGTTTTTACCTTTCTTGCTCAGTCGACCTTTGATGCCTACTAGGTACCTGTTGTCTTGGTACTCATGCTACACTCTCCATCTGTTTTCGTGATGTAGGTCCGAGCACCAGTTCTCAGCGTTGAGTTCGAGCCTGTAGCTGTCTATTCAGAAGACGAGGGTGAGCACACGGTGTTCTTGGATTACATGTCTTCTTCTGTATTTATATTTTAACTTGTCTTTTGTTTTCGAGACAGTTTGTTTATGTGGTCCACTTTTGGGACTTGTACTCTTGTTAGTAGTTCTGTACTAGTGACTTCCAGGTTCTGGGAGGTGTCTTGTATATATAGATTGGTTTTGCTTCCGCCTTCTTTTGTGTTGTATTTGTTGCTTCCGCTTAGTTGAGTATTAGTTTCCACCCTTAGTCACATTACTGCTAAGTTCCGAGAGGGTTTTTTCTAGCCTACTGGTGGGTTGGTAGGCACCATCATGATTTGAGAAATTGGGTCGTGACAATCAAAAACCGAGAGGTTTGTCCCAAGATATTAGCATTCCTACTTGGAAGTGGGAAGATTTGAATATAGACTTTAGTTTTTGTTTACAACGCACTCGGAGACAAAATTACTCGATTTGGATTACTGTGGCTCATATGACAAAATTGGCTCATTTCATTCCCGTCAAGTTTTCTTATTCGGCGGAATACTATGCTAAGTTATACCTAAGGGAGATCGTTTTGTTACATGGAGTGCCCCTATCTATTATATCCGACCGTGGTACTCAAATCACTTCTTAATTTTGGAAATCTTTCTACAAGGGCCTTGGTACTAGTGTTAAGCATAGTACAACTTTTCATCCTCAAACCGATGGGCAAGCAGAGCATACAATCCAAACTTTGGAAGATATGTTTAAAGCTTATGTGATTGATTTCAAGGGTAATTGGGATGATCATTTGCCTTTGATTGAGTTTGCTTATAATAATATCTACCATTCGAGTATTGGCATGGCTCCATTTGAGGCACTTTATGGTAGGAGGTGTAGATCTCCTATAGGTAAGTTTGAAGTTAGCACAGTCTCTTTGATAGGTCCCAAATTGGTACATGAGGCTATGGAAAATGTTCGGCTTATTAGAGAAAGGTTGAAAACGACTCAAAGTCGACAAAAGTCCTATGACAATGTTCGGGGGAGAGATCTAGAATTTAATGTTGATGACTGGGTCTTCTTGAAAATCTCACCCATGAAGTGTGTAATGAGGTTTAGGAAGAAAGGAAAGCTTTGTCCCCATCATGTGGGCCCATACCAAATTTTGAGGCGAATCAGTAAGGTTGCTTATGAACTTGACTTGCTTAATGATTTAGCATCGATTCATCCAATTTTCCATGTCTCCTTATTGAAGAAGTGTGTTGGTGATCCGACATCTATAGTGCCACATGAGAGTCTTGGTGTAAAGGAGAGTCTTTCTTACGAATAGGTTTCGGTTGAGATTTTTGACCGACTAGTTCAGAAGTTGAGAAATAAAGAAGTTGCTTCCGTAAAGCTTTGGAGGAATAAGTTAGCTGAGGGTGCTACTTAGGAGGCTGAGGCCGATATGATGTCCCGTTATCCTCATCTCTTTCCCTCCGTCCCTACTCTAGCTTGATGTATTGAGTTCCTCACGGTTCACTCTTTCGTCTCATGTGTCTTTGATATTCCCATGATTCCTCATTTATGCATGTTCATGAAAAAGCTTAATTTTTTAAGAAAATGAGTTAACTTGATTGATTTCTTCATGTTATGTGCATTGAGCATATGATGACTATAGACTTGATGAAATGATGTTTTGAACATGCTTTAGCTTTGAGTTGATGTTTCCTCCTCGGATATGTACATTTACGTAATTGCATTCATGATGGTCTATTAAATTTAGTTCTACCTTCCTTATGATGTCTTGATTCCCATTCGAGGACGAATGTTCCCAAGTGGGAGATATTGTAACACTTGGGATTCGAAAAGAAGAAAAATATTTTTTTTGGGAATTGCACGTTGTACCTACAACTTCCACCTATAGTTGGTAGGAGGACCTACAGACCGTAGGTGGCAACAGTAGATGGTGGGGAAAATGTTTTCTAAAAGTCAAGTCCAGTATTCTTTTGGCGACTCAACAGGACGGTCCGTCGTTGCTTCTACGGACCGTAGATAGGTCTCGTAGGTCATCCTCTGACTTAGTGAAATTTTTAGGGTTTAGGGTTGGATTGACGGTTGGTATGTATGATTTGTCAACGGACCTACAAAACCGTACATGGGGTCCTATCATTTGAAGGTCCAAAAAAATAGTGTATGAACTTTTCTACGATTGACCAGGATGGTCCGTAGTTGGACCTACAGACCGTAGGTCGAGATCGGAAAGTTATTTTTAAGGGCTTTTTCGTGATTTACCTAATTGATCTATTCCTAATCTAAATCGGTTAAGACCTAATCCTAGACCCTATATAAGACTTCTAAGCCTAATTCTACCCTTTTCTAATCACCTCCAAACTCCTTCCAAAATCTTTCCCCAAATAATTCTCTCTTTAGAAGTTTGAAGAAGAAGAAGGAGAATCCAAGAATTCAAGATCAAGCCTCCTAATCCTCCATTAATTTGAAGCTTTTTGCATCAAGGTATGATAGCTTTCACCTATGGAGTCCTTTCATCCACGGGGTTCCTAAATTCTCCAAATTTGCAAAGTTAGATTCTTCAATTGATATTAGGGTTTTTCTTCTACCTTTTGGCTTCTTTCCAATTATGATCAAATTGATTGATTTAAGTCTTTCTATGCATGAATTGAGTTAATTGCATGATTTGAAGTTAAATTTCCATGAACCCATGCTTGAATTATGATTTTCTTATCTATGATTCCATGATGAAGTTATGAATGACCAAAAGATGGATTTTATGAAGATATGCATGTTTAATTGTGAAATTTATGATGGTTTAAGATTGCTTTGAGCGTGAAGCATTGATGTTATTGTTGTGAAATGATATTCTCATATAAAGGATTCATAAGGGTTGAAAGATTTTCTCAACTAAACTTTGAATCAAGAAATAACGAGCAATTCTAATGAACTATAGATTGGATTGGCTATTGATGTGCCTTCCATGAATTATGAGACAACAGGCGATTACCCATGTCTACTAATGATAAAGATAAATAATGGATTATGACTATTCTGTGGGACTTATGCTTAGCACCGTGTGGACAAGTGGCGATTACCAATGTCCCATAAACTATGTGCCACCATAGGATGATTGTCTTAGATAGACATTAGCTAGTGGATCCACTTAAGATATAAGTTATGGTTCCTACCTTGGCAAGTAAGGACACCTATTTTCAGTGTGGGGTAGACACCGGATTCCATGTTATAGCTCACATGGTTTATGTCGGTTAAGGCTAATTTCCCACATAATGAACTAATGTTACTTTCTAAAGGTATTTTAAGCATATGTTCTTTTAAGATGATTTCCTTGCATTCACCATGGCTTTTACCTCATGTTTTCTATCATGTCATCATATGATTTAACTTGGTCATTGTATCTTGGTATAACCCTTTTTAACATGATTTTATGATCTCTATGCATAGTTATCATACTTGGTACACCTTTTACTAACACATGCTCTTGCCTAAATTTTCTCGTAAGTGTAAGATCCAGCTCATCTCCATCCACTTGTGGCTAGTTCGTCTTGATTGGGATTTTGAAGACTTGGTATGTCCTCATATGTTCGAGGACAATGCCACATTTACCTTTTATGTCATTTACTTTAGTACTTGTATGGGTTACATCCCAACTCTAATTTCATTTATGTATTAGATGGCTTTGAGACTAAGTTTAAACTTCTGCTACTTTTGTCAACACTCTGATATAAATTGTCTTTTGAACTCTATATACTATTATTTTGTATGATGTATGCTAAGTGGCTTGTATGGGGCCTTTCAGGGTCTTGTACGCCATGTCACGTCTAGGGGGTAATTTAGGTCGTGACACTAATCAAAACATAAAATAGAAGTTTGTGCAAAAGAAAGAAAGAATCAAGTCTCTAAACGCCAGGAGCTCATACACGATCCAAGTATGTGATGGCCAAGGTAGATCCAACACTCACTGAGAGTGGCTCGTACTAGGAGCTGCACAAAAAAAAGATACTTGTGTAGTATGAGTTTTGAAACACGCAGTACTCATTAGGCATCATAGGCCGACCAAGATCAGGAAGATCATATTTATAAATAAGCAGCACAATTGTTCTAATAGGAGTCTAATATAAGGCTAAAAGTAACAAAAACTACCGAGAAGCAAGTCCACATTAGTTCAACACATAAATTAATACAACAAAGAGATGAAATCACACAATGAGATGCAATACACATGTCACCAATAAATTATTCTAGTAAAAAGTTCTACAATTGTCACCCCAACTTTGCGGTGGACCCTCGAGACACAGTGGAACCTACCTCAACTTATCAATTGATGCAATAAAAGTAAAACTCAGAATTTAGTCTGCAGGCCGTCAGAGCTTATCAACATATACCATAAAAGGTGAAAATGGTACAATTTCTCAAAATCAAGTTTCCATCGATAATACTAGTGAAAAATCAGTAATTCCACTCTCTTGGAGCAAAAAATCAGTAGTTTATCTCCCAAAACCTCTTTTCTTTCAAAAATCCGATACAACTATGGCATCAGTATGCTATGAACATGATTTCACACCAATATAATCCAATCATCATCACAAGACAATCCATATCACACACTTCCGGGTAGTACCCGTCACAACATAGATGTACTAACCTGGAACTTGAGTTAGACCAAGCTCATGGCCTCAAGCCCAACAGTTCAATCACATAAGACGATAAATTCAAAACAAAACCAAAGGGCACACAAACGCTAAAGAATCCAACATGTATAAAATCTAAGTCACACGCCACCTAAGAGCACTCTAAGGATCTATAACGACAACAAAGTCAAGAAACAACCTAAACTAAGGCTTATCGACTAAAAAGCTAAACTAAATAACACGAAATGGACAATGATTCTCACTAAGGATCAAGCACACCTATAAAATAGTCCTAAAACTATTCTTACTATCAGACTACTCAAATATAACATAATTAATCTAAGTCAAGTCTAAAAGGAAGAAACTTTAACCTACCTCAAGGCCGAAAACCACACACAAGCAACTACTCGGGTGCTTTTACCTTCTGGAGAGCTTCGAAACACTTACAAGCAATCAAGAACAGAAAGAGCAATGCAATATGGAACTCATGATACTTGTATAATCATTAAAAAATTCGGACCGAAATTCAGATAAAAAATTGACCCTCAAACAACATTAGAAAATTATGAAACTAAAATCATCATTATGTTCCCCTCAAAATGAGGATCACTTGTCCAAAAATTTGGTGAAAATAGAGTTCAATTCAAACTTCATATGGTCATAATATCATACTTTAAAGATTAAGAAATCAAGGAATTTAAGGTCGAAAACGGAATTGAATTACGTAAATAATGTTATAATCAAGTAGAGAAGAGGGAGTGGAAGAAAACTACCTTTGAATCACTTGTAATGGGCAAGAAATGAGAATATAAGTGAAGAACTGAGCTCCACTTCAATGGGGTTATAAAGAAGAAAAGGGAATCAAATCCCAACGACAACCATAAATACAGTCATATGGCTGCAAACGCGGCATCACTTTCATTGTCAAATAGCTGCAAATGTGGCCCTCGCCCAAGTGGCGCCTCACTAATAATTGCGCCTAGGCCGGAAATGTGGCCTTCAAAATCATGGCCATATAGTCACTTTCGCGACCCCCACCCCTCTTATGCTCATTGCCAATGTGGTCATATGGCCACAAACGCGGCATCGCTTTCGTTGTCAAATGGCCGCAAATGTGGTGGCACCAGAGGCTTGCATCAGTAATTTGAGCTTAAAGCTCCAAATATCAAATGGGCCTTGGAATTCATTCAAGGTCCAAATGATGCAAGCAAAAAGTGCTATAACTCCAAAATGACATTCTGCACTCCACAGAATCGACAAAACAACCAACGAAGGTCATTTTGTTAAAATGTTCAGCAAACTCAACACTTACAAAGAAAAAATAATAAAATACTAAATTCCACCAGTTCATCGCGGAAGCCTTGAGAAACGAACCAAAGGCCGTTCTAGACCAAACTCAACATTTAAGAGTTAATTGTGCTGAAGAAATTCCCATTCGAGTGCGTTTACCAAGAATATTGATCAGAGTCTAACATTGTCCATAACTCAAAATGAAAGCCTTGAAACCCGAACAACCAATCACACTATACCAAAATTATCCTTCTAGAGCTAATGAAATTGAAGGAATCCTCATCTCACATCAGAATCTCCTGATGTTAACTAAAGTAAACTATTTCATACCATAACGGCCTGAAAGGGCAAAAAAGCTCCAAAAACTCACCCCACCACCTAAAAAACCGGGCAACCCAACACCATATAAAAGCTACAACGAAGCTACAGAAAAGGGCAAAATAGTAAAAGTATGAAAAAAAACAAAAATGACCTCGAGGGTCAATAAAATTCTGATCGACTGACATAAAAAATATATTCACAGTTGGGATCTCTCTTGCAATAGATGGTTGTTGTTCTCTTAAAGCTAGCCTTTATTCTTTTAGAATGTCACAACAAACGGACCCGCTTCGAAATGTCATGAATACCAAAATATTCATTCACTAGTTTCATTTTAATGTAATTCAACATATTGTACTAGGTCACTTACAATTTATTTTAGAAATTCATCAATAAGTGCTACTTAATACTTTGAAGCAGAATTACCAATTAAATTTGTCAGAAGATGTAAATGTTTTTGACAATATCAATGCACAATTGCTATTGTTAGTGTACAATTTTATAAGACAAATTTATGGGCCACTCTATATGATATTGCCTTAGGCAACATAATTTTTTGAGCCTTCCATGTTGCACAATTTTATAAAATAATAGAAATAATAATAAAGTAAATTTAATAATAAATAATTAAATATGAAATAACTTTTTGAAGTCTATCAAAAATAGTCTCTCCGTGGGTATGAATTGCATATCCCTATCTTCGTAGACTTCACATTATAAAATTACACTGGATATATTATAATTTTAATTATACATGAAAGTAGAAATGAATAATCAGTGCGGATCATAGCAGGGTGGAAACTTTGTTAATGTCAACATAATTGGATATTGGTTAAACCTATGAAGATGAACGATCAAAGTTTAATAAGATATGGATAGTATTTATGCTAATACAAAACATAATATCATGAAGTGATTAAAATAGTGTAATCTCCAACAATTATCAAAACAATTTCACACGTAATTCATTCTTTCAAGATTCCTTTGTCATTTTTAGCTAAATGTTTGGAAAAAAAAATTTTTGTGATTATAGATAGGATTTAAAAATACAAATAAATAAATTTAATTAACTTATCTATATGGTACATTAACATTAAATAAAAAAAATTTCACCAAAAGTTAAGTAACTTTAACTTACCTCTCTTTTAATTATTATCTCATATCTCCTTCCCCGTCCTTCTTTTCTAATAAGACTGACATGTAAATTATATCTAAAATGTATGAAAACTAAAATTAATGATAAATTTCAAATTATTTCTTTTTAAAATAATTCATAGATAGGTATAAAGATATTACTATTACTAAACTTTCCACATTTTCCAATGCAACAAAATAACTTGAAATATTTTTGGTGAAAAACGTCATTGTTGAACTTTTTTATATAGTGTTATTACTAAAAGTCATTCAACTTAATTCTTTATAGATTGAAAAGGTTTATAGATTGAAGGGTAGTTGGGCCTAACATAATATAATCGACCCTTAATAATATTGCGCCTCTTATTTTGTTTAAACAACTTTTTCCAATTGCCGAAATTATTATTCAAATATATTATTTGAATTCTTATCACCGATTAAAAAGTATCCAATAACTGATGAAATAAAAAATGCAATATAAACAAGTAAAGAATCTACTAGAAAGTAAAAATAGGCACATAAATATGTCATATTAATAAAATATTTACCGTCTATGGCAATATAATTTTCTAACTAAATATAGTAATTTTTTGGAATTAAAAAAACTGTACAGTGAAAGACCCAACTATTTCGCCTCTTTCCGTCTTTCTCTGCAATATTTTCTTCCTCCTCTTTTTATTTTCAATTCTACTTCTTTGAAATTTTCAGTTAAAGAACTATCCTCAAATCTGTTTTTGCCCATATTTTACAATTTCACCCAAAAACACGACAAGAAGAGGAACAGAAAGACTGAAATTTTTTACAAAATCATGTGCTCAAACAGGAATTTCAAATCTCTAAAATTACATCAACAAGAGTTCACCATTTATGGTCATTATAAAACTTCAAATTTTGAATTTATTATTTGAGTTTTACGAATTTGTGATTAGTTTGGATAAGTTGTTCCTATAAATAATTTAAAATATCATTTGGAGTTTATATCTCAATTTTAAGAGGGTTCGATTAAGTTTAGAATTGATTTTAGCAGAAATGTTAGATTAAAGCTCGAAAAAGTTGAAGTTTGCGAAATTGTATCACAATTGTATTAAATATGCTTTGTAATTGTATTAAAATGATGAACATTTATATATATATATATATATATATATATATAAGAGAATACTAGGTCTGCCAACGTGACATCCTTAGAATTCAGGAAATTACTTTTATGTTTTCCTCCGTACTTTTAAGTTTTTTTTACCCCTTTTTCATTTTTACCATTAAATCCACTTCTTCAACTCTTGTGTCCCTTCATACTGTTGTATCCCTTCAATTGTGTCTCTTCAAAAACAACCTAAAAAAACTAGACAAATGATATTTGTTGTTGTATCTTCTTCTTCGTGACAAATTTTATCCCTAATTTATGTGGAACTTCGTCAATTCGTTGGAAGTCTACTTTGGATCTTCACCAGAAAAATATGGTCCATAAAGTTGCTTTAAAAGAATATAGTTTTCAATATAGATTATGTACTAAATTGAGTGTTATGAAGAAGAAGAACAAAAAGCTTAGAAAATTTGTGATTTAAAAATGTGAGAGAACCCCTCTATTTATAGCCAACAAAGGGTAGTATGAACAAGTGCTTATTGTGCATTATCAGAAAAGTACTATCATTCGAATAAGTCACAACTCTTTGGAAAAGTTACAATCCTTCGGAAAAGTCATAACTCTTTGGAAAAGTAACAAGCCTTCAAAAAAGTCACATCTCTTTGGAAAAGTCACAGCTCTTTAAGAAAGTCACAACCCTTCAGAAATGTCATAACTCATCAAAAAAGTCACAACTCTTTAGAAAAGATACAACTCTTCAGAAAAGTCACAATTCTTTGGAAAAGTCACAACCATTTGGAATAGTTGCAACCCTTCTGAAAAGTCACAACCCTTTGAAAAGATCACAACTCATTGGAGAAGTCACAACCTTTTGAAAAAGACACAACTCTTTGAAAAAGTCTCAACCCTTCAATGTGAAAAAGTGTATGCTTTTAATATATTTTATAATATAAATATTTAAATATTTGTAATATAATATAAAATATAAAAGATATACTAATTCGATTTTCTAAGTTGGGGTATTATAATAATTTAACATTCAAGTTAGGGAGTTAATTGGATAGGTAGATAGATAAAGATAAATATAGATAGATATAGATAGAGATAGATATAGATGGATAGATAGATAGATAGAGAGAGAGATATATGTTATCACATATTTTTCACATATTGCTTCTTAACCTTTCACATTCTTTATTCTGAAAAGATTAAATATTTCAATTACTACTTTTATATTCTTTGCTAATGGTTAATACAAGAAAGAGTTGGGGAGTCTTAATTATTAAAATTGTTGCTACTTGTAACCTTTCTTGATTCTCGTAAGTGATTGTAATTGTCTTATTTCCTATATTGTTTCCCAGTGGGTGCCCTCAAGAATAACAAACATGTGACTTGATTTGTTCATAATTCTTTAGTTGTTCTTTTTTTTCAAAAATAATGCATTCCAAAATATTTTAAGTTTTTAAAATGTGATTAAAAAAGTTTTTAAAATCTTAATAAGATCTTTTTTATGATATACTAGCTCTAAAATAATCAAGGAACACACATTTGAAAAAACGAGAGGTTGATATCTTTCACATGATAAATTTATTATGGCATATTTAGGGGTGTTCATGGACAATGACATAGAAGAGCAAGGAAAACTAGCTGCTATTGGCTAAAGAATGAATAATAGCCATCAAATTGAATATCTAATATTTTGCATGTACATGAACCAAACAATAGAGAAAGTGATAATTGACTAATCTATGAAAAATCATTCAATATTTAGAAGCCAATTATATCAAAGAACAAATATTATAATTGAAAATATGTACAAGATAAAATTTATTAAAGAGTAAGGATTTCACAATTTTCCAAGTTCTTAATATATGTGACAGTACCAAATATCTAATATTCAGATATTAGAAAATGATGATTCAAAATCTTAATGAGGACATGGACTGCCGCGCGAAGCGCGAGTAAGTTATCTAGTATATTTATAATACATTTTGCAAACTTCACTCGTTTTTTAGTGATATCAGCCAAAATAATTTCGGTAACAGACTTGTAATACATTTATAATATAGGCACAATACATTTGTAATGCATATAACAAACATCACTTTTTTCTTAGTGATATAAATCAAAATAATTTATAACACACATATAATACATGTTTTATTCATGAATAATACATTTATAATACATATTGCACACTTCACTCCTTTCTTAGTGATACCAACAAGAATAGTTTAGATAACACACTAATAATACATTTATAAGACATGCACAATACATTTTTAATACATATTGCAACGGTCACTCATTTTCATAGTGATACAATTTAAATGTAATACCTCGGATTTGATAGGGTGGAAAATTTCTGATTTTCTTGGTTGGTGCCAGATACGACGGAAGCCACCTACGGATCGTAGGTTGACTTACGGATCATAGGTTGACTTACGGCCCGTAGATTGAAACCGTAGGTGCCAAGTCCAAGTTTTAAAAATGACAAGTTTCAGAACCACAACGACGGCCTGCCAGGATGGCACATTGTCCAATGTGCGAATCGTAGATGAGTCTCGTAGATCTCCTCCAGAATTAGTAAAATTCTTAAGCCCTAAGTCCAGACATACGGTTGCCATGTACGGTCCGTCGATTGACCCACGAGCTCTACATAGGACCCGTCATTGCAGGATCCAAATTGACAGTCTCTGAACCCAACGACGGTTGACCAGGGCAATCCGTCGATGGACCTACGGATCGTAGGTCAGACCGTCGATGGGGCCTAACAGTTATCTTTTAAGGGGTCGTTTGGTGTTTTCACCTAATGGCCTATTTACTGATCAAGGTCGGTTCCCCTCAACTCCTAACACTATATAAGCCCTTCTAATCCTAAAAACTACCCTTTCCAATCACTTTACAAGATTTCCCCAAATTCTCCTCTCTCAAATATTTCTCTCTCTAGAAGTTAGAAGAAGAAGAAGGCAAGCTAGGGTTCAAGGAATCAAGCTTTTCTTCATCAATTGCTTAAGGAATTAAGACCCCGAGGTATGATAGTGTTCATCCATGGAACCCTTCCCTCCATGGATTCTCTAAATTCTCCAATTTTCAAGTTAGAAGTTCTCAATTGAATTAGGGGTTTTCTTCCATGTCATGGGTTCCTTGCAATGATGACTTACTTGATTGATTTATGAACTATGAAGCATGAATTGAGTTCAATTTCATGAATTTAGATGAATCCCCATGAACCCATGCCAATTTCCCCCAATTTTGAAGTTATGCTTTGTTGGTGGGTTGAATTATGAAGTGATGAATTATGTGAAATCCCTATGAATCCATGCATGCTTTATGATTTCTAAATTGTGCTTTTCATGATGAGATTATGAATGACCTAAGGATGGTTTTATGGACGTAAGCATGTTCAATCAAAAACTATGGTTTTCCTCTATTATGTGGGTTCCTTCAATTATGGACAAATTACCTTATATATGGTTTTCTAAGCATGAGTTTGCATTGAATTGCATAATTTAAGAGGAATTTTCATGAACCCATATGAACTCTATGATTTGTAATTTATGAGCATGATGAATTATGTAAAGATGAAGTTTATGAAATCATGCGTGTCTCTTATGAAGCTAATGATGAATTAAGGGTGCTTTGAGATTAAAGTACCAAAGTTATGATATGTTGATGTTGTTGTTGAGTTGTGAAAGGAATTCTCATATAATACTCAACCTATGAATGTGAAAGGTTTTCTCACATGTAATGATTCATAACTTATTGAAAGGTTTGCTCAACTAACTTTGAATTGATGACTAAGGAGCTATTCTAATGAAGGGACAAGAGGTGATCACCCATGTTCCCTAATGTACACTAGAGGCGACTACCCATGTCACATCTCGAATTTGAAATGGGCTAAAAAGGGAAATTGGGAAAGGTCCACGAACCTAAAAATGGACTATGGACCCTTCACGACACACAAGACTGTCCGTGAAGGGGACCACGGCCCATTAAAGGGCTCGTGAACATGTTCCCAGAGTTGGCCCAGATGGTGTCCCTCCCATGGATGCCTAGACGGCTCGTGGTGAGATTCACGGGCCGTGAAAGTGGTCGTGAGGTTGCCCACTCAGGAAGAGCTTCTCCCATAGTCACTGGTAAAGGACCACGGACATCTAAGCGGTGCGTGAAGCCCCACACGGTCGGTGAAGTTGTCCGTGATGGGGGTTTGTCAGATTTTTAATTTTGGGCTAACTTCAAATGATCATATCTTTTAGCACAAATTGAATTAGGTGGCTTATGACCTATCAAATTAAAGTTCTTTGAGTCCTCTTTCCAACGCCACCAAGTTTGATCCATTTAAAGTTTGGAGTAAAAAGTTATGCCCATTTTAGTGGAACACTGTCAGGCTGTTGAAGCTTCACGACCCACTATACGGGCGGTGAAGCACTGTACGACTCGTGAAGGGTGTCTTGAAATCAGTTCGTTAGTTTTTAAGTCAAGGTCATATTGGTCTTTTCCTTATGCATTGGGCACTTAAACGACGTCGTTTGATGCCTAAACTACGTCATTTTACTCAGTCTAAGCCTAATAATCTAGTTAGAAACTACCTAGAACCCTCATTCGTCAAAATCATCCAACTTAGAAAGAAAAGAGAAGAAAGAAGCAAAAGTTTTCTCCCAAGAACGAGCAGAGGTGTTCTTCAAGTTAAGCCCCTAAATCAAAAGGATTTCTCTGTAGTTTTCGTCACCTAGTATGTGGAATTTCACTAGTGGGTTCCTTTCACCCATTAGGTCCCTAGAATTCAGTCAGTTCTTCAGTTTCTCCATAAATTGCTTAGACCTAGGGTTCCCAAGTCTTGGGCATCCATTGAAAGTTAGTAGCTATAGTTCCATTGCACTGATTACCTATTTTTTTTGGAGAATTAATGTAGTCCCATGTATTGAACTCAGAACCCTAACTTGTATTGATTATCATCATTTCATGAATTATACTTGCTAGACAGATCAGTCAGAAAATCATGCTCCAGTATTTGAAAGCCATATTTTTCAGCATATTTAAGTTGCATTCCCAGATAGCATGTCAGTATTTTGAGCTACTCAGTATATCAGTTGCATTGTTAGCTTTGCGTATTCAGTTGGGAGTAGACTTAGTACCGAGTTGGACTAGGGTTTAGCGTACCCTCAAAGTCCCAGAACTACGTGCCAATGAAGGTTCAGATGTCCCCTTTGTTGGGCATCAATTTTTAGTGATCACGCCACAGTCATGCCTCTATACCCTTGGCAAGGTATATTAGGTCATCTCGATGGGGCGTATACATCGGACTCCACATTTAGCTCACGTGGTTTATGTTTGTTAGTAGTATCTCCCACAGTCATACTCTTATTGCGTTGACATGTTATCAGTATTTACATCAGTATGCAGTTCAGCATGTTATCTTCATGATTAGTACTTGGTTATTGCATCTAGCTTAGTTTTCAGTTATGCTTCAGGACAACCCTTTTCTATATTCAGTTATATTGTTCAGTCTATATTGCTCATCATAGTATCTATATCATGTATGCTCAGTACATTCAAAGTACTGACGCATACTCTTGCGCTACGTCGTTTCATGATGTAGGTTCAGGCGCTTAGCTTCCAGACCGCGCTTAGCTCGACTTCTAGTCCGTACTCAGCAGCTTCAGTGGTGAGTCCTCATAGTTCGAGGATGGTAGATATGCTTTACTTTTCAGTCTTTACTTTAAGTTTCAGTCTTTACTTTAAGTTTCAGTCTTCTTAGAGTTAGCTGGGGGCGTGTCCCAGCAACTCAAGTCAGTTAGAGGCTTTCAGACATAGATTAGATTCAGCTTGAGTTTTTGATGTTATTTTTAGTCATCATTAAACTCTTCGTATCTTTTATATACATTCGGACATGTTGGGGTTTTTCCCACTTTAGACATTAAACTGGTTTTAGCTTCCGCACATTATTGTTTTAATTGAACTTGTATAGATTTGTTAGGCCATGGGTTAGCTTGGGGTCACTCGTGACACTAAGCATCATGTTGCACCTAGGGGGTAGCCTCGGGGCTTGACAAACTTGGTATCAGAGCATCCGGTTCAAGACTCCTAGGGTGTCTGAATGTCGTGTCTGTAAACTCCTTCTTATCAGTGTGAAGCACGCCACATCTATATTTGGGAGGCTATGACATTTAGGAATATCTCACTTTCTTCTTACTCCTGTTTGTGCGATAGAGTTCAACTCTATAAAAGTTTCTTCTGACTCGTTCTTACGCGTGGCTGTGTTTGAGGATACTTTCTTGGGACAATTCTTTCCTTGAGAGCTAAGGGAAGTTAAGGTTAGAGAGTTCATAAATCTAAAACAGGAAGTGATTAGTGTGCATGAGTACAGTCCCAAGTTTACTAAGTTATCCTGCTATGCACCGAAGATGGTGGCGGATATGAGGAGCAGGATGAGTTTGTTCGTGTCTGGGCTGTCCCGTCTATCCAACAAGGAAGTAAGGCAGATATGTTGATAGGGGACGTGGACATAGCTAGACTCATGATTCACATGCAGCAAGTTGAGAAGGATAATTTAAAGGATAACAAAGAGTTTCGCAACAAGATGGCCAAGACAACAAGTAATGAGACAAGCCAGCAAAAGACCGGGAATGGGCATCAGTCATCTTTTCAGCAGAGGTCATCTGGACCTACTCCATATTCAGCTAACTCCTTATATAGCAGTAAACTTCGGTGTTAGTCCAGAAACTCTCTCATAACCCTTCTCAGTCTCTACTCCAGTTGGTGACCCAGTGATAGCTGTCTGGGTATACAGAAATTGCCCCGTCACAGTTTCCCAGAAAGTCACCTCAGCAAGTCTCACAGAGTTAGAAATGATAGATTTTCATATCATTCTAGGCATGGATTGGTTACATTCCTGTTATGCATCATTCGATTGTAGAACTCGGATCGTTCGTTTTCAGTTTCCAAACGAGCCAGACTTAGAGTGAAAGGGTAGTAACTCAGTGCCTGCAGGTCAATTTATATCTTACCTCAAGGCCAGGAAAATGATTCCCAACGGGCATATTTATCATCTTGTTCGAGTTAAGGACTCAAACTCCAAAACCCCAACTCTTGAGTCAGTCCCAGTGGTGAATGAGTTTTCAGAGCTATTTCCAGAAGTTCTTCTCGGAGTTCCTCCCGAAAGGGAAATCGACTTCGGAATAGATCTCCTTCCAGATACCTAGCCTATTTCAATTCCTCCTTAAAGAATGGCTCCAACAGAGATTAAGGAACTGAAAGAACAGTTGAAAGACCTTCTAGATAAGGGCATTAGCAGACCCAGTATCTCTCAATAAGGTGCTCCAGTGTTGTTCGTGCGTAAGAAAGATGGTTCTCTCAGGATGTGCATTGACTATTATCAGATGAACAAAGTCACAATCAAGAATAAATATCCCATCCCAAGGATTGATGACTTGTTCAACCAGCTTCAGGGTGCTAGTTTCTTTTCTATGATAGACCTCAGATCCAGCTATCATCAACTCAAAGTCAGAGATAGTGACATCTCGAAGACAACCTTCACGACTTGGTATGGTCACTACGAATTTGTAGTTATGTCTTTTGGACTAACAAATGCTCCTGCAGCTTTCATGGACTTAATGAACAGGGTGTTCAAGCAGTATTTGGACTTGTTCGTAATCATCTTTATTGATGATATCGTCGTTTATTCTCGGAATGAGGAAGAGCATGCGACTCATCTAAGAGTGGTTCTGCAGACCCTCAAAGATCGCCAGCTATTCGCCAAGTTCAGTAAATGTGAATTATGGTTACAGTCTGTCGCTTTCCTTGGTCATGTGGTATCCAACAAAGGGATCAGAGTGGATTCTCAGAAAATTGAGGTGGTAAAGCATTGGCCTTGACCCACCTCTCCGACGGATATCAGAAGTTTCTTGGATTTGGCCGGTTACTACAGAAGGTTTGTAGAAAGATTTTCATCCATAGCTTCCCCATTGACCAGGTTGACTCAGAAGCAAGTTTCAGTGGTCAGATGAGTGTGAGAAAAGCTTCTTAGAACTGAAGACCAGGTTGACTATAGCTCTTGTCTTGACTCTACCAGAGGGTTTAGACGGTTATGTGGTTTACTGTGATGCATCCAGGGTCGGACTGGGTTTTGTGTTGATGCAGCAGGGTAAGGTCATAGCTTATGCTTCTAGACAACTTAAGGTCCATGAGAAGAACTACCCGACTCATGACCTCGAGCTTGCAGCCGTCATGTTTGCCATAAACATTTGGAGACACTACTCATATGATGTTCACATGTTGATGTTTTCATAGATCATAAGAGCCTCCAGTATGTGTTCACCCAGAAAGAGGTGAATCTTCGCCAGAGGAGATGGCTTGAATTCCTCAAAGACTATGACATAAATGTGTTCAACCATCCGGGTAAGGCCAATGTAGTGGCTGATGCCCTCAGCAGACTATCCATGGGTAGTGTGGCACATGTTGAGGAAGAGAAGAAAGAATTAGCCAAAGATGTTTAGTCCCTATCCTTCTCTATATATGTGTTGTTTATTTTATTGTTATTCTTATATATGTACATGTTACCATCTTCTCTGTTTGTTTATTGACGTTAGAATTACTCAACCATTGTATATTTTTGTGTTATTGGTAAGACAAGATGTTTGTATTTCCTTATCGCTTGGCAGGGCTTGAACACTAAGGTTCATAGTTCGCCAGGGACCAATGTTTTCTAGACAAGATTAATCTTTTTCTTTTAAGGATTATGTTATCTTTTGTTTATCCATTTTGGTCTTTAATATTTTGTATTAAACGCTCTCTCTATATATAATAACTTGGGGATCCTCTAAAGGGAGAGGGGATTATTATATGCTACCTGACATTAAGTGTATTATTATTGAGTTGTATGTTTGCACCTTAGAATAGCATGCTTACGAATTGTTGTCTGATCATATGAAGAGGCCTACTGACATCATGCTTAAGGTTCTAATTTGTCATGTGGCTTATGTTAGATTTTTATAAAAACTAGTTGCCTAATTTAAGTATTTCTCTACTGCCAGCATGCCTATTAATCAATGTTGCATATTCACTGATGTATAAGCATATGGATTTCAGTGAATTGAATTGTAAACTTCAAGCCGTGTTCTCGTCTTTATTTGATGCAAGCTATTAGACATATGTTAGTAGAATTAAAGAGCATGTTAATCAATTTGTGATTACTTCCTTTTTCAGGTTACTGTAGAACTTCTCCCACTCTGCTGTTTTTGATATTTCTGAAGCTCACAATCTTTGTTGATTATAGTGGCTGAAATACTAAACAAAATGAGTTCCAATTAAGTAATTTCATCTGGTTTTTCTTTTTGGAGTAGTATAAATAAAAAGATAAACTTTTGTTGGATTCTTTCGTTTGTATATTTGTGATGGCGACAAGACGTATGCATCATTAGTAATAATTGAGACATCTGCCCTATATACTTATAAACTAGGCTATTGTCTCAACTCCATGGGGCTATGTTCTTGGGGTGAAGTATTTTCATTTTAGTATGTTGGTTGAATTTTCTAATTTATTATCATTGACAAAAGATCTGGTGATAATGTAGAAACAATTTTTTGTTTATGGTATTACAAGTAGTGGCAAGATGCACACTATGCAGGTAAGTTACTCATTTTGAATATCTCTTTTTTTCTTGGACTTGAGAGAAGCATTGTTGATTTCTCCTTTTTATGACTTGCTTATAGAGGAAGTATATATGAATATGACTATAAATACCAATAATTTATAAAACAATGTAGTTACATTTACAATGAAAAAATAATGAAACTTTTATCTGCAAGATGCTTGAAAGAAGAGACAAGTAAGGAAATTATTATTAGCTCTATTTTGGTGCTTTTAAGTGAAATGTGTGATTCTAAAGCTTGTTAAAATCTATTGTCATCAGTCTACTGCATTTGTTAATTATTCTATATTACTTGTTATTATCAACTTCCTACAAATATCTTCTTCAATACCTTGGTGGTTAACTACCACCTAATTTCTTAACTCTAGAGTCAATTATGTAATTCTATAGATTATTATATTTAATTTAATATATTGTTCAGTTTTGAAGAATTGAGTTGATTAGTAAATGTTATATTCTTTAAATAATTATTAGATATATATAGTTGCTACTATAGGAAGAAGAGGAGCAACTGTTAAATATCCCCAATTTCTTTAAACTGACAATTGTCATAAGAGATTAACGTGTTACTGCTCTTTTTTCTTCTAATTGAAAGTTAGACATGTACAAATGAATTTTTGACCTTTTGGATAGATGGTAATAATTTAGTTATTTTGACGTGGAAATCAAAAGGAAAATTGATGTAACCCAACTAAAACTACAAAGTGTTGCATCTTAAAGTGACAAATTCATTGTGTTTTGCTTATATGATGTCGGTATATAAAGAACTGAAAATATCTTCTTTAAATATCTCAGTTGGACCCTTGAAAAAATGAATGAGATTTACATTGTTGATAACATGCACCTAATTAACAGGCATAACATTTCTATTATGAGTGAAATGAGCCAGATAAAAAAGATTTTCACTTACAAGTATTTATCTGTCGACTTCATAATAAAAAAGGCCTTTTGGCTACTTCATTTGTGTCATTGCTTAGTCACATAAATTTATTTTACAAATTGATGGCCTGTTTCTATTATGTTCTAAAGAATTCACTTGAGTTTTGTTTTCTAGAACTTTAATCTTTTTTTTTTCTTTGCAACAAAATGAATGAGGCTATAAATTATAGTTATATGTAGTTTCTCCTTTAATTCACGTCATGTTTGATTCTAATGTGAGAATTCCTACATAGATTACATTATATTTTAATAGTTAGTAGTTTTCATGAATGATTGAGTTTATATTGCCATGTAGAGTATTTTGTGATGATAAACTCCATAAACTTTCACTTATGTTAAACTTGTAATGATAAAATTTATACTGTAAATTGAAAATTACTGACACATACACACACACACACACACACACACACACACATATATATATATAATTGTAATACAAAGGACAATCTATTCAATAAGCATTATAAAACTGGACATTACAACTTATGAAAGACAAATCATGTTACATATTTTACTTTTGACTCTAGTATGAACATCTCAATTTAAAGCTTACATTTATTTTCTCTCTCTTTTTCACAGGTATAAAAGGTGAGAATTGAATCAAGATTGATTGCAAGCTAAGTGTCACCACATTATTGGTACTTTGGAAGAAACTTTTACTTATATGTCTTTGTTTAGGAGTAATATTTAGTATATTTCAGTTAGATTTTCTTGTTATTTGACATATTTTACTTTTATTTAAGGAGTTCGTAATGAGATATTATCTTAGTATAATTTTAGTTGTTTTTATTATATGATCATGGGTGAATTTTATTATTATATAGCATATTTATTATTTAATTTTCAATATGCAACTCTAATTTAATAAATAATGTCAATATAAAATAATCAAATGTCATCAATTGTTCGTGATTAGTGTGACAAATTTTTATCATCAAAGGTAACTTTTAGCAACGATCAAATTAAATTTTTTAAGATAAATATTTTCGTCACGAAAAAATTATTTCATCACAAGTTGACTACATTCAGTGACAAAATATATTGTCATTGAATACGAATTATTTTATTATTTTGTGACAACTGTAATTGTCATTAATCATGATAATATTTAGTGACAATATATGTTGTCGGTAAAAGCAATGCTTTTAGTGAAAAAATGATAGATTTAACCACAATTTTATAATAATAAATTTGTCCCTAATTTATTTAGTTAAGGATAAAATATTTTTTTTGTATATAAAAAATAGTCATTAGTGATGATATTACATTTGTTCAACTACGAAATACATATAACTTTAGAGGCAATTGATGTCGTCACTGATTGAACTAAATAATTACCGACGATAAAATTTTGTCGGTAGCAATAACCCTTTTAGTGACAAAATATACTATTTAACTACAAAAAAGTTACACTTTTTACGACAAATAAATTCGTCACAAATGTTAATGTATTTGGGGACGATTTTCATTTTTGTAGTTAATATAATACTTTTAGCGACGAAACACTAAATCGTCTTTGTATACTTTTAGCGACAAACGGTTAGTGACGACTGATTGACGAAATTTTTTTCGTCACACAAAAATTTTAGTGACGAAATATGATTTATAGATGACGAAATTATTTGTCCTTGATAATCAAATTTGTTGTAGTGCTTGCTTTGACCATGGTTTATGTTTTATGTTTTATAACTTTTATCATGTTTTAGCTTGGTCATTGCATGTCATTAAAATGTCCCATTTTAGCATGTTTTAAATGATTTTGTGCATTGCTATCATACTTGGTACTTGGTTGTACTAACGCATACTCTTGCCTATATTGACTTGTTAACGTAGGGCCCGGTGATTCTCCATCTATTCATGGCTAAAGCTAAATAGAAGGATTGTTGAAGACTTGGTGAGTCATCATCCATTCGAGGACATAGCCTAGTTGTTCTTACTTTTATGTTCTTTCATCTTGGCATTGTATTGGGTTACGTCCCAAACTTTATTTTTCTTTCTTATGCTAGATTGACTTTGTGACATGAGATGTAGACTTCCGCTATTTTCTTAAAAGCTTTGATATGAAATTGTCTTTGAACTCTTAAATCTCTATGATCTTATATGTATGTATGCTAAGTGGCTTGTATGAGGCCTTTCGGGGTCTTGTACGCCATGTCACGTCTAGGGGGTACCTTGGGTCGGGACATCCCAAACTCTTCTCCCTCAAATATTTCTCTCTAGAAGTTAGAAGAAGAAGAAGGCAAGCTAGGGTTCAAGAAATCAAGTTTTCTTCATCAATTGCTTAAGGAAATTGAGCACTAAGGTATGATAGTCTTCATCCATGGATCCCTTTCCTCCATGGAATCCCTAAAATCTCCAATTTCAAGTTAGAAATTCCCAACTGAATTAAGGGTTTTCTTCCATGTCATTGGTTCTTTGCAAAGTTTCTTCAATTGATTGTTTAATGGACTTTGAAGTATAAATTGAGTTGAATTTCATGAATTTAGATGAATCCCCATGGACCCATGCCTTCTTCTCCAAAATTTCAAAATTTATGAATGTGTTGATGGGTTGAATTGTGAAGACATGAATTTCATGAAGTCTATATGAACCTATGTATGAATTATGATTCCATAGCTAAGACTTTTCATGATGAGATTATGGATGACCTAAGAATGGTTTTAAGTAAGCATGTTCAATCAAAAACTATGATTTTTCTCTATTTTGTGGGTTCCTTCAATTATGATCAAATTGCCTTGTTTATGGTTTTCTAAGCATGAGTTTGCATTGAATTTCATGATTTAAGAGAAATTCTCATGAACCCATGTAAACTCTATGATTTGTAAGTTATGAGCATGATGAACTATGTAAAGATGACATTTATGAAACCATGCATGTCTCTTATGATGCTAATGATGAATTAAGGGTGCTTTGAGATTGAAGCATCAAAGTTTATGATATGTTGATGTTGTTGTTGAGTGGTGAAAGGAATTCTCATATATTACTCAACCCATGAATGTGAAGGGTTTTCTCACATGTAATGATTCATAACTTGTTGAAAGGCTTGCTCAACTAAACTTGGATCGATGATTACGGAGCTATTCTAAGGAAGGGACAAGAGACGATCACCCATGTCCCCTAATGTAGAAAAGAGGCGAGCACCCATGTTCCCTAATGTAGACAAGAGGCGATCACCTATGTCTACTAATAAGGAACTTATGACTAATGATAGACAAGAGGCGATTACCCATGTCTACTTATGATAATTGAACTATACCTAATCCGTGGGAATTATGCTTAGCACCGAGTGGACAAATGGCGATTACCCATGTCCCATAAACTATGTGCCTCCATAGGATGATGGTCTATGATAGACACTAGCTAGTGGATCCACGTAAGCTATATGTTAAGTAAAGGGTCCTACCTTGGCAAGTAGAATGGCCCTATCAGTGTGGGGTTAGACACCGGACTCCATGTTGATAGCTCACATGGTCTTACATGTCGGTTAAGGCTACTTCCCACAAACAATAAAGTGCTTCTAAAATATTTCTCAAGTGATGAAAAGATGTTTAGCGTGCTTTGACCACGGTTTATGACTCATGTTCCAAACCTTTCTCATGTTTTAGCTTGGTCATTGCATGTCATGAAAATGTCCCTTTTTAGCATGTTTAAATGATTTTGTGCATTGCTATCATACTTAGTACATTCCTCGTACTAATGCATACTTTTTGCCTACATTGTCTCATAATGTAGGGCTTGGCGATTCGCCATCTATTTGTGGCTAGAGCTTAGTAGAAGGTTTTCAGAAGACTTGGTGAGTCCTCATGCATTCGAGGACATAGCCTTGTTGTTCTTACTTTTATGTTCATTTGCTTTGACATTGTATTGGGTTGCGTCCCAAACTTTATTTCTCATTCTTATGTTAGGTTGGCTTTGAGACTTTTGATGTAGACTTCTGCTACTTTCTTAGAAGCTTTGATATGATATTGTCTTTTGAACTCTTAAATCTCTATGATCTTGTATGTATGTATGCTAAGTGGCTTGTATGAGGCCTCTCGGGATCTTGTACGCCATGTCACGTCTAGGGGGTACTCTAGGTCATGACAGTATGGAGCTAACCCCCACCCCCATGTACCTCCTACAAGGGGTAAGGTCAAGGCCCCACGTTCTAAAATTTCTATTCTGTGAAAATTTATGATTCATAATGAAGAAAAAACTCATATTGTTTGTAATAAATGTAAACAAGTTTTTAAGCATGGATTTTGGTGGAAATGTCGGTGGGATAGAAGGGTTAACTAGACATTTGCTACAATGTTGTAAAAATAAATTTTTGGAGGCTAAAAGTAAAGTCTATCGCACTGATGATGGTACTAGCACTCATGTTAGATCGGTAGAGGGTTCTAACATAGTTCAGGGACAATTAGACCCTTCTAACCCCACAGTCCCTTTTCACAAAGCAAATATAGTAAAGAAAGAGATCTTAAAAGTATTACTAAAATGATAGTTGTTTGTAGTTCTCGTTTTAGTTTTCCTTCACATCCCGATTTCATTTTATATACATAAGAAACACATAACCCTTATTTTCAAGCTTTTTCAATAAACACTATTAAAAAAAGTAATTGAATTGCAAAATAAACATTGTCAATATCTTCGTTTCATAATTAACTATTCAGATAGTAAAATGTCTAACACTTCTAATGAGTATTAGTGGTAATGGTAATGATTGTTTACTTATTACTAGACGTAGAATTGATCATAACTGGAACTTGCAAAAAAGAATTATAGGTTATACATATTGTGATACGAAAAACACTGGTGCTTATATACCACAAATTATAGTTGATATTTTATAATTTTATTTGCTTTGTGACAAAGTGATGAGTGTCACCTTAGATAATGTTTATGATAATACCAATATTGTTAATATGTTAAAAGCTAGACTTTATCAAATTTTCATATTAGGTGTGTTGCACATATATTTAATATGATTGTAAGAGATGATATTAAGTTATTTGATTCTGGTTGTTTAAAAATTGAATATGCTTGTTCTTGGATTTTTCAAACTAATAAAAGTGCTAGGATTCATGAATTTAAAGAGCAGTATATACTATGTAAAGTTCCACTATGAGAAATTCTACAACAAGATAAAACTAGGTGAAATTATTTTATGAAATGCTTGTAGTTCCTTATGATAGTCAAATGCTTATTAAAATGGTTTTTAAAGCCCATAATACTGACCCATTTGATCGTATTAATGAACTAGATTGGGAGGAAGTAAAAGAACTTATTAAATTTTTTTACTTTTTTTATAAAGCTACAAAAATATTTTCTAAAATTTATTATTCAACTATTACTTTAGTCTTATTAAATATTTGAACTATTTCATCTTAGTTTATGTAATGACCCTCCAGCTCATTTCCTCTATTTTTGATATTTTTAGTGTTTAGAGCTTTCCTGTAGCGACTCCAAGTAATTTATGACTTGCTGGGACTGATAGTTTGGTCGTCGGGTCATTCATTTGAGTTTTGTGCAATTTTTCGTGTTTTGGAGCCTTTGAAACTCGAACGGTTGACTTCGGTCTAAAGTTTAAGAAGATGGCCTTAGAATATAATTCTGACGGTTCCATCAGCTTCGGAAGGGCCATTTTGGGCTAGTGGCATGGTTAGTTTGGGGCCCCGAGGATTTTGATGCTAGTTTGTGCCGTTAAACATTTTAACTTTGAAGTTTTGGCCAAAGTTTGACTTCAGTCAATTTTTTGATATATGTGCTCGGATGAGAATTCCATCAGTGCGATTAGCTCTAAAATGTTGAGTTTGGCATAGAATGACCATTCGTGCGGATCCCGAGGCCTCTAGTCTCATTTTGAGCCCTCTTGTGAAATTTAGCTAAAATGGAGCTTGAGTGTGGGACCCACTTTTTATCAATACAACCTCGGATGGAAGTTTTGATGATTTCGTTGAGTCAGAAATGTTGAATTCGGTGGAGTAGCATATTTCATTTGCGTACATGGGGTTCTGAACGAATCCCGGGCACCCCGTCAGAGAACTCTTGTTCAAGTAATCCAGTTGATTTGCATCAGCTAGTGTAGCTCCAATTTGTTATTCATATTCATGTGCCTATGGTCACGTTCGCGGAGACCAGTGTGTTGGCCTCCCGCATTCGCATGTTGTGTGCCACGTTCACAGAGAGCTGAGGTCTTGGGCATCACGATCGCGGGTGGCCTGTCGTGTTTGTGAAGGCCAACGATGGCTGCCTTCTGCGTTTGGGTGCTAGGCGCCGCATTCACGAAGGCTAGTAGGGCTGACCCACGCATTTGTGGGCCCTTTCTCCGCGTTTGCGAAGGTCTGTTGACTAGTCTTTTTAATAAAAGACCAGTCGAGAATCAGCTCGACCCCATTCAGTGTTTTTGCGATTTGGGGAGCTAGGTAGCTTCAAATTGGGAGATTTCAAGTGCTGGGTGTTCATGTTTATCGTGCCTACAAGTAGGAGTGTTTAGGGAAGTGGGGAAAGCGTCATTTGGAGGTAATTTTGCCTCGAATGGGCTGTCATATCTCTTTAATGAAGAATTACATTGCATGTTCTTATTTAGGTTATTTCGGGATCGAATCGTGCCCCATTTGGGGACACAAGCTTGGTAAGTCAAGTTGGACCTTTTGACGAAGTTAATTTCGAGATTCTCGACGCAGGTCCCCTATTCCCATTTTGATTCAATTTTTGGTCCATCTCTAATTATTGTGAATTTGGTGTCTAAACATCCGTACTGACGTTGTGATTGATAATTTGTCAGTGTGGCAGTGATCGGAGGTATTTCAAAAGTGGATAGTTCTTGTACGTTAGATTTGGAGCACGTGTGATCAGTTTCAAGGTAGACTTTAGTCTACTTTTCTGATTGGTCTTTGTAGATAAGGTTTAGTATGAATTGCTTGTGATTTAGGACTCTATTTGTCGGGTATTCGCCCTCCTTATACTATTCTAACTTTTCTTGATTCCCGTAGGAGGTTGGGTTTATTGTGGATGTCAGGAACCTTAGTTTAGGCTTATAGCCTTGCTTGTAGTATGCCTTATCATCCTTATCATTATCAGGATTGATACTTGTGGCCTTAGGCTAGGGTTGAGTCGTAAGGCCTTAAAGTGTGTTTTATCGCCATAGTAGCTGTGAATTGCTCCTTGTAGGGCTTGTATTGGTTGGTTTATCATGTGTTGGTACTTGAGACCTTGGTGGGTGATGAGTGGGTGATTTTCACTCATTTGGAGTCCTTTTCTTATGATTTTATGGCACTCAAGTAGAGAAAGAGGCTAATTTTCCTTTGAATATAGTTGTTTCAGGTACATTATGGTTAAAAAGTAGTTTTGATGGAAAAGAATGGAAATTAGGGAAAAATGGAGCTGAAAATAGAGAAATTGGAGCTGGCAGTGCTGTACTCTCCATGAACATGGAGCTTCACCTATTTATGAAGCGCGAACGCGGAGATCTGGATGCGATCGCCAAACTCTAGCCGGCTATGAACTGCAAACGCGGTGCTTTCTCCGCGAATGCAGAGTGAAATTACGCTGACCTCCGCGAATGCGGAGAAGAAATGTGACTAGCGTCTCGCAGATTTGGAATTTCACATTTTGACCCTAATTCACCATATACACTGAAACACAGCCAATTGAGGGATCATATCACACCATACCATATCAAATCATTGAGAAAAACTATCCTAGAGAGAAGAACCTTGGGGATTGAGGCTTGGGCATAGCTTTGAGAGCAAGATTTCTCAACAAACACCATTAGAGTGAAGATTGTAAGCTTGGGTTGTAATTATCTTTCATCTTTTCTTCAACTCTTTGCTTTGTATTGTTGAATTTTAGGTGTAATTGTTAATTGGTGATTTGAATATTGTGTTAGTGATAAACAATATTTGGGCTTTTGATTTCTATCTTATGCTTTTGTAATTAGTTGATTTCTTTCTCATATATGAAATGGGTTTTTGATTATCCAATTGATTTCTTGCTTTAATTGCTTTCCATTGGAATTGATCACTCATTGGACTTGCCCATTTACTATGATTGAGCTTGTTAGAGTCAATTGAGGTTGGGAAGGATTGATTGGTGCATAACTTGAGGTTTAGCAACTCATTTGTCGAATTTTAGCTAGTAATAGTAAATCATTCCATTGCCTTTAATTGGATTGCTTGTATTGCCACTTAATTTGGTTCGTGAGAACTAGTTGAGAAATATTTGCCTTATGTTCGATAGAATTAGGTAGATAATTTATAGTCCGAGGCATATATGAGTTTACCCATGATTAATTGAGATTGTATGAGGCTAGTTTGCAATGGATCGTATGGATATTAATTGATTTCCCATCCCCAAATCCCGTTGGTAATCTTGTTCGATATAGCTTTGTTCCTTGTTATCCTTTATCCCTTATCCTAAATTCGGTACTTGAAATCTTCTCATTTTATAATTGTATCTTATATGTCGGATTCAAACTAGTAGCTTGTAATTATTTGTTTCTTCAATCGCCTTGCACATTGTTCCTCGCGGGATCGACCTCAACTCTTCGTTGGATTTATACTTGTTAGTGACCACCCACACTTCGAATTGTAAGAGGTGTGGTTGAGCGTTATCAATTATGGCGCCGTTGCCGGGAAACAATTTGGCGTATTGAATTGATTTAGAATTTATAGTTTACTAGTTTTTATGGCTTCTTGTGAAGGAACAAGGTTTGATAAGTGCAAGCCCTGTGTTGACGACCCACGGCCTTATTGTGGAAGACTTCATGTTGGGAATAGTTGTGTGGATGCATCTTTTGATGAAGAGAAGTGTGAAGGGGTGCGTGTGGTGAGACAAGCTTGGCTCTTGCATTTGTCTCAATGACTAGAAAAGGGTGTGAGGCTTAGAGATTTAATGTTTCAAATGAGGGATGAATTTCGCAACTTGCACCTAGCTAGGTGCCATGAAATGATCCAACTTGAATTTGAAATTGTTACTTTGAAGACCAATGTGATATCAACAACTAGAGTACGTAAGGCTCCTCGTCAAATGGTAAAAAGTAAAGCGTGGGAGTTGGAGTGTCAAGAAAAAGGGGTTGTGTTTGATATTGATGAAATTTTGGGTATTTGCAACCAAGCGAACCCAATAAAATTTCAAGATGCCAATATTAAGGCAATGATATTAGAGTTGCAAGAAAAAGCCAAAAAGATCATATCTGGCAACTCTAATTCATTGGAAAGTGATGGTGTCATGCACTTGAGGACCAAGAGTTATGAAGTTCAATATTCGAATGGCCTAGTGACCCTATCACTATTGCCCAATGCTCCTCCACGCAAAAATAATGTGAAGTTTGGCAAGAAATTCAAGTCTTCGAAGTGGAGAGATCGAGTGAAATGTGTGATGCTCTCTGGTAGTCCCCATATGCTTCGAATAGAAAATGATTTGAAGTTGGGGAGAAGGTACATCGCCTCGAAGTGGAAACATAGAGGGTGATGCAACCGGCATCGCGCCACGACGTTAAATTGTGCGCTTCATGGGACGCAACCCATTGGTATCCAAAATTTTAATTTTTAGTAAATTTTGAGTTTTCTTTAATTTTTAGGTTATATTAGAATTTTATTTTTGACTAATCCTCATGATTGCAAAGTGTTCGACAATGTTTTGAGCAGGTTTGGAAGCAAAAATGCACTTGGGATTGAAGTTTGGGGTGAACTATCTTAAAAATGGAGGTTTGGAACACTTTTAGAAGCTGAAGATCGCCTAAATGCAATGAACGAGTCGCCTAATGGTTCCTACCATCGCAAAAAGTTCCAGTACATTGCCAGGGGTTTAGGCCTAAATTGCTCTCCGCGAACGCGCCCCTACGATCGCGAACGTGGAAGCCAATCTTTCATAAGGGCGCGAACGCGCCAAGGCCTCCGCGAACGCGCCAAGGCCTCCGCGAACGCGGAGGTTCGGGTACTTTAATTGTAAGAACTGCCAAAGGGCAGTTCATTTCTAAACAAAAGTTCATATAGATACATTCCCTCGTCCCCTCAGTTCTAAAAACCGAAAATTCCCCCCTCTTCTGCATTGCATCCTAGTCTATTACTTTGTGGTCTACATCAACACTCAAGGTATGCCTTTACCCCTTTCTTTAGTAATTTTTTAAATTTTTTTTGGGGCTTGAAACTTGTTAAAAGGTACTTTAGTTTACATTGATGTGATCCTTGATTTAAACTTGAATTTATATGTTTAATTGTTGATCTTTTGGGTAGACTAGATGTTTGTTGTGAGGAGTGTTGATAATTGTTATTTTGGGGTCGAATTAGGAGAAGATTTTGTAAGAAAAAGTGATGAATTTTTGTGCCCATAACCTATTAGCTAATATGCCTCTGAGAATTCTTTTTTTCTGGAGAAGACGACCTCTCCGCAAACGTCGACCTTTGTCCGCGAATGTGGACCTTTGTCCGCGAACGCGGACCATTATCCACGAACGCGAAGGTCTCTATCTCCTTGCACTCCACGAACGTGGCCAACTGGTCTGCGAACGCGGAGGTCTATCTGCTTCTAAGCCGCGAACACGGCTGCCTCTCCGCAAACGCAGAGGTAGGGCTATTAACTCTCCGCGAACACAGAGAAGAAATTGATTCTGTCCCAAAATAGTAACCTTGCACCGCATCGATCGGGACCTCTTTTAATTATTTTCTTTGGCCTAAACACTTCCTAATACATTGTTTTAAGTGTCCACAAGAACTTTTAACATGTTGGCTTTTTTTGTAGGTACTTTGAGCTAAAAATGTCTACCGACAACATTCCCCGAGAGTCCGAAATTGCACAAGAGGAAGATTACTTTGATGCTACAAAATTCCTCTCATTTAAATGTGCCCGGAAGTACGATGAATACCTGGGCCGGGCTGTAGTGAAGGAAAAGGGGATATGTTTGGAGAAGCTCGATAGTGGAATGCCGGAGTTCTATAACCGGCTTGTGGCTAGTAGATGGATGGTCTTTGCTGCCGAGCCTATCAAGGTTAATCACACACTGGTAGCAGAATTTTATGCTAATGCCTTGGAGACGGATTTTAATGAGGTAGTGGTGACTACCGTCCGAAGGGTGCAGGCGTCTTTCAGCCCCACAGTGATTAATGCTTATTACAATCTCCCGAATGCTGACAACAGGGTATATTTAGACCGCTACCAAGAGTTGGGTAATCAGTGGCTTGTGGATAAGCTACATGCAGGAGAGGCTTTGGAGTGCTTCGAGACCAAGAGAGGGATTGATTCCCGTGAGTTCACTTCTGAGGCCAAGACTTGGCTCTCTATCATATGTGCTCAGATCATTCCTTCTAATCATGACACCGAGGTGACATTGGACAGAGCACCGGTGGCTACTGCTATTATCGATGGGCTGTAAGTGAATGTGGGAGAGCTGATTGTTAATCATATTATTCAGGTGGCTAAGGGCAGAGCCAAGACCATTATTGTCCCTGCTCTGATTACTAAGTTGTGCTATAGTGCTGGGGTGGCGAGGCTCCCTACTGATGAGGAGAAGAAGTTAGGGAAGGAGATACATCCACTGAAAAAGAGGGGTGCACAGGGCGATAGGCACAAGAAAAGGAAGATCGACGTGCTTGACCCTTAGTTTGGACAGTTCACCGAGCCCACTTCTAAGGCGGGTGCTTCATCTTCTACAGGACCTCTCCAGTTCGGACCTGCCACTATGTGCCATATATCCTTCCAAATCTCTTGAGTCGACGCCCAGATTAGAGAGTTGGTCGCTGGCCTTCCTTTTGGCCTGGGGCTGCCACTGCTGAAGGTGCACCTACTATTGCTTCTGTTGCTGCTGCACAGAAGGCTATGTCTGACAGGCTCGAGCACATGAGTCGGAGGTAGGGGAAGATTGAGCAGTGTCAGAGGACCTTTCGGAGCATGAGAAGAGGAAAAGCAAGTTCCTGAGCAAGATGATGGGAAAGATTAGGAGCTTATGCGGTAGCGGTGCTTCAGATGATGAGGACCTCACATTTTCCTCCGATGAGAGCTCAGAATGATTGCACTTCAGAGAGTCCCTCGTATTCTCTTTTGATATCTACACTGTGAGGACACAGTGTGATTTTCGGTTGGGGGTGCCTCCCTTGTTACTCCTGTTTTGTATTTTCTGTTTTGGATTTTTGGGATTATGTTGTTGGATATTTGTTTTTGTTTATGGATGTTCTGCCCTTGTCGGGTTTTTGGATCTTAATTGTGAATTGTGTTGGATTAGCCATTTTTGTTTTATTAGTTTTTATTGCTTTTGGGAGCTTCTTTATTTTGTTGCTTTTATTTTGTGGTGATGTTGTTGATTGGAGATGTTGTTGATTGGCGATGCCCTATGATGGATAGAGTGACGACTTTCTTAAGGGTAAAACGTCGGTTGGTTGTATGGTGAAGTCTGAGTAGCCATTGTTGTTGTGTGGTGAAGTCTGAGTAGCCATTGTTGTTGTGTGGTGAAGTCTGAGTAGCCATTGTTGTTGTGTGGTGAAGTCTGAGTAGCCATTGTTGTTGTGTGGTGAAGTCTGAGTAGCCATTGTTGTTGTGTGGTGAAGTCTGAGTAGCCATTGTTGATGTGCGGTGAAGTCTGAGTAGCCAATCCCGAATTGATGTATGAGTTTGCTCAATGATGGATTGGTTGACGGCTTTCTTAAGGGTAAATTTGTCGTTGTCTTTTTGGGAGGTTGTGGCTTGTTTGATACTAAGAATATAGTCTTGCATGTGAAAAATATTTTGAACATCCCCATCCGTTTTGAAAATTGAGCATATATTGAATGATTTTGTGACAACTCTTGTGACTCTTTTTGTGACTTTTGATTCGTTGGCGGTTGAATTGTTCATTGCCACTTGTTTGTTGAAAAGGAAATAAGATTTTGATCCATCTTGAGTGATTTGCATGCCATATGTGGTGAGTTGTTGAATAATGCCTTGTGCTTGCTTGTGCCACCTAGAACTTGCCCGGTTGGTCTTGAAACATTGGTCTTAATTGAGTTGGGTTGGAAAAATGATCTTAGGCTTTCTTTGATTGTTCTTGAAGTCCACTTGGCCTAAATATCCCACATTTGCACTAAATGTATCCTTAGTTGTCCCCTTTGAGCCTAAATCCTTTTTATTGGCAACCTCATTACAAGCCTTATCCATTTTGAAAATATATCTCTCTCTTGAACTCTTTCCCTCCTTGAACTTGAAGTTGTGAGAGTTGAGGCTAAAAGCCTAAGTTGGGGGTGTTTTGGGAGATTCATAGAAGGGATGCCTATTGCTTAAGAGCTTGATAAAAAAAAGAATGATGAATGGTGGAAAAAGTCAAAAAGAAAGAAAAGGTTGTGAAAAAGAAAGTGACTAAAAGAATCTTGAATCCTCCAAAAGTTGAAAATGGTTGCATGTGGGGCATCTAGAGTGAAAATAAGAAAAAGAGAGTGTGAAATGTGCATTGGTTTGGAAAGTGAAGAAAATGTGGAAAAGTTGGAAAATGTTGAGTTGTTGAGTAGAGTTCAAAGAGGGTGTAGTCACTTGTACCTAGATGATATCCTTACCTTCCCTAAGCCTACATTACTAGCTTAACAAAGTCCTTTGTGATTTCTAACCAAATGAAGTTGAGGCAATGTTGATTGAAAATATGGGCAAGCCTATGGTGTGGCATTTGTGTTCATGAGATGTTCTTTTGTGAGTGTGAGTGTTTGTGTCTTTGTCCCTTGTTTGTAAATACTTTGTGAGTGTTTTGGGACATTTCTTTCTTGTGAGGGCATGTAGGTTGCTTGAGTGGTGATTTTGAAAATTCCTAATTGCATCAAGTGAGTATGTAGAAGAGCTAAAGAGTGGAGTCATTTCTTGAGTTTGAGTTGTTGTCACTTAATGATTCTTGGTTTTTGAAAAATGTTCCATGAGAATGAGGGGTTGTTTTTGTGAAAAGTTTACTTGAAGACTATTTGTTAGTACCAACCAAAGTCATGATCTTGACCCTCAGTTGAAATGAAAGTGTGTTGTGCTTAACTTGATTGCCTCTTGTGCTTTTGATTTTGTTTTGCTTGAGGACAATCAAAGTTTCTAAGTTGGGGATGTTGATGAATGGGTGATTTTCACTCATTTGGAGTTCTTTTCTTATGATTTTGTGGCACTCAAGTAGAGAAAGAGGCTAATTTTCCTGTGAATATGGTTGTTTCAGGTACATGATGGTTAAAAAGAAGTTTTGATGGAAAAGAATGGAAATTGGGGCAAAATGGAGCTGAAAACAGAGAAATTGGAGATGGCAGTGCAGTACTCTCCGTGAAAGCAGAGAGCTGGGCGCGAACGCGGAGCTTCGCCTGTTTATGAAGTGCAAACGCGGAGAGCTGGGCGCGACCATGAAGCTCTAGCCAGCTATGAACCGCGAACGCGGTGCTTTCTCCGCGAATGCAGAGTGAAATTATGCTGACCTCCGCGAATGCAGAGAAAAAATGTGACTAGCGTCTGGGCAGATTTGGAATTTCACATTTTGACCCTAATTCACAATATACACTGAAACACAGCCAATTGAGAGATCATATCACAGCCTACCATATCAGATCATAGAGAAAAACTATCCTAGAGAGAAGAACCTTGGGGATTGAGGCTTGGGCATAGCTTTGAGAGCAAGATTTCTCAACAAACACCATTAGAGTGAAGATTGTGAGCTTGGGTTGTAATTATCTTTCATCCTTTGTTCAACTCTTTGTTTTGTATTGTTGAATTTTAGGTGTAATTGTTGATTGGTGACTTGAATATTGTGTTAGTCATAAATAATATTTGGGCTTTTGATTTCTATCTTATGCTTTTGTAATTAGTTGATTTCTTTCTCATATATGAAATGAGTTTTCGATTATCCAGTTGATTTCTTGCTTTAATTGTTTTCCATTGGAATTGATCACTTCTTGGACTTGCCCATTTACTATGATTGAGCTTGTTAGAGTCAATTGAGGTTGGGAAGGATTGATTGGTGCATAATTTGAGGTTTAGCAACTCATTTGTCGGATTTTAGCTAGTAATAGTAAATCCTTGCATTGCCTTTAATCGGATTGCTTGTATTGCCACTTGATTGGGTTCGTGAGAATTAGTTGAGAAATATTTGCCTATGTTCGATAGAATTAGGTAGATAATTTAGAGTTCGAGGCATATATGAGTTTACCCATGATTAATTGAGATTGTATGAAGCTAGTTTGCAATGGATCGTATGGATATTAATTGATTTCCCATCCCCAAATCCCTTTGGTAATCTTGTTCGATATAGCTTTGTTCCTTGTTATCCTCTATACCCTATCCTAAATTCGTTACTTGAAATCTTCTCATTTTATAATTGTATCTTATATTTCGGATTCAAACTAGTAGCTTGTAATTCTTTGTTTCTTCAATCGCCTTGCATATTGTTCCTCGTGGGATCGACCCGAACTCTTCTTTGGATCGACCCGAACTCTTCGTTGGATTTATACTTGTTAGCGACCGCCACACTTCGAATCGTAAGAGGTTTAATTGAGCGTTATCAATGGCCCATCGTAGTCATAGGTTGGCATTAGTTGTGCTCAGTCAAAGACTGGAGCGGTGTGATTGGGGTAAGGCGTCGTTCCTTGAGTTATTTCTCCCCCTTTATTGATTCAAAAGCTCTTTTTAATCCCTTTGCTTGTTGTTTAGTTGTAGGCCTGTTGTACTTTGTTGAGCTGTTGTTATATTATTGGGCCCAAGGTCGTGGTCGAGGACCAGTTGGATTCCAAGTTAGTAATCTTCACCTTGGTAGCGTGTTAGGGTTGGTTTTTTATATCTGATTGCGAGTACTTTGTTTGAATGTTGGTGATGACTTGTATTGCATTGGTTATTCATTCTCACGTATTTTGTGGTATGATCCTGACTCAGCATTGGTGCATTATTATCATTTATGGAGAAATACTATTTTCACTCGGCTACTATTCTAAACTGGTTTTAATGAGAGTCATACCACCTGGATCACATGTTAAATTGGTTTTTGAGATTTATCAGGCGTTGAGGACATTCTCCTTTCCTACTTGAAACTTGAGAGGCATCTGGGATGTGCTCAGCTTTTACTTGGCTAGCCGGCACGTCGACGCCCTTTCCTGCATGGTTTTGGCTACTCATTCCTCCGCTACCATGACAGAGATGACTTGTTATAAGACCTGGATTTGGGCTCAGGCAGTGTATACAAACTTTCTGTTTCCCCTATGAGTCCCTTTGGTTGTGTCTTTCATTATACAAGATGGGGGAGCTGCATGGGTCCTACCTCGTTGACCGGGACAGGGGTAGGTGTATAGACTTGGTTACTGATGGTTACTAATAGTTCTACTGCATATCATGCATTCATATGCATAGCCTATCACCAGTATAATTTATTATTGTTTGCACCCTTCGGTTTTATGGGTGCCGATTGGGTTATGTTTGTTGTTTGTACCTTTCGGGCTTATGGGGGTTCGCTTAGGTTATTGTTTGACTATATTTTGTAGTCCTTTGTTGATGATATGATAGTTGATAGGTTGTAGTTTTAGATTTGTGGATGTTAGTCCTCATGACCATGGGTAGTTGACTCTTGTATCATAGCTTGCTTATGAGTAGGTTGTTGGTTTGCGCTTTCAGGTACGTTCTTGACTCGGTTCCTTATTCTTTATGTCTAGTTTCTGCTCCTTATTATGTGTCTAGCTTATTATATCTCTTGTTTAGTTACTTGTACTGTACTTTCCTTATTACCTGCTGATTATACTTGTTTTATCTTGGAGCTCAGTCAGCCGATGCCTACTGAGTACCGCTTGTTAGTACTCATACTACACTTTTGTACCATGCAGATCATAGTGCGGTTTCTCGCCATTGGCTTGAAGTCGTGCGGAGCAGCTTTGGGATTCAGAGACTTGGGTGAGCTCCTGGCGTCCGGAGTTATCAGTTTCCATCTATGTTTGCTAGGCAAGTCTTTATGTTGTATTCAGAGACATCATGTACTTGTATTATAATTGTAAAAGCTTTGTATTCTTATTTTGATTAGATGCTCAATTTCTGACTAATGCCATATCTTGGGGATGGTTTCTCATAATATTGTTGTTTATCTCTCTTTCTTCTCTTTGTTTCTAGTTTTTGCTTCTTATTGGTTATCCTCCTCATGGTAGCCATTGCTTATGGCTCTGATCTAAGGGTTAGACTTACCTAGTGGTGGGGTGTAGTAGGTGTCATCATGACCTGAGAAATCGGATCGTGACAGTTTGTTGAATATAAAAAAAATTGAAAAGTTTAAAATGGTTGTTGAAAGTATGATTGAGAAATTTAATTCTTTTTTTCTATTACTCAAATTTATTTAACTGTTATTCTACTTAATCATGAATATAAATTACGAGGAGCATAAACACTTATTAAGAAGATTTTTGTGAAACTTGTTACTATAAAAATAACATTAAAGTGCAAACTAGATTAATGTATGACACATATACATTCATGGAAACAAATGAACAAATAGGTGTTTTTCAAAGTTCTAACGCTAAAGAAGATAGTCTTAGTTATTACATGAGAGGGTATCTTGATCTTGATTATTCTAACCTATGTGATTTTGAAGAAATCTTTATCAGAGATAAAAATGAAGAAGACAACTTTCAACTTTTAGCGTGGTGGACGATTCGTGGCAGCACATTTCCAAAACTTAGTAAGATTGTTCGGGACGTGCTAGCTAAGCTGATGAAAAAATTTGCAGACCGCAAGAGGCATCCCACAGACTATAGAGTTGGGGACATGGTCATGGTGAAGTTTAACCCAAGACAGTTCAACACACTACAAAGCATGCACAAAAATCTATTTCGCAAATATGAGGGCCCATTTAAGTCCTTTCCAAGGTGGGTAAGATCGCATACAAGCTTGACATGCCTCCACATCTTAAGATTCATCTTGTGTTCCATGACAACATGCTTAAGTCATACCATGAAGACAAAGATGACCCAAGTAGAGGCTAATCGAGTCGTGCGCCAATTACTATCACCGCCTCACATGGTCGAGAGATAAAGAATATCATTGACTATCAATCTAGGCGAAAATAAATGCAAAAAGCTGCTTCCATTTTCCTATCACTTGAAGAAGCCACATGACAACGGCATGTAGACTTGTGGCAATTTAAAGACAAAATCCGAGAATTTATGCAATATCAATGCGCCACGGTCGTTGCAACATCTGGTGGGGGTAAGTGTGATGATCTGCTATGTCACCATGCCACATAGGCGCCACGAGACATAAAGTTGTCTATATGAAAGCTTACACGATAAGCATTTGTGGGAAGATTTTAGAACTATGGAGAGTTTCTTGAAAATACTCTAGAATATTTAGGAAGAATTCTTGAAAGGCCTTGAAATATTCTAGGCATGTAGAAAACTCTAGAACAATGACTTATTTATAAATATGTAGAGACTTATGTAATAACCTCCTAATTTAGTAGTATATATAGAGGTGCATTCATTTATAAAATAAAAAAGCAAAAGCAAGCAATCTTCCAAGCAATATAAAAGTTTTCTTAAAATTCTCTTGTGTCTTTCTTTATTCTCTTAGCGATCTAATATTAAAAAGGTTTACTTGAGCTTGCAAGATCGTGAAAAATTCGTGAGCGGATTTTCATGTGCCGTAGCATGTGCTTTAGTAGAAGTTTAAAGACATGACACTTAGGGGTCG
The DNA here is from genome assembly GCA_018342035.1 of Solanum appendiculatum. Lineage (NCBI taxonomy): Eukaryota > Viridiplantae > Streptophyta > Magnoliopsida > Solanales > Solanaceae > Solanum > Solanum appendiculatum. The sequence goes on from JAGDQO010000648.1 coordinate 466,830, forward strand.
TTTGTTACAAAGATTAATAATGCATAGATTAGTAACATTAGTAATACAGGGATTAATAGTGCATAGATTAGTAATGCAGAATTTATTTTTATCAAGTGTTTGGTCATTGTTTCCACTCATCTTGTGTTTGGATTAAAACTATATGAAAAGCTTCTTTCCAAATATACCCTTGTATTATTATGTAAATGGGTCAAGGTAAATAATTGTCGGATAATATAATTTTTTTATGACCTTCTAACTAACTAGGAGAAGAACAATTTTGTTGTCATGTGTTGCTATTTTTTCACCTGAATTATTTGAGGATAAATAATTTTCATCTTAATAAATTAATCACTTAAACAATATCAATTTTCAATTTAAAAAGATAAACTATCTACTTTTAAAATAAAAAAGACGGTAAACAATAGTAAAATTGAGTAAACCATCTATATTTACACATAAAAATTGCAAGTTATAGTTTTAACATGTATGCAATTTTATAAATTGTTCAAAATACAAATAATCTATATATATATATATATATATATATATATATATATATATATATAATTTATATGTTTATTTTTTATTATTTTGTCTGTGATTCAGCAATCACAAAGTTTCTTTTTAATCCGATCAAATAAGGAAAAAATATTTTTTTCCGTACTCTTTCCTAACATAAATATTGTTAAGAACTCTCCGGCATGAAAACAAAAAAGTTTGTGACACCGAACTGAACTCCCGATAGATAAGAGAAAATAAAAAATACCCCTATATATATATATATATATATATACATTCAATTAAAAAATGTTATGTGGTTGCCTTTTTAATTAGTAAATATTAAACAACTCACATTTCAGATATTGTATTGATTTGTATTAGATTTATTTAGTAACAAACAACTCTCTCTAAATAATTTGTAAGCTAATTTATTTAAATAATTTTACTAGTATAGATATGAAACATAAAATCAAGAAAATAAACAAAATGACTAAAATGATTTGAGGGATATTTTTATCTTATCCCATGATATTAATACCATGTAAGGTATATAACTAATACATAAGTCCAAATTCTTACCAAACATAATACTAAATAATAGCATATATATAATACATGAACTATTTTTCCTAATACTTCCTAACAAACGATCCTTTAGGTTTTTGGTTTACATACATATTCACACTATACATACATAATTGATAAGAAAAAAGGAGTGGGTCCATGTGCCAGGACACGAGTTAGGCACATGTGTGTGTGGGGGGAGGAGAGGAGTTAGGAACATGTGGCGTCTCTATCAGTATTATATATTCAGTGTGTGCCCTATTCGTTCCTTTCTTCTCCTTACATAATTAATTCTAGATCTTTCCACATTACTGAGCCACCAAAGAAGCTACATAGGTCAAAAATGGCGGACGAAAGAGGTGCTGATTGCCATACTGATACAGCAGTTAGGCCGATTCGGAAAGTGCTTGTCATTTCCGCTGGTGCTAGTCACTCCGTTGCTCTTCTCTGTAAGTTCACCCTTCCATTCTCTAACTCTATTTCTATTTCTTTCTTTCTTTATACATACAACTTAAAGGAAAGGGAATACTCTCAGTTTATCTTCCAATTGGTTAGCTTTTTTCACCTTTCGTGTGTCTGTCTGCAAGTAATGTAGATAGATGCACAGACAGAGATGAGAGGAGAGAGAGAGAGGGGGGCAATTGACTGATTGAGTGGGTAAGGCGTTTAGATTTTGCATGGACAAAAATGGTCCACGTTATCTAATATACCATGGGTAAAATGGTAATCTCTCATTTCGGCTTTTATTCATCTACAACTACACTTATTCCCACTCAACGCCCTTCATCCTAATTTCTAATTTCTAATTTCTAATTTCTAATTTCTAAATCAAAACCTTGTGCAAATATTTATTCATCTATTTGCTTATATCTTCACAAAAATAAAAATATTTCCCTAATAATTAGGGGTCACAATGGACTAACTAGTGTTGAATGTTTTCTTTCAAAAAATTGTACTTGTTGAAGAGTTTTTTTTCTCTCAATAACCTATATAGTAATATAAATGGAATAGATAAAAAAGGGGCAATTTGGTGCACCACAAGTAAGGTGTTGGAAGGGCCATACTCTAAGGGTCTGTGTGATGATTGTAATCTACCTAATGCTTGCATTAGTAATTGATTTCACGACTCGAACCCGTTACCTATAGATCACCAAGAGACAATTTTACCGTTGTTACGAGGGCTTACCTTACTTGAATGAAATAGATTAAATAACTCATTTTTGAAAAAAAGAAAAGAAAAGAAAAGACACGCATATATACGAAATCCTACTTTTGGAAGTTTTTTCTTTTTTCCAGTTCTCTCTTTCCATACAATGTTATAGGATATGCATTTTATTGGTCCACTATGTAATAAGATATTAAAAAAATGGTACCAGGGTGTGCCATTTATCACAAAAAGAAGTCTTTAGAATTGTTCAAAGGACCAAGGATTGAGTTGCACCACAACACTACCTATCACTCCTCATAGGCAATAAGAAAGGGTGAGTGGGTTCTAGGAATACTAATTGTGATGTGTGATTTTTAATAAGCCAACTAAATGGATTTTTCATAATCCAAGTGGTGCAAGTAGATGTCCCTAATTGCTAAAGAGGAACAGTCCATGCCCTTGAACTTTTCTTCCCTCTCATGTAAGTCCAACTATGCAACACTTCCTTCACTATAAGCTCACGTAATACGCTATTCCCTTCTTTCGACAAGTATCTCTTTTGCCACCCGCTAGCTGTTTCTCTACTTTCTCAATTATTGGATTCCACACTATCAGAGATCTTTGCCCAAAGCACGCAATGGTAAACCATATATAGTTGGTAAAAGTGCCCACTTTACAATTCAATCTCTTTAGTATTATTCACTTCTCCTACAAGAGTGATCTCACATTTTTTGAGATTGATTTTGAGTTCTAACACAACCGTAATTGAATAAGAATCTGTTTGAATTAATCTAGTCGGAAGCCTCTGCATCACAGAAAATCAATGTATCATTAGCAAATAAGATATGTGTAAGCAAAGCATTGAAAATCCATTCAATAAACCTCCAATGACTGTCAGATCCATCATTTTGCTGAATCAGATAAAGAACGATGGATCTCCCTATCTTAACCCCTCGAATTCCCAAAAAACCACATGGACTCCCATTCACCAAAATTGAGAATCTGGCAGTAGAAATGCAAAATTTGATTCATCTCTTCACTTGTCCCCAAAACCCACCTTTAACATATGAAGTCAAGAAAATTTCAATACACATGATAATAAGCTTCTCCGAATCCAGCTTACATAAGATTCATGGATCTCCTTCTATCTTGAGTCAACCACCACATGCCACTTAAGTTTCTTCTTCTTCCACAAACTAGTCAGCCCCTAATTGAGCCCATCTCAGTATTGGATAAAAGAATTGTTAATAAGAGAATGCTGCAACTACTCAAATGCGAGAACGGTGGTCTAATTTGCTGCCAGGAGAAGCAACCCAAATTCCTCTAGCCTGAGTTCCCAAATGTCTAGCCTTATTTTGCCTTAAATGAGAATGGTAAAGACAAGGTTCTTCAAGAAGGGGTGCAGTTGTTATGCTTATGTACCATTACAAATTTAAGGTGCTCCCTTATGGTTTTGCCCTTCTCAATTGAGAGTTGAGTTTGTTATTTTTAAAGGAATGGAACGCCTTTGCTTGATAAACAAATCAAAGCATAGATTTGGATCTTGACTGCTTCTTTAGTAAAGTTAGACAGCAATTAGGAACGGATACTAACTGCCTTATAAGAATACCAAAAAGCAATTAGAGATATCAAAGAAGAAATTATCCTACTACCTTGAAATATGAGCTAGTTTAGACTGAAAAGATAAATGTCAACGTTAAAGTCACCAAAGGATTAAAAGAACTCTCAAAGTAATATCATTCATCAATTCAAAGTATCTCAAAATGAGAGAAATGACTCCAATTTATAGAAGTAAAGGTGGTTGCCAAGCCTTATAAAAAAGCTAGAGGCTAGAAACTAGGATGGGCAGCTCAAGTCCCTGGGTAAGGCGGCCGATTTGAGTCTCAAATACCTAAGTTTTGAGCTCATTTTGGGCTATAAGATTTAGCGGCAGAATTTTTTTTTGGGGGCCAGTCCACCTCTTTGTGGACTTGAACTTGGACCATGAAGTAATTGTAGCAATTTAACAACTCATTTCGTTTGAGCTTGTTCTCTTTCTTCCTCAACAAGATATTTTTTAATTTGTGATTGAAGTCCCTTGTGCTTGTTTTGAAACTCCTTGATTTGAGATTGTATCATGAGTCTACTTGGAGCTTCCAAAACTTCATCCTTTTCCTTATTGTTAAGCTTCCATGAATGCTATCAAAGTGGGTAAGGCATCCAAAAACTTATTTACACACCAGTCTGCCACCTAAAGATAGATATTGTCTCTTCCAATTGGATAACTTTCTCTCGAATTTCTCCAGATTATTGTTCCAGATGACAATTGACTTGTGTTTGTAGCTCGATGGAAGACACAAGTATGGGGAAGGCAATGATCCTATATTACAACCAAGAATCTCTGCCAAATTGTGGACTTCATTAGCCGAAAACAATTGACTCTTTTGCAGGTTAATGTGAAGCCCTGTGACTGTTTCAAATAGCATCAAAATGAGTTTTAAATGCAAAACCTGCTCTGCCTCAGTATCACATAAAATCAATGTGTCAATAGTATAGAGAATGTGCGAGATAAAAAGGTCATTCTGGTTTATTACCCTGAATGTGAAGCCCCTAATCAAGTTTTGTTTCCGTAACGAAATGAAGCATATAGCTGAGCCCTTCCATAACCAGGATGAACAAGAAATGTGAGAGGGGATAAGCTTATATAAGCACCCTTTGTGTTTGAAAGAAACCTTGAGGTGTGCCGTTGATTAATACTGAAAGCCCGACTGCAGAGATGCAAAAGTGTATCCAGCTTATCCTTTTTTTGTCCAAACCCATTTCCCTCAACAAATCTAACAGGAAGTTCCAATGTATGTCATCATAAGCCTTCTCGGTGTGGAAATTGCATAGAATTCCTGCTCTCTTTTGCCTGAGACTACTGTCTAAACACTCATTTACAATGAGAGCTGCGTGCCATTTGAGAGCTTCTGACCAACTTATCAATGACTTTCTTGGGCCTCTCCACTAGTAACTTAGACACAATCTTGTAAAAACAACCTGTAAGACTTAATCTCTGATTTCTGTCGCCTAAGTTTTTTAGGTGTCAGTGCAATGTATGAGGCATTCATACTTTTAACAAGATGTCCATTTGAGTGCAAATAGTGTTTATCATCCATCAAATTGTGATTGAGTCCAATACTTATTTTTTTTTTTTTTATTATTATTATTATTATTTTTGATAACCGTGACCCGCCCTTTGGACCAATGACAGCCTTCTAAACTCGGTGGATAATGGGCCCGCCCCTCTACCCTTCTCCACTTAAATACCGGGCTTCACTTTGCGTGGTGTGGGGCTTGAACCTGCGACCTAAGTCACAAGTCCTCCACCTTTTGCCACTCGAGCTAGGCTTTGGGGGCTTGAGTCCAATACTTATGAAAGAATACCATAGTGAATCATCCCCGCTCTTTATCAGACGCACATTGTTGGATCACCTCGAGAACTTCTTCATCCACAATTTTCTTTCTATAAACATTCATTATCATCCCCGGAAATGGCAGGAAGATTCCCGGTATTCCAGAAAAGCTTGTGCTGAGATGCTTCTGAATATAAGCCTTCATAAAATTGCAAGATCCAATTGCAAATTCTTTCCTTGTCCTGAATAAGCTCCCCATGGATCATTAGCCTATCAATGTGATTGTAACGTTTATGTGCATTGGCCTTTTTGTGAAAAAACTGTGTTGTTTTTTTGTCCCCTTGTTCAAACCAAAGACACCTGGATTTTTGTCTCCAAGAAATTTCTTCTAAATCCATGGACAAATCAGCCTTGTGCAACAGTTCTCTCTCACCGTATTCCCTAGTTTCTGCAAATTTACATGTTGAATTGATTTTAAGGCCTTGGCCTTTCTCTTTTCCAGATTACCATAACAGTTTCTGTTCCATTCTCTTAATTCCTTTACGCATTTTCAGCTTATTTGCGAAAATAAAATCTGTCTGACCCCAAATCTGGAACGAATTTCACCACCCATGTACCAATTCCACGAAACCCTTTTCTTCCTATCATATGTAAGACCTGTTATGATGCCACTGTCCAGCTAAAGAACAATAGATGTAAGGTCTAAGAAGGGTTTGGCAAGACAGTGATGCATATTGAGGCTGAGGAGCATCCAGTGCAGGAGATAGAAGCTCATGGGAGTTGTACCTTAGGCTTGCAAGGTGATACATAGCCGTTAAATCAGTTAAAAGATCATTAGTTGGATAGACGGTTTAGTCCTCTTTACATTAGCTCAAGTTATGTTATTTACACATTAGACCCCATAATTACTAGAAGGGTCCCTATCCAGTCCTTTTACCTTTTTCTGCCGAGTAGTACTTTACCTTCTTTATCTTTTAAGGAGGAGCATGGTGAGTCATCTAGGGTTGAGAATACTATATGTTGTAATGTTCTTCTTTGTAATGGCTTTCATCTATGAAATATACCCTAGCCGTAATTAGCTAATTTTAGCCTAACTTCTTATATTTCCTCTGCCATTTTAGTTACTGTTCCATTGAATTTCCTGCTCTTTCCTATTCTGCATCAGACAGCTTGTCTGATGGAGCTGATCTGTCATCCCAGTCAGCCGAGAACAGATACCTATCCATCCGTGAAGCGGTAGTGGTGTTTTACTCCATGGACCAAGTGTAAGAACCTTCATGAAGTGGAGAATCAGTTGATTCGAGTTCCTTTATGAACTCAGAAAATTCTTTCATGCTGACTGTAATCCTCTGGTTGTGCTTGCGTTCATAAGGAAGTCTTGTGACATCGAAGTCACCTCACACAATCAATAGATCATCTAATAAACCCCTTACTGCTGATAGTTCAAGCCATACATTGCTTGTCTGCTTAAAGGAGCATAAACACCACAAAGTTTCCATTTTAAATCATTGTTAAGGCAGGTGAAGGAAATGGAAACAGAGTCTATTCCTTTCAGAAGTTCCTTGCCTGACAAACAACTCTTGTCCCATAGAACAATGATACCTCCTTTAGTTCCATCAACCTCCAAAACTGCATAATCCACCCACTTCCGAATCAAAGACCTAAGGACTTTTCTTTTGTTTCTCCATTTAGACCCCTAACATTCCATGATATGAGCTGAAGCCTCATTTATAAGTAAAGGTCGGTATGTTCCTTTGCCTCCTCATTTATAAGTAAAAGTCGGTATGTTCCTTTGCCTCTACTACTGGCATGGTCAAAATTCACGAGAATCTCTAAATTTGTTATCTCCATCTTCAATTTGTTTTCCAAAGCTGATACAGATTGAATAGCTGGTTGTTTTCTGATTGAAACTTTCCTCTGCTCCATTTTCATCAGATATGCAATGGTATCTGCCTCTGTTCTGGCAAACTTGATCCATAAAAGTTTCCCCACCTTCCCACATATAGATGCTGATGACTTGGTGTTTGACTGCAGTTGCTAACTTCTGGTAGCTCTTCTGGAGTACTGATTAGCCCAAGCATAATTAATTAACTTAGATTGACTCAAACTGGATCTCAAACATGTCTCTTTTAATTTCAGCTGGTTTCAAAATGTTTGTTATAACAATTCCAATCAATTAATTATGTTTTGTTGCATGATACCTTATTTTTTTATTTAAACTTGGAGTAGGCTGTATTATTTTGCTGTTATTGTTTCATGCTACCGTGCTTCAAATTTCTCTTTACTTTCGAGCCAAGGGTCTATTGGAAACAGGCTCTCTACCCCACAAAAGGTAGGGATAAGCTCTGCAATCTGCATACATCTTACCCTCCCAGACCCCACTTGTGGGATGACAGTGGTATGTGATTGTAGTAGTAGGCAGTACTGCATAATAGAAGAGCTTGATTCAGTACTTAAGCTGCCAACTCAAATTATCAAGCTTTTCTGTGTGATGTGTAGTTGATGTAATCAATGTAATTGCAGCTGGAAATGTTGTTTGCTCATGGGGAAGAGGAGAGGATGGACAGCTTGGCCTTGGGGATGCTGAAGATCGATTTTCTCCAACTCAGGTGAGTGCATTGGATGGGCAGGAAATAGTATCTGTCACTTGTGGAGCTGATCATACGACTGCTTACTCGGAGGCCTTCAAGCAAGTCTATAGCTGGGGATGGTAGGCTTTCTTTCCATCAAATATTTCTATTTAATGCATTATTATGATGAGATGTAGAATCTGTGTGAAAGTTGATAACTGGTAAATTCTTGGTATTAGCTATTAAAAATATGTTACCTCAGGAATTTGGCTGTTAGAACATACATGACAATTCTTAATACTTTTGTGGTTTGGATATTACTCCCTCCGATCCATATTATATGGTGTTTTTAGCTTGGGCACACCCTTTAAGAAACACTCTATCCCTTAGAAAGTAAGAGGTGTTTTCACTAAATTGCCCTTAATTAAATAATACTCCACCGATTATTTGGAGGATCTGAGAGTCCCACTCTGACTGATGTAAGAAAATGGGCCTCTTCGACCTGGAAGAAAGCATTTGGAGTTAACATCTACGAAATGGCAGGGCACGTCTTCCTTTTCGAATTCCCAAACAGGCACATGGCGGAACAAATTCTGCAAGGAGAATGGAATTGGAAGAACATGAAGGTGCAACTAGAATGGTGGAACCCACTAGTTGGCTGCGTACCATCACAGCATCAGAGCAATAGGAATACCCCTGCACATGTGGTCCATAGAAAGTGATAAATGTGTAGGATGGTACAGAACAGAGGAGGAAACGGAATTGAGAAACTATCTCAGATGGGCCCGTATTGAGGTTAAGAATGAAGGACGGAAAATACCCAGTGAGGTCGCCATAACCAAACAAGGATACACCTTCAGGATTCTGATCTGGATCGAGAAAGTCACGACCTTTGAGAAGGTGTCGGAAAAAAACATGGAAAATCAGATTTCCATGGTGGAGACAGCGAAGACTGGGGAAACCCTAGATGAGGGCTTTGCACAGAGGTCTGTTACATGTCCGATGAAGAGGACGGGTAATACCCAGAGGTTAAAAGCCTCTTTTGAAGTCATCAAGCAACTAGCCAGCTTGACAGCTGTTGATTGGAAGGCACACGTGGGGAGTGGAAATCATTCAAATTTAAACCCACGTGAGGTCTCCAAGGCAGGAGATGAATATTTTGAGTCATGGGCCGGCCCAAAACCAAAAACCACTCCAACAAAAATTAAATATCTCACAAGCCCAACCCAATCTAGAGCCACAAATTGAGGAATTCTGGGAGGAGACCACGACAATCAGAACATCTTCTCCAGAGAATTTCAACGCGATAGAAAACCTCGAAGCCACTGCCACAGCTTCAGATGCAAGAAACATGGGGGTAAATTCAAAGATGAAAGAGACAAGTCTTGAAGAGACAGAGGGGGCTGTAATTGTGAGGGAGATAAAGGGGACTGAGAATTGCAAAGAACAATCCAGTGTGATGGGCAATTCAAGTTTGGAAGTCAAAAATTGGGAAGTGAATGAGGTGTTACCCTTAGCTACAGAAGCAGCTAAAAAGATCGTTGACAAGGAAAATCCACAGCAGTCTGGGTTCGACAAAATTTAATCAAGGCAAAATGTTTGGAGCTGACTTTAAAGGCCATGAAGAGGAAGCCTTGGAACTCCTTTTGCAAATTGATGCGTGCAGACAGATAAGAAGAATGGAGCCATCATCAGAAATCAGAAGAACTAGATTCAAAGGCACCAATGAATTGAAGAATTTAATTACTTTTGATGTTAAGGTCAAAGCTAGTGAAGCCAGGAGCGCGGGGAAAGGAGGTGTACAGCCTGTACCATGAAGGTCAACTTAGTGTCTTGGAATGTTAGGGGACTAAATGATGGGGGAAAAAGAGGAGTGGTGAAGAGTTGTATGGAGCTTTGGAAGGCTGACATAGTGTGCCTTCAGGAAACTAAACTACAAGGAGACATTCAAGAGACAGTGAAGCAAATATGGGGAGGGAGATGGGTTAGATATGCTTGCCTAGAAGCAAGTGGTACTGGGGGTGGGATTATCATGTTATGGGATAGTAGAGTTTGGAAGGGAGAGGTGCAACAAATAGGTGTACATACGTTAACTTGCAGTTTTGAAGGCCTGCTCCAAAACTTTAAATGTCACATTACAGGGGTGTACGCACCAAATTGCAACGTGGAAAGAAGAGAGGTTCGGGATGAATTAGGTGTGGTCTGAGGTTTAATGGAGGGCCCTTGGGTAGTATGTGGAAACTTCAATGTATGCAGGTTCCCCTCAGAGAAGAGAAACTGTCAAAGGAGATCTTCTGATTTCATAGAAGATCTGGAGCTCATTGACTTGCCACTTGAAGGAGGAACACATACTTGGTTCAGGGGAGATATAAACAATGTTGCATCAAGGATAGATAGAATTCTATTCACAACCGAGTGGAGTGAACAATTTAGTAAAATGAAGCAGGTTGCACTACAAAGACCGACATCAGACTATGTGCCTATGGCTTTACACTGTGGACCATGGGATCTGAACAAATCTTATTTCAAGTTTGAAAATTGGTGGCTAAACACAGGGATTTATAGACAAAATCAGGTCTTGGTAGAATTCTTTTGCATATACAGGGAAATCAGACTACATTTTAGCATGCAAATTGAAACCACTGAAGGGTAAGCTCAAGGAGTGCAGAAAGGAAGAAAAAGGAAATCTGCTTTTGCAAAGATCCAACCTGTTAAACAAGATGGTAACTCTGGATTCTATAATTGATAATAGAGCACTAACAGAGGAAGAGGCTGCATTAAAGGCAACTACTCTCCTGGAGTATGAAGAACTTCTTAAGAACGAAGAGACTGCATGGAGGCAAAGATCAAGAATTTTGTGGCTAAAAGAAGGTGACAACAACACTAAGTTCTTCCACAATTCAGCTAACGCACATAAAAGGAGTAATTGTATTGACCAACTGGAAATACAAGGTGAGACAGTGAAGGAGCCAGACAAAGTAAAAGAGGAGGTCATACAGTTCTATAAGAAGTTGTACACAGAAACAGAGAGATGGAGACCAGTAAGAAACATGATAAACTGTCCTACAATCTCAGAAGCAGAAAAAGTACAATTACAAGCCAAATTTGAGAAGGAGGTGCTCAGCTGCCTGAAAAAGTGTGCTATAGATAAGGCCCCTGGACCTGATGGATACACAATGGGCTTCTTCGTCAAATGCTGGGAAGTTCTAAAACATGACATTATGCATGCCTTCCACAACTTCTATGAACATGAGATATTTGAAAAGAGCTTCAATGCAACATATATTGCACTGATTCCCAACCTACATGCCCTCCCAACCTACATGCTTTACTTTGGTTCTTCATGTTGCATTGAGTTCTTTTTGGGAATCAGTGCAATATATGTTGCATTGAAGCTCTTTTCAAATATCTCATGTTCATAGAAGTTGTGGAAGGCATTCATAATGTTATCACCTAGTCAAGTGGAAAGAACTCATCTCAAGCAAGAAACAGGGGGGCCTAGGTATTAAAAATCTGAAGAACCAAAGTAAAGTTTTGAAAATGAAGTGGTTGTGGAGATATGCCCATGAGACAAACTCTCTATGGAAAAAGGTGATCAGAACAAAGTATGGAGAATTGGATGGGTGGATGACTGAAGAAGCAAACAATCCTTATGGTGTCACAGTTTGGAGATCTATCAGAAACTGGTGGCCTATTTTACTTAACCACACTACCATTAGTGTAGGTGATGGCAATAAAACCTTCTTCTGGAAAGATAGGTGGTTAGGTAATTGGAGTCTTGCAGAGAAGTTCCCTGATCTATTTGAGTTAGTTATCCACTAGGACAGAACAATAGCTGACATGTGGGCATCCCAAAGCTGGGAATTAAGTTTCAGAAGAAAGAAGAAACTTGAATGATTGGGAAATTCCTAGACTGATTGAGTTCTTCAAAATTCTTGAAGCTTTTCAAGGTCTAAAGAACGGGGTGGACAGACTATGGTGGAATGGGCACAACAAAGGGGCATACAAAGAAAGTTCAGGGTACAAACTTCTGAACTCGACAGTGGCACAGAACTCCATATGGCCATGGAAACTAATCTGGAGAACCAAAGCACCTTTGAAGGTGGCATGTTTCTCATGGTTGTTAGCTAAAGAAGTTGTCTTGACACATGAAAACCTAAGAAAGAGGAACATTATCTTAGTCACACACTGTTGTTTATGTGATGAGGCAGCTGAGACAGAGGGACATTTGTTTTTGCATTGTAGAATCACTGACCAACTATGGAAGATTTTCATTAATCTCAGAGGCATACAATGGACAATGCCTAGCAAGATTGTTGACACTCTATCTAGTTGGGAAGAAGCTGGGAAGGGAGCTAAAAACAGGAGCTACTGGAGAACCATACCATCTTGTATATGGTGGACCATCTGGAAGGAGAGAAATGCTAGGTGTTTCGAAGACAGGAGTAGAACAGTACAGAAAATTAAAACAGATTGTATTTTGCTTTTGTGTTTTTGGTGTACAAAGAACTCTCCTATAGATGCAGAAAATATCCTAGATGTCATGCTAGGATTGGGAGTCCTTTGTTATATTGCTATACTTTAACTTGCTGTAATGGGGTTTAGCATTACCTAAGTGCTGAGTTATAATACAACTGTTACTTATTCAAAAAAAATAAAAAATAATATGGTATCTTTGATGTTTAAAAATCCACTTAACTGAATAAGGGTAACTTTGAAAAAAAATTATTAACTTTTTGATCATGTAAAAAACCATCAACTTTGGATTAAATAAAAAATTTAGAAATATCATATAATATGGAGTGGAGGGTGTAAAAGATCTTATCCTAGCTACTCCTGCCTTTTTATACACTACTTGAGGAAGCAATTCATGGAACCACCTCTTCTACATATTGCAAATTCTTTTTTGAGCATGCCGAAGAACTTTATCTTCTTAATGTTAGTTTAAACATTAAAGTTAGCCAATGTGAGAAAAATCTCTAAATTTGTAGAAACAAGTGAACAAGAAAAAGATGATTATAACAACACAAAAGATGCAAATACAAATGCAGATTGTGGGACAGTTTGATTGGACATCCAGTAAAGAGGTGACAATATTCGTTGGCTATTAAACCAATAGAATGAAATAGGAAGAGAAGAGTGGTAGATGTCAGAATTAGACCTCAGGCTTCGAGAATGATGCTTTATTGTGAGAAAAAATAGGACAAGAAGAAAAAAATGAGTGAAAACTCAGCTTGATTATTCCCTCAAGCCATTGGGGTTTAAATAGCTAAAGTGTACATATTCTAAGAAACAAAAGGGAATCAAAATACATAGTTACAAGGAGTAAATCAAGCTACAATATTTACAATATTTTATGACTCCCTTAAAGCTAATGCATATAAATCATATGTACCAAGTTTGTTACAAATGTAATTGATACGAGAATATCTGCATGCTGATTATTTGACTTTATGAATTTTGTAATAATGTCTTATGAGTAACATTTCTATGATAAAGTGACAATCCATCTCAATGTTTTTAGTTCTCTCATGAAAAATACTGGATTTGATGCAATATGAAGAGCAACTTGGTCATGATTGATTTCTTCATACTTCAATTATCTAAGCATTGGTTAATTGAAATTAGTTCACAAGTTGCCATGAGCATTGTTTGATATTCAGCTTCTGCACAGATTGAGGAACCACATTTGTTTCTGTTAGAATACTAATAGGTATATACAATTTTACTTAGAATAGGAATAGGAATAGTAATAATAATCGGAATAGTATATAGTATTCTACTTAGAAAAGGATTATATTGTAGTGTCCTAGTTGGAAAAGGTGTCTATTGTAGTGTCTATAAATAGGGTTTCTATGTAATAATGTAGATACACAATTCTACAACAATTCAATAATATTCTTTTTCAATAATTCTCACATGGTATTCTTTTTCAATAATTTTTCTTTTTCAGTAGGGTCGTGCCATCATTCTGACCCTACCCATATTATTTCTCTTTTTCAATAGGGTTGTGCCATCAATCCGATCTTTCCTATATAATTTCTATTTTCTAGTTGGGTCGTGCCATCATTCCGACACTACCCATATAATTTTATTTCTTAGATTATGACCACTTTCAGCCATCAAATCTAATACTCTGGCGTGCATGTTTCGGCCAGTTTTTCGGTGACTTTCTTATTTAATATCAACTAGTCTATTGATTCCAACATGATCCATATACTTTATACTAGATTTTGAGCACTTTTCGGCGATCGCTGCATTGTGAAGAAGTCTATATGGAGCAACCACCTAATTTTGTTGCTCAGGGGGAGTTTAGTAGCCTTTTATGTCGATTACTATCTCATGAGAAGACCAAGCACATTGAGATTGATTGACATTATGCATCAAATCCAGTATTCTCGTGAGAAGACTAAACACATTGAGATTGACTATCAATTTTGTAAAGTCGAGTGATCAACTGGCAGATATCTCACCAAGCTCCTCATCTATCCTCGTATTCATTATATTTGTAACAAGCTAGATACATATGATTTGTATGTACTAGCTTGAGGGGGAGTGTTAGAATAGTAATAGGTATATACAATCCTACTTAGAATAGGAATAGGAATAGGAATAATAATAGGAATAGTATATTTTATTCTACTTAGAAAAGGATTATATTGTAGTGTCCTAGTTGGAAAAGGTGTCTAGTGTAGTGTATATAAATAGGGTTTCTATGTAATAATGTAGATACACAATTCTACAACAATTCAATAGTATTCTTTTTCAATATTTCTCACAGTTTCATGGTTTCTGAAGACATTAAATTACAGGGGCATATGCACCAAGTTGCAATCAGGAAAGGCAAGAATATGGTGGGAAATATGGGCTGTTAGAAGTTTGTTTACTGGACCTTTGGTGATAAGGGTGATTTTAATATTGCCAGATATGCTTCAGAGAAGAAGAATTGCTCAAGAACCTCGACATACATGACTGAAGTTTCTGATTTTATTGAGGATATGGAGTTGATTGATCCTCAACTAGATGGGGGAAGCTATACTTGGACTAGAGGGAACAACCTGGAAACCTCGTCCAGGATAGACAGGTTCCTATACTCTACTGAATGGGGAGACAATTTCAATAATATTAAGCAAGAGATTCTCCCTAGAATCTGTTCTGATCACACACCAATTGCACTTCAGAGTCGCAGTTGGGAACACAAAAAGTTTTATTTCAAATTTGAAGGATGGTGGCTGGAAATTAAAGGCTTCAATGAGAAAGTTAAGTTTTGGTGGGATTCCATTATTGTTAACAGAAGGCCAGATTATATTTTAGCAACCAAGTTAAAAGCTTTGAAGGCTAAATTGAAATAGTGGAGTGCAAGCACCTAAGGGAACTTGGAAAAGAATGAAGATGTGATTCTGAGCAAAATTGTTAAGATTGGCAGCATTCAACAGAATAGATCTTTAACTGAAGAAGAGGCCATTCAGAAAGCTAATTTATTCATGGAATTTGAAGATTATGCCAAAAAGGAAGAGATACTATAGACACAAAGATCACAAACATTGTGGATTAAACAGGGTGATAAAAACATAAAGTTCTTCCAGAGAATTGCAAATGCTCGCAAAAGGAATAATCACATTGATCATCTGCTGGTAGGAGGAGAAGATATTGTGGAGGCAAAGAACATTAAAAGAGAAATTATTATCTTCTATCAGAAGCTCTACTCTGAAAACGAGAAACGGAGCCCACATTACAAGGCATAAACATAGAGGACCAATATGAATTGCAAAAACCTTTTGAGAAAGAAGTTTTGGATGGTCTCAAGGCGTGTGCGGTAGATAAAGCACCAGATCCAGATGGGTACACTATGGGGTTCTTTGTTCACTGTTGAGAGGTTTTAAACAATGATGTGATGTCCATTATGCACAACTTTCATTCTTAAGAAGTTTTTGAGAAGAGCTTCAATGCAACTTACATAGCTCTTATTCCCAAAAAGAAGAGGGTGAAGGAATTGAGATATTTCAGACCTATTAGTTTAATAGGGAGCATATATAAATTGATCTCCAAGATCCTCACAGAGAGACTGAAAAAGTGGTGCACAAATTAGTAGATACTCAGATGGCATTCTTGATAGGTAGACAGATCATGGATGCTGTTCTGATTGCCAATGAATGCATAGATTCCAAAATTAAAAAAAAGCCACAAGGCATTATGTGCAAATTGGATATCGAAAAGGCACACGACCATGTAAATTGGAGTTTTTTGCTTGGAATTCCGCAGAAGATGGGGTTTGGTTGGAAATGGATTAGATGGATAAGATTTTGCATTACCACTGTTAGGTTCTTTGTTCTGATAAATGGTTCACCTGAAGGTTTTTTTTCCTTCTCAAAGAGGTTTGAGACAAGGTGATCTATTATCGCCTTTTTTTGTTCATTCTGGTGACGAAAGGACTTAACAATAGGGTGAGGATTGCCCATAATAATGGTTGGATAAGAGGTTTCAATATAGCAAAGGAACATAATGAAAGAGTGGAAGTAACAAACTTGCAATATGCTTATGACACTCATATTCTGTGACGCAGAGGAGAGTCAGTTGAAGTATTTGAGAATTATTCTTATTGTCTTTGAGGCTTTTACAGGTCTTCACATTAACGGGCGAAAAAGTCTTATTTTCCCAATTAATGAGGTGGCTAGGATTCATCAGTTGGCTGGAATTTTGGGTGGAGAGATGGGAAAGATTCCAACAATTTACTTAGGAATGCCTCTGGGTGCAAAAAGTAATTCAAGTGACATATGGAATGATGTCATGGAAAGATGTGAAAAAAGATTGACTAGATGTAAATCACAGTACTTGTCTCAATGAGGTAGATTGGTCCTGAATTCTGTATTAGATGCCTTACCTACCTATTTAATGTCATTATTTCCTCTTCCTGCTAATGTAGAGGAAAGAATCAATGCTCTTAGGAGGAATTTTTTTGTGGCAAAGAGGCAAGGAGGGAAAAGGCCATCACTTAGTCAAATGGGACACTTTAATTCTGGCTAGGAAAGATGGAGGTTTGGGTATCAGAAATCTGAGAAAACAAAACAAAAGTCTCTTGATGAAATGACTTTGGAGACTACCTAAGGAAGAACACTCTTTATGGGGAAATGTGATACAAGCTATGTATGAAAAGGAAGGTTTTTGGAGGACAAAAGAAGTAAACTACAACATATGGCACAAGTTTGTGGAGATCAATCAGGAACCTGTGGCATGCATTCTTTGCAAGAACTAGTTTTAATGTGAAAGATGGCAAGAGCATCTTGTTCTGGGAGGATAACCGGATAGGGAATGGAAGTCTTAAGAAACTGTTCCCTGACATTTGTATTTTAAATCAGCTACATGATTCTACTTTACAGGAAGTGTGGTCAAATCAAGGTTGGAACTTGACCTATAGAAGATTAATGCAAGATTGGGAGATGGAAAGATTGACCAACTTTTATGGCGCTCTAGACCAGTGCAAGGGGCTACAGGAAGGAGAAGACACTCTAAGATGGAAATGTCCGAGAAAGGGAATTTTTACTGTAAGCTCTGCCTGTAAGGACATGAATTAGATGGGTTCCCAGATCAGGTTTCTACCTTGGAAGCTTATTTGGAAAGTAAAAATTCCATTCAAAGTAGATATTTTCACTTGGTTGGTTGTGAAATAAGTTGTTTTAACTCAGGAGAATTTACAAAAGAGGGGCAAACATATGTGCTCGAGATGTTATTTTTGTGAGCATAGTGCAGAGACAATTAACCATCTGTTTCTTCATTGTAAAGTGGTTAGCTAGCTTTGGAATCTATTTACCAGCTTTAGAGGCATAAGGTGGACGTTGCCGGGAGAAGAATAGGGGAGGCACTAACTTGCTGGAATTTTGAGGGGGGTGGTAACATTAATAAGACAGATGGAAAATTGTCCCAACAGTAATATGGTGGACCAATTGGAAACAGAGTAACTCTAGGTGTTTTGAAGGCAATAGTAGCTCTTATTGGTGCAGCTCAGAATATATAGATGACCCAGTTTCAGTAGTAGACATCCTGGGATCCTTGTAAGATGAGATAGGATTTTGTGTTGGTCTATTGTTTTTTACTCTTTTGGATGTAGATTCAATGATGTAATTTTGGCTTCCAGCACTTTGTGCTGATGATTTATATACAGTCTGTTACCTTGTCAAAAAAAAATAAAAAATTACCTCCTACTCAATATATAAACATAGAGTACCTAGCCTATCAGAAGGTGATCCTACTCCTACTCGATCAAAGTTTGTGTATCCAACAATTTGCTCATGCTCATGCCAATAGCCTCAATCCTCAAAAAGGAATTCTTTGCCTGGTGTTGATTTTATATATCGAGGAATACGAACAACTGTATCTTAGTAAATATCACATGAATAGTCAATGAATTGACTTACAACGGTCAAAAGAAAGGCAATGTCTGGTCGAAGCATTGTGAGACAGTTCAACTTACTGTTTTTCTGAAGAAGCATGGGACTTGATTTTGGATAGCTGAAGAAGGCATACAATTAATTAGATAACATGATGTGAGAACTGCATCACTCCAAAAACACACTGGAACATGAGATTGCATGAGTAGGGCACAAGTAGTTTCAATGAGATGATGATTCTTTCTTTCAGCTACCCAGATGTGCATGGAAAAGTTGAATGATCCCATGAGAGTTCATTTACTTCAAAAACCACATTTGTAAAATGATGTTTTTCTTTATAAAATATTAACTTATGGGTCAAGGGTCAAGTTTTACATTTTAAAAAATTTGAAATCACAATTTGAAATCCCTAGTCATGTTTATTGGAGATCCCAATACATGTTCAAACGCTGATGAAATCATGATGTCATATTGCATTTCCAAACGCAAGCAAAGAACTGAATTCAACATTTTAAAAAACAGAACTGTATTTAAAGTCAAAGAAGGAGGAGTACTTAGCTTGACCTATTTCAGTTGCCGTGGTTTGAGATCCCTTGGCCATTCTGATTGTTGGAAATTTCTTGGTGTTCCTCTGGTTCTTGTGATTCAAGAACTCAATGAGTCTTTTTTCTTTGGTTGTAAAATTCACTGGTCACCCTTGGTTATAATTGATACTTAATCCATCCCAATTTATGTGAAAAAACTTCTTTGTTTAGATATTCAAATAGAGACCAGTAACCACATTGAAATCAAATGATGATTCAAGCTTTTTGAAAATAAATTGAGTCAAGAATGGTTTGATCAAGAAGTGAATCCTTATTTGCTTCAAACTTAAACGTCTCTCATTTCATGAAGTCCTCACTCTATTCGACCATGCTATGATTTCTATGCCATTCCATAAACTATTCACGACCAGGTACAAAACCAACCATTCTTTACTGTGCATTCCTGTTTCCAATAGTGGTGACCATGATTTCTATGCCATTTCAGTTTTATTTTAGTGGTGACCATGATGGTTGAAAAGAAGTAGAAGCCAAATGGTAATCTAGGAATCTTGATGGATTCAAGAACGATGATGGAAAGTTTATGCTAAAGTTCTTAAATAACATTACTCAAAGCTACAGGACCTTGGTACAAAATTCAGTTTGCCATTCATTATCCAATATATGTAGATTCGTGATGAGTGATTTACCTATGAATAGTGTGTCTTATCACTGAACTTGCTTTTAGTTTTCCCAGACAACAATCTTAGCAACTCTTCATGGTTTTCACTGAGACAAGCAGAAATGCGAGTGCTCTGCTCTGATTTGACTATAATAGGTGTTTGCATCGTCCCAAGGATAATCTATGTGATGGAAGTATGAAGAACACTAACCTTGTATGCCGGATGTGTGTACATTTTTTAATTGTTATCATGCATTTGGACCAAATCAGCAGGTATTGTTTCTTTTTTATTTGGTAGGGGTGATTTTGGGAGATTGGGTCATGGAAACTCCAGTGATTTGTTCACTCCTCAACCAATTAAAGCACTTCATGGTATACGCATTAAGCAGATTGCATGTGGAGATAGTCATTGTCTTGCTGTTACCATGGAAGGCGAAGTGCAGAGGTTGGTTGCTGCTGCTCCTGAGCTCTAGTTTTGGTGGATCTGATAAACCTTAGGCTCATTTCTTTTCTCTTTATTTTGATATAGACTTTATGTTCGTTTTATTTCCTTAATAGTGTTGCTATTACATTTATTCAATCGACATTAGGTGCTTCAGTGATTTTTACCAACTTCATCAATCTTCTATCAATACTTAACTCACAGGTTTCTGGTCTCATTTTTTTTGTTTATTTTCCTGAAAGTGCATTGGTCGCTCATCAACTTTACTACTTTCAGATATTTCTGCAAACTTGGGGCAATCTTTTATTCTACAAAATTGTGGCTCTCATCTGTCACTTTTTGCTACTTTAAGTTACAAATTATTAAATTGCCTGCAAGAATTTAGCCATTTCTAGAATGAAAATGAAGGTGTTTAATTGTCTTCTTAAAGACAAATTTGGATGGTTAGAACCACTTTTTTAAAAGTTGGAACAGAAGAAACTACATGTAACGTACTAGCAGGCACAAATTTCCAACTTAAGATTTGAATCACAAAAAGTAAAACATGACATTGAAGTTTTGGAGGGAGTCTTAAGCTCTCTTATTTGATGAACATAACAAGTATGTGCTACTAGTCAAAACTGAAGAGTTCTCGTAAAACTATCAAACAATAAAAAGAGAGAGTTTGAAGTTCTCTATTTTGGCTTATATTATATTTACTTAGGGAAAGCATACAATTCTGTCTTCCCCAATAAAGAGACATCTATTTCCTTTCGTCTCCACTTCCTGCTCAAACAAAATGAAGGACAGAATCACTTCCTTGCACATTCTCTTATATTATGCCCATTTTTATATTGCCATCCCATCTTTTTCGTGACTAGTTTCCGAACACTTTTTATGTATTTTCTGAATATATGATATAGCAATCTAGTTTGCATAACTTTGGATATGCTTTCTCAATATAAGATTTATTTCTAAAGCTGCTTCTTTTCATCTGGAAACTGGAATCCCAAGTATTAATACTGTTAGCATTCAATTTCAGTTGGGGGCGAAATCAAAATGGCCAACTAGGCCTTGGCACCACAGAGGACTCTCTTGTGCCTCGAAAGATTGAAGCTTTCCAGGTATTCCTTACTAATTGTTTGTCAAGTTATGTAGTTAGTATCGTTGTTCACAAATTTTTGGTAGCATTTCTAGTAACTTATAAAACATGGCATAATTCTTTGCCAAGTGTATGGATTCACTTAGCTTATATGTTTGGTATCCTAGTAAATTAATAGCTTTGTTCATATAGTGGTAATAAACTTCAAATTGTCTACGTAATGAGAGAATATTTCTCTGAGAGTACTTGATTTGAGTTGACATTTCTTTGTTGCTTTTCATTTTGCAAAGATCACCGTGTAACTCCAGCCGAAACCTGATGTAGATGATATGGCTCTTCTTTATTAGTGATCCAAGGGTGGACACAGTTGATTTTGTAATCGAAATTTTTTGTTTTTCTTGAATGATAAAACATGAATTATTCTGGATGAACGACTTAATGAGAATTTGATTTTCTTTGTTTGATATATCACATTTGATTTAGTACCAGAATATATGAAATTTACTTGACTCACAACACACTTTTGCAGGGAATACCTGTAAAAGTGGTTGCTGCTGGTGCTGAACATACAGCTGCTGTTACAGAAGATGGTGAACTTTATGGTTGGGGTTGGGGTCGATATGGTAATCTGGGCTTAGGTGACCGAAATGATCGCTTGGTTCCAGAAAAAGTTTCAGCCAATGTGGTAGGCATCTTGTATGGAATGTTTCTGTTGATTACTATCAGGCTATTTATTAATAACTGTGACAACATTGTACTACTGAGCTTAAGACTTTGTTTTGTGGTAAGCAAGAATCTGTTTAACATGTATCTGTTATTGCCCAGAAAGATGTATTGCTGGCAGTCAACACAGTTTAATACTTCATTTGTTTCAATTAATTTGTCTTTCTTTCTTTTTTAGTCTGTCTAAAAAAGAACGCCTCTTTCCTAATTTGGCAACTCCTTAATTCCAACGTCCCACATGACATGTTGAAGGGCATTTTGTTACATTATACTTATTGTCAGTTTTTAAGATCACACGATTCAATAGTCTTTCTTACATTCTTAAACTTTGTGTCATATCAAACTAACACAAACAAATTGGAACAGAGGGAGTATTTTCTTCCAAATTTGTTTTTGTATCAGAATTCTTGTTCTGCTCAATGTTCTTCTAGATTAAAGGGAATTGGGGAGAAGGTGAAAAACAAATGTCCATGGAAATTATTTGGATAAAATAATATGGAAATTATAGTGAACAGGTCAAATGTTTACCTTGTTGTATTCACTTTGAGTTATGCCTTGGGCTTCAAACCAAAGGATTTTAGGGAGAGTGGCAATAGTGCCTTAAAACATTATACAAAAACATCAATACCTTAAACTGTTCACCTTGTGTCTTACTCTTTTTCACCAGTAACAGGTAACTCTATCCACCAAGGCTAGGACACGACATAAATAACCTAGTATTTTGTCTCCACTGGAATTTGAACCTGAGATCTCATGATTCAAAACCACTTCATTAACCACTAGGCCATTTGTTTATGTGGATGTTGATTGGGCTTGATTTATTTAGTAGCTTGATCGTAGGAAAATTTTCTTTAATAGCTGTACTGATTTTATTCCGTTTCCTAAACTTAGCCATAGGAGTTCTGTATAAATCCCCTTGCTCATGGTATGTAAATGCATACTAAAATAAGAAGAAGACTTGTATTATGGTGACACAAACAGAGTAGATAATAACACTCTTTCGCAAATCAGTGCTGTGAAATCGGATGGGGTTGGTAAGTATTTTGTTGTTCAAGCACTTGTTTGCTTTTTATTAAATCCAGAAAATTGCTTGGTTATATGACTGGAGAAAAGAAAGCTATCGTGAATTGTGGATGAATTCTAAATATTCACTTGTTGTCACATGCCTTTTGGATAATGGATAATATGTGAACCTAAATTTCCTGATAGTACTTGATGCTTTACACTGTTGAAAAAATCTGGAATTCAAGGAAACACACTTACTCTTGCAAGGGAAATGATTTGTAGATCTTTGAATTTCAGAATAAAACCCATGACACAAAGCAAGATGAGTTAACCATCACTAATTATTAATCTGAATTAAGTGGGTTATTATAGGAGATAAACTATTATCAGGACCTCCAAGCAAAGTGCATTGAGGATGCAATCATATTTCAAGAATTGGGTGAAAAGGAGCAGAATTATGACTTTCTGGTGAGTTTGAACCAAAAAAATGTCTAGATTAGGATTCAAGTTCTCGATAAAATTTATTTTCCTTCTTTTGAGGATGCTTACTCCTATGTTCAACAAGAGGAGGACCGACAAGGTGTCAATACTTTATGAGGCTCCAATTGAGAAGTCTAACTGTCACTCATGAGCAACTAAAGGCAATCACTTGTGGTAAAGATCACTTGCATTGCGATTATTATAGGAGGCCAAGGCATACAAAGGAGATGTGTTGGATGCTACGCAGTAGACCAACTAGAGGTAGTGGGGTAAAACAAGTCGGTCTGTCAAGGACTCAAGCAAATATGGCAGAAAATGTGGAGACATCCAAGGAAACAGTGTCTTGAGAAAGTGTCTTTTGATGATATTCTGCATCTTCACCTTCTTCTCACCAAACTTGACCCCTCTAATTTTTCCCACTTCTAATAATGTGCATTCAGGTACTGCCTTTACTACTCACCTTGATTACGGTGTTATTAATTTCGGTGCAAATAGACACCTGACAAGTTCTTCTAAAGGCTTTCAAAACCACTCTCTATGTCTCAAATGGGATAGCGTCCTAATAGCCAATGGTTCTTTAACCCTGTCTGTGTAACATCTTCTGTCGTCCATGCTCCTAATTTTACACTATCGTCTGTTCTTCATGTTCTTGAGTTTAACTCATTACCTGTTAGTTCTATCACCAAAGTTCTAAACATTATTGCTTTTTGTAGGATCGTCAAATAGGGAAAACGATTGTTACGGTTAATTATGGTATATTTGGATAGTGTAGATATGAGAATATTTCAATAAGGTATGATTAGATAGTCTAGATATGAGAATATTTCCTAATCCCTTTAATTAGGCAATTAGGAGATTATGTAATATTTTATTAGTTTCTTTCCTTATTTACATTATCTGTAACAGCTATTTAATCCCATCAACTTGAGGGAATGATCAATCAATTCAATTCCGAATATCTCTTCTTTCTTCTTCTCCTTCTTCTTCTTTTCTTCTTCTAATTTCTCATGGTATTAGAGCCATTGCTTTTTTAGCCCTCTCTCTGAATGTTCTTCTATTTCAGTAACAGAAATTAAAAAAAAATAAAGGGATTGATTAACTGATTGCTAAATCAATCATATCAAAAAACTGTCAAGTCTCATCTCTCTCTTTCTCCAATACTTCTTTTTGTGACAAAAAAAGGCTCATAATGGATGGATCATCTCAATCTATCACTTTAACTAGAGCGGACTATAATGACTACCTTTAGTATCAAACATCAAGGCAACAATCATCAATTGCTTGCACAATACAACCTGGTAACTCCTTTGCTTATGTCGCACAGTTTTCGTCTCAGAAACAATGGATTCTTGATTCTGGTGCTTCTGACCATATTTCTGGTAACAAAAACACTTTCTCTACTCTTACTACCCTTTCTACCCTCTCTAATGTTACTTTGGCGAATGGATCAAAGACAATTGTAAAAGGGATAGGTATAGCTCATCCTCTACCTTCCATACCTTTAAAATTAGTCCTTTTTGCACCTGAATGTCCATATAATCTTATTTCCATTAGCAAATTAACAAAAAACCTGAAATGCGCTGTAACCTTCTTTGATGATTCTGTTCTTGTGCAGGATCGAAGTACGAAACAGGTGATTGGAAAAGGACATGAGTCACAGGGATTGTACCTACTCTCTATCCCAACACCACATGTTGCTTTCACTTCCGCTGTTTCTTCTGAATTGCTCCATAGTCAATTGAGCTATCCAAGTCTCTTGAAATTGCAAAAGATGGTCCCCAGTTTATCTAGTTTATCTTTGTGAGAATGTGAATCATGTCAGCTTGGTAAGCACACTCGTGCCTCTTTCCCAAAACGCGTCAATAATAGGGCCACCTCTATGTTTGAAATCGTTCATTCGGATATATGGGTCCAAGTCGTGTCAGTTCTTCCTTAGGCTTTCATTATTTTTTTACTTTTATTGATGACTATTCTCGGTGCACGTGGTTATTTTTAATGAAAAATAGATTTGAGCTATTCTTTATCTTTCAGAAATTTCATGCTGAAATTTGCAATCAATTTGGTATTTCCATTAAGAAGTTAATCAGTGATAATGCCCGAGAATACTTCTCTACTTCTCTCTCTTCTTTTATGTCATCCCAGGGCATATTGCATTTGTCTTCTTGTGCACATACTCCTCAACAAAATGGAGTTGCTGATAGAAAGAACAGACATCTAATTGAAACAGCTCGAACATTGCTCATTTACAATCATGTCCCTTTATGTTTTTGGGGTGATGTTGTTATTACTGCTTGCTATTTAATCAATCGCATGCCTTCATCTGTTTTGCAGTACCAGAGTCCTCACTCAGTCCTCTATTCGGACCAAAATTTGTTTCCCCTTCCTCCACGTGTGTTTGGTTGCACCTGTTTTGTTCATAACCTTACACTCGGAAAAGATAAACTTCAGCGCAAGGTTTTTAAATGTGTCTTTCTTGGGTATTCTCGTCTACAAAAAAGTTACAAATGCTTTGATCCCTCTACCAATAAGTACTTGATCTCTGCAGATGTTACTTTTTTTTGAGACTTCACCGTATTTTTCTCCTAATATGGAAAATCAGAAGACCATAGCTGTCCTTCCCATTCCAACTATTCCAATCCCAGCTCCACCTCCAACTCTTAAGGTCTATGCCCGACAACCTCAACCTCCTACTGAACTTGCTAATCCAGTTGGTATTTCTAACTCTGATACAGGTGCACAAAGCAATCTTGGTAACTCATTACCTGCTCCAACAATGTATTCTGCTTCGATCGAGCACTTATCCGATGATCTTCCCATTGCTCTTCGCAAAGGCACTAGAACTACTGCCAATCAAACTCCCGTTTATTATTATTTAAGTTATCATCATTTGTCACCTTCATATCATGCCTTCCTTACTAGCTTATCATCAGTCAAAGTTCCTAAGACTGTGGCAGAAGCACTGGTTCATCTAGGTTGGCGTCAAGCTATGATTGAGGAGATGACTGCTTTACATGATAATGGTACTTGGGAGCTGGTTCCTTTACCTGTAGGCAAAACAACGGTTGGTTGTCATTGGGTATTCACAATTAAGGCAGGTTCGGATGGAGCTATTGATCGTCTCAAAGCAAGACTGGTTGCTAAGGAATAAACTCAGATTTATGGCATCGATTATGGAGATACTTTCTCACCAGTTGCCAAGATGGCTTCTATCCGTCTCCTCATATCTATGGCAACAATGAATCATTGCCCCTTTTTCAACTGGACATCAAAAATGCATTCCTACATGGAGAACTTGCTGAAGAGGTATATATGGAGCAACCACCAGGGTTTGTTGCTCAAGGGGAGTCCACCAGGATTTGTTGCTCAAGGGGAGTCTAGATTAGTTTGTAAACTTCGTCGATCCCTCTATGGTCTCAAGCAGTCTCCCAGAGCATGGTTTGGTCGTTTTCGAGCTGTTGTCTAACAGTTTGGAATGTGGACATCAAAAATGCATTCCTACATGGAGAACTTGCTGAAGAGGTATATATGGAGCAACCACCAGGGTTTGTTGCTCAAGGGGAGTCCACTAGGGTTTGTTGCTCAAGGGGAGTCTAGACTAGTTTGTAAACTTCGTCGATCCCTCTATGGTCTCAAGCAGTCTCCCAGAGCATGGTTTGGTCGTTTTCGAGCTGTTGTCCAACAGTTTGGAATGATCCAAACAAAAGCTGATCACTCTGTATTCTAATAGGTATTCATCTCATGGCAAACATATCTTTTTAATTGTTTATGTTGATATTGTTATCACAGGAGATGATTATGAAGGTATTGCTCAACTCAAACAACACCTCTCAAGTCACTTTCAGACTAAGGATTTGGGCAAGTTGAAATACTTTCTGGGCATTGAAGTGGCACAATCTGGCCATGGTATCGCTATTACTCAAATGAAATATGCCTTAGACATTTTGGAAGATGCTGGTATGTTGGATTGCAAACATGTGGACAGTCCAATGGATCCAAATACTAAGCTTATTCCAAGATAGGGGGAGCCTATAAAAGATCCTAGCAGATATCGGAGACTTGTTGGCAAACTCAACTATCTCACAATCACTCGACCAGACATCTCATTTGTTGTGAGTGTAGTTAGCCAATTTTTGCAATCACCTTGTGATAGTCACTGGAATGCAGTGATTCGCATCCTGCGATATATCCTCCAGGACAAGGTTTATTATATGAAGATGTTGGATATTCTAATGCAAATTGGGTAGGATCTCCTTCTGACAGGCGGTCCACTTCAGACTATTGTGTTCTAATTGGAGGCAATCTAATATCTTGGAAAAGTAAAAAGCAAGTTGTCGTAGCTAGATCAAGCGCAGAGGCAGAGTATCGAGCTATGGCATTCGCTACATGTGAGCTTATATGGTTGGGACAACTTCTCCAAGAATTGAAGATAGGAGGAGTTCAACCGATGACATTGATTTGTGATAACCAAGTTGCACTACATATCGCTTCTAATGCAGTGTTCCATGAAAGAACGAAGCACATTGAGATAGATTGTCACTTCATTCGAGAGAAGATCGAGTCTGGATACATCACCACAAGTTTTGTCAACTCAAAAGATCAACTAGCAGATATTTTCACAAAATCACTCCGAGGATCTAGAATTGACTATATATATGGCAAACTAGGAGCGTATGACTTATACGCTCCAGCTTGAGGGGGAGTGTTAATTATGCTATATTTGGATAGTGTAGATATAAGAATATTTCAATAAGGTATGATTAGATAGTCTAGATATGAGAATATTCCCTAATCCCTTTAATTAGGCAATTAGGAGATTATGTAATATTTTATTAGTTTATTTCCTTATTTACATTATCTGTAACATCTATTTAATTCCATCAAATTGAGGGAATGATCAATCAATTCAATTCCGAATATCTCTTGTTCTTCTTCTTCTTTTCTTCTTCTAATTTCTCAGTTACGAGTAGATTCAATGATGATAGGTACATGTTTGATGGAATTGAAGACGGGATAAACTCTTTTTTTGGGGAGGAAATCAAGAAATAATATATGCTTAGTAGCATGGACGATTAGGATCCCCATCATTCGTTGTTTTCAAGAAGTTATTTCCCTGTTTGTTGTCAAGAACTCAGTTTGAACCCTTTTTTTGTGGTGCTTGTGAATATGCCAAGCATACTAGAAATTCTTATATTCTGAGTGATTAAAAATATGACCCTATTTATGACTATCTAGGAGGAAATTAAAACAAAGAAGGGCTTTCGATTTTTTGCTCCCTGTTTTGGTCTTACAGTACCCATAATCGCGATGCCTCTCTGACTGCTCCAAATCCCCTAGCAGAGTGCCTCTGTCCCCCTCTTCGTTCAAGAGTTTATGAAGGTATGACTGCCATCCTTATCCTTGATGCATTTAACGAGGTTCAGGCCCTCCTCGCTCTCGCCTTGGCTAGCCTGCTAAACTTCTTACCCCCACCCCCCTGGGTCCCTCTTTGTCTTCTAAATTCTACATACCAGCATTCAAATTTCAAACACTGTCATTTTTGCTGCAGTTACTGCTAACTTTGCCTCCTTCCTTGCTATCTTATACTTTCTCTATTCGTCCACTTTTTCTCCTCGTCCTTACTTTCCGCCAACTTCGAATAAACCAACTTCTTTGTCTCCACCTTCCCTTGAACTTCTCTATTCCACCACTAGTCCCCTTGATGCGCACCAAATCAACATCTTGAGACTCCTAACACCTCCCTAGCCGCTTCCCTAATGCAACTAGCAGTTCTATCCCACTTACTGTCCGCATCCCCACTCCTCCCACAAGCCCCCAATAGCCATCAACTTCTCCTCCATTTTTTGAGTGCCGTAGTCAAGCTACCCTAGTTGATCCTTAACCAATCATCCACAATCCTCTTCTTCCTCTCCCTTTTGCAAGCTACCCTATTTGATCCTTAACCAATCATCCACAATCCTCTTCTTCCTCTCCCTTTTGATAATCAAATCCATCACTAGAAATTTATTTTGGGTCGTAAGATTCTCACTCGGGATAACCTTATAGTCTTTACAAAGACCTTTATCACCCTTCCTAAGGAGCCAATAGCCTGTCCGAGTCTTAGTCACCATATTGCGGAAGCTAACCAAATGCTCCTTTTTCTCTGGGAAACTCGAATTGGCTACCACCAACCCAATATCTCTTGCAAAATCCAGGAGTGAGACACCTCTGTCGTTCATGTCCCCGAGACCAAAGCGTCCATGCACATCGTCATAATCCCTTAGAGTCGGCATGAAAACTTCTTACTGTGCGGTATACCTTTCACCACTTCATCCAAAACCTCCCAAAAGCTCTTCTTGTCCTCGTCCAAGCCAGTTTGCGGTGCGTAAGCACTAATGATGTTCTATTTAGACCCACCCTCCAACGACGAACTTAATCGTTATTATTCTATTGTTGAGCCTTCTAACCTCTTACCAGTTTCTTCCGTAGCTCTCTATCTACTAAGTTAGTAATAAGGTATACTGTCGGTTTAACATTATTTTTTTCGCTGCTTAGCCTAGACTTTTAATGCATTCTTGTGATAATGGACCCTTTGTTTCAACATGTAGAGCTGAAATATTGAATTTTGCTTATAGATTTTTTATGTTGAATTTCATAGTGAACTTATTCTGTTCGCTTTGATTCTTGAGATATGTATTCAATAACACTCTGTACAGACTGTTGTATATAACCTTCTGCAGTCTGGTGGCACTCCTTTTTTAGCCCTGTCTACTTATCTAATGTCTAGATTTACAGGGAGAAAAGATGTTCATTGTTGCATGTGGTTGGCGTCATACTATTTGTGTCTCTACCTCTGGTGCTTTATATACATATGGTTGGAGCAAATATGGTCAACTCGGACATGGTGATTTTGAGGATCACCTTTTTCCTCATAAGGTTCAAGCTTTGCATGAAAGTTTTACTTCTCAGGTACTTTTTCTTTTATATGAAAACTTTCTGCTCAACATTTTCTGAGATATAGATGGAAAGTTTTTAATGGGAACTGTTTCACTCTATTTTCTGCTTTTCTGGGGAATGCTGTTGTTCCTCTTTACAAGTTATTATTTTATACTTTATAGCTGCATAATCCAAACGATATACCTGACTGAATATCTTTGCAAAATATTTGTATAATGTTCTCATATCCTGCATTGACTTTTACTGAAATTTGACATCTCCTAGGTTAAAAGCGCCTGGCTATAACTTCTTTCAGTTTATCTGCATGGTATTCACCATTTTTTTACTATGTTTTTAAAAAATACTATTTAGTAATCTCGGAAGCGTTACATCATGAAACTCTAGTTCCCCAATTTAGCTCTTGTGGAAATAAGAAAATATAATTGTTGCATATGTCCAGTAATAGATTTTAGGTACCCAGAAATTTTCAAGAGAGGAAAGGCAGATGAAAGCGTACATGTTAATTTCAAGCAAAAACATTTGACAGCCCAATGAAATCATGAGCTGCATTCCAAGAAGAGACACTTTGTTGAGTACATATACTTGAGGAGTTTACCAATGAAAGACGTGAATAGAAAAATGTATCCATAATTTGCTTACATAGTAGGATTTTATTTGGTCTATTTTGTGCATGCTTGAGATGTGGGAACCAAAATCTGAAAACAAGTGATTTTTGTCATTACTTACGCATCTAACATGTCCCAATTCTCACTCTGGGAAAACTGTTTAAGGAAAATTGTTTTCCATGGATATATCTTGTTTCGCTCCCAACGTATTCATAATGTACTCCCCCCTATCAGGAAGTACTTGATCTACTCTGAGTTGTGTAAAATTCAAGAGTTAAATATTTGAAAGACTATTAAATTGGTCAGGTGAGAAGTGCTTAAAATATGACTTTCAAAATATCAATCCCATCATCATTATTGATCTTTTAGAACGAGCCGGTTGACAAAGTAACTTTATGCTTGGAGATGTCCATTGGTTAGTGATGTACTTACCTTTAGCGAAGTTTCTTCCTCTTCTATTGTTTCTGGATCTTCTAAATGATTCCATGACGGATCGAGTGATAAGAGCAACCTCATCTTCTCGAATTTCTTCTTCTCCTTTGTCTTCTTCAGTTGCTTTGAAACCCACAGTTTTCTTCTTGGTGTCTTCTTGTCCTCATTTATTCAAGTGGGTTTTCTCAAAAGCGATGAGATCACCTCTTACCTAGTCCTAGGTTAGAGTGTTTAGATTCATGCTTTCAAGAGCCACAACTTTAGCATGCCATTGAGGTGGTAAACTTCTGAGAACTCTTCTTATATGCTCAATTGGAGATTCCCCATTCGTCACTAGAGATTCCCATGCTCCTTCGGGAATTTCACTCCTCACCTACGGGTGGACACTCAGGCTTTTTCCGGACATACAAGCGCATTTCACAAGTGTTGTATTGGAGTGGAATCAAAAGGGATGTACAGAACTTTGTGGCTAGTTGTGAAGTTTGCAAGCAGAACAAGTATGAAGCCCTTAGTCCCGCTGGCTTGCTGCAGCCATTACCTATTCCTACTCAAGTTTGGAATGATATTTCTATGGATTTCATCAGCGGGTTACCAAAAGCAATGGGACATGATACTATACTTGTTGTGGTGGACCGTTTCACTAAATATAGTCATTTTCTCCTCTTATCTCGTCCATATACAGCAAAGAGTGTTGCTGCGCTATTTGTTCGTGAGATTATACGTTTGCATGGTTTTCCCAAATCAATTGTGTCTGATCGAGATCATGTTTTTGTCAGCTAATTTTGGCAAGAATTGTTCAAGTTGTCTGGTACTAGCCTCAAATTGAGCTTAGGTTATCACCCTCAAACAGATGGTCAAACTGAGGTTGTCAACCGCTCCTTGGAAACTTATTTACGTTGTTTTGCAGGGGCACATCCAAAACAGTGGCCAAGATGGATTCCTTGGGCTGAATTTTGGTTCAATACCACTTACCATGGTTCCACCAAGATGACCCCTTTTAGAGCTTTATATGGGAGAGATCCTCCCTCCCTGTTGTGTTTCACTAGTTTCTGTTGTAGAAGAGGTCAATCAGCAGCTTATGGATCGCAACACTATTTTAGATGAACTCAAAGCTAATTTGGCACACGCTCAAGCTCAAATGAAAGTTTATGCTGATGCTAAGTGTCGTGAAGTTGTGTTTCAGCCTGGTGATTTGGTTTATCTTCGCGTGCAACCTTTCAAGCTTCGCTCACTTGCTAAAAAGGTTAATCAGAAGTTAAGTCCTCGTTACTATGGGCCATATACTATCTTGAATAAAATTGGTGAAGTTGTTTATCGCCATGATTTACCCCCTCATTCACGGGTCCATCCAGTATTTCATGTTTCTTGGCTAAAGCGTGCAGTAAAGAATTCTACTCCAATTCAGCAGCTCCCTCCTTTCTTATCTGAAGAGCTTGAAATGCAAGTGCAACCTGAAGGTGTAGTAGACTGTCGTACACTCTTGAATGGCTCCCAAGAGGTGTTAATTAAGTGGAAGGACTTACCAGACTTTGAGGTGGAGAACACCTGGGAATCCTATGAAGTCATTGATGCACAGTTTCCTCAATTTCACCTTGAGGACAAGGTGAAACTCGTTGGGGCGGGTATTGGTAGACCTGCTATTAATAGGGTCTATAGCCGCAGGAAGAAGGGTGAAAATAAGGCCTAAATGTATCTGTTTTATTTATTAATTATTATGTGTATGTATTTCTAGTAGTTACCTAGCAGTTTAGGTAGTTATTTTGTGATAAATAGTACTAGGAAGAAGAAAAGACAGTAAGCCTTTTGGGTAGGATTTTCTCTGGCAGATTTGGAGGTTAAGGTTCCTCGAAATACCTTGGTTGTTAGAAGTATTCTCTATTTACTATTTGTAAGACTTTTTATAGTTGTTGGTGTTAGTAAATTATAGTTGAAGTGTTGTTCCTATTTCTGTATTGCATTTGGAAGTTTACAGATTTGTTGTTAGGAGAGTCTGGGTTCCTAACATTATTCAACCTAAATGTCTTCCTCAAGCAATCCGTTGAGAAATGCAGATTTGACATCCAAATGGAAGATTTTCCACTTGGGTTGTGCTGTGAGAGCGACTAGAAATCTTACTGTCTCATGCCGCGCAACAGGAGCAAACGTTTCTCCAAAGTCCACTCCAGGCTGCTGAGAATAGCCTTTAACTACAAGTCTAGCTTTATGCTTGAAGATGGAGCCATCTTGGTTGAACTTTGTTCGATAACCATTTGACACCGATAATGTTCTTCTCTTCTGACCTATCAACCAACTCCCAAGTATCATTTTTATTAATCATGGCAAGTTCCTCCTCCATTGCTGAAATCCAAACTTTGTGATTTGCTGCTTGTTCAAATGAGGATGGTTCAACAAGAGCAAAATTGCATTGCTCATAAACTTCAACTAGTGATTTGGTCTTCAAAACAGGAGAATCTGTAGTCAATTCAACATCTGAATTGGTTTTTGTTCCAGCTATAGGACTAGAGGAAGTATCACCTTTTTGCGGATTTGGAGTTGCAATTGAAGTACTCCCACCTTGGTTCTTCACAATAGTATCTTGATCCCAATAATAGTGGCTAGACTCATCATCTATAAGATCTCTACTGACAAACACCTTCTTGCTACAAACATTGTACACTTTGTATCCTTTTGCAACTGTACTATAGCCCAACAGAACACAAAGTTCTGCCTTGCTATCTAATTTGCCTCTTTTAGCATCAGGAACATGTGCATAGCACACCGAACCAAATACCTTCAAGTGTCTTGCAGACGGCTTGATACCTTTCCATGCTTCAAATGGTGTCATATCTTGGACTGCTCTAGTTGGTAATCTATTTAGCAAATAGACAGCGGTATTGACTGCTTCAGCCCAAAAATATTTAGGCATCTTCTTTTCTGCCAACATGCATCTTGCCATCTCCATCACTGTTCTGTTCTTCCTCTCAGAAACCCCGTTCTGTTCTGGAGTGTAGCTAACAGTGAATGGTTGTTGGATACCCAAATCTTTACAATACTTGCTGAACTGATACGAAGTTTATTCAGTTATCTGATCTGATATACTTCAATTGGCAACCGTCCCTTTCTACCATAGCTTTGAATTCTTTGAAAACAAAACACTTGAGATTTGCTACTAAGAAAGTAGACCCATGTCATACGAGTTAGATCATCCACAGAGAATAAAATACTTGTTTCCACTCAAAGAAGCCGTCCTCATTGGTCCACATAAATCTCTACGAACCAACTCTAGCTTTTCCTTAGCTCTCCAAAGACTTCCTTTACGAAAGGATCGTCTATGCATTTTACCAAATTGACATGACTCACAAACATCTCTACTCATGTCAATTTTGGGTACTTCAAGCAACATACCCTTTGATTGCATATACTGGTGTGAGCTAAGGTTATAATGGCCGAACCTTTTGTGCCAAAGCCAAGTATCAGTCAATTCAACATTGAAAGAGCAAGTATCAACAGAATAGCATGAAATTGGAAAGGAATTATCAATCATGCTAATCTTAGCTACTTCACATCCTTTAGGATCATAAATGACACATTGCTTGTCCTTAAAATTAAGAGAATAATTTATGAAGCAACTGAGCAAACACTCAACAAGTTTTGAGTCAAATTTGGCACATAAAGAACATCATTAATAATTTTCATACCTTCGTCAGTAGGAATTTTACCGAGCCTCTACCGTGAGCTTCCACCAATGAACCATTGCCAAGCTTCACTTTAGTTCTATCACATCTGTCCAAGGTAATAAACAGATTTTCATCAATCGCCATGTGCCTTGTGCACGCGCTATAAACATACCATTTACATTGATCAACATGTGATGTGTGTGAGGCAATGAAAACCTCCTCCTCTGATTTTCCAAATCAAATCTGAGGAGTCACCGAAAAGACACACAGTGCTCTGCAACTCAAATATGAGAAAGTAGTTTGGAAAAATCCACGGTACTATGCAAATTAAATATGACAAGTATTCCGGAGAGATGCACTACACAAATCAGATATGCAAGAAAAAGGTAGTTACCGGAAGGATAGCACGGTGCTACACAAATTAAATATGAAAAAGTAGTCACCGGAAAAATGGCACGGTGCTAAGCAAATCAAATATGAAAAATTAGTCACCGGAAAGATGGCACGGTGCTACACAAATTAGATATGAGAAAGTAGTCACCGAAAATATGACACGGTGCTAAATAAATTAATGAAGGATATGGGGTTGACACAAAACAGCCCTACAAAGTCACCAAAAATTGACGCACGGTGACCTGTCTGTCTGAGTTTCTTCCCTTGAATATGGGGTTCTTGCATGTATCATTGGTCCTACTTTTGTTAACATAATCATTGGCCAGACGAGCAGCATATATGGGTAATAGCCACCCGCTAGCAGCGGAAGCTCTTTGATTCTCTACCAAGATCATAGAGGCTCTGATACCATGTGAGAAATATAGGAGAAGAATATTATTGAATTGTTGTTGTGTGTACATTATTACAGAGAGACCCTATTTATAGACACTACAATAGACACCTTTTCTAACTAGGAAAATACAATATAATACTTTTCTAAGTAGAACACTATATACTATTCCCATTACTATTACTATTCCTATTCCTATTCTAAGTAGGATTGTATATACCTATTACTATTCTAACACATTACATAAGGTTTATTTATAGATAAAGTGTGAGTTACAACCACATAATAAGCAAAATATCTCACACCAAACTATGTACATATGTGGCTCACTAACCACCACTCATTTTAAATCAGAAGACTTATCTACTACAAAATATCTACAATCTAGGAGTTTCTAGAGAAATCTTATTTCCTAACACTTTTTCACTCTACCCCTATTTAAGTTTCTACCTAATATGCGACCTCCGCTTCTTCCTATCTAAAGTCATGTCCTCAGTAATATGAAGTTGCGCCATGTCCTGTCTATTCACTTCTCCCCAATACTTTTTTGGCCTTCATCTACCCCTCCGCGCACCCCCTATAACCAGCCTCTCGCACCTCCTCAATGGGGCGTCAGCTTACCTCCCCTGCACATGTCCAAACCATCGCAATCTCGCTTCCCTCATCTTGTCTGCCATAGAGGCCACTCCCACCTTCTCCCGGATAACCTCATTCTTAATCTTGTCACTCCTAATATGCCCACACATTCATCTCAACATCCTCATCTCCGCAGCATGTATCTTCTGAACATGTGAGTTCTTCACTAGCCAGCATTCCACCCCATACAACAAGGACGGCTAACCATCTCTCTGTTGAACTTACCTTTACGTTGAGGTGGTACCTTCTTATCACACAAGTCTCCAGAGGCAAGCCTCCATTTCATCCATGATGTTCTGATGTGTGAAATATAGTTGTCTACATTATCTGAACTGCTGGAAAGATGGAAATTTTGTTCTGGATTTTCATAATCTGTTGGTCCAAGACTTAGGATTTTAATGTAATCAAGTTCAGCTTTTTCATTGTAATCTCATAGTATCATCTTGATACTGTCTTCAAGAAAATCATATCTTACAAAAAATAATGTGTTGTGGATCTTTGTTTTTTGGGGTTGGGGGTGGGGGTTGGGGGGGTAATTACACTGGTGAAGATGATGAGAGTCAACTGTGAATAATTACTGCCTCTTCCGCACTTATAGTCCATTTTGAGTAGACGTGGATACTAAGAGAGCCTTGATAATGTAAGTTACTTTATATTTATTGGGTGAAGTTGTTCATATCTGAATGTCTTGTGAATCTTTTATTTTGTTTGGTGTAATTACAGTGGTTAAGATGATGTGAGTCGACTGTGCAACAGATAATTACTCCCTCTTCCCCAACTTATAGTCCATTTTAACTTGACGTGGATATTAAGAAAAACTTGATAATGTAAGTTGCTTTATGTTTATATTTATTGGGTAAACTTGTTCATATTCTCATCTTACATACTGTTCTAAAAGATATCTTTTATGTTGACATCATTCTAGTACTTACTAGAAGGAAATAGGACATGTTTTGCAACCGAGGGAAGAGTAAGGATCTAGATAGGTTTTGCATTTTATTATTTAGCTTTTGGTTTTTATTTCCACGGATGCAATTATTGAAGAGATGGGATGAGAATCCCTAAAGTACTTCTAAAAAGCTTTTCCATTGAGGGGTGATATAACACATGTATTCTGTGCTCCTATATCTCTAAATATCTTAAGAGTTGTCATTTTCCAGATATCAGGTGGTTGGAGACATACCATGGCACTTACTTCGGATGGAAAACTTTATGGTTGGGGTTGGAACAAGGTTTGGTTCTTGTTTCTTTAGTCTTGTAGTTGAAAAAAACTCATGTCAATTGCAACTATGTTCAACTTTAATGCACTACCTGCCTGTGTCTGCACTTTGCTGTCTGTTTCATTCATATCAGAAATGTAGTCATTCTTTCTTACAAGTTGGTCAAAAGAATTCACTCAGCGCCTTCGCTTGGTGCATTATTGGACATATCTTATAGTGTTTGTACACACATCATCAACATGCAATATTAATGCTGTCATGCAAATTTTTGGTACAATTTTTTAATCAGAAGTTGATTTTGTAATTTCCTTCATGCCATTTTGGTTCCTTGTGCTTATATGGAATTTTAAGTAACTGTAGCCGATTAGCTTTTTTATTTAGATGAACTCGGCTCACAGCTATGATGTTTTTGTAGAGAAACTGTTCTTGACAATTGGCTTGCTGCAGGCAGTTGGATAATTGAATAGTAAATGTGTAACTAAGAAGGCACCCAAAAAGGTTGCAACCTGTGTAGAAAAATGAATGAGAAAATTCAAAAGACGTATTTCTAGAATATCAGTGCTCTTAACCTTTGCAATTATATATCCTTCGTACATTGACATCGCTATTAATTTTGGAATCTCATTATCCAATGTCAACACTGCTGTTATAATAGTTTATACTGCATTCCAGGCATCTCGATTGCCTTATTTCCTCTGTGGTTTTTCTGCCTTTGGCATGTACTCTTTTGTTTTTTTTGACAATTGGTAAATAGTATTCTTCAGCATTAAGGAAATGCTGGCCACCATCAAAAAGGGTTACAACCATGACCAAAACAAAATTTACAAGCTTCCTGTCAGTTCTACGATATGATCTTCATCATCTATACATAATTGTTTACACCAAAAAAGTAAAGATACTAAACAATTCCATTTGACTTTGTGAATGGAATTGGATTTATCTTTAAAACATCTACCATTACTTTCGCTCCAGACTGACCACCAAATACATGAAGGAATCAGTTTCCACCATCTTTTTTGAGTTTTGCTGCCCCCTCTTCTAATCCAGCAGCTTAGGAGGTCAGCAGTATGTTCTGGCATGGACCAGCTTTGGCCAGAAATGTTTAGGAAGAGTTCCCATAGTTGAGAGGTGTACTTGCAGTGTAAGAATCGATGACTGTTTGTTTCTCCTGTCAAGTTACACAAAGTACACCTGGGAACTAGTGGCCTTCCTTTCTTCTGCAGCACTTATTGAGTGAGACATTCTCTTCAAATAACTAGCCAAGTGAAGCATTTCACCTTGGTAGGGATCAATCCTTTCCATATGCTATTCCAGTGGTATTGTCTACCGCCTCTCAATTTTTGCACCCTTCTCTTGTAGGCACTGTTAACTGTGTAAACACCTTCTTTGGTGTGGTTCGAGGTGACTCTATCAGGAATATTTGCAGAAATATTGACTCCATCCAGCATGTAGTCTTTGTTGCTTCCCTTCAACCAGCTTTATTTGACTATAGCGATAAAGCCTTTGTGTAAGACACCATTTCACATTCAAATCTGTTTAGTCTTGTTCGACTTTTATTTGCTAGAGGTGGCCAACATAGTTTTACTATTGTCACGGCCTGTTTTCTTACCTGGTAATCAACTTGATTGAATTGAGAAGATCTGTTTATATGCTTCATAATCATTTCCACTTGGTCCTTAATTCAGTTTTTCTTTATCATTCATATCCATTGCATAAGGCAGTATTCAATGGCTTGTTGCTTGATGCAAACATCCTTTTAGTATCAGATAGAGCTTTGTGTTGGTTTATCTATTGAGTTGGTGTCTTGTTTTGCCTCATGAGCAGTTCGGACAAGTTGGTGTTGATGACAATTGTGATCATTGTTCACCTGTTCAAGTAAAATTTCCACATGACCAGGTACTGGTATGCGAGTTCTCAGCGGAAATGAGCTAGTCTTTGCCTTCTGTGTTTTCATTAGCATCTTATTGAGAGATCTTGGGGAAAAAAGCAGTTGACATTTCTTCTGTGTTTTCATTAGCATCTTATTGAGAGATCTTGGGGAAAAAAGCAGTTGACATTTTACTTTTACTAAAATGACAGAAAGTAATTCTGATTTCATGCGGTTGGAGGCACACACTTGCTGTTACAGAAAGGCAGAATGTCTTTTCCTGGGGAAGAGGTACAAATGGTCAGCTAGGTCATGAGGAGTCTGTTGATAGGTAATAACTGCAGACATATCCAGTATTAAAGTTGTTGATAGAGCATTGAGATCTGTTGTTGAATTATCTGTTCTTTGCTACCTTTGGTCCTTTAAATCTGTTTTTCACTCACAAGGAAATGGCTTTTGCTTGTGTGGGTTGCTTGAAGCTGCATAGAACTACTTTTATGTTTGTGTCAGAACAATGGGAATAGGCTTAACAAAACTAGATGTGGAAAGATATATTGGTTTAAATCTGTGGATTAGCTGTGTTAGGTTGATGCTACACTAGCTTTTTCTTTAGGATGCTTTTCAGATTAAGGATATATTGGTTTAAATCTGTGGATTAGCTGTGTTAGGTTGATGCTATACTAGCTCTTTCTTAGGATGCTTTTCAGATTAAGGTTATTTCTAGGAGTTATCTGTTGGAATGTTGTGATGATTCCCGTTGCCCGTTGGTAGTGGATAATGCCCCTTCTGTAGGATGAGAAGTAACAGCATATCAAAAAGCACCGCTTTACAGTCCCTCATACGGCGTCAAGAGTTTGTTGGGAATTCATAGGTTGCGGATTATTCTACCCTGTTTGATTTGTAGTCTGTTCATCAAATCTATCAGATGTGGTATTTCATAGGCTCCTTTTTCTTGTGAAATTTGTTTAATAAAAGTTTGAGATTCGTTCTTGAAAGGGGGGATTTTTTTAAAAAAAATAATTGTGGAAGAGGGATTAAGATCAGTATTCCATGTGTTACTGTCATCACTGAAATTGTGTAACTTTAGCATGATCATCTGTTTGTTTAGAAGAACTATAGGTCTATAGCCTGTTTGTTTACTGTGATGTACGTGTTAGTTGGATCTTTTTGTTTCTTTTGGCACACAGCCAAGTTCAGATGTACAACTATGTATGTTCAATATCTCTGATATAAATAGTGGGTAGTAGTGGACTTTCCAAGTTAGTTGTCTTCAGCAGTTAAGAAATTATTATCCATTAGAAGCTGCCTGCTGTTTAGAATACTAGTCAAGTGTACGTGCTTTGTGTGTATCTTTTTTATTAATAACAAATGTATATTAAAATATTACT
This sequence comes from Solanum appendiculatum, assembly GCA_018342035.1. Classification (NCBI taxonomy): domain Eukaryota; kingdom Viridiplantae; phylum Streptophyta; class Magnoliopsida; order Solanales; family Solanaceae; genus Solanum; species Solanum appendiculatum. The sequence goes on from JAGDQO010000648.1 coordinate 507,808, forward strand.
TTGTGTACGATATATTATCTATCTATATCTATCTATCTATCTATCTATACTACCTTACAAGCATGAACTCCCAAACTTGAATGTTAAATTACGATAATACTCCCAACTAAAAACATTCAATTTAGTTTATTTATTTAATTTTATATTATATTAAATGTAGACACATTTTCACATTGAAGGGTTGTGACTTTTCCGATGAGTTGTGACTTTTCTGATGAGTTGTGACTTTTTCAAAGAGTTGTGACTTCTCCAATGAGTTGTGACTTTCCAAAGTGTTGTAACTTTTTCTAAGGGTTGTGACTTTTCCGATGAGTTGACTTTTTCAAACGATTGTGACTTTTCCAAAGGGTTGTGACTTTTCTGATGAGATTGACTTTTTCAAAGTGTTGTGAATTTTCTGATAAGGCAAAATTAGTACGCATACTGCCATTTGTTAGCTATAAATAGAGGGGTTTCCTCTCATTTTTACGCTACAATTTTTTAAGTTTTCTACTCCTCTTAAAAAATGTCGTGTGTGATTTGCAATAGTTGAATAAGTTTGAAGTTCAGATACCACACAAGGAAGAGACCCTAATGTAACGTTCCTCCTGCCAACTACTTATACTAGAAAAATCAAACGCTACATCATATGAAGGGTTGCCTTAAAAATAAAGCGGCTACAAACAAAACCCAAACCAAGTACTAATCTACTTTCTATACTTTTTATTTCTTCAATTGTTAACTAACTCAAATGCGTACTAATTTTCTCTCTACACTTTTCCTTTTTGAAGTGTTAATTGAGTTTTAAACTATTTTTTTGAAATATGGGTGAAGTGTAGAGCAAGATATGAAACAGTGAAAAAATATACAGTGTTGGATCAAGAAGAGGAGATTGAAGTGGCATGAAACCATTAGGTCAAATTCTGCACTTTTAGTATGGGACAAAGTCAAACTGTGCAACTTTATGGACTATCCATCACTAATCGGTGGACCTACTAAAGATACAAAAAACAATAACATAATCGCATTGAACTCCATTTTAAGGAATGAAAACTGAATCACTTGAGTCATAACAGATTAGATTATACAAACATTTTCAAATTTTTATATCCTGAAGGGTATTGTCGAATGAATTCTGGTGCAAAATCTAAACATTACTTGCGTTGTATGCTTTAGTGAAGAAATGAGTATTTTTATCTAAAATATTTTAGACAAGTCTCCTATAGTAATTCTATTTTTGTTTATGTTCAATCTCATCAAAACTTTTTCTCTTGAAAAGTTGAAATTATAAAATTTGGCTTTTTGTAGTTAACATTATTTTTTTTGTTTTGTACTTAAAATGATCACTTACTATAGTACTCTCCATAAACAAATACAATACTATGTGATAGGGAAAAAGAGTCATGAATGTAAGGTAAAGATGTTGACGCACAAAAATAACGAAGTACCTTAAGTAATTTGAGGGACTAGAGAAAAAACACAAACATGTTGCAATGAAAACGTTAGAGAAAGTTGATAGGTTTTATAAGAATTTGTGTCATTTGCATACACATAAATGTTCTTTGATCTGAATTTGTATACACATGAACCATGTGTTATTGTTAGGGATCTAAATTTTAGTAACTACTTCATTAATAAATATTGGTTATATGGTGTATTACTAATTATCACTTGCTTTTTTTATATATATGCATTTGCCTGTTAACAAAGTGATGCAAAATGGTTATAGATAGTGAGATTGCAGTAATTAGTAAGGGTGTGTTTGGTATGGAAGAAAATACTTTTTGATTTTTTTCATGTTTGTTTGATCAAAATTGTAGGAAAATATTTTTTCTAGAAAATCAAGTTCCTTAAATATAATGAAAATGACTTGCCTAATTGAAGTAAAACAAGTTCTACAAGTAGCATTCCAAATTCATTGTGTCCTCCTCATACCTCCGACAAACTCTGTTCACCCACCCCCTATAGTCCTATATATTCTCAATTTCCCACCAACCCACTCCCCGTCACCTCACCACCACCTTCCATATTCTTTTCATAGATATATAAAAATATTTTAGAATAATAGATTTACTTGTGTGTCGAACACAAGAAAATAAGTAAGAAATATACTTATTTTCATCAAGGAAAAAAAGAATTGTCCTTCATATCAAATAATACATCCTAAATGCCACTTATTTTTTCTCTTTGAGAGAAGTAGATCAAATTGACCTACATTTGGTTTGGATATGCAGGTATACTTCCATTCATATTTTACTGTCATAATTATTTTGTTCAACCTCAATCTTTGATAATACTTTCTCCCTTTAAAAAGAAATGACCTACTTATTTTTTAGTGTATTTCAAAAAAAAAATGACCCCTTTTCTTTTTTGAATGTCAAACTAGGTCATTCATTTTGAAATAGAAAGAGTATTAGACATACATTTGACACATATTTATTATATGTGAAAATTAGTTATAGTGGAGCTCACAACATTATATGTTCGTACAACATTCATATCACCAATTGTTATCGTCTCTTTTAGTTTTTTTCTTTAATCTTTAATATAATGCAGAGATTTTGAATTGGAAAGGAAATACTTAAATTTTATTACAAATGTAGTAAGGTCTAAGGTCATGGACAAGGTTAAAGATGGTGAGGTCAAGGACATCCTCTTCTCAACTTATGTGGATTTTTAGTTCGTCAAGATTTAAATTATTTAAATTTGATATATATTCTAAAATATATTTTTAAGGGAAAATTACGTAGCTAAGCAAACTTATACTACTAAATTATCTACCATAGCTATAGTTTGCATTAATTACAATTCGAAACTAACTTTAAGCTATAATTTCATTCTCTCTCTCGCCTCTCTCCTCTCTTCCTCTCTCTCTCGCACCTCTCCCCCATCTCTTTGGAAATCTCGCTCGCCACTCTCCTCTCCTTGTCCAGTCTCTCTCTCGCTTCTCTTCTGCCAATCTCTCTCACTTTATACAAACACAAATGTATAATTTGTGTTTGTATAAAGCGAGAGAGACGGGATATACAAATACATATACATATCTCTCCGCTCTATACACTTATAATTATACATATACAAATCTTTTCCTGCCCTGTTCTCATATGTTTTTCTCTCTCTCTCGCTTTATACAAACACAAATGTATAATTTGTGTTTGTGTAAAGTGAGAGAGATTGGATCTTGCCCTGCCCAGTTCTGTTTTGCCTATCTCTCTCTCTCTCGCTTTATACAAACACAAATGTATAATTTGTGTTTGTATAAAGCGAGAGAGATTGAATATACAATACAAATGTTTTAACTCGATTCAATTGTATACGAATTCAAATTATATGTAGATATACAAATACAATACTTGATACATATACATATATACAATTATTTTGATGTATAAACATATATAATTCGGCATATATACATATATAATTCGCCTCTCTCCACTCTCTGCCCTCTCTCACTCGCCTCTCTCCTCCTTCTCCCACTCTCGCTCGTCAGATATACAAATACATATGTATATCAGTTACCTATATGCATTATTTTGACAGATATACATATACAATTCGCCTCTCTCCACTCTCTGTCCTCTCTCGCTCGCCTCTCTCCTCTCTCTCCCAGTCTCGCTCGCCACTCTCCCTATAACATGTAGCTATGAATCGTAATTAACAAACTATAGCTATGGAGCATAATTAAAATATTTTGAGTGGCTATATGTGAAAATTTGTCTTTTTAATCATATATGTATGAAAGAAATTATAATTTATGATTTTTTTCTGTAGCTTTGGATATTTAAATTAAGGTGAAAATATTGAGTTGATGAAATAAGTCAAATTAATTTTCGAAAATGTAAAAACAAGTTCACATACAGGGGAAGTATGAGTTATTTTTAGTTTAAATTATCTCTAGATTTTTGGTATGCTGATTTGTGGTAGGTGTTAATTTATTCTGTCGATAGGAAGATACACCACGAATATCATTTATAAAAAATATTAGATAAGAACTCATTAAAGAAAAATAAACAAAAATAATATGCATCTGACAAAAAATTATTCTTCATCTTTGAAGGTTCTAATGATACTGACCTTGAAAAATAAGTCATTATACGATAATTCATATTAATCTATCACCAAAACATTTACTTTATTCTTTTATATATAAATATTTAGTCAAAAAAATGCTTAGATTATGTTGAAATTATTTTACACAGCTAATACACGACTGTGCATATTTACACGTGCAGTCGAAAAACTAGTTAAATATAAAAAGAAGAAATTATTTTGTGTGCATTATATTATTGTAAGAGAGAATTAATCAAATATGAAAGAGGTTATTTCCAACAATGGAATGTAATTTTAATCATTAGAGCCGTCAATATGGGCTAGGCCCGTTGGGCCGGCCTGGCCTAACTCGTGATTTGATAGGGCTAGGTAAGATTTTTGGAGCCCATTTAAGAAAAGGGCTTTTTAGCCCGACTTGAATAAACCCTGTTGATTTGTGGGGCTCGAGAAATATGGATAGGGCTGGCCCGTGGGCCAAACAAAAATTAATTAAAACATAAAAATAAAATAGAGTATTAAAAATAACAAGAGTCCAAACTCAAAATCTATTTAAAGTTTGAAATATTAAAATTTAAATACAAATTATGTTTATAAAATATGTACTACATAAAATAAAATTTTCCTAAAATTTCTAAGGAATCACTATGTAGGCCGTAGCCTATGGAATATCGTCATAGTTTTTGTGGTTTATATGATCATTGGAAAACAATTAGGTTAATATTTCTATTTAGCTATTTATGCTTTTACTTGAAATCAAATAATAAATATTATAAAGATAATTTTATTTGTGGATTTGATTAACAAGTAGTAACACTAACATCATGTAATATTGTTTTGTCGATATTTATGATAATATTTTTAAATTATAATTTGATTTAAAAAATATAATTTTTAAAAAGTGGACTGGCCCGTAGCCCACATACTTGTGGGATGGGCTGACCCTTTTCTGGCCCACAAAAAAAAGGGCTAGCCCAGCCTGGCCCATCAAATTTCAAAGCCTGTATGGGTTAGCCCTGATGGGGTGGGCCAGCCCATATTGATAGAAAACGTTTTGATGTAATTTTAAATATCAACAACTTACTTATGAAGAAATAAATTAAAATACTTAATTATTAATTCTCCTTATACCTCTTACCATATATTTTACTCTTACCAAATATTTTAGTACTCTTTAATTTTTAAAATATATTTTCCTCTTGCCATATATTTAGGATCCCTTACTTTGAAATATTATAAATATAATTAAACAATAATTTTTAAAAAGGGTGAAAAGAGGGTTTTGTCCAAAGGAGATCAACTTAATGAAGGGCAAAAAGTTCAAATAACATTATTAAGGACCTTCACACTTTGAATTAGTATAGGTTATAGTCTGCATAACTATTACTCCCTCCGTTTCAATTTGTTTGACTAGCTTTGACTTGGAATGGAGTTTAAGAAAGTAAAGAAAACTTTTAAATCTTGTAGTCTTAAATGAAAGATATGTAGAATGTACCAAAATACTCCCTCCATTTCAAAATAATTGAATTGTTGGGGTGTTTCACATCCTTTAAGAAAAGAAGATTACAACATAAATTAGAGATTACTTTCCATTTTTGCCCTTATTAATTATTATCAAATTAATCTTTAGAATAATTCAAAGCAATTAAAGTTTCTTGAACTCTTCACATAGAAAATCCAAATGAAGGGTAAAAATGGAAGAATATTCTAAAAGTAGTCTTGAAGATTGAACAATTAAGTTAGTTTGAAATATGAAAAATGTCTCAACAATTCAATTATTTTGAAATGGGGGGAATACCTTTTAATTTTGTGGTCTTAAATATGTCATGTGGAGAGTTGGAATTAAAGAGTTGCCAAAAAAGGGTAGGAACATTCATTTTTGAACAGACTAAAAAAGGAAGAAAAACAAACAAATTGAAATGGAGTAACATTTAAGGCATTCATTGGCCCTAAACTTCATTAAATCCTGCACATATCGACTTTCATTGCTATTTTGGATTTTACTTGTAAAATAAACAACTTAGACAATGTAGTTTCTGGGTCAGATATATTCAAATGTATTCTAGTTTGTAGTTTTTGAGAGCCACAAAGGTACAAAAAGTACGATTATATTGTGTTTGTAAATGATCCAAACCAAGGACTAAGTTTTCTTTTGTGTTTCAGGGTTGACATCATCACATAAATAATTTTATGTCTAAATCGTACACCTGGTGTATTGCAAGTTCTTTAGTTTGTAGACGACTATTTTTATTTTCCAAGTATTTAGTATCACAAAGTGAAGTCCTCTGAAAAATTTGACACCCTCGTGTCATCTAAAAGTGTAATCTCACCAGGTAGGAATTAAATATAGTACTATTCTATATGTAAACGTAACACCATGGATGATGACATTTGTTCTCCATTTTCAACATCCTGCTCTAGTGAACTAAAACATTTTCATTCTACTTTCAAAATTGTACTGATTCTTTTGAGATGTGAAGGTATGTCCCAAGGATAATAGAAGTGTTAAGTGTTGATGGATCAAGTAGACAACAAATCGGATCTTCGACATTTGACCCATCAGCAGGTCTTACATCTGCTCCGCCTTCTCTATCTCTCTGTTTGTCTTTCACAGAATTTAATGATTCCATGTATCTGATATTTTCTTTAAACTTCTATTCAGCTGAAAAATCTTTGGTTTCACCTACAGAGAGATATGCTGTTGTTCCAGATGAAAACGTAAGATCACCATTTAAGCAAGCTTTATTTTCTCTAATGGTCTAAAATTGTCCAATTAAAATTATGAGAAAATACACCAAACCACCCTTGAACTTGGTAGCAAAACTTACTTTAGCACTTTAAGTACACGACCTTTATTTACCCCCTAATCTTATTTGAAGTGAATTTAAATGCACCCAAACGGTTGACTTGACAAATAAATATAACAAAAGCGTGTAAGAGAAAATAATTGGGCCTCCTTTTTTCTTTTCAACCAGTAAGTTTTCTTCCCTTCTTCTTCCTCACGCACCACCATCCCACCGCCCTTATCCACCATCAGCCCCACCCCTTCTTCCTCACACCTCACCACCCCCATCGCCCTTAGCCACTACCCCCTTCTTCTTCTTTGAACTTCCCACCCTCTTTCGCCTTCTTCCAACCCCCCACTCTCTTTCTCCTCCTTTGAAATTCGCTGCCCTTAGCCACCTCCTGCCTCACCCCTTTCTTCTTCTTTGAACTCTACCACCTTCTTTGTCCTTTTTCAAAACATTGCCATTGCCAACCATATTCCCTTATAATCAGTAAATCAGTAAATGAAAGAAGGTTGTGATGAACAGGGAACAAATGGAAAAGCTAAAAGCTAACAGGGAACAACTATTAAGAACATTGACTCCGGTAAGCTAATGCTTACAATTCCCTTTAAGATCACTAATTATGGCTGTGTTAATTTGTTGATTGGGATGAACTTAAATTATTTTTTTAATGAAAAATTTATAATTTCATCTCAAATTAAATTTTCAGTTATTATTTATTAATTTTGATAATGTGTCTTGAAATTTGAATGTTTTTTATGAGAATGATTTTGAGAATCTTGGATCAATCTTTCAATTGTGCAGTTTGATTCTTTTTCTTTTTTGAGATTTTTTTTTTAATTTTATAACCTTGGATTAATCCTCATTTCTTTCTGTTTATTTTCCTTTCTAAAATTGTGAACAAATAATAAGAAAAAAAAAGAATTAAAAAAAATCAAAATTAAATAAAATTTGATATGGATCTGACATGGTGCGTGTCGAATGAACTTGCCATTGTGAGACTTGTATTATAATCTTAGGGTGATATTAAATTCACTTGAAATTAGATTGGGGGGTTGGGGTGGGGGTGGGGGTTAAAGAATTATCTGTTGAGTTAAAGTGCGGACAAGTTTAGGGGTGATTTGATTTATTTTCTCTAAAATTATCCATTTGTGCAATAGGTGCATCAAAATTTATTTGGTGCAGTGCATGGTTAGATTAACATTTGGTTGATGCAACTGCATATGTTTGTGGGTTGTATAATGATTTCTTAGCTGGGTAATGCCAATTTTAATGTAATGACTTGATTCTAGTTAGGAGAAAATGTCCAAAAAGATATTTGAACTTTTGAGTTTGAAATCACATCTTCTTCCTGTCTCATTCTACTTAGGAGAAATGTCAACCATCAGATTTCCTTGTCTTCTGAAACATAATCCCGAATGTAATGTTTTATGTGCAGGTGCCAAGACAAACAGTGATTTCAGAAAGAGGGACTGGAAACGATGTAAATGTGCCGGAAAATGATGTGAAAAGGATCCGATTATGAGATTACTAGCGATGTGGTGGACGTTTTGGACTGATATCTTCTATTAAAACAATAGTTGATACCTCTTATCTAAAGTTGCAAATCTGTATTTCTATCATATATTTTAGTTTTGGGTGTCATAACACGTATATCATGATCATGGCTTATCTGAATTAAATCACTTATATTCTCAAGTTAGAGGGAGAAGAACTATTTATACGAATCTCCGACTGTAACTGATGGTTTTACAACAATTAATAATTCAGAGTGCTTACATGAAGTCGCAGTAAATGCAGTTTTAATCACCAAGGTGGTTAGTTTTTGAAGCGTAGTAAATTTTGAGAAACACAAGCAGCAATAATTTGGATTTTTATTTACGGACAAGGTTAAAATATGCTGTCGAATTTTGACTAAAAAACTTATTTATGTCATCTGGTAAAGTTTGATTTATTTATGTCATTTTTGTTTGAGGAAAGGCTCATCCATGCCATTATTTGTTAATTGAAATGACATAGATGAGTTAAGCTTTAAACGGATGACATATATGAGGCTTTTTTTAAAGTTCGATGGCTATTTGAGCCTTTTCCTTTTAAAAAAAATAATGTGGTTGAATTATAATTGACCACGTGTAAAAAATGGTTTTGCAAAATTGAAATTTTTTTCAATTATCAAATAATGATATGGAGGGGTTTTTTTTCCTTCAAATGGAAATGACATAGATAAGCTAAACTTTTAACAGATGACATAGATGAGTCTTTTTTCAAAGTTCGATGACATATTTGATCATTTTTTTCTTTTATTTATAGGAGAAGGTAAAGATTAATATTATCTTGAAAATTTGAGATGTAGCTATGTGATAATAACTATGATGGAAAAATTGCCTATATACACATCTTTATTTATCATATTTTCTATTATTCCCTATCATTCTAAAATATTACAAAAATCCCTTCTTTTCTCCAAAATCCCAACTTGTCCGGATACATTACTATAACTTTACAAACCCAAGTGTCCCCACTCCTAATTTCACTCCTTCAATCTCTCCCTTATTTCACTCCCATAATCTAATCAGTTACATCCTTCATCCCAATTTGAATTTCAAATGGGTTCTTCTCTCTCTCATGTCAATCAATTTCAAATCACTTAATAGTTAGTTTTCATCTTCTCCATTTTATTGTTCTTCGATTTTTTATTTTTTTCATCAATTTCCTGACGATCCTAAATGGGCTGAAATCAAATCTAACGTTTTCATCATCCATTAGCAATGACGAATCAAAGTTGTTCTTCATCTTCTAAAGTGCAGGTGGTGGTGCAGACAATGGTGAAGTCCTCGGTGTGACTGGTCCAGGGGATGGTGCAGACAATGGTGAAGTTCTTGCACCACCACTAGGACTAGCAGACATCCAGATGATCCGGTTGATGGTGATGGACTTGGCGTTAGCGTTGGCGTTGGCATTGGAGTTGGTGCATGGGTAGGGTTTGGGACGGGTGATGGAGCAGGGGATGGGGCGGGGCTAGAAGTAGTAGTGGAAGATGTTGTTACATTGATAGCTAGTTTTTGGCCAGCATTACAATGTTTGCCAAAAGTGCAAATGACATACTCAGTTCCTGTGAAATTTAGAATAATATTGGCTAGTCCAACAGTAATAAGAGTAACAGGACCTGAGGAACTACAAGAATCATATGCACTCTTTGTTACTTTGGCTACATCATGTGCTTCAGATGCAAAGTTGAACACTGCAAAATTGAAATTGAGAAAATTCCAAGTTAAATTCACAACATTTCAAGTATTGAGTTTCAGTCTAGGAATAAGCTAGAGTCGACTATATGAATCTTCACTGTCCATATCGCTTCATTTAAGCTTAGACATCATAGTCCCAAAAAGATGGGTCAAAAATTTGCTTCACAAATGAAAGATCTCCACCCTCGTGTTTGTGATTCGAAATTGAAGGATACATTTCATGTTCGAATTTGATATTATGTTGTTCAACTTTTTTTGATACAAAAAAAGGGAGTGAAACATGTTGCTAAACACCCTTCTCTACCCAAAGTTAAAATTTTTAATGTATCTAATCGATTTTGATTCATAAATTTATGTATAGTGCCTTCGTTTCAACTTTATGATACATTCAATTAGCCTTTGTTAGTGTTATCACAAATCTGATACATCACTACTACAGTAGCTTTCGTTGTTATGCAACGTATCATGTTCATATGTACGGTATTAATACATATCCCTATAATATACTTTTATGTATCATTGTAGTGTAATTTATGTATAATATCCTTAAATTAGATGTTTACAGTTCTGTTATATTTTTGTTCTTTATTTTTTTGAATATTTTTATGAATGTATCAAGTTACATTCATATTTGTTGAATGGATTGTTATATTCATAATGTTGTATCATAGACAATATAATTTGTTCATGATACACAGTAGTCAAGACATTCTATAGTTGATCGAGAGATTTTTGTTCATGTATCATATACAATGTGTATCAAAATTTTGGCACATTTGCATAATTTATATAATTTAAATGAGTATCAGATACATTTTATATAATTATGCATCAAATAAACAGTTAAGATACATTGTAGTGTAACGTATATATAATATACTTAAATTAGTTGTTTACAGTTCTATTCTATGTTTGTTTTGTATTTTACGAATAGTTTTCATGAATGTATCAAGTTATAAAGTTCATATTTGTTGAATGGTTTGTTAAATTCATAATATTGTATCATATACAATATATTATGGTCATGATAAGCAGTCAAGACATTCTATAGTTGATCTGTTGTATTTTATTCATGTATCATATATAATGTAGTTTGTTCATGGTTCAAATTTGTTCTATTATGTATCATAGACTTAAAGTTTTATTCCTCTAGTGTATTATTCCAGCATGTAAGGGCAATGATACATTCATAATATTTAACACTACATGTAAAGATAAGTAATAACTACCGCACAATAATGTATTGATCTAAAACAAACACCTTATGAGCAAACTTTACTACTTTAATGTATCAGGTAGGATTACAGTACTTAACAATTTACTAAATATTTTAGAAATAACAATGCATCATAAATAATACATCCACCTCGAGATTACAAATCAAAGCAATGTATCTCTCCGGCCTTTTTGTCTATTGTATCAATGCATGGTGGATACATTGCAGATCCAGGCTCATGTTTCTTCATCTCCACATACTGTTTTTCTCCATGTCATTCCTAATAATCATTGGTGATGCAACAACCTGTCAACATTAAAAAAGTTAGTGATACATTCCATAAAACAGTTACTTCTATGTATCAATCAGAAACAATCAGACAGCTAACTTATACTTAATATCAAAAACAAATTATAAATATAATCTGATACATACCTTCATTCTTGAACATTTTGATGTATTTACAACAAATTACATGTATAACGTATCATTTATAAAATACAGTATTTCACAAACACAACAAGATACACAAATAGTAATGTATCATGCTAAACATTTTGGTCATGATACAATAATTCAATAACTATCACACAGTAATGTGTCGAACTCTAAGCAAACAATGCAACATTTACTTATTTAATGTATTTAATAGGAATATAGTACTTTTCAATTTATACAAGATACATAAATACTAATGTATCACAATTAATCTAGCGAGAGCGCCCTTCTCAAGTATGATATCAATTACACAATAGAAGCATGACTTGAAAGAGAGGAGGGGTTAATCTAATCACAAAGGTTAATTTAGATTTATGAAATATACCTTTTGCCACTCTCTCAAACGGATGACAGAATCCACCATCTACATTCTAATGATTATCATGCAAGCGAAAATCAATGCCAAAAAGATTTTGGAGGAAAAAACTAGTATAGAAAGGAGTATAATTGACAATTTGGGAGAAGAAATTTGAAATTTGAATTTTTTGAAGCTGTTACGCTTTGGGAGAGACCGATTAGCAGTGACAACAACGTAATTGCTTGATTTATGGATTTGATATTTAATTTTACGTTTCTTTTTCCTTTTTAAACGCAATAGAAAAGATTTTGTTTCCTTTTTTAGCGCAACAGAAGGATTCTTCTTGTATCAGAATTAATGTATCCGAATGGTGACTTATGTATTCGAAAATTTTAAGGAATTATTGTAATTAGAAAAAGAGTAGGGAAAGGATGTAATTTACTCTTTGCACTATAAAATTTATGTAAGATATATATGATAGGCATGCAAGAGCCTATTTGTCCTCACGCTAAATTCCTCATCTCTACCGGAATCCGGGACGTAAACGGTAAATGTCATTCATAAATCGACCACAATGCATATTGGGATTCTGGATCTCAAACAAGGCATCATAAGTATAGCTGATGTGAAACAAGACATTATTGCAAATTCTTTTTTTTTAAATGAAACATTTACTTATTTAAGCAAAAATAGTTAGTATATCCTCTTGAAACTAGTGATTCTTTAAAAAAAACATGACTGTCGACAAACTTGATTTTCATAGCCAAGTCACGAGTTAATTTTTTAAATAATCACCCAAGTTTTGAGAATTACTTTTAAATATCTTTTTTGTCTCACTTAGAATTAAAATATTACTTAACAATCACAGTTTCCCCCCAAAAATACTTAACACTTCAAAAGTCTCCTTCTGTCTTAGTTGGCATGTCATGTCATTAAAATCAATTATTTTTAATGATATATAATTCATTTAATTAAAATTAAAATTTTATTCTTTAATTTTTTTTTAAAAAATAGATTACTTTATTAAGAAGAAATTTGCATGCTTAGAAATCTTTTTCGGTACTTAAACTTTATATTATTTTTCTAAATAGCCACTCATCTATCTATCTATCTATCTATCTATCTATACTATCTTAATAACTTGAAGTTCCTAACTTGAATGTTAAATTACTATAATACTCCCAACTTAAAACACCCAATTTAGTATATTTTATATTATATTATGTTTATTTATGGGCAAACAACATAAATCCCACTAATTTAGGTCCTAATTGCTAATATTCACTGTAGTTTCTAATATTACTTTCTGTACCACATTTCGTTGGTTGGATATATGTATCTTAACTTGATATATTCGAGAAATTGACAAAACATGATACATGTTTAATTAAGGAGTGTAACTAAAATGCTTAATTTAAGGAGGAAATCACTCCTTTAACAGTTTTTGAGTATATCCAGTCTAACAACTTTTTAAAAAATTCAAAAAAATTTCTAATTTCATCCATTTATTTTCAAGCAACAACAAAGTGAGCAACTTTTCTTTCCAGAAATTTGAATTTGATTCTCTAAATTTCGAGTTTTCTCTTCCAAATACACTTATCCGAGATATGTTAATAGCTAAATACATTACAAACATGTGTCTATTTATGTAGCGTAATAAAATTGCTCAATTAGTACAGTAAATCACTCCTTTATAAGCTTTTGAGAATCTCTAGCATAATAATTTCCTAAAAAAGTTTCAAAAATTCGAAATCATTTCCTTCCTTTGGTGAGAAACTGATTGAAACAATGTACATTTCATGTTTCTACCAAAATTTAAATAACAATGTATCTCAAAATAAACTCAAAATATCTTAGATAAGTAAAAGTTGATAGAATAATCATAAAAGTTAACATCCAATTCCCTGTATCTATATATACATAACTAACAACGCATCTAAATTAAACACAATGTATACATGTAGATCAGATAGATACAAAAATAATTAGATACATTGTAGTGACATAACAAATACATATGAAATATTAAGATACATGATAGAATGATAGATACATACGACAAGACTCGGATACATGACAGAAAAATTGTGTCAAATACATGTGTAAATCTCCAATATATTTATTAGATACATACACGTAAATCTCCAATATAATTATTAGATACCTGCACACTTAATCAAATACATTAATAAAAACTAGATACATATAATCGTATCTCAATAATGTGTCAGATAGATAAATAATGTGTCAAATACATATATAAGTCTTCACTTATTGAAACTTTCTGATTACACTCGTGGTTGGTCAAGGAATTTCACTGCAACAGTGTTTACTTTATCTTTTTGATTTGTCGATGTTGCTCGTTGCGCTTAGATCCAATCGACCTTTGCCAGAGCCACCAAAGTTTCCACTTTTTCGTCCCTCCGACTAATAAAGGTTTGTTGAAGAAGGCCCTCAAGCGATCGGAGATGAAAGTTGAGTGTTGCCGCAGTGCTACCATGAATTTTATATAGGATGCATCGATACCTAGTTAGGCTCACACTCATCATGTCCTTTTTGCTGACAGATCGTAGTGGTGACTAGATGTCATAAGTGCGGCGAGTTGTCGGTAGCAAGCTCATCGTCAGAGATTGGGGGAGGACGTGGAGGTGGAGGGAGAGATACCGATGGCATTGGAGATTGGGGGAGGTTGATGAGCTAGAAAGATATTTTATTGTTATTAAAACGTTAATTGTGGAGTTTAAATGTAAAGATAATTAATCAATCCTAGTTTTAAGGGATGTGGGTATCTGATTGTATGTTCAATAATATATGGTATAAAATATTAAAAGTTGTAATATATGTAATTGTTTGAAAGTTAGGTAAAGTTAGTATATATGATAATGATGTATGTTTAATAAGGTAGTTTATCCTTTATTTATTTATATGATATTATATTAAAAGCAGACACATTTTCACATTGAAGGGTTGTGACTTTTCTAAAGGATTGTGATTTTTCAATTAGTTGTGGCCTTTCCGAAGGGTTGTGACTTCTCACATAAGGCACAATAAGCACCTATTCATACTACCCTTTGTAGGCTATAAATAGAGGGTTTTCCTCACATTTTTGAACTACATATTTTCTAAGTTTTCTATTCTTCTACTTAAAACACCCAATTTAGTATATCCTCTATATTTTATAGGAAAAAAGGCCTAATATACCCCTCAACTTTGTCATTTAGAGTTGATATACCTCTCATTACAAAAGTAGTGCACATATGCCCCCTACCATTACAAAATGGCTCACATGGCCTACCATTACAAAATTGGCTCACATGTATCCCCTACCGTTACAAAAATGAAAAAAATAATTTTAAATTTATTTTTTTATTTTTTAATCTTTTAAAAAATCATGTATTTGATCTTTTTCACACATAATTATTTTTTGACTTCTTTAATTATTATTATTTGAGTTTTTTGTTCTTATTTTATTTTTTCATTCATTCTTTAGTGTAAAAATAAGAGAAATAAAAAGAAAAAAGTGTGAATGAAAAAAGATTAAAAAGTTAAAAAATAAAAAAAAATTCTCTTGCGGCTATATTGTAATTTAGTTTTTATATCGGTAATTTTTTTTTTTGGCATCTATAATAAATTTTACAAGAAAATAGGTGAAAAAAATAAATTTGACCATCAAAATAATAAATTCAAATTAGTCGATGAATAAAAATAGTCAAAAGAAAAAAAACGTGGGAGAAGGATCAAATATACCCCCACATGGATTATCTTTTCTTTCAATAAAAAAATAAAAACTAATTTTAAAATATTTTTTTCACTTTCGTTAGAGAAAAAGGATATACGTGAGTCATTTGTGTAATAGTAGGGGTATATATGAGCCACTTTCATAACAAAGGGTATATTAGCTCTAAATGATAAAGTTGAGGGGAATAGCAGACCCTTTTCCCTATTTTATATTATATTATATTATATGATAGATATTTAATTATTAATTTATAGTATATTATATTAAAAGTAAGCACCTTTCACATTGAAGGGTTGTAACATTTTTTGAAAAAGGGTTGTGACTTTTCTAATAAGACACAATAAGCACATGTTCATATTACCCTTTGTTGACTACAAATGGAGAGGTTTCCTCACAATTTAAAACTATAAATTTTCTAATTTTTCTATTCTTCCCTTCTTAAAAAAATTGATGTGTGATTTGCAGCCATTAAGTGAGTTCAATGTTCAGTGGAATTTGAACACCACAATAAGCACATATTCATACTGCCATTTGTTGACTATAATAGTGGGGTTCCCTTACATTCTTAAACTAATTTTTTTAAAAGTTTTCTATTATTCTTTCTTCTTAAAATTAATACCTAATTTAGTATATCATTGTAATGACCCTTTAGGTCATTTGTGTGTTTATGCCTCTTTTCTGTCATTTAGAACGTTCCTGTAGCGACCCCAAGTCATTTCCGACTTGCTGGCATTGTAGGTTCGGTCGCCTGGTCGTTCGTTTGGGTATTGTGCCTGTTTTCCTATTTTTGAGCTCTTGAACCTTGAAAAGTTGATTTTGGTCATAACCTTAGGTAAATGATCTCAGATGGGAATTTTGACGTTCCATCAGCTTCGAAGCGGCCAAATTAGGCTAGAAGCATGGTTGGCCCGAGTCCCGGGGCTTCCGGTGTGACTTTGTGGCCATTTGGCTCTTGAGCCTTCGAAATTTGGCATTAGGTTGACTTTGGTCAATATTCTTGGTAAACACGCTCGGATGAGAATTCCGTCAGCACGGTTAGTGCCGAAATGTCGAGTTTGGTAAAGACTGACCCTTCGTGCGCTTACTGAGGCTTCCGATCAAATCCCGAGGTCCTCGATAGAAGTTAGTTAAATTGGCGCTTTGGGTGTGGGATCCACTTTTTATCAAAGCAATCTAGTATAGAAATTTCGACTGCGCCATTAAATCAGAAACGTTGAATTTGATCGGGTAGCATATCTCATTTGCCTGCAGGGGTTCTGAACGAATCCCGAGCACCCCGTGGGAGTTTTAGGAATGCCCAAAACTCAGCTGGTGCACAGTTGATGTTGCAGACCCATTCCTTATCCGCGTTCACGGAATTGTTTCCGAGTTCACGGAATCGCAGAGGTGTTAGCCTGTCTTCTCCGCGTTCGCGGGCTTGGTTCCACGTTCTCAGAGGTTTTAGATCTCCTTCTCCGCGTTCGCGGATTGGGCTCCACATTTGCAGAAAGGGTTTCACGTTCGCGGAGGTGTGGGCCCTTTCCCTTCGCTTCGTGGGCCCCAAGCCACGTTCGCCCAATGTTGTTTATTTTCCCTCCACGTTCATGGGGCCTTGGCCGCGTTTGCAGAGGTCAGCGATTGTCAATGGTTATATAGTTGAGGTCGAGGTTCATTTGAAGAGAAGTTCAAAAATTCATATCTCCCTCACTTAAGTCGGTTTTTGGTGATTCGAAGTCCAGGTGCTCGGAATCTCGTTTGCTTCATGGGTTGTTGATCAGTTTGTGTTGGGTCGTCCTCGATTCCTGTGAATTCGAGGCGTATGTTGCTATCCTAAACTAATTGTGTAAAGTTTTGCATTTCTTATTTTGATTGCATGGAGCTGATCCGAGCCCCGATGGGTGTTTCGTTTTGGAACATAGCTCGGGGGAAGATTTGGGACCTCTTCACGGAGTCAATTTTGAAAAATCCAGAGCAGGTTGGGTTTCCTGATTTTGACTCCGAAATTGGTCTGTCTCCGATTTGATGATTTTAGTGTCTAAACGACTGTACTGACGCTGTGATTCTATTTTTGATAGCCTGGCAACGTTCTGAGGCCGTTCGGAAGGGAAAAGCTCTGAAAGAGTAATTTGGAGCGCGCGCGGTTGGCTTTTTGGTAGGTTACGGCTTCCCTTCCTTTAGATTGAGCTGGAATGTGTGAATACTTGTTGATTTGTGTAAATCTGGGCTGGGGTAGATAGTATTTCTGCTCTTCTTCTCTGAATTCTTGCTTTAGAGTTGATTTTTTGGGCTGTTCGGGGTTAGTACCATGTTACAAGCGGGTTGGTAGGCACCATCATGGCTCGATAAATCGGGTACTGACTAGTTGGTATCATAGCCCCAGGTTCGTTGGTCTCACTTGTACAGAGCTAGCATCTAGTATAGTCCTGTGGATCGGTGCGGAGACGTCCGTGACTTATCTTCGGGAGGCTACAAGATGTCTTTAGGAGGTATTCTTGTTTTTTTTCTTGTCTGTGCGTCATTGTCCGATTGGTTTCATGAAATCTCACTTGTTTCACTCTGTCGCAGGATGGCTCGTACGCGCAGTAGAGGTCGACCCTGAGGTCGAGGTGGTGCTGCGACATCAGGTCGTGATAGAGAGAGGACTCCGGAGCTGGAGCCTTGTAGAGAGTAGATTCCTCCTCAGTCGGTGGGGCCGGACCTGCCCAGCCACCACCTGCTTCAGCTGCCGCCCCTGATCTTCAGTTTATGCTGGCGCAGATTCTGGCTGTGATAGGAGGTTTACAGCAGCAGCAGGCCCCTGCAGCATTTCCAGGGCCAGCTCCAGCATCGCAGGGCCAGCCTGCCCCTGTGGCTCAAGAGATTCAGCAGCAGGGTCAGCCTGCAGAGCGGCCCCAGAGGTTCAGCAGCCGCCAGCACCGGCCGCAGTTCAGCCGGACGCAGTAGATGGGATTATGCCACCTCGAGAGCAGAAAATGCTTGGGGTGATTCTTAGACTGTCACCACCGAGGTTTTCTAGGGTTGTTGGGGAGGACGTCCATGAGTTCATTACTTCCTGCGGGGAGAGATTATAGGCTTTCGGGTTAGTGGAGTCGAGAGGAGCTGACTTCACTGCTTATCAATTAGAAGGACCGGCCAGACAGTGGTGGCGTTCCTTCATTGAGACCAGGCCAGCTAGGTCCCTGCCAGTATCGTGGGTAGATTTTTCAAATGCCTTTTTGGCTAGATTCATCCCATGGAGCATCAGGGATCGCCTCCGTGATGAATTCTCGAGGTTGGAGCAGGGCTCCATGACGGTATCCGAGTATGAGGCTAGATTTCATGAGTTGTCCCGTCATGCTACTATGATCCTTCCCACGGAGGAGGAGAGAGTTAGATGTTTTGTTCGGGGTTTGAGATTGCCGCTGCGTATTAAGTCGCAGTTTATGTTATCAGCGGGCTATTTTTTTATGGATGTTGTGGACCATGCCCGCACGATTGAGCAGATCCGTTGCGAGGCCCAAGGGGGCAGAAGCAAGAGGGCTAGGTAGGATGACGACTCTAGTAGGCACCGTCACAGGCCCAGGGATACTCAGGACCGGGTCCAGCAGAGGTTCCAGTAAGGTCAGTCTAGTTACCCATTTCAGGCAGCACTGCTGACTTCATAGGGTGACCAGCACCGTCAGGGTGGTTACAGTGTTGGTCCGAGCCAGGGCCGAGGTAGTTTCCAGATAGATTCCTCAGGTCAGGGTGGCCGGCCTCCAGTTCTGAGTAGGTCTTCTCAGGGTTGCTTTACTTTTGGAGAGCCTGGTCATTGGGCTAGGGAGTGTCCTATCTCCAGATCAGCTTTACCAGCTCCTGAGGCAGTGAGACCGATTTCAGTAGTAGCACCTCCAGCTAGAGGAGGAGGTCAGCATCAGGGTGCGCGGGGAGGTCCTTGGGAGGCAGGACATGTGGCAAGGTGGATGCTCATGGTAGAGGCGCCCAGGGCCATTTCTATGCAGCTCCAGCCAGAGCAGAGGTCGAGGCGTCTGATGATGTGATCACAGGTACGGTTCTCCTATGCCATCAATCCGCTTTAGCCTTATTTGATCCTGGTTCTACATATTCATATGTATCTGCTTATTGTGCGGTACCCTTGCGTGTTTCGACCCGGGTAGGGTATTCTTTAGTAGTGGATTAGGTGTGTTGATCCTGTGTGATGACTATCCAGGGGCAGTACACTCGGGCTGCTCTTATTGTGTTGAGTATGCTAGATTTTAATCTGATTTTAGGCATGTCTTGGTTATCCCCTCACCGAGCGGTCTTAGATTGCTATGCCAAGACCGTTACTTTAGCCAGGCCTGGTATTCTGCCGGTGGTGTGGTAGGGATCTCACAGTCGCACACCCCCCAACTTCTTGTATTCAGGACAAGAGGCTTGTGGATAGCGGATGTTTGGCTTATTTGGCATATGTTAGAGATGTTAGTAGGGAGAGCCCTACGGTGGAGTCAATGCCTATAGTCCGAGAATTTGCTGATCATCCTGTCGACCTTCCTGGCCTACCCCCATAGCGAGATATTGATTTTGCCATTGATTTGGAGCCGGGTACTCATCCTATTTCCATCCCATCTTACCGTATGGCCCTTGTAGAGCTCAAGGAGTTCAGTGTTCAGGTTTAGGACCTCTTAGGTAAGGGGTTCATTCGGCCTAGTGTATTGCCTTGGGGTTTCCCAGTTCTGTTTGTGAAGAAGAAGGATGGTACCATGCGGATGTGTATTGATTACAGGCAGCTAAATAAGGTGACGGTGAGGAACCGTTACCCTATGCCTCGTATTGATGATCTGCTCGACCAGCTTCAGGGTACCGCTGTGTTTTCTAAGATTGACTTGAGATCTGGCTATCATTAGTTGAGGGTTAGAGCAGCGAACATCCCTAAGACAACATTTAAGACTCGTTACAGCCATTATGAGTTCCTAGTGATGTCTTTTGGGTTGACTAATGCCCCTGCCGCTTTAATGGACTTGAGGACTCGCGTATTCAGGCTGTATCTGGACTCCTTCGTCATAGTTTTCATTGATGATATCTTGGTATACTCGCAGAGCCGTGGTGAGCATGATCAACATCTAAGGATAGTGCTCCAGACTTTAAGAGATCATTGACTTTATGCCAAGTTCTCAAAGTGCGAGTTCTGGGTTGAGTCTGTAGCATCCTTGGGGCACATGGTGTCCAAGGATGGCATTATGGTGGATCCGGCGAAGATTGAGGTTATCCGTGATTGAGCTAGCATCTAGTATAGTCCTGTGGATCGGTGCGGAGACGTCCGTGACTTATCTTCGGGAGGCTACAAGATGTCTTTAGGAGGTATTCTTGTTTTTTTTCTTGTTCGTGCGTCATTGTCCGATTGGTTTCATGAATTCTCACTTGTTTCACTCTGTCGCAGGATGGCTCGTACGCGCAGTAGAGGTCGACCCTGAGGTCGAGGTGGTGGTGCGACATCAGGTCGTGATAGAGAGAGGACTCCGGAGCTGGAGCCTTGTAGAGAGTAGATTCCTCCTCAGTCGGTGGGGCCGGACCTGCCCAGCCACCACCTGCTTCAGCTGCCGCCCCTGATCTTCAGTTTATGCTGGCGCAGATTCTGGCTGTGATAGGAGGTTTACAGCAGCAGCAGGCCCTTGCAGCATTTCCAGGGCCAGCTCCAGCATCGCAGGGCCAGCCTGCCCCTGTGGCTGAAGAGATTCAGCAGCAGGGTCAGCCTGCAGAGCGGCCCCAGAGGTTCAGCAGCCGCCAGCACCGGCCGCAGTTCAGCCGGACGCAGTAGATGGGATTATGCCACCTCGAGAGCAGAAAATGCTTGGGGTGATTCTTATACTGTCACCACCGAGGTTTTCTAGGGTTGTTGGGGAGGACGTCCATGAGTTCATTACTTCCTGCGGGGAGAGATTATAGGCTTTGGGGTTAGTGGAGTCGAGAGGAGCTGACTTCACTGCTTATCAATTAGAAGGACCGGCCAGACAGTGGTGGCGTTCCTTCATTGAGACCAGGCCAGCTAGGTCCCTGCCAGTATCGTGGGTAGATTTTTCAAATGCCTTTTTGGCTAGATTCATCCCATGGAGCATCAGGGATCGCCTCCGTGATGAATTCTCGAGGTTGGAGCAGGGCTCCATGACGGTATCCGAGTATGAGGCTAGATTTCATGAGTTGTCCCGTCATGCTACTATGATCCTTCCCACGGAGGAGGAGAGAGTTAGATGTTTTGTTCGGGGTTTGAGATTGCCGCTGCGTATTAAGTCGCAGTTTATGTTATCAGCGGGCTATTTTTTTATGGATGTTGTGGACCATGCCCGCACGATTGAGCAGATCCGTTGCGAGGCCCAAGGGGGCAGAAGCAAGAGGGCTAGGTAGGATGACGACTCTAGTAGGCACCGTCACAGGCCCAGGGATACTCAGGACCGGGTCCAGCAGAGGTTCCAGTAAGGTCAGTCTAGTTACCCATTTCAGGCAGCACTGCTGACTTCATAGGGTGACCAGCACCGTCAGGGTGGTTACAGTGTTGGTCCGAGCCAGGGCCGAGGTAGTTTCCAGATAGATTCCTCAGGTCAGGGTGGCCGGCCTCCAGTTCTGAGTAGGTCTTCTCAGGGTTGCTTTACTTTTGGAGAGCCTGGTCATTGGGCTAGGGAGTGTCCTATCTCCAGATCAGCTTTACCAGCTCCTGAGGCAGTGAGACCGATTTCAGTAGTAGCACCTCCAGCTAGAGGAGGAGGTCAGCATCAGGGTGCGCGGGGAGGTCCTTGGGAGGCAGGACATGTGGCAAGGTGGATGCTCATGGTAGAGGCGCCCAGGGCCATTTCTATGCAGCTCCAGCCAGAGCAGAGGTCGAGGCGTCTGATGATGTGATCACAGGTACGGTTCTCCTATGCCATCAATCCGCTTTAGCCTTATTTGATCCTGGTTCTACATATTCATATGTATCTGCTTATTGTGCGGTACCCTTGCGTGTTTCGACCCGGGTAGGGTATTCTTTAGTAGTGGATTAGGTGTGTTGATCCTGTGTGATGACTATCCAGGGGCAGTACACTCGGGCTGATCTTATTGTGTTGAGTATGCTAGATTTTAATCTGATTTTAGGCATGTCTTGGTTATCCCCTCACCGAGCGGTCTTAGATTGCTATGCCAAGACCGTTACTTTAGCCAGGCCTGGTATTCTGCCGGTGGTGTGGTAGGGATCTCACAGTCGCACACCCCCCAACTTCTTGTATTCAGGACAAGAGGCTTGTGGATAGCGGATGTTTGGCTTATTTGGCATATGTTAGAGATGTTAGTAGGGAGAGCCCTACGGTGGAGTCAATGCCTATAGTCCGAGAATTTGCTGATCATCCTGTCGACCTTCCTGGCCTACCCCCATAGCGAGATATTGATTTTGCCATTGATTTGGAGCCGGGTACTCATCCTATTTCCATCCCATCTTACCGTATGGCCCTTGTAGAGCTCAAGGAGTTCAGTGTTCAGGTTTAGGACCTCTTAGGTAAGGGGTTCATTCGGCCTAGTGTATTGCCTTGGGGTTTCCCAGTTCTGTTTGTGAAGAAGAAGGATGGTACCATGCGGATGTGTATTGATTACAGGCAGCTAAATAAGGTGACGGTGAGGAACCGTTACCCTATGCCTCGTATTGATGATCTGCTCGACCAGCTTCAGGGTACCGCTGTGTTTTCTAAGATTGACTTGAGATCTGGCTATCATTAGTTGAGGGTTAGAGCAGCGAACATCCCTAAGACAACATTTAAGACTCGTTACAGCCATTATGAGTTCCTAGTGATGTCTTTTGGGTTGACTAATGCCCCTGCCGCTTTAATGGACTTGAGGACTCGCGTATTCAGGCTGTATCTGGACTCCTTCGTCATAGTTTTCATTGATGATATCTTGGTATACTCGCAGAGCCGTGGTGAGCATGATCAACATCTAAGGATAGTGCTCCAGACTTTAAGAGATCATTGACTTTATGCCAAGTTCTCAAAGTGCGAGTTCTGGGTTGAGTCTGTAGCATCCTTGGGGCACATGGTGTCCAAGGATGGCATTATGGTGGATCCGGCGAAGATTGAGGTTATCCGTGATTGAGCTAGCATCTAGTATAGTCCTGTGGATCAGTGCGGAGACGTCCGTGACTTATCTTCGGGAGGCTACAAGATGTCTTTAGGAGGTATTCTTGTTTTTTTTCTTGTTCGTGCGTCATTGTCCGATTGGTTTCATGAATTCTCACTTGTTTCACTCTGTCGCAGGATGGCTCGTACGCGCAGTAGAGGTCGACCCTGAGATCGAGGTGGTGGTGCGACATCAGGTCGTGATAGAGAGAGGACTCCGGAGCTGGAGCCTTGTAGAGAGTAGATTCCTCCTCAGTCGGTGGGGCCGGACCTGCCCAGCCACCACCTGCTTCAGCTGCCGCCCCTGATCTTCAGTTTATGCTGGCGCAGATTCTGGCTGTGATAGGAGGTTTACAGCAGCAGCAGGCCCTTGCAGCATTTCCAGGGCCAGCTCCAGCATCGCAGGGCCAGCCTGCCCCTGTGGCTGAAGAGATTCAGCAGCAGGGTCAGCCTGCAGAGCGGCCCCAGAGGTTCAGCAGCCGCCATCACCGGCCGCAGTTCAGCCGGACGCAGTAGATGGGATTATGCCACCTCGAGAGCAGAAAATGCTTGGGGTGATTCTTATACTGTCACCACCGAGGTTTTCTAGGGTTGTTGGGGAGGACGTCCATGAGTTCATTACTTCCTGCGGGGAGAGATTATAGGCTTTGGGGTTAGTGGAGTCGAGAGGAGCTGACTTCACTGCTTATCAATTAGAAGGACCGGCCAGACAGTGGTGGCGTTCCTTCATTGAGACCAGGCCAGCTAGGTCCCTGCCAATATCATGGGTAGATTTTTCAAATGCCTTTTTGGCTAGATTCATCCCATGGAGCGTCAGGGATCGCCTCCGTGATGAATTCTCGAGGTTGGAGCAGGGCTCCATGACGGTATCCGAGTATGAGGCTAGATTTCATGAGTTGTCCCGTAATGCTACTATGATCCTTCCCACGGAGGAGGAGAGAGTTAGATGTTTTGTTCGGGGTTTGAGATTGCCGCTGCGTATTAAGTCGCAGTTTATGTTATCAGCGGGCTATTTTTTTATGGATGTTGTGGACCATGCCCGCAAGATTGAGCAGCTCCGTTGCGAGGCCCAAGGGGGCAGAAGCAAGAGGGCTAGGTAGGATGACGACTCTAGTAGGCACCGTCACAGGCCCAGGGATACTCAGGACCGGGTCCAGCAGAGGTTCCAGTAAGGTCAGTCTAGTTACCCATTTCAGGCAGCACTGCAGACTTTATAGGGTGACCAGCACCGTCAGGGTGGTTACAGTGTTGGTCCGAGCCAGGGCCGAGGTAGTTTCCAGATAGGTTCCTCAGGTCAGGGTGGCCGGCCTCCAGTTCTGAGTAGGTCTTCTCAGGGTTGCTTTACTTATGGAGAGCCTGGTCATTGGGCTAGGGAGTGTCCTATCTCCAGATCAGCTTTACCAGCTCCTGAGGCAGTGAGACCGGTTTCAGTAGTAGCACCTCCAGCTAGAGGAGGAGGTCAGCATCAAGGTGCGCGGGGAGGTCCTTGGGAGGCAGGACATGTGGCAAGGTGGATGCTCATGGTAGAGGCGCCCAGGGCCATTTCTATGCAGCTCCAGCCAGAGCAGAGGTCGAGGCGTCTGATGATGTGATCACAGGTACGGTTCTCCTATGCCATCAATCCGCTTTAGCCTTATTTGATCCTGGTTCTACATATTCATATGTATCTGCTTATTGTGTTCCTTGGTTGAGGGTGAGTCTAGAGCCTTTAGCGGTACCCTTGCGTGTTTCGACCCGGGTAGGGTATTCTTTAGTAGTGGATTAGGTGTGTTGATCCTGTGTGATGACTATCCAGGGGCAGTACACTCGGGCTGATCTTATTGTGTTGAGTATGCTAGATTTTAATTTGATTTTAGGCATGTATTGGTTATCCCCTCACCGAGCGGTCTTAGATTGCTATACCAAGACCGTTACTTTAGCCAGGCCTGGTATTCTGCCGGTGGTGTGGTAGGGATCTCACAGTTGCACACCCGTTGGGGTGATTTCTTGTATTCAGGACAAGAGGCTTGTGGATAGCGGATGTTTGGCTTATTTGGCATATGTTAGAGATGTTAGTAGGGAGAGCCCTACGGTGGAGTCAGTGCCTATAGTCCGAGAATTTGCTGATCATCCTGTCGACCTTCCTGGCCTACCCCCATAGCGAGATATTGATTTTGCCATTGATTTGGAGCCGGGTACTCATCCTATTTCCATCCCATCTTACCGTATGGCCCTTGTAGAGCTCAAGGAGTTCAGTGTTCAGGTTCAGGACCTCTTAGGTAAGGGGTTCATTCGGTCTAGTGTATTGCCTTGGGGTGCCCCAGTTCTGTTTGTGAAGAAGAAGGATGGTACCATGCGGATGTGTATTGATTACAGGCAGCTAAATAAGGTGACGGTGAGGAACCGTTACCCTATGCCTCGTATTGATGATCTGCTCGACCAGCTTCAGGGTACCGCTGTGTTTTCTAAGATTGACTTGAGATCTGGCTATCATTAGTTGAGGGTTAGAGCAGCGAACATCCCTAAGACAACATTTAAGACTCGTTACAGCCATTATGAGTTCCTAGTGATGTCTTTTGGGTTGACTAATGCCCCTGCCGCTTTAATGGACTTGAGGACTCGCGTATTCAGGCCGTATCTGGACTCCTTCGTCATAGTTTTCATTGATGATATCTTGGTATACTCGCAGAGACGTGGTGAGCATGATCAACATCTAAGGATAGTGCTCCAGACTTTAAGAGATCATTGACTTTATGCTAAGTTCTCAAAGTGCGAGTTCTGGGTTGAGTCTGTAGCATCCTTGGGGCACATGGTGTCCAAGGATGGCATTATGGTGGATC
Source organism: Solanum appendiculatum (assembly GCA_018342035.1). Taxonomy (NCBI): domain Eukaryota; kingdom Viridiplantae; phylum Streptophyta; class Magnoliopsida; order Solanales; family Solanaceae; genus Solanum; species Solanum appendiculatum. Next base: position 534,513 of record JAGDQO010000648.1, read on the forward strand.
CGGCGAAGATTGAGGTTATCCGTGATTGGGCTAGGCCCACTTCTGTGACTGAGGTTCAGAGCTTCGTCAGATTTGCAGGGTACTATAGACGTTTTGTTGAGGGTTTCTCTTCTATAGCAGCGCCTATGACTCGGTTGACTTGCCAGGATGTTCCCTTTGTGTGGTCGGAGGAGTGTGAGAGGAGCTTTTTTAGGCTTAAGGACTTGCTTACCACCGCTCCTATATTGACTCTTCCAGTTGAGGGCGAGAGCTTCACGATTTATTGTGACGTATCTGGCTTTGGTTTGGGTTGTGTTCTGATGCAGCAGGGCCAGGTTATTGCTTATACGTTGAGGCAGCTTAAGTTGCATGAGCGCAAGTACCCCATTCATGATCTGGAGTTGGCAACGGTAGTTTTCGCTTTTAAGATCTGGAGGCATTACCTATATGGAGTTCATTGAGAGATCTACACCGATCACAGGAGCCTTCAGTATATTATGACCCAGAGGGATCTTAATTCGAGGCAGCGCTATTGGATTGAGCTCCTGATGGACTATGATCTCTCTATTCTCTACCATCCGGGCAAGGCGAATGTAGTAGCGGAAGCCTTGAGCCGGAAGGCAGTGAGTATGGGTAGCCTAGCCTTTCTTTCAGTTTTGGAGCGACCTTTGGCTTTGGACATCAAGTCTTTAGCCAATCAGATTATCATGCTAGATATTTCAGATTCCAGTCGGGTGTTAGCCTATGTGGGAGCTCAGTCTTCTCTGTTGGAGTAGATCCTTAGTCGTCAGTTTGAGGATGAGCCTTTGGTGGCACTCAGAGATAGAGTTTTGGTAGGTGATGTCGGGCAGGCTTCCATAGATTCTGATGGGATTTTGAGATTTGCTGGCCAGGTTTGTGTTCTGAGAGTCGGTGATTTGATTCAGCTGATCCTTAGCGAGGCCCATGATTCCAGATATTCTATCCATCCGGCCACCCCTAAGATGCATCGTGATCTGAGGCAGCACTATTGGTGGAGCCGTATGATGAGGGACATCTCTGATTATGTGTCTTGTTGTGTGTGTTGTCAGCAGGTGAATGCCGGGCATTTGAGGCCTAGTGGTGAGTTGGAGAGATTACCCATTCCTGAGTGGAAGTGGGAGCGCATCACCATGGATTTCATTGTGGGTTTGCCTCGGATACCTAGAGGTGTTGACAGCGTCTGGGTCATCGTGGATCGATTGACCAAGTCTGCACACTTCATTCCAGTTCATACATCTTTCAGTGCTGAGAGGTTAGCTCGTATCTACATTCGAGAGGTGGTCCGTCTTTATGGGGTGCCTATTTATATTATTTCAGACCGGGGTTCACAGTTCACTTCCAGCTTCTAGAGGGTATTTCAAGAGGAGTTGGGCACCAGTGTCGATCTTAGAACAACTTTTCACCCTCAGGCTGATGGCCAGTCAGAGAGCACTATTCAGGTTCTTGAGGATATGTTGTGGGCTTGTGTGTTGGACTTTGGAGGCCAGTGGGACCAGTTCTTGCCTTTGGCGGAGTTTGCGTACAACAACAACTACCATTCTAGCATTCTGATGGCCCCGTTTGAGGCCTTATATGGTAGGCGTTGTTGCACTCCAGTTGGATGGTTTGATTCTACGGAGCCTAGGCCCCAGGGTACAGATCTGTTTCAGGAGACCTTAGCCCATGTGAGGATGATTCAGGATCTGCTCAGGACGGCTCAAAGTAGACAACAGATTTACGAGGATCGCAGGCGACGACCGTTGAGATTTGCCGTTGGTGATAAAGTATTCCTCTGAGTATCCCCCATGTAGGGTGTGATGAGATTTGGGAGGTGGGGTAAGCTTAGCCACAGGTATATCGGGCCTTTTGAGATCTTGAGGGCAGTGGGTGATGTGGCCTATGAGTTAGCTTTATCCCCAGCATTCTCAGCTATCCATCCTGTCTTCCATGTTTCGATGCTGCATTGGTATGTTCCAGATGAGTCTCATGTGCTCTAGTATGATGCCGTTGAGTTGGATGATCGCCTGAAATATGTTGAAGAACCAGTTGCTATTTTGGCAAGAGATGTCAGACAGCTAAGGTCGAGATTCATTCCTGTAGTTAAGGTCCGTTGGAGGCACCGCCCAGTTGAGGAGGCTACCTGGGATCCCCAACTTATTTGAGCCCTTAGGTACTTGACCCTTATTTTTGCGGATGCAAGTTCTTTTAGTAGTGAATGTTGTATTGACCCTTCAGGTCATTTATGTGTTTGTGCCTCTTTTCTATCGTTTAAAGCGTTCCTGTAGCGACCCCAAGTAATTTCTGACTTACTGGCACTGTAGGTTCGGTTGCCTGATCGTTCGTTTGGGTATTGTGCCTGTTTTTCTGTTTTGGAGCTCTTGGACCTTGAAAAGTGGGTTTTTGTCATAACCTTAGGTAAACAATCTCATATGGGAATTCTAACGGTTCCATCAGCTCTGGAGTGGCCAAATTAGGCTAGAAGCATGGTTGGCTTGAGTCCCGTGGCTTCCTGTGTGACTTTGGGGGCCATTTGGCTCTTTAGCCTTTGAAATTTTGCATAAGGTTGACTTTGATCAACATTTTTGGTAAACGCACTCGGATGAGAATTCCATCATCGCGGTTAGTTCAGGAATTCTGAGTTTTATCTATAATGACTCTTCGTGCGCTTATTGAGGCTTTCGATCAAATTCTGAGACCCTAGGTAGAAGTTGGCTAAATTGGTGCTTTGGGTGTGGGACCCACTTTTTGTTGAAACGTCGAATTTGATGGGGTAGCATATCTCGTTTGAGTGCACGGGGTTCCGAATGAATCTTGAGCACCCCGTCGGAGTTTTGGGAATGGCCAAAACTCAGCTGGTGCACAGCTGATGTTGTAGACCCATTCCTTCTCCGCGTTCGCAGGCTTGGTTTCGCATTCGCAGAGATTTAAGATCTCCTTCTCCACGTTCGCGGATAGGGCTTCGCGTTTGCAGAGGTCTAGGGAGTCTTCCTCTCCGCGTTTGTGGAGATATGGGTCGTTTCCCTCGACGTTCACGGGCCTCAGGATGAGTTTGCGGAGTGTTGTTTATTTTCCCTCAGCGTTCGTGGGGCCATGGTCTCGTTCGTGGATGTCAGCGACTGGCAGTGGTTATATAGTTGAGGTCGAGGTTCATTTGAAGAGAAGTTCAAAAATTCATATCTCCCTCATCTTAAGTCAATTTTCGGTGATTCAAAGTCCAGGTGCTCGAAATCTCGTTCGATTCGTGGGTTGTTGATCAGTTTGTGTTGGGTCGTCCTCGATTCTCATAAATTCGAGGCGTAAGTTGCTATCCTAAGCTAATTGTGTAAAGTTTTGCATTTCTTGTTTTGCTTGCATGGAGCTGATCCGAGCCCCGATGATTGTTTCATATTGGAACACTGGCTTGGGGGAGGATTTGGGACCTCTTCACGGAGTCAATTCCAGAAAATCCAGAGTGGGTCCCACGTTTCCCAATTTTGACTCCGAAATTGGTCTGTCTCCGATTTGATGATTTTAGTGTCTAAACGACCTACTGACACTGTGGTTCTATTTTTTATAGCGTGGCAGCGTTCTGAGGCCGTTCGGAAGGGAAAAGCTCCGAAAGAGTAATTTGGAGCGCGATCGGTCGGCCTTTTGGTAGGTTACGGCTTCCCTTCCTTTAGATTGAGCTGGAATGTGTGAATACTTGTTGATTTGTGTGAATCTTGGCTGCGGTAGCTAGTATTTCTTCTTTTCTTCTCCGAATTCTTGCTTTAGAGTTGATTTTCGGGCTGTTCGAGGTAGTACCATGTTACAGGCGGGTTGGTAGGCGCCATCATGGCTCGATAAATCGGGTCGTGACAATCATCTATATTGTATTATATTATATTATATTATATTATATTTATGTTATATTATATTAAAAGCAGAAAACTTTTTACATTGAAGGGTTGTGACTTTTTCGAAAGATTGTGAGTACTTTTCTAAAGAGCTGTGACTTTTCTAATGAGTTGGGACATTTTCGAAGGGTTGTGACTTTTATGATAAGACACAATAAAAGCATATTCATATTAACTTTTGTTGGCTATAAATGGAGCGGTTTCCTCACATTTTTGAACTACAAATTTTCTTACTTTTCTATTCTCCTCTTCTTTAAAAACTCAAGTGTGATTTGTAGGCATTGAGTGCGTTCGAAATTCAGTGGAATTTGAACACCCCTTAACTTGAATGTTAAATTACTATAATACCCTCGACTACAAAACACTCAATTTAATGTATCTTCTATATTTTATATTTATATTTATATTATATTAAAAGCAGAAACTCCAATATATAACATTAACTAAACAATGAATTATAGGGGGGGGGGGAGGAGAAGGTATATTTAGAGGTGTAGTTAAGACATTTTAAGAGTGATTCTTTTATATTTACATATCACAATTAATTTTAAAACGAGAAAAAAGTCAAAAAAGAAAGGAGAAAAAGATATATATATATATATATATGGAGGTCATATAGAGGTGCCACATCACCTTATCTATGTCCAAGTTTATATTATAAATAAATACATATAAATGTTTTGGGCTTTTGATTTCACAACTTTCAGTATGCATACAATTAGTAATCATAAGAAAGTTTACATCAATTATTCATAGGAACTTAATACTTAATATTTCATTTATAATCGTTTACTTAAATTTTTGGTTTGATAATATATATTGACATTATTTTAAATAATAATATACTACATGGTTTGACATTCACATGCATCAAAACTAGTATTTTGAAAATTCTCTATACAAATCACTTTTATTTTTTTTGAAGACTATAATATCACTCAACTATTACTATTTTTATCAAAAAACACTAAATACCTCAAAAATCTCCTTCAATTCTAGTTGGTATGACATGTCATTAAACCATCATTTTAAAAATATTGATAGACCTATTTAACTCATCAAACTTACGTCTCTACAAAAAAAATATAGATTACGTGAAAACCTATGGAGATTATACAAAAAGAAAATCACGTATAATCTAATTCCCTATAAATTTCTCTACCAAACAAAATTCAATGAAAAAAATATTTGTAGGTAATTATTAATTAAGGATATTTGAGATCCTAAGTAAATTATCTGGAAATTTAAGCAAGTAATTTTTCATAAAACAGCCAAATAAATCCGTAAGATTTACATAGAGAAAAGTTGGTAAAAAAGAGAATTTTATTATTTAGCTTTTAGTTTTAATTAAATTCTTTAATTTTATTCTTTTATGACTGTTATATTATATTTTATCATATCATACAATTAAAAACACGAATATATATCCTTAACTCATCGCAAATTCACAAAACACAAATAATAATTAGTTGGGTTGCCTATTTTAATTCAACAATAAACAAATTATACGCGATTAATATGCTCATTAATAAATGTAAAATTTTATTTTCTAATACAAATATTACTCACGTTCTATTTTAATTTTTTTTTGTAAATATGAATTTCAAAGTATACAATTATTATTTTTAATGGTTAATTGACCTTTAATATTATTGATATATTATACAATAATATGATTAAATAATATAAGTTAATGTTCATGAAGTGATTTGTATATCATGAATCATTTTGAATTCATTACTAACCCTGTTTCTAAAGAGATTAGTGCTTTGATTGATATGAAACAAAAGCATGTTGACAATCTGCAATTCGAATGTTATAGTATGAATATTTTTGAAACGATGAAATCAGTGAAAATTCAAGAAAAAATTAAATTAATCACTGATCAATTATCTGTTGATATTTGTGCAGATCATCCCAGTGCTTTTTGGGATAGAAAGAAACATATTGTCACTCTTCCATATGAAGAGGATTTTGTGGAAGAAAATATTCCCACTAAATCAAGACCATGTCAAATGAATGCTGAACTGGTTGAATTTTGTAAAAAAGAGATTGATAATCTTTTACAAAAGAATTTGATAAAACCTTCCAAGTCTCCTTGGTCGTGTACAGCTTTTTATGTTAATAACGCGGCTGAAAAAGAAAGAGGTGTTCCTAGATTGGTCATTAATTATAAACCTCTTAATAAATTTCTTAAATGGATTAGATATCCTATCCCAAATAAAAGGGATTTATTATCTAGATTATATGATGCCAATATTTTCTCAAAATTTGATTTAAAATCTGGTTATTGGCAGATTCAGATATTTAAAGAACATGCATATAGAACTCATAATAAGGATCGACGTTATCGGGCGGTAGTCCGCCATAATAACCTTGATCTAGATCATTGTTTATCAGACAATCGAAATGCTTAAGAAAAATCTTATTTTCATAATAGCTGTATGGTAATCGTTTACCCAAGCAAAGGGCCTGTCAAGAATCAAATTAAAGCTTGAATAATCTAGATCTAAAAGTTCTAACCGGGATTTATCTGCCCCTTTTTCTCCTCATAGCGGGGACTTACTTTTCCACGGCTTATTAAACCCAGATTCATTCAAACTTTCATAAAATCTGACTGTACCACCATCTTGGAACCAAGCTAAGATGAACTATAAAATTAATCTTTTACATCTAAATTGAGTCTAGCTTACTTTCATAGTTACCAACGACTTCTTTAGTATAATTCTACCATAGATATGATATATTTAGCCTATCATAGAACTTAATTAACAAAATAGGAAATAAAAATTATTACTTACTCAGATCCACCACCGATCTTGCCTTCAAAAGTTTGAAGATTTTATAAATTTTTTCTTTACAAAGAGAGAAAAACTAAAACTTGCCTAGAAAGGACTTGCCTTCTCTGAATGAAGGAAGGTCTCTTAAATAGAAAAAGAAAATAACTATTTGTACAGTGACCCGACATAATTGGGTCCTACGCACTTATTTCATAGTGCAATGTTACAGTGTATCTTCTGTATCTTGGGGTCCTCTGGCGGCTTTACTTTTCAAAAAGCCAAAATTTATTGTTGAGCTTTTCCTTTAATTTCTCTAAGCAATTTTTCTGCTTTAAGCATAGCTTCTTCTGTTGACATATCGTCTGGATATTGAGCATCTTGAATATCTTCATTGCTATTTTCACTTCTCATTGAAGTATCAGATTTATCAAACTGATTAATTGAAGAGAGCAAATTTCTTTTTACTTCTTCAAGATATTTCTCGATCATCTCGGTCTTATCACCTTCTTGTACTGAGATTCTTCTAGCCATATGTCTTACTGAAGAATCATCTATAACTTCTTTCATTGGAGTTTTTGAATACTCCTGAATTGTTGAAGTGATTTCATCAATTAATTCTTGTCCAAATAATTCTTTGGTTTTGGGATCTTTTTTTATCAATTTGTCCCAGAAATTATTATAAAAGATTCTATATAAACAAGGAATCTGTTCTTCATTAAAACCCAATTCTGGAGTCCACTTATGAATCCATGGAATTGAAAATTCAATAAAGAAATAAATCTGATCAATGTGTTCTAGAGAACTAATATGCTCTCTTGAGTATAACTCGGATAATTTCGGAGAAACTTTTACCCATTCTTTGTATAACTTTAAAAATAATGGAGGTAAAATCTTTACCGTCGGACCATGGTATGACCACCAAGACAAAAACCAATTTGGAATTTGTTGTTCAAATATCTTAGAACAAATCTTCACAAACCAAGTGTGTTTATGCCTTTCGTTATTGTAGTATAACACCTTATCAAAGGCTTGAATATAATCCCAATAAGTAAAATTCATTTTTACCTTATTCAGACTTATCTGTCTTTCTTTCATTGTGGATATTCCCCATTCTTCAACAGATATAATCTGTTTTATTATAATTTTTGAGAAATTATAGGAATTCTCACTCGAGTTATATCCCGAAAAGTGCTGAAAATCTGCACTACCTGTTTCTTTAAGAATAGTTTCATAATAAGATCGAGTCTTATATGATTCTCCTGGATAATATAAACCAGTAATCAAATACCTTTGAAATATCTTCCAAGGTTCTTCTTTTCGCTGAATTTCAGCATTTTCATCAGGAAATATCATTTCCTTTTTACTTACTCTTTCGTAAGATTTGATATCATCGTTTTCTTCTTGAGCTATGGAAGAGAAAGTATCTTTTCTCTTTTGAGATTCCATATATGCCTGTAATTGAGCATGTAATGGATGATCTTTTGGAATATCTTCCAAATGTACTGATGACGATATCTGAGAAATCTTCTCATTTATTAATGTTTTATTTCCCATTTGTATAACTGGGAAACTTTGCGACGACGATCCATATGAGGATGCCTGCGAGTATGACTTTGTTTGAGAGGATAATCTTCCTCCTCTTCCTCTGCCTCTTCCTCGATAATTCGAGGATTCCATTCTGAAAGAGAAACATTTATTCTGATAAGTAATCATAAATAAATTCATCTCTTTCTTCTATCAACAAATCTCGTACTGCATCAATAATATCTTGACGCATTATATTATTAATGATTTTTTCAAGAATATTTTCTTGAATATCTCTAGGCAATTTTATCACCTGCAAAATTGCTAATAAACAGTCTTGCTCAATAAAAATATTTAAATATTCTGAATTCATTGAATAAATTCTCTAGATAAGAAATCAGGTAAGGAGTTTTCACTTCCTTTCTTATAAACAATCTCAAAATCAAAAGGAGCCAGCTGTGCTTGCCACCTGGCAAATATCAATTTTGAAGCATCATGTTTAAAATCTTTATTAAACATAAATTTAACGGCTTGAGCGTCAGTTTTTATTAAAAACTTTTGATTATATAAATCATCTTGAAATTTTAAAACACATTTAACAATAGTCAGCATTTCATGCGCAACAGTGGCATATTTCTTTTGAGCCTCTGTCCATTTACCAGAATGATATCTAATTAAATATTCAATTTTATCATGAGGGTTAATTTGTTTTAAAATTCCTCCATAACCAATATTAGACGCATCAGTCTCGATAATTTTTTGCCAAGCTGGATTAGCAAGAGTCAAACAAGGCAAATCATTAATTTTTTGTTTAACAAATTGAACTAAAGCAGTATGTTCCTTAGTCCACGGAGTTTTATAATCCTTTTTTAACCTGTCAAATAAAGGAGCCAAATCTCTAGACAGATTTTTATAAAAGGGAGAAATGTAATTTAAACTTCCAAGAAATCTCTGCAACTGAGTTCTATCAGAAATAACATCAGGAAATTTTGATGCAAAATCAATAGATCTTTGAATAGGAGTTATCTTCCCTTGACAAATCAAATGTCCTAAAAATCTTACTTCAGTTTGAAATAAGCTCATTTTTGGTTTTGATATGACTAAACCATTCTGAATAACAACCTTTTTAAAGATTTCTAAATGCTTAATATGCATTTCCACAGTCTTTGAATAGACAAGAATATCATCAATATAAACAATAATAAAATCCATATAAGGATTAAAAATATCATTCATAATCTTCTGAAATTCAGAAGGTGCATTTTTTAATCCAAAAGGCATAACATTCCATTCATATTGACCAAATGGAACATTAAAAGCAGTTCTATATGCATGTTCTTTAAATATCTGAATCTGCCAATAACCAGATTTTAAATCAAATTTTGAGAAAATATTGGCATCATATAATCTAGATAATAAATCCCTTTTATTTGGGATAGGATATCTAATCCATTTAAGAAATTTATTAAGAGGTTTATAATTAATGACCAATCTAGGAACACCTCTTTCTTTTTCAGCCGCGTTATTAACATAAAAAGCTGTACACGACCAAGGAGACTTGGAAGGTTTTATCAAATTCTTTTGTAAAAGATTATCAATCTCTTTTTTACAAAATTCAACCAGTTCAGCATTCATTTGACATGGTCTTGATTTAGTGGGAATATTTTCTTCCACAAAATCCTCTTCATATGGAAGAGTGACAATATGTTTCTTTCTATCCCAAAAAGCACTGGGATGATCTGCACAAATATCAACAGATAATTGATCAGTGATTAATTTAATTTTTTCTTGAATTTTCACTGATTTCATCGTTTCAAAAATATTCATACTATAACATTCGAATTGCAGATTGTCAACATGCTTTTGTTTCATATCAATCAAAGCACTAATCTCTTTAGAAATAGGGTTAGTAATGAATTCAAACTTAACCTGTTTATCTCCTTTTCCTGCAGTAAATCCTTTAGCATTAATATGAGAGAAAGGATAAATAGCATTTATAAACGGAGTTCCTAATATTATAGGAGGGTATAACTGATTTTTAACCAAAAAGAAAAAGTGAGGTATACACACTTTATTTTGACAAATACTCACATTGGACAGCTTATACTTTATATCTAAAGAATGCCCAGAAGCAGATTTAACAGTATGAGTAGTTTTCTGAAAATATTTCGAAGGTATCAATCCTTCTTGAATGCAACTAACATCTGCACCACTATCAATCATAGCTACATCAGTTATTGAGAAATTATTATCAATCAAAATAGTACATTTAACATACCATTTATGAGCAGTAATTACTTGCATCATTCCAAGAAAAGAATTATCACTTTCATTCAAATTTTCAAAATGATCAGTTGGTAAAACTCCATCGTTTTCAACGACATTTTTCCCTTTATCATTAGATTCCTCAGTTAAAGAATTAACTTTCTCTACCTGAGTTATCCTATGATCGCAGACAAGTTGATTCTGCTTAATCAATTTAATTTCTTTTTTTAATTTTTCAATTTCTTCTTTTAAATCATTGAAAGAAGAATCTCTTATCATAACTTTATCATTATTCTTTTTCATCAAACGATTATTAATTTCGTTTATAGAATAAGGAGGCTGATAATCAAAACTTCTGGGTTTTTCAAAAGTTTTTTGAGATACTGAAGTAGACCCTGTCGAGGCTAATTCAATGATCTTTTCCCGAAGCTTATTATCAGTAACATCTTTTAATAATTCAATCACATTATCAGCAGTGAGAGTATTAACATTCAAATCTTGAAATTGAGCCTGCAATTTATAAAATTCATTATTTTCGCAAACACAATTATTATCATCACATTTATCACAGCTAGTATTACAAACCTGTTCTTCTTCAGAAAAATCTATTAACTCAACTTCATCTTCTGAATCACTTGCCGTATTATAGTCTGATTCAGAACCAGATGTATATAATACTGCATGAAGTTTATCATATAAACCATCATCTAATTCCAATGCTTTAAGCTTTTCCAACTTACAATTTGGAGCAATATGACCATATTTTCCGCATTTGTAACATTTAATCTTTGCCAAATCTCTTTTTGATCTGTTTTTGGCAAATCTTTTTTCTCTTCGAGAGCTCTTTCTAGCTTCTCTTTCTTCTTTTGATCGTTTTCTCGATCTTCTTCTTTTTTCATAAGTCTTTTCAGACTTATCTTTTCTTTTACTTCTTCCAGAAATATCAGGAAGACCAAATTGAGAACAAAAATCACCCATCTGATTTTTCTCTTTCATTCTATCCATTTTCAATTGTCTGGATAATCTAAGTTCATTACACAAGTTTAATCCTTCTTGTGTGCAAATTCCTATCAATTTTCCATAAGTTAAAGCATTATATTGAATTTCTCCATCATTATCACTTCTTAACATCCTTTTAACTCTTTCAGCAAATAATGGAGGAAGCCCATCTATAAATTTAGCTTTCCAATAGCATTCTTTATTTTCAGGTAATTCCATTACCCTACTTAGATACGTATCTTTGTACCATCTAAACTCACTCAAAGTCCTGCAGCGAAGACCATTAAGCAGAGTTCGCACTGTTTCATGCTGATTAGTATAACGACCATTAAAATGTTCTAAAATTGTAAGAACCAAAGTATAAACAGCATCTTCTCTATTAGAGACTAACGCCATACCTAAATTGTCATGTCCTTCATCCATGGCTCGAGCATTTATAACCAAAGCTTTTTCTTCAATGGACAAATAATTATCCCACCAGCCTCTTAATTGACCAGTAAATCCTGCAACTATCATTTTGCAAATATTTTTGTCAGAGTTATTAACGCTTCGACAGATGGTAGAATACATCAACATCCGATGTACCATAATGGTTAACTGTCTATCTGTTAAACCATCCAAATTCCATTCATAAATTTCTGTACCACTGTATGAAGTGTTTGTCTGATTCCAGTCCCTTTCTTCTATGAGAACATCTTGAGGAGTTGGACGAGGATAATAAAAAGTTTGCATACGCGGTTTTTCAGCAAAACTCTTGTTATTTTTAAAATAACCCTTTAATTTGTTCATTTCAGAAAAAATCTCTTCTTTATGATTACCAGATTCTTCTAAAGTTTTTACAAAATCTTCAGATAAATGAATCGGTTTTAATTTTAAATCTTTAAATCTTGAAGTCATTTTTTCAAACTTTTCTTCAAGAAGGTCTTCTAAATCATTTTTGTTTTTAAAACGAAATCCTTGAATATCAGGAGGTCTTTGAATATTAACTGAAATTGCTGGAATGGGAACTTCCTTAGTAGCTTGTGAAGTAGAAGCCACTTCAGTTACCTTTTCTTTCTCAGCATTCTTCATTTTCTTTAGAATATCTTTTACTAAATCAGTTAAATCTTCAATTTTTGTATCTAGAGAACTAATATGTTCTCCTAGAACTTTAACATATAAACTCAAATAATTATTCTGAGAAATCAATTTATTAATCTCTTTAACACTAACAAGTGCTATTTTTAAATCAATAAATTCTTGAAAAGCTTCAAAAGTAATCCCAGTATTATTGGGTAACATAAAAAGATTTTGCGGAGGATAAACAGCTCTTGTTATATTTCCTTCAGAATCTTTGTAAGATCTAGTTAAAATATTTATGAATAAAGGAATATAAGTAGTTATGTACCAAGGAACAAAATGCACAATTTGATTATGCAATGCACAGAATTCATAAAATTCTTGAGAAATATTATTTAAATCCTCTTTTGAATATGATTTAAAAAACCAAGTTTTAAACTTGTTCCATTTTTCTGATAAAAATTCATTTTGAATGAACCTTCTAGCCTGTGAACCAGGGCTAAAATCAATTTGTTGTGGGATCATTTAAAACTCATTTTTATCATATCCCATCTCGGATGCAGTAGGTATATCTCCTACTTGTGACGCAGATATTTCATCTCCCTGCGTATTAACAATTTGAACAATATTTGTCCTAGGGTCAACCTTTATAACTTCTTTTGCTCTTTCTTTAACAGGATCTTCTGTTACCAAAGTATGCAAAGAAGCAGGTCTACTTCTTGCTGATCCAAATCTTGAGTCTAAAGGAGAAATATGACTTACCATTGATTTTGGCAATCTTGCTTCAGAGAAAGATTGTCTTGAATATACTGTAGATCTATCATTAAATCTACCTGTATTACTGTTATCAAATTGTATAACAATTCTCCCATCCATTTCTTGAGAAACATGTGAAAAATCAGTATTACTGATTTCATTAGTCAATTGTTCAGGAGCTATCACAGAATTCAAAGTCCAAGTAGAAGGAAAATTAATTTCATCCCAAAGAATAGTCCTTCTAGTAGAAATCTTGGATTTAGAGAAATTAGTTTCTATCAAAACAGTTTGTTGTGAATTATCAAACAATTTACACTTTGGATTCAGAGTAGATAACAATCTGTAATAAATTCTATAAGATAAACATAATAATTCAGATCCAGGCGCATAATTATAACCATGCGTTTTAATGTTCAAAGTTAAAGCATCAAGAATATTAACATCTGATAAAGATAATTGCAAATTAGGCTGAGTGTTAAAATAAACTGGCCCATAAGCAACAGTTGATTCTATTGAACCAATTAATGACTGTCTAAAATTATAATTTCTAGCATCACGCAAAGCAGCCATAAAAGTTTCAGGTAACCCTTTAAGAGTTAAAGGCTTAAAAGCAATTTGAACCATACCAATATGCATATAGCTATAACGATTTTTATACATATTAATATATCTATCATTTAACAAACGAATTGTCTGTTCTGAAGAATTCAAAGCAATACTTTGTTCAGTAGTTTTTATCAATTGCTTTGATGATAATCTATCAAACCATCCATAATCATAGATAGTTTTTAACTGGACTTTAGGAATAGTCCACTTGTTTAACAAGTCTAAGTTCTGAGGTAAATCTACCTCTTGTAATCTAGTACTTTTAGTACTAATCATTTCCTGTTCCATACAACAGTTAAGACAAATAAGCTTCAAACATATCTATGATAGATTTATAACTTTAGAAATCTTGATTACTATGAAAATACCTAGGCTCTGATACCATAATAAGGATCGACGTTATCGGGCGGTAGTCCGCCATAATAACCTTGATCTAGATCATTGTTTATCAGACAATCGAAATGCTTAAGAAAAATCTTATTTTCATAATAGCTGTATGGTAATCTTTTACCCAAGCAAAGGGCCTGTCAAGAATCAAATTAAAGCTTGAATAATCTAGATCTAAAAGTTCTAACCGGGATTTATCTGCCCCTTTTTCTTATATGATTAAATAATATAAGTTAATGTTCATGAAGTGATTTGTATATCATGAATCATTTTGAATTTCAATTGAATTTATAAAACTATAATATTTTCTCAATATATATGTTTATAATTATTCAAAATTGATTGTATTATAGTAAGTGTAAAAAATTTATTCTTCATAGTCGAAAAAGCTATATAAAGTTTAATTATGATAAAAGATTCTCAACTCTCAAGTATGAAATTTTTTTCTTAATAAACATATACATATATATATAATTTTAGCTAAATGAGTTTGATGAATTAAATAAGTCTATTATTAATAAACGAGGCACTAATGACATGACATGTCAATTAGGAGAGAAGAAGGCTTTTGAAGTGCTAAGTGTATTTTGAGGAAATTAGTGATAGTTGAGTGATATTTTGGTCCTAAATGAAACAAAAGTGATATTTGAAGGCAACTTTCGAAACTTGAATGACCATGTCATGACCTAGACCGTCGTGAGTGACACCCACACTAAACAACCTGGTGGGAGAACCAAAGTCTACCCCGAAACCAAACCAACACCATATAAATAAACAAAGTTTTCAATAAAATAAGAAACAATTTAGTAACTACGGAATTGAGTCTCCATAACCTAAACTCAATATCTAAAACAATTACGACACATAAATTGCTCCTAAGAACTGAAAGTCACCATAGCAAAATTCTAAACTATCAAACTGGGGATGCAACTCCACAAACTAAACATAAACTAAATACTAATGTCTGTGTCTGAAAAGATGGACAAAAGATAAAGAAGAACCAATAGCATTTCAAAAGATGTAGCTCACCCTTGAATTCAGATCAAGTGTCTCTCAAGTGAGGTCTCAGATCAGCAGCCAAAAAATTTGCTGCAGTCAACAAGAAAAGAAATAGGTGCACTATCAACACACAAACCATCATGTACTGGTAGGATCACAAAACCAGTTCAAGATATGAATATAAATAATTCACCACCACATAGTAACACCGATCAATGCGCAATATAGTAACAATTATCAACCACACATAAATTCTCAGTCACATGTCATGAAACAATAATACATGAATCAATCAACGCATAAAACATATCCCACATGATCATAATACAAATGCCCGGTCCTCTCATGAGACCTCAAACACATACCTGGTCCTCTCACGGAACCCAAACACAACTGTCAGTATCATACCAGACATGGTATTTGAACCAACCATATATAATCATACCAGGTGTGGTGTCCGAGCCAACCAACAATATCCTGTACCGGCGTGGTATCCGAGCCAACCAACAAGTACAACAATGCATGTATAATTACATAGCACATGTACAAAACCACTTGAACACCGCAAGTCACAATCACAAGTTCATTTCATATGCTTCCCTACCAAGCATTGCACAAATAATACTACAAAGGAGTAGACATATATACACACATAACCGGAAACATACAACCATCATCTACCTCGAATCAAGCCTCTAGAAAACTCTAAATAGCTCGATCTTTCCCCTTATGAAGTGCCTCGGCTTGTTCTTGGTCTAAAATAAATAATGAAAACAATAATCAATCACTAATGGCCTATTAATTTATCCAGATTATTAAAAATTCCCAATCCCGGCAAAAATGTGATCATCTTCCCCAACTTAGGGCTCTCTTCCTCCATGAAATCATGAAAATACCTTCCCCCCCCAATGTTAACAACCTAGTTTCTAAGGCTTAAGAAACACTTTAGTTACAAGTATACATCAGTCAAATCTCAAAAAAAGATCCCATCCTTTTTTAGATGGCCCTATACCTCACCTAGCCTAGATTCCATCTGAGGCTGGCCTTGCCAATAATTTTTAAGTTACTATCCGGTAAGTTTTCTGGCTCAAATTCTTTTCATATGTATCTACTCATAATGACCAGGTCATGTTGTTACAGAACAATTAGGGAATTGTCTCCCAATTCACTCATTACACACTTTCCCATTTTATAGATAGAAAAAGACTATCCATGTATCTATACTTTAATCGCATTTTCCTTATTTTTGCTCCCAACTATTTGCACACGGATTTACTCCTTCATTCTCTCTCACGATATGTCACGATCGAAGACTACCCCCTAGACATGATATAATGAATAGAATCCTGAAATACTCTAAATAAGCCACTTGCATAGCATGATTCTAAGATAAGCAACATAACTTAAATAAACATAAAAGTGGAATATAAGTCTCAAAACGACAATCACATAAGATACCAAATCAGATTACAAAGACTTCATAAGCGAAAATACTAAGTCTAACATAAGCCTCTACTACATAGGTATGGCTAGGACAAGCCCTAGCTCACGAAATACTCTGAAAACTAAAATTACATAAAGAAATAAAGATATGTGGTGGCAAGGTCCCCGAACCATGAGGACTCACCAAAACTTTGCTAAGTTGATTAGAGGTCTATGCTAACCACAAGCTAGATGTAGAGCGCTAAAACTTATATTATAATACAATATAGGCACAAGAGATGTATGCTGTCAGTACTCGAAATATACTTAATATGGGGAAAGATGCATGAGTACAACATGATAACATGATAAGTCTAAAAATATGATAATGCATAACCAAGTAAAATATGACATAATCTGATAAGCCGAGTTCATAAAATATAGTACAAGGTCAATGCAATATTCTAAAAATCATATTATAAGTAGAAATCATAATCTATTGAGGAAGTCAAAAACTGTGGTAGGAGATACTGTTAACTAACATAAACCATGTGAGCAAGAAAACAGAGTCCAGTGTAAACCTCCTTCACTGAAAAGAGAGGCCAAATTTGCCAAGGACTCCATTGCATATAGTGAGCTAAAGTGGATCCACTAGTTAAGGTCAATTAAGACAAAGTTCTATCAGGGCACATAGTTATGGAAAAAGGGGATTGCTACTAAAGAACTCCGCCTCGACTAACGGGTGAGACTCCATCCCAAAGTTCACTCGGGGTTAAGTGAACTCCCAACGGAAACATGCATAATCATATCATAATCATAATACTCGAAATTGTAAGAATCTACAAATACCAATTCATTCATAACTTCATATCGTAGAATAGCTCCTCTAAAAACCATGATTTCATATCATATTCATAAAGACACTTATCTAAAGCATCTTAATCATGATAATATTTTCATAATGAAAATACTTCAATCAGAAGCATTCTTTTCATAAAACATGGTGATACTTTATCTAAAAGCATTCTTGATTCATAAATTACTCAATTCATAATGCATGCATATCATCAAAGCTTAGTTTTTTTCTGGGTAACAGTTCTTCCAATTCACCAAATATTGTTCGTTACAAATCAAGTGAATGCTGACCGTTCACACTCTAAAAAGTAAATAACAAATCCTATACATAAGACAATTGGGAAAACAAATCAAAACAAACGCAATTCGCTAGTCAGCAACTAAGGGTAACCTTGCAAAGCATTGAGTGCGCTCTTCTAGTGTGCCTCCAAAGTGCCTCGTATATGTATGTGCTTTGCCACTTCCTTGCATATTCGATCAGGTGAATCATGACCCTTTTGCAATCTGATCGTATTTCTGTCTCTCCAAAGTAGGTACACCATCCTACCAAACACACAAGTGATAATATTTCAATGGCCCGTATTCCTTGTCAAACCTTTACATATCCATTCAACCTCTGATTGCCAGGATCCAATGCTTCTATGATGCCCCAACCATACTAGCAATCGTGTCTATATAATTCTCTCATAGGGACGATAAAAAAATAGATGCATAAACACTTCATCAGCTAGCCCACAGAAGACACAAGCGTGAGAAACCCGGATACCTATTTTAAGTAGCCTGTCTACTTGTGGCTAGCCTTCCATGAGGAGCTAACCATAAGGTAAATTTAAATCACGGGTACAATTGTGGCAGTAAAACCACTCTTCCACGGTACTTTCTGATATTGAGGACACATAAGTTGATGCACATCATCAAAGCTTAGTTCATAATCATAACATCTAGCATGAGTTCATGTGAAAATCATTTAAAACATGTAATTATGATCAAATCATGCATTATACGATCAACCATGATGAAAAAACCTTAAATTATTTGAATCCATAACATAATCATGAAACCTTAGAATTTGGATAAGAATTATAGAAGAGAAATTGAAGTTTCTTTGGGACTCAATGGGTGAAGAGGATCCCATTTATGAATTTCTCACATACCTTGATAAACCTTAGCCTTGAACTTGGAAAAGGAGGATTGAAGCTTGAAGAACCCTAAATTACCTTGAGAGAATCCTCGGAGAAGAAGATTTGAGAGCTTAGGAGTTTGAGAGAGAATGGTGAGGGTTTGAAGTGTAAAAATGATTATAAGGCTTAGTTTAGGCTAGAAATGATGTAGTATTGGTATTAAAAGAGTAACTCAATTAACCCTAAGAAATAACTGCTGAACTGATACCACAAACCCATGTAAAGTTCGTACATAAGACTACGGACCGTACTGTCCCTTCATCAAATCTTTACTGGAGATCCGATTCTGACCAAGAATTGCGAACCATCTTTCACGAATCGTAAAAACCTATACGATCCATCAATCCCTCATGTAGAACACATGCCTGGAAACTTTCTGTAAAACCCCAATTTTTGAAAAGAAGGAAAAATGCAGTTTTAAAATTTTTCTGGTGCCAGTGAGGACGGAGGCCATCTATGGACCGTAGGTGGAGTGACGGGCCATATATGGGAACCATCGATGGCCCTGCCAACTTTATGAATTTTGAGTTTCTGAACCTTGACCTACGGAATAGCAGGACGGTTCGTAGTTCGGTTGACGAGCCGTAGATGGGTTCCGTAGATGCCTTCCAGATTTAGCCAAATTTTCATTCCAAAATGAACTTTCTGAATCGATTGATGGAAGAGCAGGACGGTCCGTCAGTGGATGTACCGACCGTAGGTCCTGTCCGTCGATTGGCCCCAACAGTTTTATTTAAGGGCTTTTTGGACTTTTTCCCTAAATGTTTATTCCTTATACTAGACGATTTTTCCCCTTAGCATTGGCCCTATTTATATTTTCTAAGCCCTAATCCCTTCATTTCCAACTCTCATCTCCCAAAATATTCCTCTCTCTAGAAGAACAAGAAGGAGAAGAAGGGAGCTAGGGTTCTCATCAAGGTCATCAATCCCCCTTTTATTTCAAGGCATTGGCATTGAGGTATGATAGTATTTACCATTTGGAGTCTTTCCTCCAATGGGTCCTCTTTTCCTTAAGGTTTTCAAAGGTATAGTCTTGCCCAAGAGAGCTAGGGTTTTGACAAATTCTTATGGGTTCTTCATTATGCTTTCCATTATTGATGTTATGGTTGATAGTGCACGATCTAGCATGGTAAAGTAAGCTAGTGCACGATTTAGCGTGGTTTACATGCAACTTGATGAATCCCATGAGCTTATGCTAAGTATCCCCCAATTTATGATTATGCTTATGATTGTGGGTTGATTGAGAAAAGATGAATTGCATGAACTCTTTGTGAATTGAGTTAAGGATTATGATTATCAAGCTATGAATTTCATGTAAGACTATGAATGATGAAAAGAGGATATTTTATGAAAAGACGCATGTTGAATCAAAATCTGTGATTTTCCTCTATTATGTGGGTTCCCTCAATTATGACTAAATTGCCATGATTTATGACTTTCTAAGTATTAGCTTGCATTGAATTGTATGTTTTAAGGAGAAGCTTATGAACCCGTGATTTATGAGTTAAGAGCATGATGAGCTATGTAGATATGAAGCTTGTGAACTCATGCATGTTTTATGAAGTTTATGATATGTTAGTGCATTTGTTGAGTTGTGAAAGGGTTTCTCATGTAACGCTCAACCTATGAGTGTGAAAGGTTTTCTTACGCGAAATGATTCATAACTTGTTGAAAGGTTTGCTCAACTAAGCTTGAATCCATGAATTATGAACTATTCTATGAAGGAACAAGAGGTGATTACCCATGTCTACTAATAATGAAATCATGACTAATAGAAGAACAAGAGGCGATTACCCATGTTCTTAAGGAGCTATTCTAATGAATGAAGGGACAAGAGGCGATTACCCATGTACCCTATTATCGACAAAGCGGCGATTACCCAAGTCTACTAATAATGAGTTTATGACTATGTAGACAAGAGGCGATTACCCATGTCTACCTAAGATAAAATGAACTATGATAAATCCGTGGGAAGTATGCTTAGTACCGAGTGGACAAGTGGCGATTACCCATGTCGCCACCATAGGGTGATGGTCTATGATAGGCAAAAGCTAAGCCGTTCATGGTCTTACCTTGGCAAGTAGGACACCCCTTTTCGGTGTGGGGCAGACACCAGATTCCATGTTGATAGCTCACCTAGTATTATATGTCGGTTAAGGCTATTTCCCCACAACTAATGAATAAGTCTTCTCATGATGAAGTAAAGAAAAGAAAGAAAGATGATTTAGCTTGCTTTGGTCTTGAGATATGCTTTATGTTTCATGTTTCTCATGTTTATCATATTTTTAGCTTGGCCATTACATTTCATGATTATATGTCATTCTAGCATGGTTTATACGCCCCTTTGTGCATTGCTATCATACTTGGTACTTGATTGTACTATCGCATACTCTTGCCTACATTGATTCTATTGATGTAGGGTTTGGAGGCTCCTCTCATCCCACTCGTGGCTAGTCAGTTCTAGTGATCGTGAAGACTTGGTGAGGCCTCCTATGTCCGAGGGCCTAACCTTGTTACTTTTTTCATGTTTTTCCACTATTTTGGATATTGTACTGGGCTGCGTCCCAAACCTTCATTTCTATTCTATTATGTTAGATGGCTTGAGATGAGATGTAGACTTCCGCTGTTTTTTATGAAAGTCTTGTTATGAAAAATGCTCTTTTGAACTCTTACTTCTCTATTATCTTGTATGTTATGTATGCTAAGGGCTTGTATGAGGCCTCTAGGGGTCTTGTATACCGTGTTACATATAGGGGCCACCTTGGGTCATGACAAACTTGGTATCAGAGCACAAGGTTTTAGAAAGATTCTAGGATGTCTCATAAGCCACGTCGAGTAGAGTCTAGTTCATGAGTGTGAAGCGCGCCACATTTATGAATTCGGCTACAAGATGATTAGGAAACTCCACTTTTTCATTATCCTTAAGTCATGCATAGAGTGTTACTCTATATGCCTCTCTCTCCTAATTCCTATCCAACGCGTTTCAGGATATGGCGTCTCGAATAGCTTATACTCGAAGGAATGCGAGAGAGAGTGAAGAGCAAGAAACTCCTCCTCAAGCCCCTTAAGTTCCGGCCGATCCTTTGGCCGAGCAAGTAACCAATGCGGAGTTCAGGGCTGCTTTTCAGGTGTTGGCCCAAGCCGTGGTGGCTCAAGACAATAAGGAGGTTGTGGCTCCCCGTGAACCCAAATGCGGGTACGGCGGCATTAAGAGTGAGGGACTTCACCAGGATGAACCCTCCGGAGTTTCACGATTCTAAAGTGGAGGAAGATCCTCAAGAGTTTATTAATGAGGTTTATAAAGTGTTGATGATCATGGGAGTGTCACCGACGAAAAAGGTGGAATTGGCCGCCTACCAACTCAAGGGTGTCGCTCAAATTTGGTACAACCAATAGAAGAGTGAGATGGCGGTTGATGAAGGTCCTCTAGAGTGGGAGAGATTCAAGGGTTCTTTGCTCGATAGATTCTTTCCCCATGAGATGAGGGAGGTGAAGGTACTTGAGTTCATCAACCTTCGTCAAGGAAATATGAGTGTGAAAGAGTATGCATTGAAGTTCACACAATTGGCTCGATATGCTCCTTCTATGGTTGCAGATCCAAGAGCAAGGATGAGCAAATTTGTTTCGGGAGTGTCCGAAATAGTGGTCAAGGAGTGTCGTACCGCCATGCTTATTAATGACATGGATATTTCTCGCCTCATGGTTCATGCGCAACTAATAGGGGAGGAGAAGCTCAAGGAAAGGTTTAGGGAGTCAAAGAGGGCTAAGACCGGTGATGGTGGTTTCTCTCATGCAAGTTCCGATGGGGTGTCCAACCCGAAGCGTCAAGGAGGGAATGGTGGTGGTTCTTCATTGACTACATGTGCTAAGTGTGGAAGGAGTCATCCGGGTGATTGTCTAGCCGGATCTAATGCATGCTTTGGTTGTGGCAAGACGGGTCACAAGGTAAGGGATTGTCCCTTAGTGGTTAGGAAGGAGGGAGATAATCATCGACGGACTCAACCTCAAAATTCATCGGGTTCAAATGCTCAGAAGCAAAATCGATTCTATGCACTTCAAGCTCGTCATGAGCAAGAGGATTCCCCAGATGCGAAAATTGGTAAGTTATGATCCTTTAGCTTGTGGTTATGCATTGATTAATGTTGGGTGCTGGATTGGCTATAATAAGACTCCATGGGTGGTTAGAGTGTTTAAGGTCGACTTTGAAATCCTTGTAGAAACTTCTTAGGTGTTTACTTGTATCAATGGAATTGTGGTTGTTAGGATATGGGTGTTATGTTTTGATTGAGGAAAATGGATTCGAAAGGATTATAGAAAGGTTCGGAGGCGATGTGATGTCTTGATATCCTTATCTTTTCCTTCTACCTTCGGGTCTAGTTGAGTACCTAGTTCCTCATGGTTCATTCTTTTGGTCTTATGTGTCATATTGATTTCCATGATTCCTTGATTTATGCATGTTCATGAAGAGTCTAACATGATATATGTGCATCGAGCATGAGTTGCATAAAGTCTTCATGAATTTTGTAATGAGCATGCTTTAGCTTGGAGTTGATGTTTCCTCCTCAGATATGTGCATTTACGTGCTTGCATGCTAGGTTGGGTTGTTAGTCCGAGTCTATCGCCCTTCTCAGGATATCCAGGTTCTCATTCGAGGACAAATGTTCCCAAGGGGGAGATATTGTAACACCCCAGTTTTTGAAAAGAAGGAAAAATGCAGTTTTAAAATTTTTCTGGTGCTAGTGACGACGGAAGCCATCTACGGACCGTAGGTGGAGTGACGGGCCGTATATGGGAACCGTCGATGGCCCTGCCAAATTTATGAATTTTGAGTTTCTGAACCTTGACCTACGGAATAGTAGGACGGTTCGTAGTTCGGTTGACGGGCCGTAGATGGGTTCCGTAGATGCCGTAGATGGGTTCCGTCGATTGGCCCCGACAGTTTTATTTAAGGGCGTTTTGGACTTTTTTCCTAAATGTTTATTCTTTATACTAGATGATTTTGCCCCTTAGCATTGGCCCTATTTATATTTTCTAAGCCCTAATCCCTTCATTTCCAACTCTCATCTCCCAAAATATTCCTCTCTCTAGAAGAACAAGAAGGAGAAGAAGGGAGCTAGGGTTCTCATCAAGGTCATCAATCCCCCTTTTATTTCAAGGCATTGGCATTGAGGTATGATAGTATTTACCATTTGGAGTCTTTCCTCCAATGGGTCCTCTTTTCCTTAAGGTTTTCAAAGGTATAGTCTTGCCCAAGAGAGCTTAGGGTTTTGACAAATTCTTATGGGTTCTTCATTATGCTTTCCATTGTTGATGTTATGGTTGATAGTGCACGATCTAGCATGGTAAAGTAAGCTAGTGCACGATTTAGCGTGGTTTACATGCAACTTGATGAATCCCATGAGCTTATGCTAAGTATCCCCCAATTTTTGATTATGCTTATGATTGTGGGTTGATTGAGAAAAGATGAATTGCATGAACTCTTTGTGAATTGAGTTAAGGATTATGATTATCAAGCTATGAATTTCATGTAAGACTATGAATGATGAAAAGAGGATATTTTATGAAAAGACGCATGTTGAATCAAAATCTGTGATTTTCCTCTATTATGTGGGTTCCCTCAATTATGACTAAATTGCCATGATTTATGACTTTCTAAGTATTAGCTTGCATTGAATTGTATGTTTTAAGGAGAAGCTTATGAACCCGTGATTTATGAGTTAAGAGCATGATGAGCTATGTAGATATGAAGCTTGTGAACTCATGCATGTTTTATGAAGTTTATGATATGTTAGTGCATTTGTTGAGTTGTGAAAGGGTTTCTCATGTAACGCTCAACCTATGAGTGTGAAAGGTTTTCTTACGCGAAATGATTCATAACTTGTTGAAAGGTTTGCTCAACTAAGCTTGAATCCATGAATTATGAACTATTCTATGAAGGAACAAGAGGTGATTACCCATGTCTACTAATAATGAAATCATGACTAATAGAAGAACAAGAGGCGATTACCCATGTTCTTAAGGAGCTATTCTAATGAATGAAGGGACAAGAGGCGATTACCCATGTACCCTATTATCGACAAAGCGGCGATTACCCAAGTCTACTAATAATGAGTTTATGACTATGTAGACAAGAGGCGATTACCCATGTCTACCTAAGATAAAATGAACTATGGTAAATCCGTGGAGTATGCTTAGTACCGAGTGGACAAGTGGCGATTACCCATGTCCCTTAACCTATGTGCCACCATAGGGTGATGGTCTATGATAGACACAAGCTAAGTAGTTCATGGTCTTACCTTGGCAAGTAGGACACCCCTTTTCGGTGTGGGGCAGACACCGGATTCCATGTTGATAGCTCACCTGGTCTTATATGTCGGCTAAGGCTATTTCCCACAACTAATGAACATGTGTTCTCATGATGAAGTAAAGAAAAGAAAGAAAGATGATTTAGCTTGCTTTGGTCTTGAGATATGCTTTATGTTTCATGTTTCTCATGTTTATCATGTTTTTAGCTTGGCCATTACATGTCATGATTATATGTCATTCTAGCATGGTTTATACGCCCCTTTGTGCATGCTATCATACTTGGTACTTGATTGTACTATCGCATACAAGTTGCCTACATTGATTCTATTGATGTAGGGTTTGGAGGCTCCTCTCATCCCACTCGTGGCTAGTCAGTTCTAGTGATCGTGAAGACTTGGTGAGGCCTCCTATGTTCGAGGGCCTAACCTTGTTACTTTTTTCATGTTTTTCCACTATTTTGGATATTGTATTGGGCTGCGTCCCAAACCTTCATTTCTATTCTATTATGTTTGATGGCTTGAGATGAGATGTAGACTTCTGCTGTTTTTGATGAAAGCCTTGTTATCAAAAATACTCTTTTGAACTCTTACTTCTCTATTATCTTGTATGTTATGAATGCTAAGGGCTTGTATGAGGCCTCTAGGGGTCTTGTATGCCGTGTTACATATAGGGGCCACCATGGGTCGTGACACTTTCCCAAGTCCAAGACCTGATCCATAAATGGCCATGTATAGTCCATATTTCCTTTTTACAGGCCGTACTGGTCATCCGTGCCTCAATCAACTCAACGTCCATGTTTTTGATCCAAGTGTATGAACCAGGTTACACGACCTATAAATCAATGCACGATCCGTGCTCCTTGGTTGTAGAATGTAAGTTACCAAAAATTACTAAGACTGAAACTCCAATTATGAGACACATGTATGAACCATACTTTACTCTATGATTCGTCCTATTGACCTGTAGTCTCCTATCTGAGACTTGACATTTTCCAAATTTTCAACAGTCAATCCATGATTGGTTCCTACAACCCATACAACCATCTACGATTCGTACAAAGGGCTCGTGGAAGCTGTGCACCAATAACCTTCTGCACTTTTCCTTTCCAAATCAACATTTCTATTTTGAGGTGTTACAATATCCTGCCTAGGGAACATTTGTCCTTGAATGGGATGATGAGTGGTAGATTTACATTTGAGACCTTTTTAGTTCAATAAATAATGTCCTTAATGCCTATTGATGTTCTATTCTCATGATATTTTGATGTTTTGCAGCTATGAAGTCCAAAGGAAAGGCACAGATGAATACATGGAAAAGAGGCCAACAACATTGAAAAAAGTATAAACTCCTAATTGGTAGTCGCCTAACCAAAAGTGCAGATCGCCCAATTGGCCTGACTTCGCCCAAGTTGACAGTGCTCACTATTGAAAATATTCAGGGTAGGTCGGCGGACTAGAAGAGAAAATGGCGATTCGCCTAACCTGAATGGGCGAACTAGCAGCCATCGCCAAAGGTGACAGGCTCGTGAGTAAAAATGAAATGTGAAAGGGAGAACAAGGTGGTAATGGGTGATCCACCGAATGTGAAAGGCTGACTCGATCAAGTTCGCCAACTGAGGTTCAAAACCTGAAGCCTGAAGTAAAAGAAGGGCGAGCTAAAAGGCAATCAGTGATCTGCCAAATCAAAAAAACGAGCCTGACTAATGTCGCTGAATATGAAAAAAATAGAATTTTGGGCTAATTTTGGTGAAACTATAAATAGTCCAAAGGAGAGAGTTTTTTGGGGAGTTTTTGAGTTTTTTAGAATAAGAATTTGTATCAGACTTGTAGGAGATTTCATATTACTAGTTATTACCCTTTGAGAAATGCTCTTAGTTTTGAGGTTTGTGAACAACCTTGTAATTGACAATTGAAGGTTCAAATCAAAGTGGGCGTTGAAGATTATTTCTTAATTTTAATTCTCCATTGGATGAAATGATAATGAGTATACTCTCTTTTCCTTTTATGATGCCTGGCTAAAACCCCTAATATAGGGGTGTGATTATGGGGTTGGGTGTTGATTTATTGTGGTAGGTCTTGTGTCTTGCTCTATTTTATTGATGTATAATCGTGGATTTGAGCTAATTAGCATGGTGTTAATTCATTGGTTAAGGTTACAAACTTAATCCAAGTCTAGATCTTCAATTGATGCTTGAAAGAGATTAATTGAAGTGGGTAATTAATTTAATGCCTGCAATTTAGATTTGTTTGTAAGAGTTTGCTTGAAAGAGAAATTGTGGTTCAATTCTAGTTGCCAAATCGGCTCGATAGAGAGATTCTATTAATGTATTGGGTTGATTTGTAATTCACATAGATGAGACCGAAAGGAGATTCTATGATTTGGTACTATGAGATTGAAAGAAGAGTAGTGTTTAAAAATTATCCAGCCTATCCATGATTGTTTAATGATATTGAGCAAGCACAAGTACCCTTACTTGACATTCATATCAATCCCCACACCCCTAGACCGTCTCTTGTCACTAATTTTAGTTTAATTTTGATAATTGATACCAAAACCCTTTTCGTAAATTTGGTGGAATCATCCACCCATATCTTTTAATTACTACAACGAATTGGTTTACACTCTTAATTTTCTGATTAAATTCCTTGCATTATATCACTCTCTGTAGGATTCGAACCTGACTCTTGTTGGATATTTTTATTGCTAAAGATCACTTATTCTCTTACTTGTTTTGAGGGTAACTTGAGTGTTATAAAAATGGCACCGTTGCCATGGAGTGATGGCTAAGAATTCAGTCTGTTAAATTAGTTTGTGAACTTGTTTAGTTGTAGTAGATTGTTGTTTGATGCTGTTGTGTCTTATTCGCAGGTTGAACTATGAGTAAAGATGGAAGTGATGATGCTAGTCACTATGGGTAGAATAATAATATGGGAGATATGAATGACATGCATGTGAACATCGTTCAAAGCACGAGAGAAATTCGGTTGCCTCCTACCTTTGGGAGGGCAATGTTTGTGTGACCGAAACCATGCTCCAACTGCTTCAAATGAGAGGAATGTTTGGGGGACTTGCTCATGAAGACCCCCCATGAACATCTCTAAAATTTGGTGGATGTTTGCGGGCCATTCGTCTTTAAGAACATCTCACAAGAATCTTTCGGCTGAGGCTATTTTCATTCTCCTTAACGGGGGAAGCTACTAGATGGTTAGTTGAACTACAAAAATATTCTATCACTTCGTGGGAGGAACTAACTGAAGCATTCCTTGAAAGATTTTTCCCTCCCTCATAGATGATTAAGCTTAGGGACAACATCCAGAATTTCAAAATAGTGGTGGGTGAACCTCTTCATGAGACCTGGCTGCGATTTTGTAAGTTGCCACTACAATGTCTAACACATGGTGTCCCGGACAATATGTTGTTGCAATACTTCTATTATAGCCTTGTTTCAGTCAACAAAGGGCTAGCTGACCAACTTGTTCAAGGTATGATGATGAGACAACCATATGAGGTGGCAACAATGTTGCCTGATGATATGACTAAAATCAACCGAGCATGACATAGTAGAGAAGATCAAGTATCTTCTCTACACTTGAGTATAAGCAATGATCAAATAGAGAAGGATCATGAGAGTGATGAAAGCATGGCTAAGATGAGTACCCAACTTGACTTGCTATCTAAGCATGTCATGGGAAGTGGACTTAAATCGGTGAATGCGGTTTGTACAAGCAGTGGGCAATGCCTAGATGACGCTAAGTTTGAGGCATTATATAATGAAGAACTGCAATACTTAGGAAATCAAATGGGGGGTTCTCATCCGAACTATCCTAGATCTGTTTGGAACCAAGGTTGGAACAAGGATCAAAATAATGGTTGGAGAGATTTGAGAGATCGAGGTGGCAATTGGAGAGATCGTGAATCTGAAAAAGATAGATACATTCCACCTCATGATCGTCCCAAACCAAAAGAGCAAGCTGGACCATAGGTAAACCGAAATGATGATATTTTAACAAGGATCTTCAACAAGGTTGAAGGGTCCGACAAGGTGTTGAAGGATTTGAAAAATTACTTCTCCACTTTAACTCAAATGGTTACTTCTCATTTCATGTCAATCAAGTAGCTTGAGACTCAGATGCTTCAAATCTCCACCCATCTAAATCCGAGGCACAAAGGGACGTTGCCTAGTGACACCATCCTCAATCCCAAGAATGATGCTTGATGAGTAAGAACTCCGTCATGTCAGGACGTTAAATAAGACACTTTTTGGGAGGCAACCGAAGTTTATTTTATTGCTTTGAATAACGTGTGTTGTGATTGCATGTTGAAATGAAGTCAAAAAGTTGAAATGGATGCATTAGGCGATGCAAGTACCTAGTTGACGATGCACCGAAATGGTTGAGCGGACATCTTCATGTTCACCTTCTGAGCCAAGAATTTTTTTAAAATGGTACTATCAACTTCGGTGAACAAGGACCTATTCGGCGATCCATAGAATGACAGTAGGCAAAGTACATTGAGTCCGCCGAGTTGAAAGTCAAGTTTTGTATTTGTTCAGGCCTCATCGACAAGCTTAAGATCCTTCGGTGATTCACCGAACTCATTCAGTGATGTTGGTCACAGATCGCTGAGTGCGCCTGAAATAAAAAGGCTAAGAGTCTTCAAATTTAAAAAAAAACACCCTTTGATATTTTTGAACTCTTTCACTTTCTAAAATCCCAATACCGTTGATTGCGTACTATTATGTCCTCATTGTTAGTGATATTATCATTTGGAGTGCGTATTTGTTTAAGACTAGTGATCCCAAACCCTTTCTCCCTTCATTTTTGCTGTTGTACTTCTCTGAGGTTGGTGTTTCGAAGCTTTCATTGTTATTTTTGATTAACTTTGATGTTTATGTAATAGGACTTATGGTATATTGATGTTGTTCTGTTTAATTTGAATGTGTTGTGTTATTTGTTATCGATTGAATGATACCCATGAACTAGGATGGATGATATTGTGTTTGAACTTTCTAAAATAGATTGTGAAGGTTAATTTTTTAAATTGAGTCGTTAAATTTACTGGGTCTTGCTTAAAATTGAATTGGGTGAAGTCTGATTAGCCCAGTTTTGTCCTAACGACTTATATTTGCCCAATGATGGACAGGGTGACGTCTTTCTTAAGAGAAAAGTGTCGATTTGGGCAATAATTTGTGATATTTAGGGAAAGTCTTAGTACCCATGGGTAGAATAGCATGTGGGTAGTTTGTAAAATTGTTTGGGTAGAGGGCATTGTTGCATATTGGTGTTAAATTTGTGAAAAATAGGCATTGGGCTGAAATTAACTATTCAACAGGCTTGTCTTAGCTCGCCAAGGTGATTAGGCAAATCACCGAGTAAGCCCCGATCGCCTTCTGAGTTTGAATATGTGACCTGGATTCTGTCCCATTCAGTAGTCTTGTCTTAACTCACCGAAACCAACTCGGTGGATCGCCAAGTCGGAGTGGACATCGCCCTTCTTCTTATTCCTAAAATGTTTTGCACTGTACCTTTCATCTGACTTGTCTTAGCCTACCAAAACTAACCTGGCGGATCGCCGAGTTGGAGTTGATATCGCCTTCTATACCTAAGTTGAATTTAGTTCTGTTCAGTCAACTTCGGCGAGCTCACCTTAACTCGCCTAACTTGTTAGGAGAATAGCCTTCCTAGTCGACGAGCCTCAGAACATGATTTTAACTGTGTTTGTTTTTTTATCTTAGTTTCAACTAACCTTCACCCAATATTTATTTTGAATTATTGTGCCTTCCAGGAAATGGTCAGATCCAAGGGAAAGAGAGTGGTCTCCTCAAACTCAAAGAGAGAATCTCCTCCTCCACCTGCTCTAAAAAGAAGTAGGGTGATTTCAATCAATGAGCCCTCTGAGGCTCCTCAATAACAATCCACTCCGCGCTCCTCTATGCATGTGAGTGCAGCACCCAAGAAGGTGGTGGCTAAAAAGAGGACGGACATCTGGTCCAAATTACCCGAGAACACCCAATCACATGCCTCTAGAGTTCTCCCAATCATATCTCCAAGAGCCCTCAATAGGCTCATAGCGGAAGGAGAACAGACTATTTTAGAGGAGAGGTGACTGTACACCGACGGAGTGATGAGCGACTACCCCGCCATTTGGGACACCATTAAATTTCATGGGTTTGAGGGATTCACAAGATCTCAACCTCCATATGTCCCAGCTTGGGTGAGGGAGTTCATGGGGCTTATGCAAAGGCCTTGCCCAAGAAGAGAAAGGACATCATTTGGAAACCCTTGGATAACGTTGAAGTTTGAGGAAAGATGGTACAGTGCCACCCGAGTGTGATAAATGATGTCCTGGTCACCAAGGGCAACATGACCGAGATGATCACACTGTGCATGCAACATGATCTTAATACTTTGAAGGTTTGGTTGGCATCTTTGATTGCTGATATTACTCCTCCGTGGATGGCTGGCAGAGTGAAGATCGAGAAGAAATACATGAATATTGGAGCCCAATATGAGTTCGGGTTCATCAGTAGCAACATCGTGCCATCCCTGAATGAGTCAATCCTCCGGCATCCGAAGGTTTTCTTGGTTGGTACCATTATTGATCGGGAGAAGATCAATGTGGGTGCCATTATTGTTGAGGAGATGCTCATGAGAGCTCCTTGGAGCAGACCTCTCTCCCATTCCCAGTTTTGATCACACAGATGTGTGAGGCCGCTGGAGTGCTATATAGGGAGAGGACGAATGTATGAGTTTCCTAACCTCTTCCAATGACATTCAGAAGATAGAGGCTGACTATTTGAGAGATGATACGGCTAGGAGAAAGCCTCTACCACCAGACACCACTCCGGTAGTGGACACTACCATTTTAGAGACTAATACTGCTCATCCCTCTCCTTCTGTAGAGCCTATAGGTACCATTCCACCCTCTACCATGCCTTTTACTTCTGCTACTCCTTCTACCTCATCTGCAGCTACCCCTGTATCCTGGTCTCCCTAGACCCAGGCTTTGATATATTAGATGGGCAACCTTGCCCATTATGTGGATGCTAGGGCAACTAGATTCGAGATGGAGCTACCTAAAATTATTGCTAGGGAGATTGAGGCTGCGATGGGTCCAGTTGAGATTGTGAGCCATAAGGCCACATTGGCTTCGTATGGGGAGAGGTTGGACAGCCTCATAACTAGAGTTGAGGCTCGTGAGCAGAGTGAGAGTAGACCTACTGATTTGACTGTTATGAGGGGTGATGTGGATGCTCTTAGGGATGATGTGGAGTAGCTGAAGTCAATCGATATTTCCATGCTATGCGGTGAGGTTTCCTTGCTCGAGATTCCTGAGTGTGTGCCTCCTTCTGAGCCGAGATTTGATGAACCTGATGGGGTAGCTGAGCAGCCAGTGGATGTTGAGGATGTAGTTGATGATGCTGGTGATGAGTCTATTGAGGAGACAGATGAGGAGGAGTTTGTGAGGGCTCATGAGAAGATTTTTACTGAGACCCTAGCAAAGTTGCAGGCTATAGAGGAGATTATGGTGCATGAGACTACAGAGAGATCTCATCTGGAGACTTCCAAAGTTGGCACTAGTGGGGTTTCTTCAGACTCCACTATTCCTCCCTCAGATGTGCCAGGCACGATGTCTCGGTTGATGCTACTGTGCTGCCTCTTGTGCTAGATGTGCCAGATACTGATGCCTTTGATGATGCCATCTCCTTCGAGCCTCAAGACCAGAGCTCTTCAAAGGCAAATCCTATCAGGGGGACCTTTCACTCACTCTCCTCCCATACTTACATTTTGATAGCATTGAGTACATTGCTGTTTATTTTTGGTGGAGTGAGGGCACTTGTGCATATATTCCCCTTTTTGATTGTATTTTGTTATTTTGAGATATTTGTAGTAGTTTGGTTTTCTTTATGATAGTTGGTGGTTTTGATTCATTTTTTTCTCTCTACCCATTGCCCCATGATTTTGGAGTTTTAAAATGATTGAGAATGCTTGTGTTTTCATTGTTGATGTTCGAGGATCGATTGTGTTCAATATCAAGTTCTTGGATAGTACTCATGATAAGAAATGTGTTTTGTGTTGATGTTGCAAGAAGAATTCGATGTGGCTTTGCTTTTGAATGATCATTTTGATTCTTGTGTTGAGTAGCTACATTTTGATGTGAGCCTTGCAATGAACATCACACACAAACTCCTTGATTTTGTAGAGCTGTGCTAAATGATTGTGTTTGAAGTGCCATGTGTTGTGAGATCCTGCTTGAAAGCATGCTTGTTGATTCCTAGAATGTTCCTTGTTGGTCTAATTTTCTAGCCTTGGTGAATGAAAAAAATGATTTGGGGCACGAATTTTGAGAGGGAACCCAAATATTCATACCTTTTGTGAATACCTTGGGAGGGGGTGCAACCATCTTGGTACCATTTGAGCGTAAGCCGCTTGTTTTCAACGTTGTTGAAACCTCTTGTGCCAAATATGTCCCTAACTTCTCACTCATAATTCCTTTTCTATGCATTAGTTTTTTTGAATAGCCAACTTAGGCCAAAAGCCTAAGTTGGGGGTGTGGAAAGGAAGGAGGTAAGAAAGCCAAGTAAAAAAGAAGAAAGAAGAGTAAGACTCAACCTTGAAGTTTGTAGAAAAAAGAAGGAACCCCTCCTTATAAAAAAAGTGAGAAAAAGTTTGAAAATTGAAATGAAAAAGAATGTGTGATGAAATAAAAGAGGTGTCCAATAATTTGAGTGAAAAATTGTGGTTTGAGTCTCCAAGTGAAAAGAATGAAAAGAACTTGAGAAGAGGTGAAGATTAGTATAACAATGCTTGGAGAAGGTGAAGTCACTAAGCTAAATTGACCATACCTTTACTCTCAGCCCCGTACAAGCCTAAAAAGACCCTTGAGATCTTTCATAAACTAGGTTGTGTGATGATTGAAAAATATGGGTAAACTTATGGGATGAAGCTTGCATGTATTTCTCTTATGGAGAGTGAGAGTTGTATTGATTCCTAACTTCTTGAGTAATGTGCTTTGTGAGAGCATGGAATATTTTTGTTGTGAGGGAACTTGAATGCTTTTGTTAAACACGGTTTTGCATTAAAAGGGAGCACTAGTTAGCTTGAGCCTGGATGGATACCATCTAGTCATCATTTGAAGCTTTTTGAGCATGATTGAGTATTTCATATGCTTGTTTCTAGTCTTGTAATAGCACCTGCATTTGAATCTTATTTGAGAACTGCTGTAGACACCCTTGTTGAACTAATTGTGTTTTTGATTTACTTGTGGACGAGCAAAAGTTTAAGTTGGGGGTGTTGATGAGTGGTAAATTTACACTCATTTGAGGCATTTTTAGTTCAAAAAATAGTGTCCTCAATGCTTATTTATGTCCTATTCAGATGATATTTTGATATTTTGCAGCTATGAAGGCTAAAGGGCAAGGCAAGGATGAATACATGAAAAAGAGGCCAAAAAATTGAAAGGAGTACAAACTCTTAACTACCGTCACCTAATCAAAAAGGCGGATTACCCAATTGGCCTAACCTCGCATAAGTTGATAGTCTTAACTATTGAAATTATTCAAGGAAGGTCAACAGACTAAAAGATAAAATAGCAATTCACCTAAGATGAATGGGTGAACTTGCAGTCCATCACCGAAGGTGACAGACTCCTGAGTAAAAATGAAAGCTGAAAGGGCGAACAAGGTAGTAATCGGTGATCCGCAAAAAGTGAAAGACTAACTCGATTGAGTTTGCCAACTAAAGTTCAAACACCTGAAGCCTGAAGCAAAAGAAGGGCGAGTTAAAAGGCAATTGGCGATCCGTTGAATTAGAAAAAAGCGAGCCCGACTAATGTCGCCGAACAAGTCAAAATAGATTTTTGGGCTAATTTTGGGGAAACTTTAAATAGTTCAAAGGAGAGTTTTTAGAATCAAAATTTGTATCAGACTTTGTAGGAGATTTCAAATTACTAGTTTTAAACCCTTTGAGAAATACTCTTAGTTTTGGGGTTTGTGAACAACCTTATAATTGACAATTGAAGGTTCAAATCAAAGTGGGCGTTGAATATTATTGCTTAATTTCAATTCCCCATTGGCTGAAATCTTAATGGGTATACTCTCTTTTCCTTTTATGATGCTTGGCTAAATCCCCAAATCTATGGGTGTTATTATGGGGTTGGGTGTTGATTTATTATAGTGGGTCTTCTGTCTTGCTTTGTTTTATTGCTGTATAATCATGGATTTGAGCTAATTAGTATGGGGTTAATCCATGGGTCAAGGTTGCAAACTTAATCATTGTCTAGATCTTCGATTGATGCTTGAAAGAGATTAATTGAAGTGGGTAATTAGTTTAATGCATGTAATTTAGTTTTTTTTGTTATAGTTTGCTTGAAAGAGAAATTGTGGTTCAATTCTAGTTGCCAAATCTGCTCGAAAGAGAGATTCCTGTAAGGTATTGGGTTTATTTGTGATTCACAGAGATGAGACCGAAAGGAGATTCTATAATTTGATACTATGAGATCGAAAGAAGAGTAGTATCATTAAAGATTACCGAGTCTATCCATGATTGTTTAGTGATATTGAGCAAGCACAAGTACCCCTACTTGACATTGATACCAATCCTCACACCCCTAGATCGTCTCTTACTTGTTTGAATCTTTAATTTTAGTTTAATTTTTATAATCGATAGCAAAACCCTTTTCGTAAATTTGGTGGAATCATCCGCCCATATCTTTTGATTACTACAATGAATCCTTTACACTCTTAATTTCCTAATTAAATTCCTTGCATTATTTCACTCTCTATGGGATTCGAACCTAACTCTTGTTGGGTATTTTTATTGCTAATGACCGCTTATTCTCATACTTGTTTTGAGGGTAACTTGAACGTTATCATGGGACTCCACCAAGCATGAACAGAGTAGGAAAAGAGATCTAACAACCCAACATGAATGCAAAACGCATCCAAATGCATAAACCAAGGAGTAATCGACCCCAAGCTAAAACATGAACTTTAAAACTGATTTCATGAATATGAATGCATATGGAAACATGAGAATAACTTAAACGAATAAATCTGAAAGAGTAAAAATGAGGAACTAGTACCTCAAGCTGAAACTGAAGCTGAGGGAAAAAGATGGGATACTTGGACATCATATCGGCTTCGGCCTCCCAAGTAACACCCTCAACTAAGTGATTCCTCCAAGGACTTTCATGGAAGCAACTTCATTATTTCTCAACTTCTGGACTTGATGATCCAGAATCTCAACCGGAATCTTTTCATAAAAGACTTTCTTTCACACCAACACTGTCTAATGGCATAACTGAAGTAGTATCACCAATACACTTTTTCAACATCGAAACATGAAACACTGGATGCACCAATGCCAAATATGAAGGCATATCCAACTCATAGGCCACCTTAACGAAACACCTCAAAATCTGATATGGGCCTACATAACGAGATTAAGCTTCCCTTTATTTTGAACCTCACCACACCCTTCATAGGTGAAATTTTTAAGTAAACCTAATCATCAACGGTGAATTCTAACTCTCTTCTTCTAACATCTGCATAAAACTTTTGCCGACTTTGAGCCGTTTCAACCTATCTCTAATAAGTCAAACCTTCTTCATGGCCCTATCAAAGAGACCTCACCAACTTCAAACCAACCTATAGGTGATCTACATCTCCTACCATAGAGAGCCTCAAACATAGCCTTCTAAATACTCGAGTGATAACTATTATCATAAGCAAACTCAATCAAAGGCAAATGATCATCCCAATTAGCTTTAAAGTTAATCACACAAGCTCTCAACATATCCTTCATAGTCTAAATAGTATGCTCAGCTTGACCATCGTTCTGAGGATGAAAAGATGTACTAAGCTTCACTTGAGTACCAAGACCATTCTGAAATGATCTCCAAAACATAGAAGTGAACTGGGTACTTTTTTTTGAAATAATGGATAAAGGCACTCCGTGTAAATTTACCATATCCCAAATATAGAGCCTAGCATAGTCCTCGTCTGAAAATGAGTTCTTCACGGGAGAAAATACACCGACTTAGTCATTTGGTCTACATAGAATCATGGTGTTGGTGAGTGCGGGATAAACCCATAACGAAGTCCATAATCAAATCTTCCCACTTCTACGTACGAATGCTAATGTCTTGATCCAAAACTCTCAGTTTGTGATGCTCAACCTTTACTTTTTTGCAATTTTGACACTTAGCCATAAATTCCATAATATCCTTCTTCATTTCATTCCACCAATAGACCTCCCGTAAATCACGATACATCTTGGTCGCTCCCGGGTGAATAGAATACCAAGAATTGTGAGCTTCTACTAAAATTGGTTGGCTCAACTCACCAACATTTGGAACACATAATAGACCTTGGTAATGAAGCACACCATCTCCCCTGGGAGAGAGTCTCAATGGCTTTTTCGGTAACTACCCTTTTCAACTCAATTAAAGTTAGATCATTATCTTCCTTGGCCTTCACATCCAACACAAGAGGCGATTTTGAGCCATTCTAAACAATGATAAACCCTCTTCTGAGTCAACCAAGCAAACACCCAAACGAGTTAGTCTATGAACATCACAAATCAACTCATTTTTACCATCCTCAATGTGAGCAACACTACTCATGGACAATCGACTAAGAGCATTGGGAACCACATTTGCCTTACACAAATGATAAAAAATGCTCATATCATAATCTTTCAACAACACATGCCATCTACTTTGGTGAAGATTCAAATCCTTTTGCTTAAACACATATTGCAAACTCTTTGATCGGTGAACACATCCACATAAACACAAAAAAAATAGTGCCTCTATATCTTCGAAGCAAACACCACCGCCGTCAACTCCAAATCATGAGTTGGGTAATTCTTCTCATGTATCTTTAGCTGCCTTGAAGCATAAATAATCATCTTACCATATTACATCAAAAGACAACCAAGACCAATTCTTGAAGTATCACAATATAAAAAAAAATCATTGGATCCTTTTGGTAAAGTTAAAATTGAGGCTGAAGTGAGTCGATTCTTCAACTCTTGGAAACTTTTTTCACAAGCTTCTGACCATTGAAATTTCACCTTTTTCTGAGTCAAATAATCAAAGGAAAAGCAATAGAGGAAAATCCTTCCAGAAACCTTCTATAATAATCGGCCATACTCAAGGAACTCCGAATATCTGAAGAGGAAAAAGGTCTAGTCCAATTCTTATGTACCTCAGTCTTCTTAGGATCAACTTGAATACTTTCACGAGAAACAATATTGCCAAGGAATGCAATGGACCTCAAGCAGAACTCATATTTTCTAAGCTTCGAAAATAACTAGCGATCCTTGAGAACTTACAAGATGATCCTTTAGGTGATCAACATGTTAATCCTCACTCCATGAGTAAATCAATATATCATCCATAAACATGATCATGAACATATCAAGGTATTGCTTGAAAACATTATTAATTAGGTCCATGAAAGCTGTGGGGGCATTTGTCAAACCAAATGACACCACTAAGAACTCATAGTGACCATGCCGAGTTCAAAAAGCCATCATCAGAATGTCAGTTTCCCTTACCGTTAATTAATGATACCCTGATCAAAGATCAATCTTTGAGAAACAACTAGCACCTTGAAGTTGATCAAACAAATCAACAATCATTGGTATAGGATACTTATTCTTTATCGTGACTTTGTTCAGTTTATGATAATTAATACACATACAAAGTGAACCATCTTTCTTTTGAACAAACAAAATTGGAGTATCCCATGGTGAAATACTTGGCCTAATGAAATCCTTGTCCAATAGATCCTTTAACTGATCTTTTAACTCTTTAAGTTCTGCCAAAGCCATTCTATAAAGAGGAATAAAGATAGGTTGCATATATGAAAAAAGGTCAATTTCAAAGTCTATTTCCCTTTCGAGAGGAACATCATGAAGATCAATTTGAAACACTTTTAAAAACTCATTAATAACTGGAACTGACTCAAGAGTAGGGGCTTTGAATTCATATCCTTGACCCGAACAAGACGATAAATGCATCCTTTAGAAATCATCTTTCTAGCCTTAAGGTACGAGATAAAACGACCTATAGGCGCTGAATTTCCACCCTTCCATTTAAAGATAGGTTCATTTGGAACCTAAAATTTTACTACTCAGGTTCTACAATCAATGGAAGCATAACAAGAATGAACCCCAGAAAGCTATGAACTTCTGTCGGGGTCATGGGTTTAAGCCAAGTATTCGCGACCTCAATCCTCTGCATATCAACATGTATACCAACATTTGATACAATATGGCCCAAAAAAGACCTAGAATGCAGTAAGAACTCACATGATGAGAGATTGGCATATAATCTTTAACCTCAGAATACTTGAAATACTGCTCAGAGATTATCCCTGTGATCCCCCTCTGATCGTGAATATACCTAAATCTCATCAATGAACTCAATCACGAACATGTCTATGAATGGCCTGAATATAATGTTCATTAGGTCTATAAATACTACTGGGAAATTCATCAATTCAAAAGATATCACAAGAAACTCAAAATGACCATATCTGGTCCTGATGGCTATCTTTGAAATATTACTCCCCCGAACTCGCACCTTATGGTAACCTAAACTTAAATCAAACTTTGAGTAACATCGGGCACCATATAATTAGTCAAAAGAGTCATCAATCCTTGGAAATGGATATTTGTTCTTTACAGTCATCTTATTTAGTTGTCGGTAGTCTATATACATGCTCAATGAACCATCTTTCTTCCGCACAAACAATATTGGTGTACCCTTTGACGACGCACTTGGCTTGATGAAGCCCTTACCTAATAAGTCTTTTAGCCGCTCCTTCAATTCCTTTAATTCTATTGGTAACATTCTGCATGATTAAATTGATATCAGTGGGACATCCGGTAATGTATCAATAGCAAAATTAATCTCCAGTTCTAGGGGAATAACAGGGAGCTCATCTAGAAAGACATCTAGAAATTCATTAACCACCGGGATATATTGTAAGGTTGGTGATTCTATTTCAACATCCTAAACCCTAACAATATGATAAATACGGCTTTTACCATTCAATTTCCTCGCCAGAGTATATGAAATGAATGTACCCTTTGGGGTTCTGGTATTAGCCTTCCCCTTTCGAACTATCTCTCATGGAAAATGGAATCTAGTAATCTACACTCATCAATCAACATACACATAAAAATATATAAGCCAACACATGCCTCTAAAAATATCAAAGTCTAGCATCTCCAGCTCTATCAAGCCTCAAAGGTCAGACGACCAACAATCTTTACAATACACCCTCGATAGAAACTTTTGGAACTAATGGAGTCACCAATTGGAGTAGATCCAACAAAAAGTCATCTCAATGACTCTAGTACTATGAACAACTTCCCAGCAATAAATGGAGTAACATACGATAATATTGAGCCTGGATCTATCAAGGCATAAATAAAGTGAGAACAAATGTTCAGTATACCTGTCAATGCATTAAGTACAATTCTAGCCACTGCCAGAACTAAATGCTCCCCCTATACCTCAACCTTTACTTGATGAAGACTATGGCCCTCTCTCTACAGAATAGTAGATGACCTTATTGCTAATTCGACCCTCTATCCTTAACCCTGCTATCGCTGAATAAATAATATCTCTGTATATTACCCTCATGGCCGTAAGAATAGAATATTGTGTGACATCTCCCAATAAGTGATCCACCGCAAATATCACAGTGTAGCACAATTGATCTTGACTACTCTTGGCGATGATACTGTTGTGAGCATGATGCTCAGGAGGTTTTACCCAAACATGACTGACCCAAGCAATCTAACCTGGTACCAAGGGATTTCTGTGGTCATGATCTTTGTGGTCTCTTTGAATACCTATGTTGGGACCAACCTGAGCGTTTATTTGAAACCTATAGGCCTACCCTCTTTCATAGACCCTCTATTCATCCTCTAAGCCATATATTGCTGATGTCAGAGCCTACTTGTTCTATGTAATAGCCTGAATCTGTGATGTCTATGTAATTAGTAAGTGCAGCTATAGTGTAAGCTTAGTAACAATCATAATCGAAAGAACTCAACCCTTACGACTAACCTCTATAGCACGATTTGAGCGAAAGAAGGGTAACTTTCCTGAATGATGTCTGTAGCTTCTTGCTTATAGAATGTGGTGCACAACACATTAATAAACAAGACTCTACTTGACACGGTTTGCAAACTTCCTAGGATACGACGTTGCTCTGATACCAAGTGTGTCACACCCCAAACTCGAGTGGTGCAACTGGCACCTGAAGCCAAAACTTAGGCCTGAACCGACCCTACTGAACCACTTGCTAATGGCGCATGGCAGAAACACACAGTCAAGACAACAAACAAGTATATCTCAGCTTAAAAAGAAGCCCTCGGCCGGCAAGGCCCCTATCAACAGCTCTACAAAGAAAATAGCTACTCCCAACAGTTTATATAAAGCAATAACAAACTAGCATAGAAGCTTGTTTGGCCATCGAGGCCACCATGGTATCTCGAAAAACATAAATGCTATGTGGGCCGTCAAAGCCACTATGATCTCTATACAGAAGCTGAAAATAGGTATGTATCTAACAATATGTCAAGCAGCTATCAATCATCAGCCAAAAAGAAAGCAAGGCCAACGTGGCCAAAAACACAGCTATACAACCCAACACACTAGTCTGCAAGCCTCTACGAATATAACACTTGGATGGGATAGGGCCTCGGCCTTCCCAAAATCTATAAAAATGTAAAACAAGCAAACCAATGGGACTCCGACAACCCTTGGAAGAAAGGAGTCAACCAATCAGCTGGATAGGTGGCTGTGCTAATCAGCAGGTCTGTGTTATCGTTACTGAGGACCTACATGCATGAATACAGCGCCCCCAGGAAGGTGCATCAATACAAAATAATGTACCCAGCATATAAGGTAGGTTGAAAGTTGAAGTTGAAGTATAATGATAGAACGAAAGGGCGGGGGTGAGCATAAGTACAATACCTTATCTCACTATAGTAAGACAATATAAGACATAACAAGCAACAACCTGA
This sequence comes from Solanum appendiculatum, assembly GCA_018342035.1. Classification (NCBI taxonomy): domain Eukaryota; kingdom Viridiplantae; phylum Streptophyta; class Magnoliopsida; order Solanales; family Solanaceae; genus Solanum; species Solanum appendiculatum. Next base: position 576,557 of record JAGDQO010000648.1, read on the forward strand.
CCAGGCCCCTATAAGCCCGACATGTATAAACAACACTCAATCACTATAAGTCCTAATGAGTGCAAACAGTCACTAAATATGCATATTAGTCCCCTTACCTGGGTCCCAATGATAATCTAATCTGAACTTTTTGAATGTACATGTGCCATGATCTGAATTGTCTGAAAGTACATGTTCCATAAATCAACGCAAATCTGAGGCTCTGTGGTACAACACATATATGCTACCCCGTAGGTACAGCCTACCTGGCCCGTAGGCATGGTCTACCCGACACGTAGGCTCGATCTACCTGGCCTGAAGGCTCAGGCTACCCGGCCCTAAGGCTCGGTCTACCCAGCCTGAAGGCTCGGTAGAAGAATCAATCTGTATGCTCAAGAACCGTGCAATGTCCGTGTCTGCTGAGGCCAAAATGCGCTCATAGGCGGCAGCAAAATAATAAAATATCACAACAATGACAAATAATCATGATTAATCAAAACACAATCATAACATGACTTTCTAGGCCACTAAGAAAGGAGTAGAGTGTCGCCGATAGATATTACATCTTATGGTCGTAGCCAACTCAATAGGATAAGGCTACAGGTCAAATAATGATAATACACCGGCCATAAATATCTTAGGCCATTAGGATCATGCCAGAAGAGAAATAATAGCCTCAACATACCTTTCAACAAAAGCCCAAAAGGTGTCTCTATGATGCTTGGCCAACCAAAGTAATGCAACAATGCGAAAATCAACAAGGCTGTAAGAACAAACCATCAGTAATTAATAAGGCGCTAAAGCCACATTCATGACCAGCCAAGTCCAACCCATAAAATGAGGCCAAAAACAACAATAATTAGCAGCTAAATCCATTGAAGACATTCCAACAATATCTCGAAAGAGCGACAAGCTCCAGAGGCAACATAACTAGGCGTACTTCACGCCGTTCAGTCCAACAACCATCGTACGTGAACGAAATAAGAATCAAACCAAACCCCAATAACCTCCATCACCTTAACACTACCAGTAAACAACGATAATAGTGAAACAAAATAAGACAAAGTAGCTGCCTACAGCCACAATATAGAAAACACCACCACGTGGCTCAAAAATCTGTAAAAATGATATTACGACATGGAACTACGAAGGAGGGTTGTAAAAAATAAGAGTACCTCAACCAAAATGTCTAAAATAATAATACTAAGATTCTGCCTCATTGAATCCACAGCAACCGGAGCCCAAATCAACAAGAAAATTATACCAAATGTTGAGCACGCGACATAGAGCAATTTCCGTCAAACTTCTGAGTTGAAAGAATCAACACCCATAGAGCATTTAGTAGCTTGAGTTCTGATTTTTTTGGGTTTTTTTATCAGTTCTCATGAAAAAAATGAAGGAGATGGGTGTATTTAAAGAATAACTGACTTAGGGGCTGGGACCACTTCGAGGTGTCTGCATGTGCAGTCTCACGAAAACCTGCATATCTCTCAATTCTGAAGTCGTAATTATGAATGGTTTAGTATGTTGAAAACTAGACTCGTAGAAATTCGATTTAATAGGTCATGGGTATTCTAACTTTTTATATATTAGGAGAAAAATGCTGAGACATCTGACCCTAAATTACAGAGAATTCATTAACGACATTTACAATAACTTTTTCCAACTTTTATTTCACAACTTCCTTGAACTTAAAACTTAATATACAAACATTGTGCACTCAAAATAACTGATACAACATCCTTCCTAATATGGTAGGCAGTCTTAGACTTATTCCAAATGTACGATTTAATTCCAACGTTCAAACGGATGGGGTGTCACAACATTAGTACACAGTCAAGGAAAATTCTAATGGCATCACAATACACCATGAAACCATCTTAGCTCTATAGTAGAGTCAAAACCATTAGTACACAGTCGAGTCTTCAACGCCTGGAAACTCTTCTCACAAGCTTTGGACCACTGAAATTTTACCTTCTTCTGAGTCAATCTATAAAAGGGAGAAGAAATAGAGGAAAACCCTTCAACAAACCATCTTAGTAATCAACTAAACCCAAGAAACTCCTAATATCAGAAAGAGAAATATGTCTAGGCTAGCTCTTAACTGTTTCAGTCTTTTGAGGATCAACCTGAATATCCTTTCATGAGACTATATGCCATGGAAAGCTATGGACCTCAATAAATATTCACACTTACTAAAAGACTATTCTCAAATGGCGTGTATGATTATCCTTACTCCAAGAATAGATCAATATGTCATCTATGAAGACAATGATAAAGATATCCAAATACAGTGTTTAACACTATGTTCATCAAATCCATAAAAGCTCTAGGAGCATTCGTCAGTCCAATATGTAAGGAGGTTGATTTGAGGTCTATCTTTGAGAAGAAATTGGAACCCTGAAGCAGGTCAAAACAGTCATCAATCCTAGGGATGGGATACTTATTCTTTATTGTGACCTTGTTCAACTAATGGTAATTGATTCACATTCTGAGAGAACCATCTTTCTTATGTGCGAATAGAACTCGAGCATCCCATGGAAAGAGGTTGGATCTAATGAAGCCCTTATCTAGAAGGTCCTTTAACTTATCTTCAACTCTTTATGATCAGCAGAAGCCAATATGTAAGGAGGTATGTAGATAGACTGGATAGTTGGAAGAAGGTCTGTCCCAAAGTCCATTTTCCTTTTAGGAGGGACTCTAAGAAGATCTTCAAGAAACACTTATGGAAATTTATTTACCATAGGAATTGATTAGAGAGTTGGGGTTCCAAAACTGGAATCTCTAACCCAAACTAGAAGAAAGATAGATAAATCCTTTAGAAATAATTTCTTTTGGGAAGGCAAGGGACAAATGGACCTATAGGCTCTGAAGTACTACCCTTCCAATCAATGACTTGTTCACTAGGAAACTAAATTTAATGACTCTACTTCTACACTTGACCGAGGCATAACAAACGTGTAACTAGTCCATGCCATGAATGGTAAATAAACCATGTCTAACTCTACTAGATCAACTGAGGTGATTTTCTAAAAGATAGAGACCATGCAATATCTTTATACCCGTTTAGCTAAGATTTATTCACCAATAAGAGTTGATATTGAGAAGGTTCTAACAAGATTTTGGGACTGGCATCAAATTTCATTGCAACATAAGGAGTCACAAAAAAAAGTGTGACTCCTAGATCTAACAAGACATAAGCATCAAATTGAAATACACACTACATACCAGTGACTACATTAGGGGAATACTCTTGATCCTGTCGAGTCTAAAGAGCATAGAACCTGTTCTGATGCTCTCCTACACCAGTGCTAGATGAGGTACCCTAGTGAGTTGGGTGATAGCAGCTGAAGTGTTAGGCTAAGTCTACTAATGACCATCCCTCCCTTGCCTATGGCCGATGGAAAATCCCTCATTCTATGACCTGACTTACCACATCAAAAACAACCACTGGTGCTGGCCATACACTCTTTCAGATGGATCTTACCACACTTTTGACAGTCTGGTAATGTGCGACCACTTGTAACACTGCCCTGTGACTTAGAGCCTAGTTTTCTATCGTTGTTATTTGGCCTAAACATAGGCATGGGAGCCCAAGCAAAAGATGAGGCTAGGCTTGAGTACTTTTGAAGAAACTGATATTGACTACCACCTCTTGATTTTTGATGAGAGTAGTCCATGTTGTCACTTCCAGACCTCTTCTTATCCCTAGCATTCTCCTTCAGTTTTCCCTCTCAATTTGTTGAACATGAATCATCAAGTAGATAATGTCCATCTTCTTGAACAACATCGTAGTTCTACACTCCTTCACCACCATGTCAGAAACATCAGAGACAAACTTACTAATGCTGGCCCTAGAGTCGACCACCATAGTCAGAGCATACTTGGAGAGTTGAGTAAAACTTCACCTCACTGTCATGTTACTATACTTTAAATTTATGAAATCTAGGACTTTAGCCTCCCTCATCTCGAGCAGGAAGAACCTATCCAAAAAAGCACACCTTAACTTCTCCCAGTCCAATGGACCTGCATCAATAACCCTTTACTCCTTCCATTGCTTGAAAAAAATTTGAACCACTCCCTTTAATTGATAAGTGGTTAGATATGCACTTTCAAACGGAGTGACACCTATAATCTCATAATCTTCTGAATTCCCTCTATAAAACTTGTGGATCCTCATCCACCTTAGAACCATGGAACTCTCGAGGATTCATTCGAGTGAGGTCCTAGGCTCTAGTTGTAGCCATATTCCCATTTGGATTCACCAGGGCCACAACTTTTCGATTTGCCTGAGTAGTCATAGCTTGGGCTAGCACATGGAAAGCAACCCTAAACTCAACATAAGTGACCTATTTAGCAAAAGGATATGCTGGAGTTGGAGGTGTTTTTTGCTCCTCATTCTTGTTTCTACTGAAATAGGCTCTTTTTGAGAGGCATAATGTTGTAAACATGCAAAACATGAGTTAAAAAGAGACTTTATGGAGTTTCACTCTATTGTAGGACTGAGAGTATGAAATGAATCCATCAAAAGGTCCAATTTAATATCTCAAACTTTGGTTCCATGATGGAACACAATCAGGGCTAGAAACAACGGAATTCACCAACATGCAACAATATCACAATTAAAGCACAATTAAAGAAACAAAGCATTCCCAAAAACCCAGAATTTAACTTCAAATGAAGATCCCTCAACAATTTCCGATAACACCCACATAGCCCCAAGCTTCTTCATCAACCCACACTTTGAATCACTGAAGTTGGAGCTAAAATAAGTGAGAAATCACCTTTGGAAGTTTGGAGTTGACTGACTGATTAACCCATCGTGATCGTGGCCAAAGTGGTGCATGATCGCAGAGGTCTAGAAACTTGGCCTTCACGAACTCCTTGACCAGCCAACTGGTGCCCTGTGATCGTTGTGAGGGAGCTCACGAACACGAAGGACTAGCAGGGCCACCCATCACAAATGTGGATAGGTCCACGCGATCGCAGAGGCTTGCCAACCAGACCTTCACAAACGTGGCCCAAGGCCCCACAAACACGATGGGTAAAATCCCCCTGCACTAGCTGATGCATATTAGCTGGTTTTGGTAGATTCAAAATCTTTGATAAGGTGTTCAAAATTCGGACAGAACCCCGTGCCAGGTCGTCTCGCCAAAAATGGGTCCCACACCCAAACACTACGTTAAGCCAAAATCCACAAGGGGGCTCAGAATTAGCAAGAAGCCTAGAGATCCACATGAAGGGTCGTTCTAGACCAAACTCAAAATTTTGGATCTAACTGCACTAATTTTTTTTTCATATGGGCATGTTTACCAAGAATGTTGTCCAAGGTTAAACGTAGGCTAAAACTTCAGAGTTAAAATGCCTAATCACATAAACTTGCACCGAAAACCTTAGGAGCCATGCCAACCATGCCAGTAGCCTAAAATGATCCTTCTGAAGTTTATTGTCATGACACACCACTTTATCATACCACTTAGGCATAAAATTAAAGCATACGTGAGCAAACTTAATGGGAAGAATCTAGAGTCTTGGAAAGATTTGGAGAAGACTTGTTGGAAGGCCTTAGAAATCTCTAGACTTGTAGAGAATTCTAGAAGAGAGGCCTATTGGTAAATATGTAGGGACTTGTGTAGCAATTTTTATTTGAACTTTAGCCCGTAGGTGTGTAGTATAAATAGAGTGGAATTCATTTATAACTCAACCAAGAAAGAAGCAAGCAATCTTCCAATTCAATACAAAAGAATATTTATAAACTCTCTTATAACTTTATTCATTCTCTTAGCGGTCTAGTTTGGAAAGGCTTACTTGAGCTTACAAGACCGTGAAAGACTCATGAGTAAGTTGTCGAGTGCTGCATAGATTGCTTAGTTAAAGTCTAAGTCCGTGACAAAGTGGTATCAGAGTGAAGGTTTATACTAAGGGAATGGCCAATGAGGGTGAAATCAATGTTGCTAGCACCACCAACGCCAGGTAGGATAGTGGAAAGAAGCACCGAAAGGGAAGGAATAACCTTAAGAGTAACAACGAGTTGTTACTCGACCCTACACCAAGCGTTGCACTCATATCTCACCCCATTTTGACCAATGAGGGGAGTGACAATGACTATGGAGAGAAGCCCATTAACGTCACTCTTGGAGTAAAGTGAATCGCAAGGGTTGACACAGCAAGGCAGGCTGTGGAGATCTTAAGAAAATGCTTGAACAAGGTCGATAGCAAGTTCAAGACTCTCGAGGAATTTACCCTTGAGAAGAATGACAACATCTGCAAGGAGTTGGAGGAGTGCCAACATGCCAAATACAAGATGAAGTAAGCTATGACTTACTTGCAGTGCCGGCTGATAGATGCATTAAACCATGAGAGCTAAGATGAAATCACTCAAAGAGGGCATTGAAGTTGGAGGATCTTATTCATTCGATAGAGATAGGGAGGCCAAGTTTGAGGCTCCCAAGCCATCGATCTTCAAAGTCATTCGTGATGCACAAGAGGTGGAGAATTTCCTTTTGCATTTGGAGAATTACTTCAACTGCAACAGGGTGAAAAATGACGAGAACAAGATCAACATTACCGTATTGTACCTCTCGGAGATGGCCATGCTATGGTGGAGGTGTAAAGAGTTTGAGATAGGGAAGGGGCTTTGCACTATCAACACTTGAGAGCAATTCCGAGAAGAGTTCAAGAAGGCCTTCTTTCCCAACAATATCATCTATGAGACAAAGCACAAGTTTAGGGAGCTAAAGCAGACGGCCAGCGTACGAGCATAAGTGTAGGAGTTCATCACCATCACGCTTCAGATTCCCAACCTCACAGATGAATATATGTTAATTCACTTTATGGATGCGTTAAAAAATTGGGCCAAGACATAGTTGGAACGATGAAAAGTCAGGACCATCGATAATGCCATCACGCAGGTTGAAGCTTTAACAAACTTCAAGAATGACAAGCATGACAAAGGAAAAGGAAAGGAAACGAGAAATAGTCTTGCCAAAGGTGGGGGAGATCATAGAAGAGGCAAGGAGCAGCAACCATATCCTAACCAAAATGACTCCTTCAAGTTGGATGACAAGTGGTTTGGACGTTAAAGCTATACCAAGTGGAAGGTGCAAACTATAATGGGAGATGGATGCTATATATGCGGTGGACCACATATATATGGAAGGTGCCTCGATATGAAGACCCTTGGTGCTATCTCGCGAGAGCGGAAGGGAGGGATGCACAGGAACAAGGAAGAGACTCGGGCACAACTTAGTTCGGCATGGTTGGACTATGCGGAGCTATTACCAAACCACCGAGAGAGCAAAAAGAATACAACACATAGTACGTATATATCTCCATAAAGGGACGACCAACTCGTGCTATGGTGGACTCCGGTGCAGAAGCCAACATTATGACCAAGACATCAACAATGAGATTGGGGCTGAGTTACAATCCAAGCAACACTCACCTCAAGATAGTCAATGCACCACCGACTCCTATGTGCTGAGGCGTCCATGGAGTAAGCATCACACTAGACAAGTGGCAAGGTAAGACTAACTTCACTATCGCCCCTAGATATCTTTGACATAATTCTTGGGCAGGAGTTCTTCCAAAAGTGCCACATAATGATTGATCCCTACCTCCAACGACTCTTGATCATGGAGAGAAAAGGATCATGTATGGTGCCTCTAGTCAAGGTGCCAAAGAAGGAAGGACAAGCCTAATTATCAGCCTTGCAGCTTATGAAGGGCCTAAAGAAAGGGGAACCGACGTTTATAGCCACCATTGTGAGTTTGGAAGAAGACAATGGTGCTAAGGAGTCATTGCCACCGTGCATAGAGAAGGTTCTAGAAGAGAACAAGGATGTGATGCTGGAAGAGCTACCAAGGCACTTACGTCTTAGGTGAGAGGTAGAACATAGGATTAAGCTGGAGCACAAAACCACCCGCATATTCCCCATATCGCATGGGTCCACCTGAGTTAGAGGAGCTGAGAAAGAAGTTAAGGAAGTTACTTGAAGCCGATCATATCCACCCATCGAAAGCACCATACGGAGCACCAGTCCTGTTTCAAAATAAAAAGTTAGGTCGTTACACCTATGCATCAACTATCGGGTGCTTAACAAGGTGAAAATTAAGAACAAATACCCCATTACGCTCATTGCTGACTTGTTCGACAGACTTGGGCATGCCAAGTAATTTCTAAGGTGGACCTCCGAAAAAGCTACTACCAAGTTTGCATAGTAGAGGAGGATGAACCAAAGCAACGTGTGTAATAAGATATGGAGCTTATGAGTGGTTGGTGATGCCTTTCGTCTTGACCAACACACCCTCTACCTTTTGCAAACTAAAGAACAAGATCTTTCATCCTTACTTAGACCAGTTCATAGTAGTATACTTAGATGACATAGCCATCTATAAAAATACCTTGCAATAACATGTCAAACATTTCGAAAAGGTTTTCCAAGTCTTATGGGAGAACCAACTTTACATAAAGTGGGAGAAATGTGAGTTTGTCCAACATGAAGTACACTTCCTAGTGCATGTCATCAACCAAGGCCAATTACGGATGGACGAGGCCAAGGTCCGCTATCAAAAAATGGGAAGCACCCACGAAGGTGACCAAGGTTAGATCTTTTCTTGGACTTGCAAAATATTATCACAGGTTCATTAGTTGTTACTCTACCAAGTCCACTCCCCTAATCGAGCTACTGAAGAAGAATAGCTCATAGGTTTGGAGCGAGCACTACCAGAAGGCATACGATGATCTCAAGGCTGCAGTGATAGAAGATCCAGTCCTGGCGCTGTTCAATTTTTCCAAGATGTTTGAGGTGCGCACATATGCTTCAGACTTCGCCATTGGGGGTGTCTTGATGTAAGATAGAAACCCCTTGCGTTCGAGAACCACAAGTTAAAGGAGACTCAACGGCAGTACACCGTGCAAGAGAAGGAGATAATAGTCATAGTGCATTGAGTATGCACATGGATACATTACCTACTAGGCTCCAAGTTCATAGTCAAGATAGAAAAAGTGGCCACTAGCTACTTCCAGTCACAGAAAAAGCTCACCCGAAGCAAACTAGATGGAAGGACTTCCTAGCCTTGTTTGACTATGTAGTGGAGTACAAACTAGGCAGGGGAAATGTTGTGGCCAATGCTCTAAGTAGAAAGGCCGAACTTGCTACAATCATTGCAGTCCACTGTGACATCCAAGACACTATTAAGGATGGCATGTAACTGTCACAACCCGATTTCTCAAGTCATGATTGCGCCTACCAACCCACCACTAGGCCAGCCAAACCCTAACCCAAAACTGAACAATAATGGGACTAAGGGTGGAAACTAATCCTCAACTAAGCGGAACAACAAATACAACACATAAGAAAGTGGAAGCGAAACCAACTATATACGCAAGACACCTCCTAAAACCTGGAAGTCACAAACACAAAACTACTAACAAGAGTACAAGTCCCAAAAGTGGACCACGGAAACAACTGTCTTGAAAACGAAAGACAAGTCAAAATATAAATACAGAAGGAGACAGGTAATCCCAGAATGCCATGTGCTCACCCCAGTCTCCTGGACAGACAGCTGCAGGCTCGATCTCAACACTGATAACTGGTGCTCGGACCTGCATCATGAAAACACATGCAGAGTGTAGCATGAGTACCAAAACAACAGGTACCCAGTAGGCATCATAGGCCGACTTAGCAAGAAAGGTAAAAACAGGCAGACAAGATAGAATCAGCACAAACAAAGGTCAACAGAACGGAAGTAGGAACAAAGAAAGCGGAAAGCAAACTAAGAATAACTAAGCTAAACCCAGCTGAGCTCCCCATAAGACCCTCTGGGCACACTCGTGCGCAAGTTTAAATAAAACCCGAACGGACCCCCATAAGCCCGACAGGTACACAGAAGAGCTATTCCACATAAACGAAGGGAAACACACTCACGAAGCCTCAACACCCATGGGTCCTCGACCCAAAAATATAACACCTGGGCCCTGCCCAATCATCAGTCACGAGCTAGAAATACAGGACTCTAACCGGGTAACGTCAGCCTCTAGCCGGAACAATACCTAGGCCTAACCCAATCATCGGTCATGAGTTGGAAATACCGAACTTTAACCGGGTAACGTCAGCCTCTAGCTGGAACAATACCTGAGCCCAACCCAATCATCAGCCCCGAGCTGGCAATACCAGGTCCCACCCGAGTAACCTCAGCCTCAGATTGGAATAAAGAACCTACGCTCGACAGTCTAGCGCTGGAAATATCGGCTCTAATCGGATAGCGTCAGCTACGCAGCTAGGACTAGTTGCTTGCGCTCAACGGTCTCACCCTGGATATACCTAGCTGCAATCGTGTAACGTCAGCTGCGGATCGAAACTTGCCGACTACCCCCGACAGCCTGCACTGGAAATACTGAATGATAACCGTGTAACATTAGCCGCGTACTGGAGCCCACAACCTCGAACCGAATAAAGTCACCACTGAATAATACAATGCAAAGCTAAACACCACGGGCCCCCGCCCCCATAAGAGTTCAAATGAAGGCTCCCAGCCTAGGTAAACCAACCGACAGTCAGTGCAACAGCGAAATCTTCAAGCAATAACCCAAAATCACAGAAATAAGAAAGGAGGTATCGGAAGGTCTGATAGCCACGAAAACGCCTAAACTAAGGCCCAACTATCAGACCCAAGTCTGCTAAACCAGTCTACAAGGACCTAGTCCATACGAAACGACGTCGGATACATACTCAAGTCAACCAGGTGCATATGACTAAGACAATTCTATCCTAGCCTATTCTAAGGCAAAAGCAATCACAAAAATCCACATATATTAAGCAAATATCCCGAACCCACGCATGCAACAACATATAACCACCCAACAGTTAATTCACAACACAAATACCAATAATCTAAGCAAACAACCCAACCTACTGCATGATACTAGCCCCGCACAACCCACAAATCAGCTCTAAACAAAAAAAAATGGAGAAGAAAAAGAACAATACTAGCTACCCAACCCCAGATTCACACAAGTCGGCAAGCATTTACACAATCATGCTCAATCTAAAAAGAAGGGAAGCCGTAACCTACCAAAAAGCCGATCATGCGCGCTCCCAGTCACTCAACAAGAGATTTTCCCTTCCGAACGACCTAATACAGTTGCCACACTGTCAAAAATAGAGTCACAGCGTCAATACGGTCGTTTAGACACTTAAATCATCAAATTCAGAGACGGACCAATTTCGGAGTCAAAATCGGGAAGGTGGGACCCGCTCAGGATTTTCTAGAATTTACTCCGTGAAGAGGTACCAAATCCTCCCCCGAACCTACAGCCCAAAATGGAACGCTAATCGGTACTCGAATCAGCTCCAACAACCAACAACAAGAAAATATAAAACTTTTCACAAAATAGGCAAAGAAAGTAACTTACACCTTGAATTCATAATAATCGAGGAGAACCCAATGCTAACTGACCAAAAACCCACAAATCCAATGAGATTCTGAACGCCTGGGACTTCGAATCACTGAAAACCGATAACCAAGGGGGGAGATATGAATTTTTGAATGAATTCATCAAATGAACCTCGACCTCCATTATAAAACCACTACTGCCCGCTCTTCTCCGTGAACACGGCCCCCAGACTCCGCGAATGCGGAGGCAAACAAACCTCTACTCCACAGACGCGGCCCCAAGCCGCGAACGCGGAGAACAAGGCTACCTACATGTCACAGACCTGGGCGAACGCAGAGAAGCTCTCGCGAACGCGGCCTCTGGCCTGCGAACGGGGAGTAGACTCCCTCTCTCCTCCCTGAACGCGGAGCCTATACTGCAAACGCGGACAGATACCTGTCTGCACTAAAAGACAGATGCAACAGCTGAGTTTTGGCAACTCCAAAACTCCGACGGGGTGCCTGAAATTAGTTCAGAAGCCCGTGCACGCAAAAGAAATATGCTACTCCCTCGAATTCGACGTTCCGGACTTAATTGCGCAGTTAAAATTTCCATACGAGATCGTTTCAACAAAAAGTGGGTCCCACACCCATTGGTCCATTTTAGCCAATTTCTACCGGAGGCCTCGGATTTTGATCGGAAGTTCTCGAAGGGTCATCCTAGACTAAAATCGGCATTCCAAAACTAATCGCGCTGGCGGAATTTTCATCCAAGCACGTTTACCAGGAATGTTGACCAAAGTCAAACTTAAGCCAAATTTTGAAGAAACAAGAGCTAATTGGCCTCAAAATCACACTAGACACTTCGAGACTCGGGCAAACCATGCTTCTAGCCTTAATTGGCCGCTCCGGAGCTGATGAAACCGTCATAATTCCCATTTGAGTTCGTTTACCTGAAGTTATGACCGAAATAAACTTTTCAAGGTTCAGAAGCTCCAAACTTGGAAAACAGGCATAAAACCCAAACGAACGACCAGGCGACCAAACAGTCAGTGCCAGCAAGTCATAAATGACTTGGGGTAGCTACAGGAATGCTCTAAATGACATAAAGAAGGCATCAACATAGAAATGACCTAGAGGGTCATTACAGTAACATGCCCAAATGCAAAATGACTTCTGTAGTTAGTTGCCCAATGCAAGACAAGATGCTTCTGGGTGGAATATGGACTATTGCTCACCACCGTTCAAAAATTCTACGTGCCAAAATTTGGGACTATTAGGTAGCATCTCATAAAGGAAAGCCATGATACTCTGTGGGCTAGACATTCGGGGTAGCATCGCACAAGAGCATTGACTGAGGTGGTCTATTATTGGCCACATATGTGTGATGATATTGAGTGTTACGTGCAAAATTGTCTTGTGAGCCAACAAGATAAGATGGAGCAATGAAAACCTGGAGGACTGTTGGAGCCACTACCCGTAGCGGAGCACCCATGGGAGAGTGTGACCATGGACTTCATAACTTACTTGCCAAACTTTGACGGGTATGGGTCAATCATGGTCGTGGTGGATAGATTCTAGAATGGTGCTAGCTTCTGCCCGCCACAGCTGGTTGCACTGCAAAAGAGGCTGCACTACTATTCCTTAAGAACATGGTGAAGTATTGGGGCTTGCCTATACATATCATCAGTGACCCCTACTTCAATAGTAACCTTTGGAGGGAGTTGTTCGATATGCTTGGCACAGAGCTGCACTTCTCTACTAGTTTCCGCTTGCAGACAGATGGCCAGATGGTGCGAGTCAATGACTTACTAGAGTACTACTTGAGGAACTATGTGAGTGCACACCAGAAAGACTGGGCAAGGCTCTTACATATGTCACAATTTTCTTACAATCTGCAGTGGAGTGAGTCCAAAGGGCGCACACCCTTTGAGTTGGCCACATGCCAATAACCTCAAACTCCACATTTGGTACAAGTTGCATTCCAAAGAATGAGTTTGGGGGCTTATAACCTCGCCAAGGGATGGGAGAAAGAACACGACACTGCTAAGTCCTACTTAGACAAGGCAGACAAGAAAATGAAGTAGTTTACTGACCGCAAGCGCCGTCCCATTGATTATAAAATTGGAGGCATGATCTTGGTGAAGTTTAATCCAAGACAATTCAAGGTACTATGAGGCGTACACCAAAATTTAGTGTGTAAGTATTAGGCCCATTTAGGATCATTGCCAAGATATGAAAGGTCACCTATAAGGTAGATTTACCACCTCATTTAAAGATTCATCCAGTCTTACATTCCAGTGTCCTAAAGCCATATCACGAAGACAAGGATGATCCTAGGAAGAATCAATCAAGTCAGGAACCGATTAACATCACTCCCTAGCATGATTGGGAAATTGAGGCTATTATTGACTATCAAGCTAAGAAGAAATAGGGACAACAATCCACTGCCATGTTTCTTACTCATTGGAAGGGACAATCTCCGGAAGAAGTCACATGGTAACAATACGAAGACTTGTGGCAATTCAAAGATAAAATATGAGAGTTCATGCAGTATCAATGTGCCACGGTCATCGCATCATCAGGTGGGAAAGAGTGTCATGACCCACCACTTTATCATACCACATAGACATAAAATTAAAGCATAAGTGAGCGAGCCTTAGTGGGAGAATCTAGAGTCTTGGAGAGGTTTGGAGAAGACTCTAAAATATTCTAGAAGATTTCTTGGAAGGCCTTAGAAATCTCTAGACTTGTAGAGAATTCTTGAAGAGGGGCCTATTTATAAATATCTAGGGACCTGTGTAGCAATTTTTATTTGTACTTTAGCCCCTAGGTGTGTAGTATAAATAAACAGACATTCATTTGTAACTCAACCAAGAAAGAAGCAAGCAATTTTCAAAACAATACAAAAGCCTCTTTGTAAACTCACTTTTGTATTTCTTCATTCTTTTAGCGGTCTAGTTTGGAAAGGCTTAGTTTAGCTTATAAGATCGTGAAAGATTCATGAGTAAGGTGTTGAGTGCCTCATGGAGTGCTTAGTTGAAGTCTAAGTCCGTGACATGATTCTAATTAAAAGGAATGTAAGGGAGTGGGGATGAGATTTAGTTGAAAGGGTTTTTGGTTTAGAGTTTTTAGGGGACTAAAAAGAGAAAAGAAAAATAAAAGGGAAGGAAAAAACATGGGGGGTAGGAAAAGGAAAAAATCGGATGGGAAGAAAATTGTTTAGGAAAGATGAGTTCTGAGAGTTTAAGGGTAATTAGGATAAATGGTGAAGTTGTTTAGAACAACGCTTTTACAAATACAAAATAGCTACAAACTTTCTTTGAATACAACATAAAGACTAAGCCAAGCCAAAATAGATGGAAACCGGTAACATCGAACGCCAGGAGCTCACCCTAGTCTCTGATTTCAAAAGGTGCTCCGCACGACTCCAAATCAATAGCGAGAACTCAAACTATGATATGAAGGGAGCAGAAGTGTAGTATGAGTAACACAAACGGTACTTAGTAGGCATCAACGAATTGAGCTCCAAAGATAAAGCAAATATAAACAACAAGTAATAAGGAAAACATATCACATATAACCAAATAGGAGATAGTATGATAGATAAGTAATAAGGAATAGGAATAGTTTATAAAAGAATAAGAAGCCGAGTCAAGAACATACCAGAAACACAAGCCAACACCCTATTCACAAACAAACTAGGATACAAGAAGCAACTACCCAAGATCAGGAGGACTAACAACTATAAATCTCAAACCACAACCTCTCAGTTATAAGATCAACAACAACAACGTATAGAATATAGTCAAGCAATAACCAAACGGGCCCTCATAAGCCCAAAAGGTACAAACAACAAACATAACCCAACTTGCCCTTAAATATTTGGAAGGTGCAATCAAAACAAGTATACTAGTGATAGACAATACATATGAATCAGAGTATGTAGTAGGACCATCAATAACCATCAATAACCATCAATAATAAAATGTATAGACCTACATCCCTACCGTGCAGGCGTGGTAGGACCCATGCAGCTTTCTCATTCGGTACTATGGTACTCATGGCAAGACGGGCCCATAGGGGATGCAGGAAGTTTGTATACACTACCTGGGCCAAAATCCAGGTCTTAGCAAGGATATAGAGCATCATGACCAGACCTTAAATATGTGATTAGTAGGAATCAACTCCATCATGGCACTAGAGGAATGAGTAACCAAATCCATGTAGGAAAGGGCATCGACGCGTCGGCTAGTCAAATATAAACTGAGCACATCCCAGATGCCTGTAATGTCTCAATTAGGAAAGGAGCACATCAATGATGCCTCATAAGTCTCAAAATTAGTAAATCTAGTGATACAGGTGGCACGACTCCCATTAAAACATGTTTAGAATAGTGACCAAGAGAAAATAATCCTTTTCCATGAATGATCATGATGTAACAATGAATTAACTCAAGGAACGACACCTTACCCCAATCACACTGCTCCAATCTACGACTTAGAAAAGCTAAAGCCAATCTATGGCTACGTTTAGCCACCAAGGTCTCAGACACTAACACATGGTCAACAACCCAAAATCAAGCACTACTTGGAGCAACCTATCGCTACAAGGGAGAAAGTACACACTCTAAGGAACCTAAGGCTCAACCCTAGTCTAAGGTCACAATTACCAAATTTAACAAGGTAACACATACTAAGGGATACTATAAGTAAGGCTACAACCTAAACTAATGATCTCGTCACCCATAATAAGCCCAATGGTCGTAAGGGAGCCAAGAATGTAATATTTAATAGGTCGGAGATAATACTCGACAAATACAATCCTAAATAATATACAATTTATACTAAGCATATCTAAAAAGCCTAATATAGAAAGTAGACCGAAGCCTACCTCGAAGCCGATCACGCGCACTCTATATCTACCACACAAGACCTATCCACTTTTGAAACACCTCTGAACATTGGCCATACTAACAAATTATCGATCACAACGTCAAAACAAATGTTTAGACACCAAAGCTACATTAATTAGAAACAGACCCAAAATCGAGTCAAAATAGGAATATGAGACTCGCATCGAAAATCTAAAAATTTACTCCATCAAAAGATCTTAAATAGATCAAGGAACTTGTGTCCCGCAAACAAGCACAATCCGAGCTTGGAAATGAGTTAAAACAATCCATGCAATAAAATCTCCATTAAAGCTCCAAATCAAGCTTAGCAGCATCTTTGGGGTGGGATTTACCTCAAAACAATGACTTAGAATCTTTACCGATCACGCCCACACGTAGACATGCCAAAAGCCAAACTAACGCAACTAAAATCACCTTAATAAGAGCTTTCTATTTCAAGAAATCGAACTTAGAAAATGAGGGTTGAAGCTGAAATTCGAAATTTAAATACCAGAAATCTGGTCGCTAAAAGGAATGTGTGGTTGCCAAAATCCTAATACCCGTCGCTAAAAGTTTACACCAACAACACTAGATTTTGCTATTTTTCAAAGTCTATGAATGGATCCTCAGGATTCGTTCGGGACCTAATACAAATAAATCAGACATGCAACCCTAGTAAATTCGAATTACAGAATAAAGGGAACCATTGAAACTTCCATTTGAGGTCGTCTCGATGAAATGTTGGTCCCACACCCAAGCTCTACTTTTAGCCAAATCACTCAAGGGGACTCAAAATGAGACTGAAAGCCTCGAAACATGCACAAAGGGTTGTTCTAGACCAAACTTGACATTCTAGATCTAACGGCGCAGAAAGAATTCTAATCTGAGCACGTTTACTAAGAATGTTAATTGATATCAAACTTTGGCCAAAACTTTTTAGCTAAAATACATAATGGTACAAACTCGCATCGGAAGCCTCGGTGCCTGAACAGACCATGCCCCTAGCCTTAAATGGCTTTTTCGAAGCTGATAGAAACGTCAAAATTGCATTCTGAGGCCATCTTGCTGAACTTTTGACTGAAGTCAACTCTTCAAGTTTTAAAGGCACCAAAACATGGAAACCTATACAAAACTCAAATGAATGACCCAGCGACTGAACTGCCAGTCCAAGCAAGTCATAAATGACTTGGGGTCACTACAGGAAAGCTCTAAACACCAAAAAGATCAGAAAATAGAGGAAATGACCTGGAGGGTCATTACAATATCCACTACTAAAAGGACTTTCATCCATGAAAGTAGAAGGACAGTTAAAGCCTTAAGGCACAAAAAGACGAGGATACTAGACTCGCATGCTCCGCCAGAACCTCAGAAACCCTCTCGGATCAAACAATACCAACACAAAACACAGGCTAAGAGGGAAAATCCTCAAGTTTACTTCAAAACTCCAAAAACTCCTCGATTTCCTTTTTGGGCTCAAACTCTCTCCCAATAGAATAGAACGTGCCTTAAAAAACCAGATTCATCTGACAAAACAAACACCAAATCAAAACCATCAAATTGAGCAAACACATGACAATGGCAGAAGCAACCCAACTCATAAATCAAAATACTCACCTTATGCTCCAAATCTAGCATCTTCTAACAATCAAGAGCATTTTGTCGGTCCTTAGCTTTTCTGTACATCTACAACACCATCTGAAACCTGCCTACAAACCCATACAACACAAAATCACGAGAACTACATGCTCTGCCTGAACACCGAGGAATGAGAATCACCAAAACAAAGAACTCAACATATGGCAAAGCCCAAAATAAACTCTTAACACTCAAAAACCAACAATCTCAACTGGAACACAACCTTCTGAAGTTAAGAACATTCCTCCAAAAGAGCTTCAGAAAAATTGACACCATGAGCCCACAAGCTACTCTGCCACTGCAAATCTGAACCAAACACCCCACTCTAAGGGAAACCAAGTTAGTAGGCGGCATATCAAATATAACACCTCAGAAATTGGAAAGTTGAAAGGAAAATGAAAAAGTTAAATTTTGGCACTTGTGCAGTGACTATGAGTCCTATCTATGGACCATAGAGGGTTCTACAGGTAGTAGGAGGGAAGTCGTAGACTAAGAGTTGAGTTTTGGAAATGTCAAGTCCAGTAAGTTGACTAATGAGTGGAAAGGATGGATCGTAGTTGGGTCTATGGGCCATAGATTAATTCTGTAGAAGGATTTCAGACTTAGTGAAATTTTTGAGCTTAAACTTAGGTTCTATGAGCTGTAGAAAGGTTGACGGGTCGTAGGAAGGTCTCATGGAATTTGGAAGGATTTTAGGTCCCACTAAGTGGTTCTACGATTGAGCAGTATGGGCCGTAGGTCCAACCCCATAGACCACCTCGACAGATTTGAATGAAGGATATTTTTGTCCTTTACTATCTACCCAACCCCTAAGCTATGTCATTTTGACCTAAAATCTAAGCCCTCTAACTACTTTTCTATTCCTAAAAATAACCCAACTCTCTCATTCTCTCAAAACCCTAATTTCCATCCATATTCATTCTCTCTTAATTCTCTCAAGGTCAAGGAAGAACAAGTTAGGGTTTGAAGCTTCAAGCCTCATTTTTCTGCATTGCTTTTGGGCTTTGTTTATCAACGTATGTGGGTATTCACCAATGGATTCCATTCATCCATTGGGCCCCAAAGTATCTCAATTCTCCAATTTCAATTTCCCCAATTATCTAGGGTTTTAGGCAAATCTTCATCGGTTCTGTTTGACTATGATTTAATTATTTGATTTCAATCTTATTATGCATAATTTGATTCAATTACATGTTTTAAATTGATTCCATATGAACCCATGGATTATTCATGATTTTGTCTATGAATTTATGAAGAAAGCTATGAACTTATGAATGATTATTTATGAAAGCTATGCATAATTTATGAAAAAAGGTTTTATGAACTAAGATTGCTTTTATGATAAGCATCAATGAAATTGTGAAAGATTTTCTCACATGTTACGAAATCATGGTTGTGAAAGGTTTTTTCACTTATGTATGAATCATGGTTTAAAGGAGCTACTCTATGATGACTTAAGATTGGATTGGTAATTTAATTATGCCTTTCCAAGTATGATGATATGAATATATTTATGACTAATTCCATTGGGATTTTACTTAGAACTGAGTGAACTTTGAGGTGGAGGCTCAAATAAGGTAGTCTCTAGTAGCAATTTCTAGTTCCTAACTACGTGCCCCTGTAGGATTGTCTTAAGTGACTAAGCTAGTGGATCCACCTAAGCTAGAAGTTCATGGTCCTTACCTTGGCAAGTAGGACATCCTTTTTTGATGTGGGAGCATAACACTAGATTTCATGTTATAGCTCACATGGTTTATATCAATTAATGATGAACACCCCCAAAATAAACTAAGTTATCTTGAAAGGTTTTACGAAAGCTTTCAAATGATTTTTAATATACATTGACCATGTTCATGATTTACAATTCATCTTTAAGGGTCTTACTATGTTTTAGCTTAGTCATACATATCATGCTTAAATGTTCCCTTTATGATCACATATATGTTTTCATGCATTTCCCTCATATTTTGTACATTCTATGTGCTAATGCATACTTGTGCCTTTATTATCTAATAATGTAGGGTCCAAAGATCTCTCTCCTCTTGCTTGTGGCTAGATTTGGGTTGCTTAGCTATATGATTTGGTAAGTCCTCATACTCCGAGGGAAAAACCACAAAGACTTTATTTCTTATGTTTTTACTTTCAGACTTTGTACATGGTGTATGGGTTACATCCCAACCACTCTTTTGATGTATTAGATTGGCTGGTCAAGACTATCATTAGACTTCCGCTTTTATGTTAAACTCCCTGCTATGAAACTTTCTACTTAATTTCTTGTACCTTATATTATTTTTTCTTGTATGCATGTCAAGTGGTTTGTGTAGGACCTTTCAAGGTCTTATGCACCATGTCACGTCTAGAGTATACTTTGGGTCATGGGAAACTTGGTATTCAGAGTACAAGGTTTTAGAAATGGTCCTAGGATATATGACAAGCCACATTGAGTATAGTGTTGTTTAGAAGTGTGAAGCACGCCACATTTATGAATAGGAGGCTACAAAGCATTAAGGAAAGTTCACTTTTGTAATACCCTAGCTTTCCAAGGAATGAAAATGCTGAATTTACCTGTAGGCAGTGACCTACGGAGGCCACTTACGGGCCGTAGTCAGGTTGACGGGCCGTAGGTGAGGAGCCGTCAATGGCTCTGTCAATTTAAGTAATTCTCAGTCTCTGAAGTGTGATCTAGGGAGTAGCAGGACGGATCGTGAGTCAGTTGACGGTCCGTAGAAAGTAACCGTAGATGTCCCCCAGACTTGGTTAAATTCTTGAACCTCAGGCTATGATCTACGGTTAAGGTGTACGGTCTGTATATGGACCTACCAACCGTAGATTGAAACCGTCGTTGCAGGATCCCCAGAGACCAACTCTCTGAATCTTTTGATGGTTCAATAGGATGGTCTGTCAATGGATATACGGACCGTAGGTCCTGACCGTAGATGGGCCCCGACAGCTTTTAATTAAGGGATTTTTGGTCTTTTCCCTGGTTATTTTCCTAATTAACTAAGTCGGTTTTACCCTTAATGAAGGTTCGATATATAGTTTTCTATACCCTAATCACTTCATTCTAATTCATTCCCTAAATTCACCTCTCAAATATTTCTCTCTCTAAAAGAAATCCTCTCTAGCTCAAGGAAGAAGAAGAAGCTAAGTCCTCCATTGAAGATCACCCAATTTCCTCTAATTTTTAGTGGGCTTTGCTAAGGTATGATGGTATTGACCAATGGAGTTGCTTCCTCCATTGGGCCATCCCTTTCTTCATGAATTTCAAGGTTTAATTCCCTTAAAGTAAGCTAGAGTTTGATCAATTGTTATGGGTTCTTCAAGTATGAGTTCATTTACTGATTTGATGATTTGTAGTGAATGATCTAGCGTGGGTAGAGTAATTTAGTGCACGATCTAGCGTGAATTACATGTCTAATTGTAATTATTGCATGAACCCCCATGATCCCAAGTAAATTCTCCCCAATTTGATAATCTATGCCTTGATTGTTGGGTTGAGATATAAATTGATGAAATTGAGGGATCATCTATGAAATTGAGCATGAATTGGGGTTAAGTGCATGAATTTAGCATTTTCAAGTAAAAAGCATGATTTTCCTCTTTTATGTGGGTTACTTCAAGTATGACAAAATTTCCTTGATTATGACTTTTAAGAGCTAGCCTGCATTGAATTGCATGGTTTAAAATAAAGGCAATATGAACCCATTAGCTATGAAGAAAAAGCATGATAGAATCATGAAGAAAGAGGTTTATAGAATCAAGCATGTTTTATATGAAATCTATGATATGTTGATGTTGAGTCTTGAAAGAGTTTTCTCATAGAATGCTCAACCTAAGCTTGTGAAAGGTTTTCTCACATGTAAAGGATTCATAGCTTGTTAAAAGGTTTGCTTAACTAAAATTGAATCAATAAGAAAGAAGCTATTCTAGGGGTGTAAGCTTGGACAAGTCCATGAAAGAAGAAACACTCAATGAAGTAAGCTTGGACTAGTCCATGGTATGCAAAGTCATGTTTAGCTTTGATTGGCAAACCCAGTTGTGCCTTTCCATGGATATCAATATTTATGATTGTATAGTGGGAATTATGCATAGAACCGAATGGACGGGTGACAAATCCCCATATGTCCTATGCCTATGTGCCCCCCATAGGTGGTCTTTAATAGGCCCATATTATATCAGGTTAGCTAGTGGATCCACGTAGGCTATGGTTCAGGATTCTACCTTGGCAAGTAGAATAGCCCTTTTTCGATGTAGGGCAGACACCGGATTCCATGTTGAATATTTCATGGTCTACATCTCGGTTTAAGGCTTTTCCCACACTTCAGCTTGCATAATGGTGCATGGGTTACTAAAAGTAAAGTAAAGAAAAGACGAGTAAAAGAAAGATGATTTAGCTTGCTTTGGCCATGGTTTATGCTATTTGCTTATATGCCTTATCATGTTTTGCTCGGCCAATTGTTTGTCATGTTTATATCTCAGTTTCTAGCATGTTTCATGAGTTTATATGCATTGCTATCATACTTAGTACTTTATTGTGCTAACGCATACTCTTGCCTGCATCAACTTCTTCGGTGTAGGACGTGGCAGTTCTCCTACTCGTGGCTAGAGCATTGACTTAGATTTGAGAAGAAGACTTGGTGAGTCCTCATCCATCCGAGGACATAGCCTTGTTGAATTTTACTTTGATGTCTTTCCTTATGTTGGATATTGTATTGGGCTACGTCCCTATCACTTTTATTCATATTCCATGATGTTAGAAGGCTTTGAGACATGAGTTGTAGACTTCTGCTATTTTGAGTAAAGCTTTGATATAAATTGCTCTTTTGAACTCTTATTTCTCTATTATCTTTTATGTTATGTATGTTAAGGGCTTGTACGAGGTCTCTCGGGGTCTTGTACACCGTGTTACATCTAGGGGCTACCCTGGGTCGTGACAAATTTGTTATTTAGAGCGCAAGGTTTTAGAAAGTTTCTTGGATGTCTCAAAAGCCGCATCTAGTAGAGTCTTGTTCATGGGTGTGAAGCGCACCACACTTATGAATGAGAGGCTACAAGATGTTTAGGAAACTTCACTTCTGTTGTTACTCTTGAGTCGTGCCATAGAGTTTAACTCTATATCTCTCTCTTAATCACCTATCCTACGCATTTCAGGATATGACATCTCGAAGGGCCTACGCTACTAGGAATGCAAGAGAGAATGAAGGGTAAGGAGCTCCTCCTCAAGCTCCACAAGCTCCGGTCGAACCTTTGGCTGAGCAAGTGACCCCTGCAAAATTTAGGGCTGCTTTCCAAGCTTTGGCCCAGGCCGTGACGGCCCAAACCAATAGAGAAGTGGTGATTCCCATGAACCCAAATGTGGGTACGACGGCGTTGAGGGTGAGAGACTTTACAAGGATGAATCCTCCAGAATTTCATGGCTCTAAGGTGGAAGAGGATCCTCAAGAGTTTATTGATGAAGTTTATAAAGTGTTGATGATAATGGGTTTGACACCGGAAGAGAAGGCGGAGTTGGCCGCTTATCAACTTAAAGGTGTTGCTCAAACTTGTTACAATCAAGAATA